>OZ026511.1:7050896-7779646 GCA_964019985.1 Aurelia sp. 4 Dawson et al 2005 | reverse complement strand
CCCACAATATTAGGCCCAAGACAACAAACAAAAAGATAGGAAGAGTACACAATGTTGTAAGTCAAAGGTGCTAAAGATGCCAAAGATCGGGACTGAATATACTCGCAAGTCGCTTTATTGCACAGGAGCAAAGATCTACAATGAACTGGCTCTAAAAATCAGAAAGATTGCAAATGCTACTGAATACGAGAAAAGCCTCAAAGCCTACTTTAGTTAACTCAAACACTTTAAAGAGCTCAATGAACCATTGTAAATGTTTTTAACCTTTTATTTCTTTGAATACTTGTAAATGGGAAATTTTATCAGTTTCAGTTGATTCATTATTTTCAACCGGACACACGCTGATGACGACGATGCTGAAGTGTTTTATCTGTATAAATATTCGTATTATTTTCATTATCATCATCAAGGGAGGTTAAAGTGAATGTACTGAAGCGATTCTTTATGACATCTTGGTGAGGTCAACACAGCAGTCTCCTACCACTCATGGTCTGAAAACAGACATGAGCATCATCAGAGTCTATGTAAATGTCAATAGACTCTGGCATCATGCAACTCATCTTGAGAAATCTGACAATGGAAATGGATATTTCACCAATCATTGCACAGGAAAGCAACAACAATTGTAAACTTTGTTGTCATCCTGTTTGAGTCTTTGATAACCTTACCACAACATGCTACTAGCTATGTGTGGAAACCGACTACCTAGCACAGGCAGCTCTTGTAACAGACAAATGCCGTTAAATTCAGCAGTGGGGAATGAAACCATCACGTTTTCTTACTTACCACTTGTAAATCATCATTATCAATCACAGGTGTTCTCTGCCTCGATTTGGCAGTCGACAGTCTCGAATTCAAGCCATCTACAGGGTCATCCATGCTGATGAATTTACTTTCAGATTCAAGCAATGACGTTTTGCTTGGCTTTCTCTGTAAAAGAGAGAATGAATTGAGAGCCTTATACTCAGCTGTGCTTTGGAGAAGCCAGTTAGAAATATGCCAACCTACACTGTTATCGCGTTTTGAAAACCAATCAAAGCGGTCTAAAATCAGCGTTGGCAAATTAGAAGTCATAATTAAATGTTAACTCCAAGTGAGAAAGCAAACCATTTCCGTCAATGCAGCACTCAGGTTTTCTGGTTTTAATGCACACAGGTTCGAAAACATTTCAATGGCTTCATAAAAATTTGTCCGCCGTTTGTATGGCTGCTGCGAAGGAGCCATAAGACTGGCAGCCTCACTTTTTGCGCAGCCGCATAGGACTGGCTCCTACCTAGAGCTAGGGATCTTGCATGAATCAATCTGACAAATTGTGCCAATTAATGGTACAGGAAAAGCACAGGAAATTTTGACAGATTAATTGCATGTGTAAAATAAATTGTTGATATTGAGATGAGACTTCGGAGCTCCCTTGATGATAAGTGTTGCTTAAAATCTACTTTGTAAAACAGATCTGTTCGATCGTATTTAGTTTTCCCCTCGTGCTTCAAACATTGTTGACTTTATGGACTGCACTTCAAGAATTTGCCTAGACCAAACGTCAAAGCTCTGGTTTAGAGATGGAGGCAACTTTGTCCTTGGAAGATCAATATCTTCACTCTAAACGCACCAACATCAGCAAACGAGGTATCTAGGTTCAAGTTAGCTATCGAGGTATGTTTTAAAGAAGGTAAAAAGACCAGCAGCCTTTACCATCGCTGCTTTTGTTTTTTTTTTAATTTCGTACAGTCAGTTATTCTGAAAGCTGTTCAGAACAAGTCGCTAACTTCCCACGAAGCATAAATTATATTTTGGATTGATTCACGCCATATTCCTATCGCTAGTGTCGATCAAATCAGTATACTTTTTTGGAGTACCCAGTACAACTGCCAAAAGGGTTCAAAGCTTCGAAGCCGTGCCTCATATATAAACAACACATCGTTGCTCATTGCCAACATGTCCTATCTTAGACAACTGCAGACAACTGTCTTAGCCTATTCCATACAACTGCGGAAAAAGTGCGGCAACTGACTTTACAGCATCTCCCAGCAGCCAAACAAACAGGACAAACTTTCTTGGTGCACCTGGTAAATAAAGGACGAATTTGAATTGCCAACATCTTAGACAGAAAGTAAAGATGGTTCAAATCTGAGTAGCTGAAGTCTTTCGAATAGCATTCTGAAGATTCAACAGGCAAATGGCATCATACTTCAAATATGCAAGTTTTAAACCATATCACGAAAATGCTAATAGCTAACCTTATAAGTAACCATTTTGCCTTTATTTTGCTTTGTGATTATCCTGCCTAAAATTCAGAATAAAACTTACCTGGCCACTCGTTCCTGCTTTTTCCTCCTTGATATTAAGCATAAGATGGTTAGAAGTCTCTTTTATTGCTTGTCGTAAGGCTTGCAGTTTTTGCTCTTGAAGTCTAAATTTTGACAAAAAAAAGAGATCAATTAAAATGTAACTGCAAATCTATTGTTTATTAGAGAACATATCACTTTGAATTTGAATAGAATGTCGAGCGTGACAAACCCTCTATTGTAAAATTCAGTCTGCTCAGAAAATTCTACTTAGCAGAAATCAACCTTCACAGATCTATCATAAGGGTTTCTTTGAGGACATACGCAGCTAAATAAGTGTTGGTACCAGATAAATGTTAATTTTGAAGGCAACTTTTGTGATGCTCGGAGTACATGCTGCAGAACCAAGAAGCCTCTCAAATCTTAGATAATTACAACTAAAAGGCATTTAAAGACGGAGCAATATGCCTAAAATCATCATTGGATTTGACATAAATGTCCACATGTTACTTTTCAAGATGGGAATAAATTAAGACTTAACAATTTACAAATATCACTTTTTCACCCAGTAGCTCAACGTCTCATCCAATAAAAGATATCGAAGTACCTGATAAATTCTTTCTGCTGAAGATCCAGTTCACTGGAAGTCGTTGGTTTAGATGAATGTTTTGCTTTGAAGTCCATCATCGAAGATGCGTCTATGGAGAGATAAGTAGTAGTGCAAATGAATTATCAAAATAACTGAATTGAACGAGTGCAGCACGTCCTACATAACATTAAACCTATGGTGGAATAGTTTGGATGGCAAGCAGGACGCTTAATACTTAGGAACGGGCTCCTTTTGGCAGTTTTTTAGTAGATGTGTCCAGTTTCAAATTTGCAGTCTCAAAGAGCAACATTCTTTGCACAAAAAGGCAGCCATGCATCGACCAAGTTTGCATAAAACCAATTTTGCATCGACCAATTTTTGCACGAAAATACACACCATGATACCGTTGGTTATACAAGATATGCAGAAAGTATGCCCTTTGGAAGACTGCACAACAAAACTAAATAAGAGGAGAAAAAAGAGGAAACAAAAAATGACATTTATCGGGAATACCTACCTGCTAGCTTGTGAAATTCGTCTGCATTCTTCGGTGCCTAAAAGATGAGAAAAATTCAACAAATTTGAAGAAATTTTACTACGTACTTTCTGGTGAATATGTTTTGTCCTTTTAAGATTTACAGAAAGGTATTAACCGCAAGCAAAACATTACAAAAATCACAAAGCAGCACTCTACTTTAGCAGCAATACGAAGAGCAGGGAAAGTCAGAACCAAAACATTTTACACATCAATTTCTTACAGCTCTCCTTGTTGCAGATCCCCTGCGAATCCTTGCTTTTTCGAATATCTCCATCCCATCTGCTTCAGGTCTGAATAAAAAACAGTAGAACTTTTTCAAAATTGTAGAACGAGCTACCACAAACAATGCACTTATATTTGAACAATTTATCAATCTCAACAATCTCTTTGCAACCTGTCATTGCGCAACTATATTACTTGTCTTTCCAAATGCACCAATTGAGTTTGAGGGTTTCAACAAACTGACATACACTTTTAAAAATTGGCATTCAATAGAATAATTCCACAGCCATCGAAACATAATGGCTTCATCTCACAGTTAAACGTTCACTGAAATTCACGTGCAAAGTCGACTATGCGAAATATTTTGTACCCGTTCAGAGCAAAAAAAACTGCTTGATTCCTGATGTGATGTCATAGCATCTTGTCTACCTTACCTTTTCGCATTATGAGGCTTCACTTTTGTTTCCTTGTATCTTTCCTGAGCAAAAATGACAAGCATGAGATTTATCATGATGCAACTCAGACAAAGAAATATAAGACTGAATAACGGTAAAGGAAAATAGATCTCACTTCCTCCAACTCATTTTTCAATCTCTAGCTTCTTTAAATGTGATTCATGAAATCTTGTTTTCTGAAGAGTGGCTCAAGCTGTATTTTTGTTTCAATATTCGTTATACTCTTTACAGTGAAAACAGTTTGTGCTTCAGTCCTGATTATTGTAAATTTTCCACCTTATCCACTTATAATGATTCAAAGAATTATCCAGCCATTCTGTCTAGTGAAAAGTAATAGGAGAAAAATGTCAGCAAATTCGACCAGCACGAATTTAAAGGACAAGTCCGGGGTTGATAAGATTATTATTAAAAAACAACCTTATCGACTGCTCAACACCAGTCGTGACTTCTTGCCAAGTTGTGATGCCTCCAACTTCCATAAGTTGGTTAATGAATCTTCGCACGTTAGGCCAAATATCATCACCATTTTGTATTTTGCACTAGTGTGTGAAAGAGCAACGAGGAAGCTAGCAATGTGAATGGTATAAGGTATAATATATCAACACAATTGGCAGCCTTGTTCAGGTCACCGTGAAGTGACATAATAGAAAATGACGTCATTTCGCACTTCTTAGCAGATTGAAATATGTTGTTTCGCAGATCAAAAGAGAATAAAGATTCCAAAAAGTACTATACACCATTCACAACAGTGTAATCTCTTGAATAATCAACAATTATACCAACCCCGGACTTGTCCTTCAAGCAACAGAAATAAGCTCTCACACTATGGTAATAGCTTCAACAATGAATATAAACAACATCAAACAACATACATACCACGTTCTTCTCCAATTCGACCTGAACTTTCTGTTCTTCCTTACTCAGTTGCCTTCGCAGTGCTGCAAGTTGTTTGATTACATGATCTTGCGCAGCTTTGTTGTTCTGAGATCTTGGCGATGTTTCTATGAGAGAATTGGCATAATCAGGTCAGACAACTGCCGCAGCAAAACGGTGAAGCTAAAATAGGAAGCACGAGACAGTTTACCACATACAGTAAATCCCTGCACATAACAACCTACTAGAATGAGAGTCAGGCTGAAGTAGGTTCATATTTGAAACTAGACTTGATATGATACAAGTCCTCGTTTGCTTTCTATTGGCATTGTCACGGTGTAAAGTTTGTACTGCGCCGAAGGTACAAAAAGCGCGCAGCCGATGGCAGCGGTGAGGAAAAACGAACTTCCTTACTTAGTTTCTCTTCCTTCCTTCTGACTCCTTCATTTGCCACGCTCTTTCCTCTCTGACATTAAAGCTGAGAATTGTAGCAAGTCAAAGTTTAAAGGCAGTCATATTAACTGCGGGGAAATGGTTCTTAAAGGTTCCTACTCGGAGGGTCCCAAGTATCAATATTTCAGGAGCCATTACCAAGACATTCTAAACCATGTCATTTGCTTTTCGGGGCAGTGTTATCGCGCATCTAATGACTAATGCTGAGCTTACAACTGCAAGAAGAGGAGGTTCAGATTTTCACAGCCAACTGAGATAAAAACTAACATAGTATGGAGGATCAAAAATCAACTTCATCGTCTTTGCAACAACACGTCTTTTAATCAAATTGGAACAGGTTCTTATTATTATTATTATTATATTTTTATTATTATTATTATTATTATTATTATTATTATTATTATTATTATTATTATTATTATTATTATTATTATTATTATTATTATTATTATTATTATTATTATTATTATTATTATTATGCTGCTAAATGTCACAGTTCATACTGGTTGCTTTTCTTTGGCCGGGTGTAAACAATACACCTAAGGCATGTCATGTCCTGAAGTTCAGATGCTCAATACTTTACGAAGGATCCTTGCAGTTCCTAATAAGCATGTCTTTTGGACCGTCTGAAGATTCAGATTTTCTGATACGCTTCTGATGTTATCTTCCATTCCTTTTCTGATGGTACCGAGTGCTCCTATCACAATGGGTATTACTTTCGTTTTCATTTTCCACTTATTATTATTATTATTATTATTATCATTACCATTATTATTATTATTATTATTATTATTATTATTATTATTATTATTATTATTATTATTATTATTATTATTGTTATCATTAACTCTTTCATTTAAAGTTGGCTAAAGGCTATAGCTAAATTGCTAATTAAGGCCAACAACAAGGTTCTTTACGTAACGCGTCATTTAGGAAAAAAGCCTGTAGGTTTTACGTGCAAGGATTCACTGTACTAACCGTAAGACAAATTACCTGGTAAAACTGTAATCGAGGAAACATATGTCTATATCCTGCGAAATGAAACTGGGAACAGAAAGAAACTGATATGCAGTTGATGGTCAGATGCATAGTTTTTTCGGCTAAGAATTGGAGCAATCATTTTACAAGTCTGGGTAAAGATTCACTTACCATGTATTGAACTCTGTTTTCGATAGAGCTAAAAAAGCCCATCCAAACAAGGTTTCAGGCATATTACCATTAGGTAATAACAAAAGTTTTGCCTCAACGAAATTAGTGTTATTTAGATACAGGTTTCGTTATCTTTCTTAACAAACGATGCTGTTTTTCTTGTCTTGAATAGGTTGTCTACGATGACTTAAATTCTTGTCAAATCTTTGCTCACATTCCTTCGAATAAAGGAAATCCCCTTCATTCAGAAGACAATCAAGCTATCAGAGAAGTTCACGATTACGGCAAACGATGCCGAGTTGTTTTGAAGCCATTCAGTTCAAAGAAAGAGGTGACGGACATTTACACAACCCTTTGTAACAATTTCAAATATTCAAGCTAACCTTACTCGATAAAGAATCCTCAATTTACGCTCATCTCATTGAGTTGAACTGAATTAATGTTGTTGCTGTAGCTTGAGTAGTTGTGGTATTATCAGTTCAGTCAAAAAGCAAAACTATGACATAAGTCTACATTCGAGCCTACGTTAGTAAACAGTAAGAAATACCTGATTCCTCGCTTTTTTGAAACAGTTCATCCCTTATACTAGCAAGATAACGCATATCCAAGTCATTCGATTCTTCTGCCTGTGATTTAACGTCTTGAACAGCATTACGGTGGCCATGTCGAGATGGAGGGTTGCTCACTTGTGTTGCGTGGGATTCTACTGTCATCTGTTAAAAAAAAGAACCATATATATTTAGGGAATTCAACGTGAGATACAGATATAATCCAATCCCAGACTTTCTACAATGATCGCCGTATAACTGCCCCCTCTGAGGTCCGTTTGCTACAGTTTAGCCCTCTGGTATCAAATAGCCCATCATGGCAGGCTGCTCTGCTGCTTTTTAATACTGCTTTCTTATTTGCGGACAATAAACTTCGCGCTGTTAACTTGCGATACCAGTCCAATACCTTGCCGTACCTGACCGAGTAAACGGATTTCCGATTTAGGATGAAGTATCTGTAAACCAATCCATTATTCCATAATTCATCATTCAACAGGGTAGGCCCTATTTTAGAAGTCAAATAATCAAGATTTCTCTGCCAAAAACAACGCCGTGTTCTTGAAACAGAGCTTAGATCAATGGCTAAACACGTACGCAGAGCATTGTTATATTTACGCAAAGCATAACAATACTAGCAAAATGCAATATGTTAGTGAGGCAATTTAAAGGGAATCGACCCTGATATTTCATATTTTTATTTCATATTTGAGTTTTTTAGGGAGGGTTGCCCTTCAACTGAAGTTGTTTTTCAAGGGGCCCTCCAATAAAAACTAATTAAAGAGATACAATTAAAATGCTAGAAAATAAGAACCCATAATGTTAAAATCCGTATACGACACATGGGTAGAATATACCATACGCCATGTCATTGGACCTCGCTTTCAAAACGCCATTCCAGTGAACAGGGACTGATAAAGATAGATGCGGCACAAGAGATCAAATTAACCGTGTCCATTCCCTTCAAGACAATTTTTAAACGATTTTCAATAAGCTGGAATATCGAAATCAACACTGTTACTTTCCTAAGATATCAAAACATACAAAATGAGGTAAACACCAGGCAAAGTTGTGATGCTTTAATCACGCGTCTTTTGGCGTTTTCAGTCACATAGCGACCCAAAGTTTCCACTGTATCTGGGTATGTTCGTTGAGGGTAAACGCGATTTGACCAACTTCAACTCACTTGCGTTTGTTGCTGAATAACAGGCATTTGGGCCTAGCTAAAACCAGAAAGTTCGCAAAAATAGTTTGGTGACGCCATTTGCTAAATATTTTCTTAAAATTCTGTCCACAAACAGAGGGAGAAGTGCACAAAGAAGGTCACCTGAGATGTAACTGTAAGTGACCGCCATTTTCCATTTCACATTTTGTTGCACAATTTTCTTTTTGCTTGGTTTCTAGACGTTGTCAAAACTTTCACACGAAACAAATGGCCTCTCGCCAAGCTCCACCTGTCCACAATAAGTATTGCACGTAACTTCAGAGATATGACATCCGCTTCCGCCACGACGGGCCTCTTTTGCACGCCGTCTGATTGGCCTAAAGTCGCCCTGGTTGAGGGTGCTGTGGTATCTTCCGGTTCTTGAACGAAATCTGCACTGTCAACGCAAGGTAGGCGACTACTATTTGCTGTAAAAAGACATGTTACGGTGCAAAAACAAGTTTGTTATATCAGTGGACCGTAAAAAAATGTTTTTTTAATCATGAATTGATTTAAGCATTGTTAGTTCACCGAAGGAGGAAAACTGATGTCAGCTTGCTTGAAAAGTCATTCAACGAAAGCGGCAACAAAGGTCAGTGCTTAGGATAACGAAAGCAAATACAATCAGAAAATATTTGCTGAAAACAAACACTCTTTAATCGTTGATATGCTGCTAATCTTCGCATCGACTTATCTTAAATTTACCTGAAACCATGTGAAAGTTTGGATGCCCTTAACCCTTTCATCCCCGGAAGGGCTATATGGCCCAACAGTATTCTTCGAGAACTGCGAATTTTTCAGGGGGTAAAGCATTTGGAATTTTGATTGATTTGAAAGGTTATGCACATTGCATTTATCTATTACTCACTGAATCACTGATTATGATACCCTCTGGAAAAAACTACAATCTACATTAGGTTTTCCTGTTAAGCTAATTTTAGCGGGCGTGAAAGGGTTAACCAGGGCGGCAATGGAAATTTAAGCCCTCTCGATCACTCTGTTCTCGAGTAGCTTGCTATTACAGACAACATCACCATTGACAAATATATTTCATATCATCAACAGTGAAGAGTTTACGAAGGTGTTCATGATAAGTATCGTTCTGAAAATAGTTTTATTCAGCAGCAATATTCGACCAACGTAAAATACCCTCAATTAGCGCGATACCCCCTCTATATTTGGGCAGCTTTTTTGACTGCCTTTTTCACATGGGGCAGCCTTTAACTAGTCGACTCCCTTTATCTAACAAATTCAAATCTCAGTTTTTCAGATGCATGGCCAGTCTTTAACCCAAGCATATAAAGAAGCTTAGAATCTGTAAAGAAAATTCAGAACTTCATCAGTATTCAATTACCTCATTTTGTTGCTTTGCCAACGTTGGGATTTGACGGGATTTCGGTCGCCCTTGAGACTAAAAATAAGCAATAAAACTCTGGAATAAAATGCAAATAAGGATCATCAACTATCAAAGGTACCGAGCGTTACTTAAAATTCCTGAGATCTCTTACAATCAAACTCGATCATCTCTGACGTTGAACAGCTTGCTTATTCTAACGTTTCAATAATTGACACTGCCAGGATAAAGGATGACTGGTCGAAGAACTTTTTACAAGTTAAACAACTCATTACGTTCGATCGATCAGTCATGACACATAAGATCATCAACAGGCTATGTTGAGAAAACCTTTGGCAGAAATTTCAACGGAGATCTCACTACTCTAACTATAATACTAGATTTTGTGACAACCTTCAAATTCCAAAGTATAATCTAGAATATTCTAAAAACAGATTTTCTTACACAGCTCTGAAGGCTTGGAACGAGATTCCTATGGATATTAGGGAGCTCCCTACCTTGTATCAATTTAAAAAACAGTCAAAAAGTCATTTGAGGAGCTGAAAACCAATGCAAACACGGCCCCCTGGAAGATCAGCAGTAGTTGTTTTTTTAAAGAATGATCGTAACTAGATTTCTGTTTTTTAGCTAAAGTTATTTCGTTGCTAAAGGGTCCCAGTGTAGAAAGAACTAGAAATAGAAAAAGAAACGTTATGCTACAAAAAATACACTTCTCAGTGGGAAGCGTGAATAGGTGTATCAGATCTTATAATTGTAGAAAAACCGAAAACATGTTCACAGTAAGCCCATGTCGCAGACAGCCTTGCCGCAGGGAGATGAAGAATGAAAAAACACATTTATGAAAACAGCGAGACGAAAATAGGAAAAGGCAACTTAGCTAAGAGTACATACGAAAAATTGAACCAAGAAGTAAATATCACTGTTCCAGTTAAAATAGAAACTCGCAGAAAAAGCCTAGGTTTTTCTTCGGCAGCCTGGAAAAGCTCTTAACTAAATGGCTGTTATTCTAAATTCAAGCCTGTAAGGTTCTCAAACAAGTTCTTATATACAGCACACACCTTGCATACATTAGTACCGTTTTCAGCAAATGAAATCTCAAGACTTTTTGAGAATTCATTGAGAATTTTTGAGAACATCTTTAGGTTAGAATTATTGTCAAAAATCTGAAAGACTTCTGCATCACTGAAGAATTCTGATCAGAAAATCAAGAATTTTAGAGATTCATGAAGACTTCTGAAGACACGAAGCCTTCTACATAAGAACCTCCCCAAGTGTCAGCATCTAAGAGGTTCTTATTTAGGAAGTATGAAATATTAAAGATAGGTTCTTTTAAACGGGTTCCTACTGTATCTGAATATTCCAAAATAAATTATAGAACTTACTGGGTGTCTCAAAAATTGTTCGATATTCGATTAAATATTGAAAAATGACGATAACATGAACGAGCATGCGGGAAGGTGACCCCGTCCCTAAGATTTCGAAATAATGCTAGAAACAAAACCTTGCAAATCAGACCCCGTTTATACGACGCCGGTAGAATTTGAAAACGGCAGAATTTTATACCGCCTTGGAAAATACGCTCCCGTTTACACGATGCCGGTAGAATTTGAAAACGGCATGAAAAAGTGCCATTTTGGTCTCCCGTTTACACCATAGTTTACACGATGCCGGTAGAATTTTATTCTTATTTCATAGACAATAACAACTGACGTCAATAATAAATCAAGATGGATAAACAACTACGACAATAAGGACAATCGGGAGGATTAAGAATATTAGCCTCGTGACGAAAGCGACATAAAATTCTGCCGGCAAAGTGCGTTTAAACGATGCCGGCAGAATTTGAGAACGGCAGAATTACAAACTTTGCCGTTTTGCTAATCGAAACAAAATTCTGCCGGCAGAATTTGGAAATTCTACCGGCATCGTGTAAACGGGGTCTCAGCTGAAAATTCACTGTGTTACGAACCTTCAAAGATCGAAAATATGCGACAATCGAAACCAGACACTCCTAAGTTACTTGTAATGCAAAAAGATCCGAAGATTAAGGTAAAAAAAGGTAATCCAAATTTATACATCTCGTTAATATCAGAGCAAACCAAATTGGACTTCAAAAGTAATTCAATCCTTATAATGATTTTCAAAGTTTGCATAAGAGTTTATGTATCCAAAGACAGTAGTTTAAAAATAATCGACAAGAGGCCTTGAAAGATATTCAATTTCCTACGCTACCCATTTGGTTTGCCCTGTAGCAATTGAGAAACATAAAAAACGATAGCCCGTGCGACTTTTACAGCAAATGTCATCTAGAGACCTCTGCTATGAGCTTTCCCACAAACTTGAACGTCAAAGGCTTGTAGCTCTATGAACTTTTAAGCGGATTTGCAGGATTTTTGTGTAAAAGATTAACTTAAAATCTCAGGGAAAGATTAACGTAACCAAGTTTTCATTCATTGTATCGTTATCTTTGATATTTAATCAAAAGTCGAGCAATGTTTTTGAGAAACCCTCTACAAAGTGTCCGAAACTTGAAGAATAATCACCATATAGCGTCCTTTACTCAAAGGTAAGTCAAAAGTTTGGTTTAACAGACAATCACCTTGAAAAATTTAATTGTATTTTATGTTTATAGAAATGTTTCCTTTCATTTCACTTCATTTCATAATATTTATGCATGTTAATATAGGTTCATAATATATATGTTTTTCAACCTGACCTGTTTAAAAAAAGCAAAATAAAGCACTAACACGAATAAAAAAGAAATTTAAATGCCTATTTACAATAATATACAAAACTAAGTCTAAAAAGGAGAGAGTAAAAGATGAAATAAAAACTTCAGTTACATGGGTTTAAACACTGCGCTTGTGTTACAAACACGGTGAAAGCAGTGTCAACAGAAGGAATGACAAATGAAATATTCAGCGTACCTTATTTTGCAAGGCAGGAATAGGAGGTGATGCTGTTCTCGGAGTCTGCAAAGATTATAACCAGTGTAAGAAAGATAGCAGTATTAATTTCAAGATAGAGAATGTAACGGTAACAACATAGCAGCGGTGATAGCGTTGTTTACCTATGAGACAAGACTTCGATATAACAAGAAGAGGGCCTTGAAGTAGTGAAGGTATCTTTATAGCTCCCTTGCATAAGCATAGTAGCCTTACAGACTAAACTCTCTAACCCCTCGGTAAGTACGAGACTTCACAACAGGCGCTTCGCTCTCGACTTCTTGCTTATGGCATTACGTCATAATTACGCAACCACAAAGGAGGCTACGAAATAGGGCAATGTTTTCATTGGGTGGCGCGAAGGGGTAATACGTTTTCCTGAGGTCGTTTTGCTGGGGTACCTTTGATTTTCGCTGTGATAAAGCAACTTCAAAATAGATTGAACTACCGGTTGTACTCTCGGACTGTTAAACTCCGATGATCTTCTCTGTATTGTCCTAAATCTCTCTTCTTCCATCTCTTGTCTTTGACGCTCAGCTTCTTCTCTTTTCTGTGCCGCTACTTTTCTCAATTCGTCGTTCTTCTGAAGCGTCTGTAGAACAACAAACGGAAGATTTTCAACATAGTTCCCTATGCCCAACCTCTCACCTCCTCATTTATTTACCAAATCAAGTAGCCACTGGTTCCAGTCAAAGCTGAAAAGAGTATCGGAACTATCGGAACCTGGTGAAAAGGTTCCCAGAAAATTTTCAACTCTGCCAGAAATTTTTCAATAAAAGTTTTCTTACAAAAGCAGATGATTACTGTTTTACTATTTCTACAAAAAGATAACATTTTTGCGACTCTTCTATTCTGCTGATCATAATCCTGGGTAAAATGGAAGGCTTTGCAAACATCAGTACATCCGAGGATTCTTAAGAATTGTCAAGAATTCTTCACTCAAGTACGCGAGGAGAGTTTGTGAAAGATAATTCCTGATTCTCCAGTTTGGTTGAAATAGCCATTGGACCTTTTCAGCACATTATGGCCAACAAAGACATTTTGCATTACATAATTTGACTTCACAGAAAATTGTCCCCACTTGCCATGTTCTCAGAAAGAAAATATTGCTTGGACCTCTGGTTCCAGTAGCCTAAGGCCCATGGGATGTCAGATATGGAATCGTTTGCTGAAAGAATTTAAAGCGGCCGAAAACTTAAATAGTTTCAAGTGTAAGAGTTAGAATTGGAATGTCCCTAGTTATAATGTAAAGGCTGATTTCCAGTCAGTGGAATTTTCCGAGCGGGCGGAAATTCTATTGTTCGCGGGAGAAAATGTCGCTCTGAAATTGAATAGATAGTTACGGCTGAGCAACTTTTTATTGTCTTAAATTCCGCCCGCTCGGAAAATTCCGCGGACTGGAAATTGGGCTTAATGCTTGTTAGTTGAACGATATCCTGTCCATTTTGTCCATATATCTTGAATTCAGACTCGAATACGTAACTCATCGATTGACTTTTCATTTCATTGCCTTACTTAGGCCCCGTCCACACGTATATCCCTGTCCACACGACAACGCTGTGACATTCGAAATTCGCTATTCGAAAGTAAAATTCGATATTCGATAACGATATTCGACATTAGAACTTCGATAAAAGAAAACAGACAAGCAACATGCCCTCGCGTGATCCCCAAAGAATCGAGCGCATGCTCTGTTTGGTGCTAAATTGACGCTGTTATGTCAGCGTTTTCGAAGAGCTCCGTTTTCACCCGTCCACACGACAACAGGAAAACGGCGTTTTCAAAAAGATCCACTCTGGAGAGCGCTTTCGAAAAGCTTCGTTTTCGGTGACCGAAAACGCCGTCTCCGTGTGGACGCGAACCCAAAACTTGTTCGGGATACTGCGACTTCCCCCTTTTGTGAATCACAAAGGAAAAGGCGTTAACTCTGATTGGCTCGCTGATCAATAAGACGAGCGAAGCGTTTTGGGGCATGCGCGAGTTAACAAAGGAAGGATGAAGGGCGATGACCCTGAGATCGATACTGCGCAGACTCCAAAGCGCTTCGACGGGAAGCTGGCTCTTCAGGAGAAAATCCGAGAGACTTTCGCTGATAGTATCCCGAACAAAAAACGGATAAAAAAGATGCGTTTTCCAAAAGATCCGGATACGTGTGGACGGGGCCTTTTTCATGTGCACACATCGATTTAGATGAATTGTACATATGTAAACATGTATACCTAGGCAAAACTCAAACCAACCTCTTGCTCCTTCTGTCGCTCTCTTTCTTGTTCTAACAAAAACTCTTTCTCCATTTTTATTCGTTCTTCTTCAAGGCGACGGTTCTAGATAAAGAGAATGAAAATATAACCAATGACGAAAGGAGAATGTTTTTAACTTTTCTTTTGGATCTCTCTTTTCTAACAGAAGAGAAATGAATTGAGTGATAAGAAGTCTTCAGCAGACCGTGTGAGAGGAATTGTGAGCCTCGTACAAGAAAATTGCACATACTTCAAGGCAAAATTCTTTTGTCTTACTTTTATAGAAACATAAGATCCTTGTGGATGATTACACAGTCTGACATGGGCTAAACAAGCACAAGAGCTTATGAACATAGTAATTCGTTCATAACCCCAAATGATCTTTGGTGCTGTTTTAGCTGCAAATCATTGGGATATGAGTGTTGCTGCCAAAGTTGCCTTCAATCAAAATTAGACGCGTTTCGTAAGAAAAGAATCGCCTGAAAAACAGATATTGATATTATGGATTCTCACCTACACAATTAAACCAGCTTTATCTAAACAAGTTTTATATTTCAACCAATCAAATGACTGGATTTATTTGATTGACCAATCAGAAGGCCCTATTCAAAAACCTGGTTTAATGTAAGCTGGTTTATCTTGCAGTGTGAATAGAGCATCAGTTTCCGACACATTAGAAGGGCTCATCAGAAAGCGGGCCTTATTAAAAGTGCCAGATGGCAAGGAGATATATGATAGCTTTTAGTTCTGTCACTCCATATCTTGTGGAGACAACAAACAATTTTACGAGTAAAATACATAAATTTGATACAGAGCTTTCCCAAACCATGTCACACTTAATGCACAAATTTACTTACCAAAATAAACAGAAAACCTTCGCTAACCCACGGGAATTTGATATGGGGCATAGAGATGGGGCATATTTTTCAAATTGTGACTAAGAGGGGAGGGGCTTATTAGAGAGGGTGCTCAATAGAGAGGGAGGGCTTAATAGAGCTTCTACGGTGTATGTGCTTACTCTCGAATACAGAATAAACGGGGGGGGGGTGAGAATAACCGGGGGAGTTGGCAATGGTTCGATATAACAGTAAATCGGGGGGTTGCAATAATCGTAGGGCGTGCTTGGAGAAATAGAAAACAATCGTTTTCTTAGGTATCTTTTATACATTTATGTGAACAGTGATGTTACTGATACATTTACTTTTGAACTCTGGTTCTGTTGAATGAACTTTTTCTTGCGTTCATTTAGAAATTGTGTTTACTATCATTTCATTTTTCCAAAAATTAATAAAAGAGAAGAAAGCTGGAATAAGAGCGAGGTGGTTGGAAAATTTTTCAAAAATTAATGAGTGGGGGGGGGGGACGATTATTCGGTACTCGAGAGTACCTCCTTTATTTCTTCTTCTTTCTGCTTTCGCTCTTCCTCTTCCTTAAGGCGCCTCTTTTCTTCGATCTGAAAAGGAACAAGACATTGGAATAAAATACGAAAATTCTTCCGCTATTGAAACAGACGATATACCACGTGACTTTATCCATTTGCGCTCGAAAATCAAATTTTGCGTGAGTGAAGCCATTGAAAAACACCGTTGCACTGAGATGATGAGGTTGCTTCGCTTACGTATCGGAAAAAATCAAATCTAAAGACTGGAAATGCTAGGATCATTGCAACGCTTTAGCGGAAAGATAGGCAAATGTCGACGTTACAAGGTTGACATTACAATAAAAGCTCGCATAACAGCGGATTAAGAACCTTCACAGTGAAGTCTGACAACTTATATATACCAGACGTCGCTCTAATAGTTTCAATAAAACTATTTAAAAACTGTTTCTTTTCATCTTGATTTTAGGTTTGAATTTTATAACTCCATTGTAAATAAGTTTTGAACATTGTAAATAAGGTTTTATAGTTTAATTTATCTAAATGCTTTTTAATTTGTTTTCTAAATTGTAATTAAATGTTTTTTACGGAGGGCCCATTGAAAATGAACTTGTTGAAGGGCAGTACTACTTAAATGTATTAAATGAAATAAATGAAATGAAACTGTCCCAAACATACAATCTTTAATATACTTCCTACGATGTAGCATTGAATTTAAAACTTACATTTTGTAGATTTTGCTTTGAAAAATCGATTAAATTGCACCCTGTTGCTGTTCAGACGTTGTGCTGTTCTGGTCCGGTCTGTTTGTGCCCTGCCATTCTTGGTATTATCATTACATCATTGATCCTAATTCTACTTTAGTTATATAATTAGATCATTTAGTTTCGTTTGTCGACCTTAACTTACAAACTTTAAATTATAATTTTTTGTCACGCCCCTCCCTGAAAAGCGGCCCTTTCCGGTGGGGTTAACGTTTATAAAGTATGCAAAATGAATAAAAAATGACAAATGAATGCCATCTGTAGACTTATGACGATGAGTCTCTTGTTTCCCTGTGCTCTTTGACATGATGATAGCGCTTCAGTCAACAGAGACTCATAACATTCCCCTGAAAAACCTGGCGCTATTTAGGCTCAAATTTCGCAATTCCTAAAGTACCAATGAGATAGCTAGTTTTGGCAAAGAACAATGCTGTCGAAGATGCAGTTGAAAAGATTTTGAACGAAGTTTCTGCGTCAGGTAGCTGAAGATTTCTCTGGTCTGTTTTGGTCTTGAAAACATGGAAAATATAGCGTTGAAAGACTTACTTTGCACTCACCAGGTAAAGTGAACTTCCGTCTTCAGATTTATACCAAGTTTCTTTTGTTAAACATCTGCTTAACATGGTTGTTATCACAATTTCTCTCAGAGGAGTGACCGTTGAACAGAATTATGGCAGTCGTTCGATGATGATTCGATCGATAGAATGCAAGATATGGGGCCAGGTTTTTCACTGTTTCATTATGAGTCCCTGTCGAGCAAGGTTTACCGCAGGGATACAAAGGACTCATCGTCATAAGTCTATGCCATCTCTGCGAATATGGCACTTGCTTAAATTACCTGACTGCTCCATCTGCTATCAATTATCAGATTGATCATCCATTTGATTGTCTTTACGTGACTGACTGCTTCATCGGAAAAAGGGAAGAGAACATTAACAACAATCATACCTGTTGCTTCAAAAATTCTTGGTACTGCACTTGTTCTGTTTTCTGCTGGAGATTCTGGAACATAAGGAAAAACACTCTTCAAGACATCTGCAAACTATGACGTCACGAAAAATACCTATGTAAGGTTTTTGGAAAGTGAAAAAAAGAATTCTTCTTATTCTGGAAGTAAAGCTACATAATTTCGGCGAAGCCGCATCACAAATCGAACTTAATCAAACATTTTGTGATTTCCAGATTCAACACAAGCCTCACTTATGTCTCAAAACTAGTCTTTCCTCAACAAGGCTACAGTGAGATGAAATGAAATTATTCGTAAACGACCTATTGTGATCAAACAATTGTCGAACGTCAAATGCAGTTGTAACAAACACTTCTTGATTTTTCTATCGTTTTGTGGAATGGTATGGCATGTGGAATCGAATGGATTCTATCATCGTCAAAAAAGGCTTACAAAAAAGGGCTAATTGAAGTTGTCAACAATCATGAAAGTAGCAGCTGACTCAAGCTGAACGATTCCCGAAACAGGGGAGGACGAGCATTGACCTTTGATTCAAACAGATTTGACTGCAGCCACCAGTGGTTAGAAGACAGGTGTGTATCTTCAAATTCTGTAATGCCAACAGATCGAGAAGTGCCTAGTATCAAATTTTTCAATGTGTCGGTCAAGTTTGTTTCCTATGCCCAGAATGCGGCATTCATCGATCACTCATTCCTAGTAGTATCCATTAAGGGTCATAAAATTATAAAGTCCAAAGGGACGGGTTGAAATGAAGGAAAGGAATTCTAACATTTCCTCGTCATATAACATACCATGTGAGTCAAAAAAACGCCCGGCGTTTCAAAGGTTACTGCTTCCTGAGTATATACGCAACGATATTTTTGCGATACCTGATTGAAATGCTAACGTCTTCAATTACTTTAAGAAATTTTCCTGGCTAAAATCGGTCACTCCTTTCTGTAAGCGATTTTCTAAATGAATCCCTTTTGAGAAACCTTAAAAAAGTGCTAAAATTACAAGCAAGAATCTCTCATGTGTTTGCTTCACAGCGATGACTTTCAGCACGCTTTAGCGCGTGCTTTCCTTTTGGCGGGTTGAAAAGTCTTCCCCCTAGTGTCAATAACTTATTCAGGGGGATTCCATTCTCCCATAAGGACAACGTACATGAACACATCCAAGAGTCATTATTGCTAGGAAGGAGAACAATGGGAAATCTTGCTTGGTGTTTTCACTCGTTTTTGCAGGTTTCCGAAAGTGGAAATAAAATCTTCTTTTCGATGAGAAGGAGAGAAGGAACGACCGATTAATGCCAAGTAAATTACTAAACCTAATTTGACATATCGGGGATAAATCAAGACAGTTTTCAATATCATTTCTTTGATATTCAGGGAGCAGGAGTTTTTCAAACGCCGGGCGTTTTTATGGACTAGCCCGGTAGTACTTAAAGTCCGGTCTGGAAATGCTCTGATCGGAAATTAATCTCTATTGACCAGTTAGAAGACCCAATAAACTTTCTTCACTCGAAATTATCCTACAATGTTTCGGATAAAACAGTGTCTGACACTTTTTGAAATATCAGGTACAGCTTATCTGTCAAATATCTCGTTGAAATGGGCTGTTTGCTTAGAATTACAGTGACATCATTTCACCAAGGTTTGCACAGTTTGCTTTGACTAACAAAATTTCCGGCAAAATATCTAACCCAACAAATTTTTCAACGCATTTACATGTAATTTGAACAAAGAGCGTTTCTTCGGAGACCTTTACTGTCTAGAACTTCAGGACTTTAATATTAAAGTGCTTCTGGTTTGGCTAAGTTCATATACGGTTGCTGGCAAGCTTCTATTTCCTGCTCTCCCTTCAAGTTCATCAGACCTGTACAAAACAAAGCATTCCGTAAACTGCTCCGTTATAAATGCCCGTTCTAAAAAATTTTACTACTCAACTGGGCTTTCTATTACCTTGCTCTCTCCTTTTAGCTCCTTGACTGCTACTCCTCTAGCATGCGGCTGGTCTCCCACAGCACCTAAGGAAAGAAAGTTCAGGATTCTTGGTAAGAGGCCCAAGGAACCTTCAACCTTTTGAATAGCAAATGAGTTGATGGAAATGTGACAACTGCAATTGTAGGCTCTACAAAGGAAATGCAACACAACACAGGTTAGGTTTCTACAGTGGCGTAACGCAGTTTAGGGCACCTTAGTTCAAAAACTAAGGGCCCCCGACCAAAAGGGGCCTCAAGCATATTACCAAATCATCTTCAAGTTGGTGCTGTGGCCATGATAAAAGACCAAGAAGGGCCATTAGATCTGCATGATATATGATATGGAAATCTTAGCGAATGGACAGTAATTTGATTTAAGTGGCAGTCGTAATCTATTCTGCCATAATGTGTTGTGTTCCGAGGCAAAGAACAGGGTATGTCTTCAAAATTTTGCTGATGATTTCGCCCCTAGACTCCATTATTGTCGTCTCTTCCCTACTGATTCTCCTCCGACACACTGCTTGCTTGGACAACGCATATGTTGACTGTAAATCATTGCAATTTTCATTGTTATCTGTGAGACTCATTTACTGCAACTTAAAACTGGACATGGCTTTAATGTTGTCTGTCATATCATATACTCTTGCGGCGCTGGGGGTCCCGAGCCATAAAATTCCCAAGGGCCCCAACTGTCTCCGTTACGCCACTGGGTTCCTATCAGGATAATTAAAAGCAATTTTGAAACAGCGTAAATAATTACAATGTAGGCCTTAGTCTTAGCTAATCTGCAGACTTAGCTAATTTCTTTCACCTTTTCTGAAAACGAAAGACTTCGCAGAGACTAAAACACGTTCCCCAGTCAAAGACAACATTCTTCAAAACGGCAGGTTTCAGATTCATCCTGGCGAAAATGAGGTTTCTTGTTGAAAAACACGAAGACGAGTCTGGTGCTTGGCAATAAATTTGTACTGACTCCATTACTGTAGCAACGCAGCCATTTCGCCTCGTTTTCAGAGTTTCGCAAATGAAAACGAGAATCTCTCCAAGGTCTGCCAAACCTTCCGCCTGCTGGAGCAGAAGGTTCGGCAGGTCTGCCAAACTTGCCAAACTTGCCATTTTTGGAATTTGGTAGTGAATCAAACATAAAATCTGAATCTTCCAAGTCTAACGCTTTCAGAATTGGCACCAATCAAACACACCCTAAAATCGTCATCACATCGTTGCATCACCTTTTTATAGATTTGAAACCTAAGCTAACGACGCAAAGTTTCTTTCGATCACTTAAAAAGACTACAATGCATGAACCTCTAGGAGACTGCTGAATAGCTGCGTTCTCAACAGTCTTTAGTCCAAGATCACCACCAAGTGCAGCTAGGACTGGACTGTCTTGTGGCAAACCAGCAGCACCTTGTGATTGGAGATACGCAGCTGGGTCACTTCTTGGGGATACAATCTTGCCTTCTTCGTTGAATTTATGAAGAGTTCTTAGATCAGCTGAAATAAAAGAATGAAAATAAATTCCAAGCAAAGATGGTTTTCACTACCAGATGACTCAAAAATGCTAGAACGTCTGGCTGGCTGTGGAATAAGAAATATGCGGTTGATAATTTTGGATGGTAATATCACTCGTCGTTCAGACCCTGCATCATGACATCCTGAGAGGGTCATAATGAAACAGTTCTTCTTTATACTGGTCATAAAGTTTATTATCTCTTTGAAACCTAAAGGTAATGAAAATGTCAGTACGGGGTTTGCATGAGAATGAGACTTACACGTTTGATTCTGGTACTATTATTATCATTTACCATCATCAATTTTTTCATTCGTTGGATTACGATGAAAAACAGCTAAAAGTAGTTAGGTAATTAAATGAATTTATCTTTGTTTTTGAAGGAATTTGTCTAACTTTTCAATAACTGTATTCCCCTATGAGTTGAAAAATATTTTCCGCACGCTTCGCGTTCCACACAATAATGTGAGTACTTTCGGGTATAAAAAGAATGAACTCAAACAACTTTCCATCTTGGCCTAACTTCATACACAGCCAGGTAACCTTCCACTGTTAATCTGCAGAGAATTTGTTATCGATATCAGAGTCAGTCAAAGCTATCAGTTTAGAAGAATGAGAAGCTATCGCAATTTTCCGTGATTGATTATTCATTGTATTTAGTGTTAACTAGAATGAGATCTTGGCTGTGTATGATAACCTTCGCCACCACTCCTAATACGTGCCTTTTCTTGTATCAATTCTCGAAAAATTAAAAGGTAAATACTTTATTATCGGTTCTATCACGAAGTGATGGATAAGAAAATAAATCCAACAGAAAACATTACAAAATACATACATTACATAAAAATTGGTGGATGAAATATTTACAAATCATCAAATGTATACAGAACAAAAATTGATATCTAAAAATGTTTATCATAAAAAGCCCAAGTTCGGAATAAATATGCTACAGCGACAATTTTCGCCCGACCAATTTTTTATCTTTGTCTAAAACTGATGAAGGGATTCTGAATTGCGTATCCTTGATGATAAAGTTTAAGGATTTACGGTGAAGGGTTGCCATTGAAATCTAAATTTTATTTCTGAAACAGAAATTATGTTCAATTTATATCTACCTATAAATTCAAAGCATGGGTATCCTAACACGCTTGATTACACAAGAACAGGTGAATTTAGCATCAGAATATTACTCTCGAGTACGGAATAAACGGGGGGTGAGAATAATCGGGGGGTTGGAAATGGTTCCATATAACAATAATCGGGGGGCTGGAATAATCGGGGGGGGGGGGTGCTTGGAGAAATAGAAAATAGCCCTTTTCTTAGGTAAACACGTATCTGTTATATATCTATGTGCATAGTGATGTTACTGATACATATACTTTTGAACTCTGGTTCTGTTGAATGCAGTTCTTGAGACTTTTTCTTGCGTTTATACAGAAATTACGTCTAATATCATTTCATTTTCCAAAAATTAATAAAAGGGGGGTTGGAATAAGAGTGGGGGGGTTGGAAAACTTTTCAAAAATTAATAAGCGGGGGGGACGATTATTCGGTACTCGAGAGTATTCGGAAATCCGAGATTACCTATCATATGTCCTGTTTTGTCTTTTAATGGCGCTCCTCCTCCTGCTTTTCCCCAAGGATCGTAAACGGCAATCTCCGCTTCGATCTTTGCTTCATATCTTTAAAAGAATGAAAAAAATTCAGAATGAATATTGATATAAGGATCTACAGGGTGTCGCAAAAATGTTGTGCCCGGTTTGCGTGCTTGCTGCGCAGGAGCTGTATATTCAGTCATCTCGGATTTTAGACAGTTGCAATGGTCAGGTTTCAACTTAGAATTTGAGACCTCGTATGAGTCAATCTGATATGTAGTTGCTGATTTATGGCATGGAGAAGCGAAATAAGTGGTTCCTTCAAAACAACAAGTTCATTGTTCTCAGCATTGTCAAAATAAAGTTAGTTTTCAAAGAAAGGGTTCTAGCTTCGTATTAATCTTTTTGCTAAATCTTTTAAAGGACAAGTCCGGGGTTTATAAGATTGTTGTCAATTTGGGATCGCTACCGGCTGCAACTTGACATAATGTTAGTCGTAGGTTAGGGCAAACGTCGTCGCCATTCTGCATGATTGCGCGATAAGGAGGTTAGCCTCGGTTTAGAAGCTATATTGTGACGTCAAAAATCTTCAAAGTTTTTTGAAGCAAAACATCTTATACGCAGGTGGAACGAAAATGCTCAAAGTTGTAGCCAAAAGGCCCATCTTGCCGGTTGTCTTCATCATCTTTGGTCCTCTCTATTCATTTTTGATGTGTTGTGAGCATCAACACAATAATTTTCATGGGAGCTATTTTTCATGACCACATCCCTTAGATCGTTGGAAAACGCCCCATTTTTGGAAAATGTGCCATTGATGAAAGCAAAAGATCACGACTAATCATAGTCTTTCCATGAAAATTTTGAAATTTGAAACTTGTATGGCATCAAAAGATATTGCATTTTTGATAAATCCTGGTAGCTTCCTCAAGTATATACGAGTTTGTATGGTCATTCCTACGACCTTAGCTTTTACATCCTTTTTCACTTACAAAATCAAAAAATGTAGCAAATTTCTGGGGGAGGGGCTAAAGTCCCCCCGCTTTCGATGGACCTGCCATTAAAGGGAAACTGGGGAGTGTGTTTTCCAGTCTCAGCCAGCCGTCACCAGCGGTCATATAATTTCAAGTAGTTTTTCGTCACATTTGTGCGCAAATCTTAAGATAGGTATACCTCTTGTTAAAGAGCACATTAAAGACCACTTATTGTCGGTTCACTACAGAGCCTTTTAAAAAAATGATGCGAAGATTCTAATACGATGCAAGAACCCTTTCTTTGAAAAATTTCTTAATTTTGACATAGCCGGGGAACAACAGAGGTGCCGTTTTTGAAGCAATCACTAATTCTGCTTTATGTCTTCCATAAATGAGCAACCACGTGCCAGATTGACTCAAACCTGAACTCGAACTCTAAGTTGCAGCTTTACCTATGCAACTGTGTAAAAACCAAGATAATTAAATCTATAGCTCCTCCACAGTAGCCACACAAATGGGGCCCAACTTTTTTGCGACACCCTGTAGGTATTAAAAATTCAATTCAACTTGAAAACAAAGGCATCCTATTACAGTATTATTAGACTCCTAGCTAGACAGGGCAAGGAAAACACGCACCACGTTTGAAAAATTATTTCTCCTTGGATATCAAAACGATAACGTCAACTAGACATAAATTTTGGGATGTCATTTTTAGCAAAATAACTCCTCAGGGTATTCATTTTGATAAATTTTCACACACTATTGAAAAGTTTGGATTGTTGTCACAATACTTTCAGGGTGTGATTTCAGACGTCAAAATTGCGCATCTCTGTCACCAGGCTGTTGAAGTTACCCCCTTCCCCGAGGAAGTCTTAAAAACGGCTAAAAATTATCACCACAGTAAATCACTTTTCCCTCCTAAAAGCAATAACTTGAGGACATTTTATCGCGGTACATTTTCCTATCTTCGGGGGATGGCATCTCTTCAAATAAATTTGTTGCATCAGTGAACACGACCTTTGCACTATTCTAAATGGATAACATTTGGTAAAATGACGTCGCGTCAAAAGTGTTAAGCAGAAAATATTGGAGAGATCTGATTGTGATTTATATTGTCCTTCTATGGATATTTTAGACACAGCAGCTATTATGCTCCTGTGCGTAGGACGTTTCGACTTAACACTAGCTCCTCCGAGATAGAAAATAAATGTTTCCTTCGCACAAGGACAAAGTAGCTTGTGTTCCAGACCACTTGAGAAGATCTTTCGTTTCAAGTGGTCTGGAACACAGGCTAGACAAATCTGCGGCAATCAAACACCATTGCGGCGTCTTCAAGGCTTCTGAGGGGCAATATCGAGAAAAATCCTGTCTAAAAACAGAACAGGGAGACCAATTTTAGCCAGGAGAAATTCTAAAAACTAATCGACCATGTCGGCTATTGAATAAGACATCAAAATATGTTACTGCTTTCATTTTCAGGACATAGATGCCTCTCAAAATGCGTACATTCTCTGACATAGCGTGCAGTAAACAAAGCAACTCTTGTACAAGGCAGCTGCATTTTTGTCCGTGATTATCATAAAATAACAATGGTGTTGTGAATAGTGCTTAACATTGTCTCCCTGTTCTCAGCGAAACTGCGTATTTCAATCTGCGAAGTGAGCGAAATGATGTCATTATCTATGACGTCACTTTGCTTCGACTTGAACGAGGAAGCCAAATGAGTTGATATGCCATTCACACTACTAGCCTCCTTATTGTGCGCTCATACAAAATACAAAATGGCGACGACATTTGGCCTAACTGGTGACTTTCTCCCACGTATTTATGGCATTTGGAGATGTCACAACTTGGAAAGAACTCACGATTGGTGTTCTGCAGTTGGCAAGGTTGCTTGTTAACAATGATTTTATAAACCTGGACTTGTCCTTTGAGAGATTTTAAAGACGTTAAAGCCAGTGCTTTTATTTGTTAAGCTGTAAAATTGTCATACCTTTCTTTCTCCTTCTTTTCTTTTTCTTTCGCGGCTTGCTTTTCTTGCATCTAGAATATCGTTATCAAGATCATTGTTACCTGCTTGTCAAATAACAAGCTTTGAACAGCTTTCGGGATTATTTCTACGTATGTATCTATGTACCCTTTTACAACAATAAAAAATTCACAAGTTATTATAATTCATATGGAAATTGGATACGAATCAATATAATATAAACATTAAGGCTAAAAACTTAAAAGGATGAAAATACCTCTTATTGCAGTGGCTTGGATAGCATTAAAGAGTCAAGCTGACCTTATTTCTATAATCATTCCCTATGAACTCTTACACTTATATACTTATCTATCCCTTTATACTTTTCTATCCCAGCCCAATAAAATTGGGATGAAATGATTGTCGAACAATTTTGGTATCTTGATTATTAGAAGAATTACAGCGCTTTGCTATCATTGAAAGACCTCATAAATAGCGATGAAAAAATTGAAATAATCTTAAATCTAAAATCAATAGAAGAAAAACGGTATAACATCACAAACCTGCTTCTTAAGTTCCTCTTGATATGCGAGTTTAGCTGCTCTCTCTGCATCCTTATCCACCTCCGCACTATCACCAAATACACCACCAACTGCTGCTTTCCCTCGCGGAGATATCCCAGTCTTCGATTTCGAATCTTTAGATTTTGGTCTCTCTTGTTCATAATCTAAGAAGAGAACAAACTTTACAGTATTGTTTTATCAATAAACAGCTCTATTGAGCCTGCTAAGAATGTAGAGAAAGTTTGGATACGACCAGAACTCTTTCTTTCAAATATTACCTGAATCTAATATTGATGGAGCAAAATGGAGGTGTTCTTTAAGCAGCCACTTATTTGCCTTTTCTCTGCCATAAATCAGCAACCACTTGTCAGATTGACTCATACAAAGTCACAGACTCTAAGTTGAAGCCTGACCTACGAAACCGTGCAAAAACCTAGAAATTGGAGGCTACAGCTCCTCCACAGCATCAACACAAACACAGCACAATACTTTCGGGGAATTTTGCACGTACATCTAACAAAGTAACGCGCGGATTGCTCATAAAATACGACTTGGGAAATGGGATTGAGCAATATCTTCCAGACACACTTACTGCTGGTTCTACGCTACTAATTCATTACTTGCATATGCAACTCTTTAGTTTGCTCTTCATCTTCGTCAACCCGAGTAGGAGGGGGGGGGTCTAGTCTATTTGATTTGAGGGTCCTACGGAATGGCTTATCGCGTGCGGAAGATTGACCTCCGTTCCTCATTCAATATTTTGACATCTTCCAAAACATACACTGGAAACCCGATTAATAAATGAATTACTTTGTCTTTCAAACTGGTTTTTCGCAGAATGCTCTTAGCTTAAGTTGACCAAGCAACATCTGAAAAACTAGCGAAGCTCGTCAGTTATAGCTTGATATTTTCTTAGAAGCTCGATATGTTTAGAACTGCATATATAAACTCGAAATCGTATCTTTACACTGTCTATATGACCATTAAAAAATTTCTTAATCATTTTCATTTGGACAATGTTTTGCATCAGATCCCAAAAACAAAAGCACTGCGAAAGCCACCAATGCAGCGGGATGAGGCCTTCTATTCTTTGACTGAATGCACAACTGCTCGAACACTACCAAAAATAAGATAGCTAAAAAAGTGGAGGTGCGGGGTTTCGAACCCCGGGCCTCTCGCATGCAAAGCGAGCGCTCTACCACTGAGCTACACCCCCTATTACGAATTTAAGACAATGAAGGCCGCAAGAGTCGCAGACAGCGAAATATTACGACACCTGTCGAAACAGCAATCAGTCGACGGGCACCAGTAGGCTACACGATAATCGATTCTTTCAGCGAACTTTATCTGTGGTCGATTGTCAATATTTTCATCTTGAATATTACTTTGGCCCAAAATATGAAACCGTCAAAACGGGAAAGTTTCCTGCAAAATGAAGAAATTTTGTGGGGTCTGCACCGTCTGCAGAAGCAAAAAATGGGTAGGAATGCTAATGGCATCCCTAGTTCTAATGGCAAGAAAATACTGAATTGTAAGCCGTTCAATAACCAGTTGCAGCATCAAGGAAGGTGCTTCAAACAAATGTCGAGAGAACGGATAATGAAGAAGAATGATATTGATGTCAAGAGAGAAAGATAAAGCCCACTTAGGGGTACGACTTAAGCCTGATTCACACTAGACTTATGACGATGAGTCCCTTGTATCCCTGCGGTAAACCTCACTCAAGAGGGACTCATAATGAAAACTTGGCCCTATTTTCTTCTATCATCAATGGAATTAAGACAGAATCACTGCTTCGGATCTCCATCCCGTGGGAGTGATCTCAATTCTTCAATCGAATCGAAAATTCTATCACATTTACACCTTAACAATAGCAATTCACAAATCTCGCAATCTGATTGGTACCGCAGGAATTGCGAAGTTTGGGCCTAAATAGGGCCAAGTTTTTCAGAGTAATACTACGAGTCTCTACTGCCCGAAGCGCCATCATCAAGTCAAAGAGCACAGGGCAAGAAGAGACTCATCGTCATCAGTCTAGATTCACACTATCTCGTTTGGGTCGTAAAGGTCGTGCAGAAAGACAAAAAAAACAAAGGACTTAAACTCGGAGTCTTTGTCTTTGGGTCTTTTTGCATGACCCTTGCGACCCAAACGACCAAGTGTCAAGCAGACTTTAAGAAAATTGGGGTGGCCTTAATGAAAAAGATTACCCCAGTAATTTCCATCCCGTTTTTGCTAGGCAGTAAATAATACCTTGAGAAAACTGGGGTGGATATGTAGAAGTCTGATGAAAACACTTTAAACAGTAATGGACATCAAATTTGCAAAACAAGCTTACCGTCTTTTCGTGGACTTTTTGGCGTACGTGGTGTTTCTCTACGATCCCTTCCTAAAATTGAGTGACAAAAAGAAAGGTAGAACCAGTGACGTAACGCACGGTGGTCGGGGTTAGAGCAACTCCTAAGGGCCCCCGAGCTTTAGGGCCCCCAAGGGGCCCCTACGAGTTTCAAGAGTGTACTGATGTAGCAGTTAGCACTGAATACTTTAAGGTGCCTCTAAAGAGACCCCAAAACTTCTAGCGAATTGAACACATTTGTTATTTGAACTGAACGCAAGTTTGGTTTAATGTAAATGATGTAAACTGCAAACCTTGTTACCTTCTAGGGAACATAAATGTTCTAGCAGATGACGTAACAAAAATCCTTTTCTACACGATATCAGAGCTCAACTATTGAATGTTTCCTTGGGAAGCATGTCGTTGATCACAATCCTTTTTGCTGCATTCAATGTCAAAATTTCTGAAAGATACGTTTTCCGATATTCTAAAGAGTATGGTTTAGAAAATTTTCCTGAGGGGATACCCCAAATGTAGCTCGCTTCGTTCGGCCACCTTCCCCCAATGTCTTTCTTGTGCAAACATGCCTTTATATATAAAACTTCGATAGACGCCGATTATGGACGTTTTGGTGTGCTCGGTTCGACTTGATTTTGTGGTGGATAAAACTACCGCTTTGATGTTGAAAATTTGTCAAAATTGCTTATCTATCTACCGCATCAGGGGGCCCCTGTATAGCTAAATTACTAAGGGCCTCGAGCTGCTCCGTTACGCCACTGGAAGAAACAGAAAGGTAGAAATAAAAGTGCAACACAGAAAAGAGAACTGTAGGGTAACTGCACAGGAAAAAGCTATGTAAGTCAGAAAAAAGACGGAAACTAGTAGTCTTGGAAAGAAATTGCAATAAAAAAAGTTCTCGCATTGAACCAATACTGTTAAGCACTTACTTGAATATTTTTCCCTATCGATATCCCAATCAACACCATCTCGTCTCCGATCATCAAATCTATCCATACGAGGCATACCAGCATTTGGGCCGTACATCATTCCATTATATCCATGGAATCCCCCATAGCCTGCATTCGGCATCATATAAGGATCCATTCGCATGTCAAATCTATTTGGCAACATCTGCATGTATGGGTCATAGTTAGGCATTCCCCGATACGATGGGTGATCTCCTCTCATTCGATTATCCGACTCGTAACGTGCATCGATAACATCGTCATAGTCGTATCGGTTCGGTCTACGGTCTCGTCGCCGCAATCTACCAGGAGTCGTTTGCTTGATGTCGCTGCGGGGGGAATGATCATCCTCAGTCACATTACGGGTAGTTGATCTTGGGGATCTTTCGGCCTTGCTTTCCTTCAATGAATAGTGAAGAAAGTGGCTTTAGGTTTGAAGAATTTCAAGAGCTGCACGATAATTAGCTAGTATGGTAAGTATTTCTCTGAATTACTTAGCTATCTGATTATCCTTTCAACCATTCGTGAATCTATTTTTAGCCACTTTATTGAATGTATCTGCCCCAGCTGGAAGCAGCTCAGTTTAGGCCCAACTAATCGAAAGGCCTCACTTCAAAATTGAGTTAAAAACATGCAACATTGCTCAAACACACTCACCAATGGGCGGAGGGATGGCAAGTCCCTAAATAATCCAGAGAAAATACTCACCATACTAACAGAGTATCGTGCAACTCTTGAAAATTGCAAATAAAGTAAAAATAACTCTTGTTTGCAGAGAGATGCAACGGAACAGCAAGGAAGGGATTCCTTGATTTCCTACTGTTGCCAGGGCTGTCAGAATGGGCCACGCTCTCCTCAGTTCTTTCTCAAAATTGCGAAATGGTCTATTTTACCAATGGACCTTTCAGAAATCTTCAATATTTTAATAATGAGAGGGTTTTTCCTCTATTCATAAGGGAGCTGTCATAAAGTATGGAACAGAGGGGGGCGGAAGGGATTTGACAGGGTCAGCAAAACTATTGAATGAAAAATGTTGGGCTAGCAATATATTTCAAGTGATAGGCATGGGCCATGAAGGTATTTGTTTACAATATTTTACAATTGTTTTAAAGAGATCGAGCATCATTTTTTCTGCTCTCTTCATTATTAGCATTTTCCTCCATCTCACTTTTAATACAGTGTTATCTTCAAACTCTTCCCTACTTTCTTAAAACTTTATACCGGAGGTCGCATAAAGTCGGTATTGACAGCATGATGCACAGGAAGAAAATTGAACAGCACAGTATAGAAGTTCCTAGATTTCGAAACCCTGGGGTCATCAAATTATTTTTGCAGGCATTTAGGGGCTAAGTAAACAGTTCTTGTTTCTTGCATTGGGCTACATAAATTAACGGCAAATTTTGAAATCCCTTCCGCCCCCTTCTGTTCCATTCTTTATGACAGATCCCTAAGATGTCATGAAAGCTTTAAAAAGAAACTGGAAATCATTTCAATTTCTAGACTTTTTGGGAAAGCATGCAAAAAAATTTCAATGCGACAATAGTTTATGAATATCTATAATACGGTATCAAGCACATATCTTTCAACCTTCTGGCTTACGGTTTAGAAATCTGATGCCATCACATCCTCAAATGAGCTGAAATATGAAATGCGCTGTCAGTTCACAAAAACTTGAGCACGGAAATCGGTCGGAACAAAACACCAACATATCTTAAGATTTTTACCGTGTAAACTTATGCTCGTTGATTCTACAAAGATTTCGAACATGTGATTATACTGCCTGCGAGAAACACACAAAGTCGAAGGTCACAGGTATTCAGATCAACAATGTACATACTGTTGCAGCTTCTGTATCTTCAGCAGATTTCAGCCTTCCCATTCGTTTTAGTTTCTCTCTATAAACGAAGTAATGTCAAAATCATAATTCAATCATTTCAGTTGCACAAGATAAGTTTCTTTTCACTCTCAAGGACTACAAACAACAACACTTTTACTGTAAATCTAAATTTATATGTGAACTCTATTTCACGATTGTTTCACAGCGCCAGGCAAAACAGCCATGACAAATAACGGGTTTCGCTCGTGCCTTTGACCTTGCATCAAATCCTAGACGGACTCTACAATCTATTAGCTATTCATAGTATTTACAAGAAATGGTATGTCTGCGCACAGGCAATCACAGTATTTACTCTCCGTGATATCGTCCTTTCTGTGAATCAGCTTCTAGATGGTATGAAAGTAATACATTTTGTGAAATTTCAATGGCATATGAAAACAACTAATAACGCTAAAAAATAGTAGGAGATAAAACTGAGCTATAAGATTTTGATGAAGACATCATAACTATCTGTTTAACTGGTGCTGGGACATAAGTTTTTCTCGTGCTGATAAGAAACAGAGTTTGATGATATACCTTAACTTTTGTTCTTCCTTCTCCTTGATTTGCATCTCTAATTCTCGTTTATATTGTTCTTTCTTCTTTTTCGATGAGTCGGAACTATCAGCTCCTAAAAAATATTCAATATTTCATTCTTTCATATATCACAAAGTTGACATTATAAACATTACCTAGAGAATACCTTCAAATACTAGAAAACCAATCAAATATGGCAATTCACGGTAATCTTTAGAAGCTACATCTTTAGAGGCTTCACATCTATAGATCTTCAGAGGCTTCATCTGTCAATACTTTTCCAGAATGGTTTGCAAAGCAATGCATACATTTCTACTGACCAGGCATATCGTTAGGCTTCGTGTGAAGAGTGAGGGGTGGCATTTCTTTAACCATGATATGACATAAGAGATGAAAGTGAAAATAAGTCCTACTAGATCTTGAACCTACCTCCAAAAATCCCCCCAACTGTATTAGGAGGTACAGAATTGGCTCTCTGGAAGTCATCAATAGGATTATCACCTTTAACATCAGGCCTTCATGGAAAAAAAGATAAATGAAAGGAACCCTTCAGGGTGACTCACAGGCCATTTTCACTACGACGTCATATCCAATGCTGTACAAAATGATATTTGTACTTATCCTGCAGTTACTTATTTTCAATGAAAATTCTTGATCATAATGATATTCCTAGGCTTTATATAGCCTCACGACATAGTACCAGATATCGCAGCAACAACAACAATAATAACAACAGCAACAACATTTTTTATTTTTGCTCAATTTGGGCCTTATGGACTCTGATATAAAATTTTGAGACGGAGATGAACACGTTTACATGTGCCCTCTGGAATGAGGCTGCTGTGTAGTCTCAGAAGCGAAGCAAGCGACCTTCGACAGTTGGGAATTCTCAATGTTGCGGTGAAGTTCATGGAAGCTAATTGGCTTTTAAAATGAGGAAGACCTGATTCACAGTGAAAGGTTTGTTGATTCTTGGATTGAGGAAACATTTGTATGGATACTTATGGCTTTTGTTCATGGCTAATATCACTGAAAACGTGAAATCTGAGCTGCTTTGACATTGGAGTTTCGAGCCAGCAACTTAGGCCCATCCGCCATTGCCTGGATATTCCGAGCTATCCTGGATTTAGCAACTTAAGCAAATCCTTGGAGGGTCACTGGCTTAGACTCCTTGCCTTCTGTCTCGGGTTGTATAAGTTCTTGTCACGCAGAACTTTTACTCCCTTTCTAGCCAGTCCAAATCCAAAAAAAGAAAAACAGGGAGGAGAAAACGTTGGAAGGCCACTTGTGGGAATTTTGCGCACGAAAATCATTCCTTGTTTCGAAACCGCTTTGTTCTTATGTAAAAACTTCTTTTTATTTCAATAGGATTTTAAAATGATAATTTTTCTTTTATTTGTCTGGGTTTTAGAAATACATTTTTATGCAAATTTTAGGTTTAGAATATAAATAATTGGCTGTCTGGATTTGTAAATACACTGAAGAAGATTTTACATCGAAACGTCTGATATAAAACAGTTGTGTTTTCTTGATATTCCTAGAATCACTTTTCGGACAGTCCACAAAATGCTCATAAACATTTGAGGGTTTATTCCTTTCTATGATTGCTTGTTATCAAAGGATGCAATTTTGCAACGCATCATCACAAGTTTTGTTCGTTAAAAATAATCAATCAAGGATTATTTCCATCAATAATACTTAATGCCATTCACTCATATATGACATTGATTGGTCTTAATTGTTCCACACACCCTTGAGCGATACGGGTGGGACTGAATGCCATGCCAGATAAGGAACCCCCATCGACTTCATCACATCCCTTAACGACCTTTGTGCCATGACATAATTGCAAAACTGCACAAGAAATTAGCCTCATACATCATTGATCCACAGTTTCCCTGTGAGTCAAAAACAGGGCACAATTCATTTCAATTTCCCATGCAAGCATTCAGTGACTTATATGCATGCAAAGGGGTTAATAACTATGGACATGCTTTGTTAAAAAATTTCCTTTCAAGCTATCCTAGAAAAGCAAATATTGACAGAAAAGAACATAACAAACAATAGATATCTTCAGTATGTTTATATCATCTCTAAAGCCTGCATTCTTAAATTTCCAACATGATTTGATAAAATGAATTGAAAAGTTAACAAGCATGATGACTCTTGTACTACTGCTGTTGTTTGATCTGCTGATGCGACAAGCAACACCATGGGTTTTAGGAAATGGAGGAAATGTTATGGAATTATACATCGTTGTAAAAATTCAGAACGATAGACATATCTTAGTGATCTTCTTTTCAATGCTCTCCATTGTCTTTTTGACTTTCCATTGTTAGTCACATGCTAGTCGGTTTTGACTTCATTCTTTGAGTGCCACATTGTTTAATGTTATTGTATGTTGTTTAGTAAATCTCCTTCAAAAGGTGAACAAAATGCAGCAACTTTAAACGACAAGGAACTTTGAGAAGTGGATTGGGAGGCAACTACAGTAAAACCCCGCAAACAAGAACATTACAAAATAAGAACCTGCAGACTGATTTTGTTGAAAAAAGACACACAAAGATAAGAACCAAAAACAGACTGATTCACTCCAATGTTCTTATGAGATAGCACACTTGACTGAGAAATTTCATCATATCAGTGTAAAGACACTCTTACAGTGACTATTGATAACTGAACACCTCTAACAGCTTTCAGGGATATGCAGATTGCTTTATCAAGCTGTATGTTACAAATTGCTTTAACAACAAAATACCATACCCTCTAATATTCAAATGCAGTCATTCTACCCTCAATATTTAGCACATACAGTATACCTACTGTATCTATTCATCATAGTAACAAGTGCCCTTCCGATAAGAACCACACCTTGAAAAAATCATAAGCACCTCATTTGTAAGAACCTAGTCAATCTGTCTTTTAGAAAAGTATGTTCTTGTTTGCGGGGTTTTACTGTATCAACGGACTGAAAATGGAAAATCGAGAGGATAATGGAAAGTATCGACAAAAATGCAAAAAAAAGTTGGCCTAATGGTTCTGAATCTTTACAACGATCTATGATCTCATAACACATTACACATTTCCTGATACCGATGGCAACGCGAGATAGTGAACGAAGTAAGTGCGGATGAAACTGGAAGGTTGGTAAATGGCCTTCAACACACTCAAAAGAAGCGTCAATGCGTGCAGTTCTCCTTAGCGATGCTAGTGCGAGGAGTATCTCTAAGGACTTTCTTCTTCGGCCAATAAAACTTAAGTGGACTCTCTAATTAGCTTCAAATTAGTGCACAGTATTAATTGTCGATTAGTAAAAGTTCAACCAACAAAATAAAATATATAGATACCTGACATTTCCAGCACTTTGTCTACGGCTCGATTTGGCTTTCTCCCTGGCCTAAAAAGAAAGTAGGCAATCCAAGTAGGTAGGTAGGTAGGTATTTATATTTAACGTGGCTAGCCCGCGAAAGTCTAAGAGACTTATTTCCAGCAGGGGCCATGGATGTTTTACCATCACTCCGCCGCAGCTACCCGCCACAGCTACCAGACTTCCCTCACATGGCTCTGGTCGACCCGGGCTAGTGTAACGGACAGCGACCAAACTGTCCAGCGTGGGATTCGAACCTACGGCCGTTCTGACCTTTGACTTACGAGTCAGACGCCTTAACCACTCGGCCACACGCTCACTAAGGAAATGGCCACACGCTGGATGGCCACACGCTCATCCAATGGAAAAATTAAATCGTCAAAAACATAACAATATGTATATTCCATATATATTCCAAAAGACTGTATACCATGTGAGTCAATAAAATGGCCGGGCGTTTGAAAAATGCTGCCTCTGAATTGTCCTGAATAGAAAACTGTCCGGTTTCATTCCCGATCTGTTCATTTAGGTTCAGTAACTTGCCCGGCTTTGATCGGCCATTCCTTTATGATGAAATGAGAAATTTTCTGCAGAATACAACAAGCAAGAACTCTCTTTGTTGTCCTTCCTAGCAATAATGACACTTGGATCTGTTCATGTATTTTGTCCTTTTGGGAGAAATGGAATCCCACTAGATATGTTATTGATACTAGGGAGAAGACTTTCTCATTATCCAAAGACGATAGAACGTGCTAAGGCGTGCTCAAGTCAGCAGTATGAAGTGAACGTATCAGGAAAACTTGCTCTTAATATTTCGGTATGTGGAAGGGAAATTTTTTTGAAACTTCCTTGCAAAATCTGAAAGGAGCGACCGATTCAGCAAGGAAAAATTCTAACAACACCCACCTTTCTTAAAGATTTGAGCTCTATGCTAACAATAATTGAACATGTTAGCTATTCAATCAGGTATTCCAAAATACCTAGCTTTTTATTCAAGTAGATTACGGTCAGTGATTTACTAGGCATTGAAATTCGCATTAAGTGAAACTGTCACTTTCAAATGTGCCATTCAAATTTCGGTGGAAGGTAAATCATGGACTGGAATCAAGCTTGGAATGCGAGTTCCCGTGACCCCTTGGCATTTTTCAATTTCTGGTTCTGAAAGATGAGTTATTTTACCAAACAAAATTTTCACACCTAAGTAATCTTATCTTAAATTTTCACATCTAATACTGCATTCACATTGACACAGCTAAACCAGTTTAAATTTCCAATCTAAACCAGTTTAAATTTCAACCGATCAAATGACCGGATATTTTGGATTGACCGATCAGAAGGCCTTAGTCGAAAACCTGGTTTAACTTGCTGTGTTAATGGGGCATAAGTAGTGTGGATACATCTTGACGGGGCCTTCCTTAGTCTCATTCCTGTCCTTGCTACTGTGACTGCGTATGGGCGATAGGACATCCAGTATGTAGCTGCTTGAAATTTGTATCAGAAGCGAGCCACCTTAACTTATTGTGGCTTTGTGTTTTGAACTTGTGTTTACTTGGTATACAACCACCTTTGACTGTTTCGCACTTAAGGTGGCTCACTACAGAAAAATTTCAAAATTGCGGAACAGTGAAAGATGGTTCTATACCAAGTAAAAATAAGTTCAAAACACATAAAAACACATTAAGTTAAGGTGGTTTGCTTCCAATAAAAACTTGAAACAACTACCTACTGGGAATCCCATCGCCCATGGACTGAGATTAAGCCACTTAACCCGTCATACTTCCTAAAAATGATTGGGCCAATGTTTCGTGTTAGCAGTCGCGACGGAGAAAAGTCATTATACTGATTTTCTATTTTCTTGATCAATTCAGCAAACTGAAATGACTTTAACGTTAATAATAGCAAGCAAACATAGTTTACGTACCCATTGAAAAACTTCTTCATCGTCAATAATATTAGCTTTATCTCTGAAATAAACAAAAAGGAACAGTCACAAAATCAGACAGCACATAATATTTTAAGCCCAGTGAAAAATTCAAAATTTTACTGCTCAAGGCAGGACTCGAGCTCGGTTCAACGCAGCTTTAGTCCAACGATCATCCAACTACACAACTGAGAGTGTAATGAATTGATCGAAAGACCAGACCGATACCAGAGTGAGTCGACTGCCTGATCTGGGCTATCCAGCCTATTTTGTTTTTCGGCTTTATCCAAAGCCATCATCAAAGCCATGGTCGCTTTTATGTACATATTAACGCTAGATAATTCGGGGACGGGCTGACACTTCACAAATTACAATATTTTGCACAGCACATAACTGGAAGACTTTTGAAAAGCTTGAAGAAACCCCTTCTTTTTTTGGTCAATAAAATCACAACGCATTAAGCAGATAAACTAAACATAAGATACATTGTGCTATTAACAGCGGAAATAGACACAAGGTCATCGAGTTCCCAAATTCAATAACTAGAATATTTTATGAACGAAACGTTAAGGTAAAAACACTACCTAACGAAGGGCAGAAAAGAGCGGGTGCTGCGATTTACTCAAAAATTTAAGGTAACTCTACCCCCCCCCCCACAACGACGAGCACGAAAAACGGCCCCCAAGCATCACCAAGTTGGCTTGTGTGTAGAACGTTATTTTGTTTGTGAGCAATTAACTTTTCAAAGAACGTGACGACGCACCGGAAAAGCGACGCAGCGCATGTGTGTAATGAGTGTTTTATCATCTTTCTAATACAAAGCCATACTCCCAGAAGAACCAGTCCCCCAGAGATCACCACCTAAAACGATTCCCCGCGCCCATCAAAGCAGAAAGCAGAGCCACCCTAGCTAAATCTCTTTGTTGCTTTCATATATGCAGTAATATTCCCTAGTGTAGGGAGGCGAGGGCACACGCACAGTAACCTGCTACATGCTTGTGTAGTACTGAACTAATATAAGATTGTACAACATGGGTATTTACATGACAGATACCACAGGGGCCCTAGGAAGTTCTATAACCTCACCCCTTTGCTCGCTTTCGATCTCTCTCTTACAGCATTACGTCATAGCTTCGCAATCACAAAGGAGGGTCAGAGGAAGGCTTCTTTATCATTGGGGGGATGGGGTTATACAACTTCCTGGGGCCCCTGTGCAGATACTAAACAATTACAAATATCATAGGGTATCCATAGTAGAGAATACTACATATGCCATCGTCGCTTCTAGGATGGCACCCGTTCAGTTCCAAAGAACAGCAATCTCGTCAGCGATAACAGTTTCATTTCTTTTTATTCAATTTCACAGTTTGAGCATGGTCGCCACTCAGTTAAAACCGATTAACGAGGAGTAATGCAAAAAATATTACCAAATTACAAACAAATGAGATGACTATAATTACATGAAATCATTGAAAAGACATAGCTTTCTGTTAGGACCTATGATTTGATAAGTCTTTCCCGGAATCTTTTGAAAATATTAATCTAATGAGAGAATTGCAAAGAAATGGCTAAGATAATTTCTGTTAAGACCTATGATTTGATAAGTCCTTCCTTGAAAATTGGAGCTCTTTTATGTCAGGTTTTGCTACATTGCAGAGACAAGCACCTCTGAACAAACACATCTCTGGACAGCTGATGTCCTCAACAATGGACTTGTTAGGGTTGGTCTATTTGATAGTCCTATTTTGTTTGGTGGGCAAAAAAGCCCCCCCCCCCCTACCTAACTCTTGACTGGTAATAGGTAGAGTGACCAGCCGCAGGCTGGTACTTTCTGTAAATATAAAAATCAACCTCAGATTGGCCATCATTTTTGCTCACGTCAGCATTTTCCTTTGTGTGGTCAAGAAAAGCGGCAAAATTGATCAAAATCAGGAAATTCGTGATAAAATTAAATTTGGAGCACATTTTCCACCCAAACATAATAATTGTGATAGAATGCATCAAATAACACTACAAAAGAAAGTGCAAAATATTCAACTTATGTTCCTTTTTTCGCAATAACTGAGATTTGAGAATTTGCGATTTTTCCAGGGTCAGTTCTAGAAAATTGTCTCCCGCCCCTTCATTTTTCAAAATATTTCAATGAAACTTTTTGAGAAGTTGCATAATAAGTAGTTGCAAAAAGTCAAGAAGCTTCATGGCTATAAATATCTTCCTTGCAGAGTCATTAAAAAAATCTACTAGGGGGGGGCAAATTTGCCCCCTTCAGCCAAAATAGGGTTAACATGTCACAACTCTTTGGAACATGCCACTCATATAGGATGGCCTATTACTGTTATGGATTTGAAAAACTTTTCGAGTTTGAAATCAATTGACTCCCTAACCATGCACCATCTCAGGACACGGGGAAGGGATAATGGTGACTGATCATATCTATTTCCAACAACCATTCTGGTAGCAGGATTTCATCCTATATTATGTCAAATCAACTGGATTGTAAATGTATACCTCGTGTCGGGGGGGGGGGGTGGGGGTATTTGGAGAAATTGAAAATAGCCGTTTCTTAGTTAAACACGTATCTTTTATAAATTTAAGTGAACAATGATTTTACTGATACATTTACTTATGAACGATGGTTCTGTTGAATGCGCTTCTTGAGGCTTCTTCTTGCGTTTATTCAAAAATCACATTCAACATCATTTCATTTTTGCAAAAACAAATAAAAGTGGGGGGTGGGAATAAAAGCGGGGAGGGGTTGGAAAATTTTTCAAAATCAATAAGCGGGGAGGGGGCGATTATTCGGTACTCGAGAGTAATACCTTTTGCGATAATCGTCATTTTCTGATTCGTCAGGAAAGTGGACTTTTCTAGAAGAAAAATTAAGATGATGAAGAACACATTTCTGCAAATTTCGTATCGGTTACCCTCTGGCATGCTGAGCTTCTAGTAATGAGCTTCTACCTAATTACTTGTGCCCCTAAAATTACACTCTTTCAAGATGATAATTGATTGTCCTTGCAGCATGGCTGAAATGTCCTTCCACTTCAGCAAACTATGGACAAAGGGAAAGGAGACAGGGGGCTCAGCAGCAGCAGCCTTCCCCCTAACCAGCAAAATTTGCAAAAATCAGCCATAATCGGGCGGAGAATCGACCTAAGTCGGGCAACATTTTCTTAAGCAATGGATTTTTCATCGCGCAGCCCCCTAAATTTATCTCTCTCAACGCCCATGCCTATGAAAGAGTCCTCGTCCAATCGTGAAATCGACCATATGACGACAAAGACTAACCAAATTGGGTCTTCCTATGACGATAGCTCTTTGCAAAGAAAAGTAAGTTTCTTTAGGGCTTGGGTTCTTAAAGATTTTCAGCTGTTCTTGTTTGCAAATACAAAAAATATGCAAAACAAATTTACCTTCCAGGCTCAGCCTCAGGGTCATCATATCGGCCTCTAAAATGTGATTATCAGACTGGTAAGTAACTACAAAGACCGTCCTTATACATTACTCAAAGCATACAATTTTGATAAGAAGCTGGAATCAGGGATCTCATTCTGATTTCATAAATACTTGGTCGGGCTTTAGCTTCCAATGGCTTCAGATGCTGGTATCTACAATCACAGATTTTGATGCCAAGATGATCAGTGAGTATTCAGCATGATGGGTATTCTTCAGTCTTAGGGATTTTTCCTCCGATCTAGAGCCTCGTGAACCATGACTGCTGTAGAGACTAAACGTGAGTGAGAGCGTTTTACGTATTCACTGCAGCAAAAACAAGGCTTTGGAAGGAGATAAGCAGCAAAGCTCTGCGAGCACAGTTTCAAACAACTGAAAAGAATCAACTACCTACTAACTTCAAGATAGTCGATTTTTCAGGGAGTACCTTCGTCAGTGACATAATACTTAATTTTGTTCGTTCGAAGTGGCCATTTGCAATCTAGCTATAACTCACATAATTTGGCTTTAGAAAGACCGACATCTAAAAGAAGAGTTCTGAGAGCCTAACAGTCTGAAATGTATCTAGAGCACTGAGATGGCAACACTAGACCCACTTCATAAGTCTCTGTATCGCTCATCGAATTGGATGGTTGTCCCTCATACTGAGACTAGGTCTGATCCCCACAAAAACAAGGACTAATTACCATTTGGTGGGTCCTTGTATCAGAGAGAAGGAACAACATCTGATTAAAATTATTGGACACATAAAACGAATCACTTTGATGCTGCATTTACGATTTTTCAACATAAGAAGCAAACAAAATTACCTATACTGGCGTTCCTCGGCCCTTTTCTTTCTCAGCAGTGCTGCATATGCATCGATTATATCTGGAGTTGTAACTGAAAAGAGAAATTCGTTTGCTTAAAGGAAATCGACATGGTTAACAGCTGGCCTGGGCAGAGTTAGACACAGCACCCTATTGTATTTGACAATGTAAATTGTATTGTTTCATTGTATAGCAAAAGAAACAAAGGGGGAGTTTTTCTTTAGCTCTACCTAACAACCAAAGGTGGGTTTGGGGCGCTGCGAAGCAAAGCTTATCGAGGAGGAGAGCGTCCTGGCGACTCTCCTCATTGTATGTAGAAGGTTTGACAAGGCAGGGACTCCAACCACCAGCCTTCACATTGGTAGTACAGCGTGCTACTATAGACTTTTTCGCAATGTGGAGAAAGCGACTGCGGAAAGTGCGGCCCAATCTGACGGCCTTGGCAACAGTAGGAAATCAATGAAATCCTCTCCTTACGGCTTGGTTGCATTGGCCTGCAAACTGAGTTATCTTCCATTTGCTTGCACTTTTCGAGAGTTGTAAGACACTTTCATATCATGGTAAATGTTTCTCTGGATTATTTTGCCTTCTAATGATCCTTTCACCCATTGGTGAGTGTATTTTGAGCCACCTTATTGCAGCTATATATCCTCGGCTTTGTAGCGGCTCAGTTTAGGCCCAAAAAACGATCAATGGGCCTACCTTCCATCTCGAACTAACACATGCAATAAAGTGGCTAAAGACAAACTCGCAAATGGGCGGAAAGATGGAAAGACGCCAAGATAATCAAGAGAAAGCGCTTACCGTATTAAACAAGTATCATGGAACTCTTGAAGGGTTGTAAACAAATCGAAAAAAACCAGAGTTTGCAGCGAGATACGACAAGGACGCAGGCGGTACGCTCTCACCGAAGTGGACGGGATCCCCCGGTATCTCACAGTTCCCAAGGCTGTCCGAATGGGCTGCGTTCTCCCTAGTCCCTTTCTCCAAATAATGAAGAGGTCTATTGAGCCCTACCCGCTCCTTCGTTTTCCTAAGCTGCCTCTTGATATAGCTTATGATTATTCCATTTACGTGGATTTATAAAGAAAATATCCTTGAAATTCATTAATCTTTTCATGATGCACTGCAAGTCTTTACTTCTACAATTCCTGTCTGAGAAATTGTCATAAAAGTAAAGCCGGAAGTCAGACATTACGTGATATTTACTCCTGCAAAAACTTGAATTTCCTTTATCCATGGATATTCATATGAGATCTAATTTGAGACAGACTTTAAAGTTCCCTTACCTTCTCGTCTTGTCACAAAAAGCTCTTCTTGCGTCTGAAAATACAAATATTTCTAGGATAATTGCTAAAATCTTCAAAATTCAAGTTGGATCTAACCATGGGCAAATGTGGACACGCTCCAAGTCTCGCTCCTGATCAATAAACAAACGGGAGGGAAGAGGAAGAGGAAAAGGAAAAGGGAAGAAAAGGGAAAGGAGAGCGAGACCTCTTTCTTCTTCCTCTCCTCCCCCTTCCCTTCTTCTCTGATCTTCCTCTTCTCCCCCTCCCGTTTGTTTGCTGATCAAGAGCAAGACGTGGAGCAAGCCCAGGGCAAATGTCGTATACTACAATGTCGAAAGAAAATAAGAGGCTGGCCCATTAGCCGTCTACAGATAATCAAGGAGGTTTCAAATTTGGTCACATGTTTCCAGATGGAACGTTGACAAGTCCAACTTCTTGAAGGAGCTCTCATTTTTCGTAAACCCTGAAATTATTAAGGTGGAGCTGCATTTAAGGTGGCACACCACTGAAAAATGGTAGATTCACATACCAGCGATATGGTGGCTCACTACAACAGTGATAGAAGCTGTAACGCAACTCAATAGAACCTTTCGTATCAAAATAAACTGAAATAAGGACATTACCGCGTTAGACTTTTCTTGGAGTGGGGGTTTTTCCAGAAGAGATGGGTCTCCGGTTCTTCTGAACTCTTTCTACAAAGGAAAACAGTAGCTACTTTCAGGTGTCAGAGGTCTGGTTGCAGGCCTTGTTTTGATCCTACATTAGCAAGGGCGAAGTCTGTCATACTAAGGATACAGGATGATTAACACAGTGCAATTTGGTAGCCTCAAGGATAGAATGCACGCCTTATATGTAGCCAGTCATGATGCTTCTCCTTCTCTGTTTATTGTGATCTAATACACCACTTCGATTAAGTAGCCTCGTTTTGGAAATTTGTCAAAATTCCTTCCTATTGTTCTTATGAAAATTTCGAGGCATGATTCGGATTTAGCACCCAAACATTAGTCGAGTTAAATGTTTTTAACCTGCTGGCATTTGTGATGTTGATTTTATGACAATGCAAAGTTCAAAGATTTACCAGGGATTTGACCGTCAAAAATCGTTCGGGGTGAAACTTTACACCCCGAGTCATTTTCACGATCAAATCCTTTACAGATTTCCAAACTTTACGTCGCCATAAAGTTAGCACCATGAATGCTAGCAACATCAAAACCTGTGGTTAGACTAAAGTTTGGATGCTAAATCCGAATTTGGCCTCCAAACTTTCATATGAACGAATTTTGAATAATTTCCAAAACGAGGCTGTTAATCGTAGTGGTGTACTAGTGCAATCAGAGGTGTCAAATACATTCTTCTGACAGGCAAATTACTTTGTCTTTTCAGAAGCCGGAATCTTTTGCTCTAAGCTCCCCCTGGTTGAACTGCCGTAAAAGCAGCAACGACTCATTTTGAAGAATTTAAGCGTCAGACTTTTGATCAAAGGCTATCTTGAATCGGAATATTTATTTCTAATTTCTTATTTGACTATCATTTGCCTGTGGATAAAATGTTTAGCTCTTTAGTGAGCCTATCACGTATTCTGTTTTCAAGGAACTATCTGCAGAAAATCAGTGAAAATACAACACTGAACAAAATATGCAGATCTACTGTAAGTTGGACACGTTGTGGAACGAACATGGAACGAGACTACGAATGTGGTATGTATGTATTGTATGTATGTACTGTATGTAGGGTATGTAGGTAGGGTATGTATGTATAGTATGGTATAGTATGGTATGGTGTGGTATAGTATGTATGTATGTGTGTATGTATGTATGTGTATGTATAGTATGCATGTAAGGTATGTAGATGCTGTATGGTATGTATGCCCTATATCTATTCATGCTACAGTTGGGTATGTATGTAGGGTATAAATGTAGTGTATCAATGTATGGTATGTATGTAGAGTATGTAGTTATGTAGTATTTGTATGTTTGGTTTGTATTGTATGTATGCATGGTCACGTTGTTGGACACGTAGACTTCTACTCAAAGTTTCATAAACTATTACGCGATAGACGATTACGCTAAAGATGGCGGCGAGGAACTTTTTACCAAGATGCACTGCGTTCTTTAATCGAATTCCTATAGAATCGTCAAGGATTCGCAATTAGAACGCAATGCATCTTGGTAAAACTTCCTCGCCGCCATCTTTAGCGTAATCGTCTATTCTACTCTAATGCCAGCTCAAACTGGGATAATTTTTCATTGGACACACGGTGCATGGCTGCAAATGAATCGGGTTTTCTTCATATATCTATATATCCATAGAAATATTACAACAAAACAGGCTATATTCTTCTACTTTGAATAACTATCCAACACTACAGGACGATGCCATGGAAGGAGAAGATAACTGAAAGCACCACGGCCAAAACATAAAGACATGGAACGAGACTATCGCCCTGTTTATATGGGGAAAAACACCTCGCCTGCCAGACCCGGGGCTGACAAGCGAGGTAAATTTCAGTGACTGTTTACATGAGATTTTTCACATCACCTGTCAGCCCCGGGGCTGAGAGGTGACGTGGAGTAAAGTCTCTCTTCCGTGAAATCAGAATGAACTGACCAATGAGAATCAACCAAAAATTTCATTTCACCTCACCATACCGGTGGTGTTTCGTTTATATGGAAAAATTTCACCTCACCTAGGTGAGATTCCACCTCTGGTGAGGTGGGATTTCACTATACCGGTGGTGTTGCGTTCGTCATGTAAAAGCGAACTGAAAATACAAAGGATTCTTTTGGAAGGTGGAATCTCACCTCTCAGCCCCGGGTCTGGCAGGTGAGGTGTTTTTCCTCATATAAACAGGCCTTTACAACTACGGTACAGTTTACTAATTATGCTATTTACAAATTACTAAATCGTACTGCTACAATATCTAAGATGAAGACAGAATAAATTATAGTTTAAAACATTGGTTACAAAAACAACGCAACGATTGGGTGGCTTACGAAAGGGTGGGGTAAAGGCTTATGGAAGGGTGGGAGATAGGTCTTTTTGGTAAGATAACAGAGGCTAATTCTATGGATTCAGAGTTGCCCAGCATCTAGTACTGTACCTAGATTTTATAGAAAGAATCACCAAAAACCATTCAACAATATATGACATAACTTTTCTTTACCTCTGCAGCATATCGTTTGTAATCTTTGGCTCTTTCCTCCCGAATTAATTGCTTCTTTCTTTCATGTTCACCAACTGGTAGTCCACCATAATCGTCTAAAAAGAAGTTAAGCCCCTTCTACAAAAGCCATTCTCTTTTAAGTCTCCCTTAAGAATATATGCAATTAACCAAGGACTCTGGAGCTTAACAGAACTTTTATGGTAGGTTCGGGTACGTTTATGAGACACAGTAATCATTCTCTACGATTTCACCTATACTTGATAATGATGTCAGTTTTTGGCAAAATCAATCAAACGAGGGTTTTGGTAAAATCAATCAACCATTTGTGGGACTGTAAATCTAGGATAATGAAATCTGACACTACTGAAAACATTTTTACACTGAAGTTTTCAAAGAGAACGTAAGCATGTACTGTTTAAGCTTTTGATAAACTAGGAGTGCAAAGATGAAAAGGACTGTTACTCATCGTTTTCAGCAGAAAACATTGATATGTGATATGCTAGAATTTGAATGCAAGAGGCTTGAGCTACACTTTCAGCATATCTTGCATCACCTAACGTCTGCTGAGTTTCAGACAAGTGTATAATTCTAAAACTATTACTCTTTACTATTATTCTAAAATTATAACAGATTCCTTGAAATCAGATCTCCATAATTTCTTCTATTCAGCTTGTATATAAACTGTTAAAGGGAGTACAAAGAGCAGCATGCCTTGCTGGAAGTCAGCAACTTGATCTGCACAGCTCCCAGAATAACTGACTGTACAAAATTTACAAAACAAAAACAAACGGTGGCAAAGACTGCTGGTCATTGTACTCCCCTTAGTGATAGATTTTACTGTCAATCATAGTCAAATTCTGTAAAAAACATAAGTTTGAAAGGCCTTTAGTGTGCTGATTCAAAGCTTTGTTTCTATGCAGCCACCTTCTTACAAATATTTGTTTCCAAAATGTAAAGTATAACATTTTGCAAATATATCATAAACCATGCACCTCAATATTCCTAAACTGTCCGTTTGATAGATGTAATATTGACAGGATGAACCAAATTCCATACAGAATGGACAGAGCAGCAACTGCACACACAGCCAAAAACTCGCGACTCTGAGCTTCCCTAGCTCCTGGCAACAGATCCCAAAATCATGCAGCACTTGATATTTTTTGTTCTTTGGGTATTGAACTATTCATCCATCTTTTCATACAACTATGTTTCCAAAAACTTCCTTATCTTAAGTTGCTGGATGAGGTAATTTTACTCAATTTCTGCTCTGTCTACAGGATGCAAGTGGTTTTAACAGCAGTCTGTCTTGGATTGGCTGATAAGGAGAGCATAAAGAGAACAGGACAGGACAGAGCTGCAAGGCCACCAATTCCTTACACTTTCTGCAGCCATAGAAAGTGATAAAGATCTGCTCTCCTTTGTTCTCAATGTACATATTCACAATGATATCCATTGTGTTGACCTCTGACTTTACAGCAGGCAATGATAAAATGTGTGACAGACTGCCTTGCCTTGTTATATGTACATACCATCAATGTTATTCCGCTTTCCACCTTGAAGTCTGGAAGGAAATAAAAACTTCTGACTAATATAAATAGGATGAACAAATAATCCTCTGAGAACTTTCTCATTTGTCAATTTCTTGATGATCAATGGCATTGGAACTACTTCATATGGATTCAAAATGAAAATTTTATCGTCGAGACTAATCCTTTTATAATGTCTGCTATTCAGCTTCAGGAATGTGAATCTTATTGGAGATTCCCTCTGCTTTGTACAAATGGCGAATTTGATATGACAAGGGAGACGTTTACACCATGTGGAACAAAGAGTACACACACAATACTTTTTATCAACATTAAAAATACAATCTAAACTTACATTACACTGTACCAACCATAGTGACAAAAGACATAAGTCACAGCCTCTTCACTATGGATGGCACTGACAAATAAAATCAATTTTCAATAGACAAAACAAAGAACAAAACTACAAAGCCAAGATACATAACACAAAACAGACAACAAAATACAAAGCAGAAGGCAGGTTACTGATCAAAGAAATTAAGAGCTGCTCAATTTGTAGGTGTACATATGAAATACATTGACATATGAAAATTTTGGATATCGGTCATGTGCTTTTTATTTCATGATCCCACCAAACATTTTTTGAGCCCCTTATGCAATTAATTTGAAATCCATTAAGTCATATCCCATTAGAAAAAGTGCAGCTTGCAACAAGCTTGCGCAAGCTTGAAAGGAGCTGATTCTGGCTTGAAGGAGCTTGAAATGAGTGTGTTGACACAATTGTGGATAGTTTGCGCCTATGATTAGAGCTTGATTAAGCTTGACAATACACCCCTGCTAATGTCATTCTCAAACATACTACAATCAAGCTTGATCAAGACTGCCTTCCAGTTCAAAAGATAAGTGCTGCAAGGTAGCGCAAGGGGTGCAAAATTCTCAAGCTCTCAAACATACCCCAATCATACTCAAAACAAGTTAGCATTAAGCTTGAAGCATGCTGCAAACATACTAAATATTTGCCAAGGGATTATTTTTGGCAATGATTCATGAAATCATATTTACTGTACAGTTCATCATAAAACAATAAGAAAAAGTTACCTATTGTCAACCTTTGGAGTCCTCCATTCATAGTCATTTTCATCCTGCAAGTGAAATTAAGCAGATATTTTCAAAGGTAAAGAAATTTTCATAAAGTACTGAACACTGCTTAAATACTGTTATCCTCTTGTTGAGAGTAATGCAGTTGTACATTACAAAGATAATCAAGTAGGCTAAGTAAAACAAAATCACTCTGATAGGTGAATTGAAACAAGCATGACATTCTAGCATAGCCCATGATCAAGCAAAGGAATATTGGTAAAATCAACAATAATCAGGGGAAAAGAAGGGCAGATTCAAAGGATTAGTGTTGGGAATTGATGTAAGGTAGATAGTACTCAGAATAGGAAAGAGGTGTAGGAATGAAACTGTGATTAATGTGATTGTAGATATACCGTAAAGGCTCTATTAAGCCCCCAAGGGGCTTATCTAATTTCACCCTTCCAGGGAGGCTTAATAGAGTGGGAGCTAATTAGAGAGGGGGGGCTTATTCACAAAATCAAGTGACAAGGATATATTTGATAGCTTTTTGGTTCTTTAATTCCATATTTTGAAGAATCAAAATACAATATGATGGCTCAAATACATATATTCGACACAGTTTTGATCCCAACCATACTAAATTTAACTTGCAAGGTTGTGCAGCTACAGAAATGGAAAATATTTGGCAAATCTAGAATTTTGTATAAGTAGGGGTAGCTTATAAGAGAGGAGGGCTTATTTCAAATTTTGACTCAGAGGGGAGGGGATTATTAGAGAGGGGGCTTAATAGAGAGATAGAGGGGCTTAATAGAGCTTTTACAGTATATGTAAATTGTCTGTTGTGTCCTAAAGGCTACAATGTTGCATGCTCAAAAATTACTTTAAAATGCAGCAAAGGAAACACTGGAAGATTTAAGTAAACCTTTCACCTACCTCTAAAGTTAGGAAGGATAATAAAGACTGTTGGAACTTATTTAAGACATATATACTTATAAAGATTAAAATTGCACTTTTATTGTATTCATCCTTTGTAGTGCGCACATTCCTTCTGAGTGCATCAAAAATCCCAACCATACTAAATTTAACTTGCAAGGTTGTGCAGCTACAGAAATGGAAAATATTTGGCAAATCTAGAATTTTGTATAAGTAGGGGTAGCTTATAAGAGAGGAGGGCTTATTTCAAATTTTGACTCAGAGGGGAGGGGATTATTAGAGAGGGGGCTTAATAGAGAGATAGAGGGGCTTAATAGAGCTTTTACAGTATATGTAAATTGTCTGTTGTGTCCTAAAGGCTACAATGTTGCATGCTCAAAAATTACTTTAAAATGCAGCAAAGGAAACACTGGAAGATTTAAGTAAACCTTTCACCTACCTCTAAAGTTAGGAAGGATAATAAAGACTGTTGGAACTTATTTAAGACATATATACTTATAAAGATTAAAATTGCACTTTTATTGTATTCATCCTTTGTAGTGCGCACATTCCTTCTGAGTGCATCAAAAATCCCAACCATACTAAATTTAACTTGCAAGGTTGTGCAGCTACAGAAATGGAAAATATTTGGTAAATCTAGAATTTTGTATAAGTAGGGGTAGCTTATAAGAGAGGAGGGCTTATTTCAAATTTTGACTCAGAGGGGAGGGGATTATTAGAGAGGGGGCTTAATAGAGAGATAGAGGGGCTTAATAGAGCTTTTACAGTATATGTAAATTGTCTGTTGTGTCCTAAAGGCTACAATGTTGCACGCTCAAAAATTACTTTAAAATGCAGCAAAGGAAACACTGGAAGATTTAAGTATACCTTTCAGCTACCTCTAAAGTTAGGAAGGATAATAAAGACTGTTGGAACTTATTTAAGATATATATACTTATAAAGATTAAAATTGCACTTTTATTGTATTCATCCTTTGTAGTGCGCACATTCCTTCTGAGTGCATCAAAAATCTGCAGAAATTTGCATCATTTTAGTTCCTCGAGTACTGGATGAATCATAAATAAAATTTTGCTTGATATAGTGATTTTTCTCACATACTGTACTTAGGAGCAAGGAAACTTGCAAATTGTAGTGCTAAATCATGATAAATACCTGCTCTCCACTTCGAGGACTGAATGATGCCTGTGCTTTTCTTAGTTCTTTTTTATCACTGTCCAGTTTTTTCTTCTGAGAATCAATAAACATCTGGAGCTCATCTTTCACATCATGTAGCCCTACAAACATGAAAATTCATTTGATTAGAACTTGCATTGTCTTCATTAAGTCCACAATCACAGCTTCGTTGTCATTGAATGTTTTACAAAACTTTGGGCTAAAAGATTGAAATTGACACAACTGTTAAAAGCCAGACTGTAAAGCCTGCCTTGTGTAAGGGATTTCTTCTATGTAAGTGCAATCAACATTGTGGCATAATGGAGTAATCCCCTGAATTTACAGCCAGAAAAGTCAGAAAGATAGGTTTGGAGCAAAGTAAAAGCCCCCTACTTGAGCTTGTTATAAGGGGCCGACAGCTTGATTGGATAGTCTAAACCACAATCAGTCTGGATACTTTGCGTGAAAGATCAATGAAAATACTTGTTTTCATATTGCACCCATCCAAAGGCGAATGGAGTTTGATTTGTGACAGAAGAAAGTGCAAAAGCTAATTTGCAAGATGAGAAATTCATTTTGAATTGTCGCTGAACAGTCACATTAAATTAGCTCAGCAGAAAACAGCCAAATCAGAAATTTCCCTGATAGTTTCTTATCCAGCTCCTATAATAAACTTACATGTATATAATCCTAAACAACAGTATTTTTAGATACTAGTGAATAATTAATGTCACAAATTGCTGAGTAAATAATTCTAAAGCACAGTTTGCAAACTTTCTAGTCTGAATGAAAGCAAGTCTGCACGTTGAGTGGGATGGCACTTCCATTACCGCAAGATTGATCTGTAAGGGAGGATTTTTTCCCCTGACCTGGCCAACACTGAAAAGCTTTATTTTGTGCAGTTTTGTGTAGCTTATAAGTAAGATTTTCACAAAAATTTCACAGTTCCCACAGTTAACAATAGATGTCTTGTCTATTGCCAACTGTGTGGCTCAAATTGAAACTGTGTCAGTTCCTGCACATGGAAGATATTGCACAAGATACAAACTTTCCAGTCTGGCCCCTGGATATCAAGGTCAGACATCGTTTGTATTTTGGGCATGCAAGTTGTAATGATGGCCTTGAAAAATCTCTGCACAAATATTGCAGTGTCCACAGTTGAGAACAATAAGTCAAAAACAGATTTATTGCCAACAGCAAAACCCAGATCGAAAACCATGTACCTTTGTGCATGTGCAAGATACTGAAAGTGCTCTACAAACTTTCCAGTCCAATATCAAATGAAAGGAAAATTGTGTCAAGGATGTTCTTTATTGTATGAAGAACACATTAGCAAGTCTTGATTACTCTTTTCCATCTCTCTTGGAAGGTGGTCAAGGGAGAGGGTGGTGGTCTTTACTTTAATAGCCCATTTTGTAAGAATGCAAAATTGATGGAGCCTCCATGAATTCTTTCCCATAGCAAATCATACATTTTTGTGTGCCAAACAGTGCATCAATAAACAATGGAAACAATAGCAACTTAAGTGCTCTATGTGGCAGATATGTCTGGCGCAAAGCCACCATCCCATATGGAGGTTTCCCCATTCCCCACACATCAAGATGAAACTGATTATTTACCTCTATCAAGTCCCATTGTCTACTTGATGCAAAAGTTTTGCCAACCAGTGCCAAAGAAGCTACCAATTCAATTCCAGCTCATGACAATGAAAAATTTAATTTGAAAGACAATTCCGTTTCTTTGTTGTAAATCTTTTTTGTTTATGTAAAGAACTTGTCAAAGCCTGCCAGGCATCAACGATGTAAATGTCTTTCTCTGCGATGTCGTCAGGTCTAAACATCAGCTTTAGGCCATTTTAGTGGTCAATCAAAATTTGGGCCTAAATTTTTTAATCTTCATTTGCTATGAACAAGATGACTTGGTGACAAACAGCGGCTGCTTTGTTCTCCAGGCATTAAAATTCCACTCAGTATCTACCAAGCTTCGCCTGGTCAAATATTAGCAATTATTTTGTCAAATGCTTTGTGGTTGTGATGCTTCTTGGTTTCTTGATGTGTCTCTCGCGCCATAGAGATGCAATCAACATTAGAGCCCAGACTCCAATTCCATGACTATCATTGTACGTTCTGACGGAAAATCGATACTGCGGCGATTCGGCGACGCCTTCAGCACTTCAAAATGTTGGCAGGTGCACGCGCGCCTCTATGAATTTGCGATTATTATAACCAGCCCGTAGAGAAAGGAAGAAAGGCTTGCAGCTCCCACGTACGCCTGTTCACATGCTAAATAACAATAACTAAATCAGGGTCTGCTAAAATATAACGAAAAGGTGTCCTTTCCTGCTTTGCTTCTTATAGGGTGCGTGTAACTATTATTAATATCATAAGCGTAGGGGGAAATAAACTTTAGGGGGGCTGCCCGATAGAAGATCCATTGCTTACGTAAGTTTTGCCCAACTTTAGGCCGATTTTCTGCCCGATCATTGCTGATTTTTGCAAATTTTTCCAAAAGCGGGAGGGCTGCAGCCCCCCAAGCCCCCCTGTCTCCTACGCCTATGATTAATATGTTAGAGTAACATTGTTATACCAATGAAATATGATAATGATCATAATGTTACTGCAAGAAGCTTCCCTTTAAATCAATGAAAAGTTGCCTTTGAAGTGCCGGGCTCCTGTCCCCGTGAAGTTGCCCTTAGAGTGCCCGTGCCGTGCTCCTGTCCTCCGTCATGTCCCCCTAAAAAATATACCAAACTTTAAACTAATCATTGCAGATTTAGAGAAAAATTATCGTTTGATTATTTATTTGAAACAGCTTGTGTAAGAAATTTTTCAACCTGTAGCGTTTTTTTTCCGACACTACTGTATTCAGGATCAAGGACAATGGCAAATCGTAGTGATAATCATAATAGATATGTGCTCTCCAGTCCGAGGACTGAATGATGCCTGTGCCTTTCTTAGTTCTTTTATATCACTGTCCAGTTTTTCTTCAGGGAATCACATCTTCCCCAGCTTGCTGCCAAGCTTACCTTTAAATCTATTTTGGTTGCCGCGGTAGACAGCAAAGTACTTTTGAAGTTCCTGTAAAGTAATTCGTTTTAAAGAAATCGATAACAGTATCCTGTCACTTTTCACTTCCTCATCCACAGGTGGCGGAAAATGGTTTAGTAATACTTGCACGATTCAGTAAAACATAAAATGTAGAGAAGAGAAAATAATTTTCTTGTCCACACTGTATAATCAATATAGCTGCAACAACAAAACACCATTTGTGGCCTAAATAAAACACAGAGGTATGGAGACGGGAGTCTCTGTAACTAATACAGGATTCAAGAGAAATGTAACACAGTTAACTATTAGGTATGATTAAATCTTAGTACATTTGTATGTATTACTGAATCATGCAAGTATTACTGGACCATTCTCCTCCACCTGTGCCTCATCTCCTATTATTCCGCGAGAGAATCTCTCTTGGAGACACTTGTGACAAGTTGACCTTTTCACAGATTTTAACCTAACATCGGCTAGATTTCTGATAAAGCAAAAGCCTCGGGAGGGGTAGCATAACATGTTTAGGGTACGGGTATGTGCCGCCCAAATGGCTGGGTTTTTGGGTCCAAAATTCTCTAAACAAGGGTCCCTTTTTCGGCAGATTTTCCTGAAACATGGGTTGGTTTTCCACAAACTGGCAAAAAATTGCCAAAAATCAGTAGTTTCCGCTAAAAGTTATCATAACAGTGGATATTACTGTAACTTTCGGTGATTAGAAGAGGGTAGTTTTCTGAAAACCAGGCGGTAGACCCCCGTCCACCCGCAAGTCATGTACCCCCCAGGGGGGGGCAAAAGCAGACTTTGCTGGAGAGGAATGCCTGAAAGAGGTACTACTTGAGATTCTCCATTGTTCCATCTGGAGTCCTGTGGAATCAGTTGCCGAAATCAACTGCAGTTGACTCGAGGAATAAAATCTGCCAACTTCAGTTCAAAAGACAAAATAACACAAAAATGGATAATCAACTGTGCTGATCTACGAAATCTTCGTGCACTACTTTTCAGCTCTGTGAGTAATATCTTAGCGACAAAAAGCGAAAACTGTATCTTAAAGGCATTGAGTCCGTATAAATAGCGCTCTCAAGAACAATATCAACTTCTTTTCTATCATGCAACAAAACTTAACAACTTACACCCCATTCTAATGTTACTGAAAATGAGAAATTACAGGCACATAAATGTCATATATACCCTGAAAACTGTGATGGAAAAAAGCCAGATCTTTTTCAACAGACTGTGGTTATTAGCTAAGTTAAATAACTTGATGATTATTATCATTGGTATCATCATCATCATAAATGAATAAAAAACGTTCCTGATTTTTAATAGTTGTATTTCTTCGTCATTGATATCATCATGATTATGATTACTATGATAAAGTTTCTTTCCCGTGCGTTTATGAGGGGAGAACACAATCTTCTTGCCTGAATCTTTTGTCTTACAGCAGTCTCCTTAATAGCCAATTAGGGACAGTGCAAAGTTTATCTAAGAACATGACCAGTGCAAAATGCAATGGGGCTACTTTAAGAAATAAAATTTAGGGTGGCTGCCCGATAGAAGATCCATTGTTTACGAAAATTTTGCTCGATTTTAGGCCGATTTTCTGCCCGATTATGGCTGATTTTTGCAAATATTTCCAAAGCTGGAAGGGCTGCACCCTCCCAGTTCCCTATCTCCTACGCCTATGGCTACCTTTTTAACTGGAACATAACTGGATCAACGTTTTTAGAATGCAAGTATGTAAGGGGCAGTAACGTTCTAAAGGGTGCTTCAGAAAAAACGCAACCCACTTTCATTCGAGTTTCTTCAGGAAATAGAAGATTCCGGTAGTAAATAGAAACGGCAAATTGCAATTATCTTAACAGACCCCTTAGTTTGTCTAATTTGTTATATAACACGATAAAAAAGATAGGCCGACGGTAATAAAAGTGGCGAATAAAAAAGTGTTACATCATTTGCTCTTGGACTCTCTCCACTTCATATTCATCATCTTCGACTTCTTCGTCATCTTCCTCGTCTTCCTCCTGCTCCTCCGTGTTGTCATCATCCTCCTCCTCAGTGTCTTCATCAACTTCTTGTTCCTTCGCATCACCCTTAAAGTTCTCCAACCCAGGCACTCTGAATCCTTCAATCCTTTCAAGTGCTGTAAGAGCTTTAGCAAAGACGGAATTACCTCGTTTCTCATTTATTCCTTTCATAGCCTCTTTTTCCAATTCACGTGCCATTACTCGCTCAGCATGACGATTGTGGAACAAGTTTTCAGCTGAATTGGGTGTGCGTGAGAAAGCCAATCGGTGAAGTGTTTCCAGTCTCTTGAAACTCAAAGCTGAAGAAAGTAGGAAGGTTGATTTTATGTAGAGTAGATAATGGATTAAGAAAATACTTATCTTTAAGAATGTCGAGTGTGGGCTTTATAGTAGAAGAGGTTCTGAGCTCCCTAACCCTTTCACGCCCGGCTAAAACTAAGCTTAACAGGAAAACCTAATTTAGATTGTCATTTTCCAGGGGGTATCATAATCAGTGATTCAGTAAGCAATAGATAAATGCAATGTGCATAACCTTTCAAATCAATCAAAATTCCAAATGCTTTACCCCCTGAAAAATTCGCACTTTTCAACAAATACTGTTAGGCCATATGGCCCTTCCGGATGTGAAAGGGCTAACCTGAATATACTGTAAGTTGTGAGTGAATTTGACGGTTTCACGTTAAGCATGCGCAAAGAGGCCCTTCACCCGTTGTTCACTTCGATACGGCTTTGAATATATGGCTTTTGCGGACCAATCAAGAACCTGTCAAATTGCTCCGTTGCCGGTCCAAGGAACCGTATTTCCGAATGCCGTATAATAATATGCGCATACTAACCGGTTTTCTGTTGTACAGGGAAATGTAAAGCCCGATGTCGTGAAAGTACAGACCGAGCTTGTGAAGTCTGCGCATTAATAAGGCCGAGGGCTTTACATTTTCCTGTACAACGACAAAACCGGTTGGTATGAGTTTTATTACCTGACAGCCTCTAATTTTGACTCGCATAATTTAATCAAACACATTTTGTTACAGTCATGTCAATTGAGTTTACTGTAAATCTCACAGGCCTAAAGCAGTTACAGTAGCGACAAAAAACGCGTCCTTGCATCGTATTAAATTGCGGAATAAGGGTGGAACAAGTTTAACGAAAACTCATTTAAATCAATGGTGAGACAGTTGGGGTACGAAAATCTGCAACTTTGTAAATAGCTTACTGTAGTCAGATGTATATATTTTATCTAATTTATTTGTAAATAGTTTATTGGGTGCTTTAATTTGAATTGAGCCAAATTGTAAAACAATATTCCCATTGAATTTGTACCCTGTATAGATATGTTTAAAATCTAGAAATATGAAAATATGAAATATGAAATATTATACAAGGCTACGGGAAACCCGCGGGGAATGTCCGATTAACCAATAGGAATGGCGGGATTCTGTATTGCCTCGTTTTAGAAACTTCAGTCAGGTAATAAAGTTTCCTATAAGTGGTTTCTACGTGCACATGCATTGATCGATCTGCTTTGGGATTAGATAGAAAAAATATCTTACATTTCAAGAACTGTCTGATCTTTAAAGCACCATTGACTGATGGATCATCATAGCATACTCTAACACCACCAGGGAGGTTATCATTGTCAACAAGGTCCTGCGGGTAATAGTCGATAGCCACCATTTTTTGCTTGACTGTATTGAAGTAAGCAAATTTCTGGGTAATACCCTGCTTTTGACGATCTGCCCAGATTTTGTCGATGAAGCCATGATGTAAGAAGAATTCTGGTGCCTCTGCTGATTTACCACTGCACATGGTTCCATCTGAAAGAAAAATGTTCTAAGGGTAGAATTGGAGATGCGGTCCCTGTTCTCGGGTGGGGGGAGGGGGACAGCAATAGGCAGATGACTGGTGTGTCGTCTTCAATTGTGAAATCGCACCCTAAAATTTAAAAATTTGCAAAAACATATCCCAAAATTTACGTTCTATTTAAAATATGGTGAACAGCCTAAAGTTGTGTAAGAATTCCAAATTCTAGTCAAAAGTCAAATAAGATGTATTATATTCAAATTAGATGTATTATACCGTAGAAGAAATAGACTGACAACATAATTCCTTGTATTCGTTCAACGTCTTTAATCTGATATATATTTCCACTCATACATGGACTCACAACCAAACAGGTTCCAAAGAGCGTCTACGATGTTAATAGAATTCGAAGAAACATTGAACATCCTCTACAACGCTCCCTAGTCCTCTATTCTTGGAACGTCGAGAAAACAGTAGAACATCACCTCGAACGTCACTACCCTTCGAAAGTTGATACATTGAACTAATTTTCCTTGATAAAGGGTCATTTCGCCGATTCATATAAAGTGCAGCAATCCTAAACCTATCCCTTAGAACCAGTGTTTTATCAGTAGAAATTGTTTGTGCGTATCCTTTTGTATTAATATTTGATTGTATATCTTGTATTGTATATTCTGGATTCCCGACGAAGATTTTATATCGAAACGTAGAAGTTTTTAAACAGTTGTTTTCATTTATTTGATTGTATATTTATATTTAGCCAAACATTAGTTACCTGTCTCTATGTTATGGCCATGGGGTAGTCATGGTCTTCTGCTCCTCATGGCATCGTTCTTGTAGTGTGGTAAAGTAGTTTGTAAGTGCTGTTCTAGGCAATTTAGTTAGTGTGAATTTTTATATTGGATAAAAAACCCAGTATTTTTACTGTTCAAATCTCTGCAAAGTTCAGTGATGCTCCTCAAAAAGGGGGATTACATTCAAAAATTTTCTTTGATAAGGGTATTCAATGAGATAGTAAGGACGAACGTGGTGTACTGTCTACTACTGAATTGCACCCACCGCATTGACCCCATGGACCCCATGTTGACCCCATGTGGATGTTCTGCAACAGACATCTTAATAACAAAATCAACAATATTCATAAAAAGGCACTGAGCATCGCATACAAGGATAGTGTCTCAGACTTTGATGCACTGCTGACGAAAGATAATTCTGTGTCTATTCACAAGCGGAATCTGCAGTTGTTGATGACAGAGATCTTCAAAACAAAATCGAATATAGCCCCAAGCTTTATGACGGAGATTTTCATTGAGAAGAACCATGCCCATCTTCTTAGAAACAAGAGCCTCTTACAGCTGCCCAAAGCCCGAACAGTTCAGTTCGGGATAGAAAGTATTGCTTTCTTGGGAGCTAAACTGTGGCATGGACTCTCAAATGACATTAAAGAGTCACTCAATGTTTCCGTCTTTAAAAAGCACATAAAAAAATGGAAAGGCGACGACTGCGGATGCCGATTGTGCAAGACATACGTAGCACAGGTTGGGTTCTTGAACTAATTTAGTTTTATCTTCATTCAAAACTCACCTGTAAATATGTATTATATGTAGATATCATTTATTGTTAAATTAATTAGATTTTACTTTGCACTTTGTAATTATTTTATCTTAGTTTTTTTTTTTTGTTTAGTAGGCATCAATTAGCTGTAATGTAGCTATCTTAAAAAGCCTACTATAAAGAAATTAATAATAATAATAATAATAATAATAATAATAATAATAATAATAATAATAATAATAATGGAGTAGTCAAAGTCTTTTGCTCCTTAGGCATAGTTCTTGTAGTGTTGTTGAATAGATTGTAAGTAGATTTATCAGTAATATGTATTGTAGATTTTTTTAAAGGGAGTACAAAGACCAGCAGCCTTTGCAATCGTTTGTTTTCGTTTTTGTGAATTTCGTATGACTGAATACCTTCCGACTTACTGAAGGTTATCCCTCAAGAAGCAAGAAAAGATCCCTATATTGGACTGTACCACCTACCTCCCCCAGACACTTCCAGACTACTGCACAGGCGTTCTACCGGGTCAACCATGGCCAAAATTTGACTATTTCTGACTGACAACTCTGCAAAAAAATCTGGTATAGGTTTGACACTTACTAATAAAGCAATGCATTCCCTCGTGCAAATTTACACGCAACATGAGATCAAATTTCTCGTGAGTTGGTTCTCTCAAGGCAATTGCAATTTGATCAGCATCTGGTGGATTTCCGTTAAATTGTCTCTTCAAACATTCTCCACTCACTGTCTTCCATTTACCAACTCTGAACGGTCCTGTTGTCACACATTCATCAGATTTCCTTCCATTTCCACCATAGCCTGGTAAAAGATATAGTTTATGGTAATCAAATACAGGGATGGATCCATTCTGAAGTTGAGGGAGGGGCAACTTGCAGCGAAGGCGTCAAAGATGGAATAAATGTGAGGGTCGCCGAAGATCTTTGGATTGCATTTTTCTAAAAGGATCTCGGTTTTTCTACAAAATGATGTTTATTTTGTTTGGTTTTCCGTACATTTCGTCTGAAGCAAATTAAAAAAAGTGGATAGGTGACATTGCAAAGGGCGCATTTCTTACCAGAAAGGGGGCTCTAAGCAGCATTTTGCTCACTAGAAGGGAGCAGCTGCCTTCACTTGCCACCTTAAATCTGCCACAGATCAAAGACCTATTGTAAATAATAATCCTTTGTGGATAGAATGGAAAGTTAACCTGCGAGCAGTCTCAACTGTGCTTGCGGAGAAAGACGGAGAGAAGGAGAGAGCGGAGATCCCCCCCAGAACATCAACTAAGGGTGATGGCCTTTCTCTAAATTCTAATATCGTCCATTTCTTTCAAACGCGGCAGAAATACGAGGTTAAATTAAGTCGTGTTTCTGCCGTTTAAAAAGACAGAGCAAGTAAACCCCTGCTGTTTGGGCAATTTAAAACGGCAGTTTACTTGAGATTGATTGTCAAATTCAATTGACACACGGGATCTATTCAATTCGACACGACAAAAATAAACGATGTTTACACTGCATCTAAGAGTTAATTAACAAAGGAAGGAACCATTTCATGTTCCGAGGTCAACACAACCTTAAGTCTTCATTGGGCACTTCTGAAATGCACAACACAAACATCTCATCAAAACTAGTGACTATAACAGGTCTGTTGAGCTTCAACCCTCATACTGGTTAGCGGCTATTTTTTCATGACAATCATTTTCCAGAGATGCCAAAAAAGTATACGTAATTGAACACTTCCTGCAGAGAAGTAAGACTTACCAAAAATAGGGCTCCACATCTTCTTATTATCCCATGGGTCATGTGACCAAATACTCCAGTCCCAATATGGCATGGTTGCCTTGGGATCCACCTCTCGCATCAAATTCTCAATTTGCAAAAGGAACCATCTGAAAGATGGACGAATCTCCGTTGTTATATTGGCTGCGGTCACACTAGGCGCTTTATCCCGTTTTTTCCTTTCGAAACAACGGGCTTACAACGCTGTTGTATGTGACCGGTCTTCCTGTTCACATACAACGCTGTTACAATGTTTCATTCTTGGGGCAAGGGTCTTTGAAAAAACATAGTGTCCAAAACAATGGGATAAACAAGGCCCTGACCTAGATTACAGCGTTGTTTAAGAAAAATTAACCAATCATGATTTACCAAGGTAATCACATGACGACTACTTTCGCGCCAAAATAGTTAACCACAACATCGGCAGCTGTGCAAAGACGTGATGGGCACAGTGTGACCGGGTATCTTCGTATCGTTATAACGCCGTACTTTCCGACATTAAAGAAAAATTTCAAGAAAGTGAAACAATTCAGATTATAACGGGATGAGATTCTAGTGTGACCGCAGCCATTATGTTTACTACGCAGCGCGCTGGACTGTCTATCTAAATTTGGTGGCAAGAGTCTGGAGGAAACTGGTGAATATTGGTACGGAGAAACTGTCCTTTGCAAATTATGCAGCATTTTATTCCAAACGTGGGCTATTTATGATGATTGCTGTTAGATTTCCGTCTTTAATTGTATATTCTGAAGACATGTAAATATTTTATCCATTGCTTTCTCATCTAATATGGTATATAAATCTTTTAACGTTGGACTCAATTTAGCTACTTTCTATTTTAGCTATGGTATTTTATCATTTAACGATAAACAAATTGATAATAATGATCCAACGAACAAGAAAATATTTTGTAATACAATAGCATCAGCTACTTTGGTTCACACCTCAATTCAAAGCGATTAGCGAATGCAGACAAAAGAAATTCTCTCAACTAGTAATTGAAAACAAATACGGCCGCAAAAGTTGCCCCGAAGCACCCGGAACCATACCAGTAGCGTAAACTCTCACTTGGTGCGGGCAAAGGGAGGTTTTGAAGAGAAGTTTTGTGCGTAAGAGGAAAGGAGAAGGGTAAACCTAAAATTCTGTCTCGCAGATTTTGTTTACGTGATGCAGAAGCCGAGCAGAGGGCATTACAATTCTTGCATATTTATTGCTCAAATGTAAACAGTTACTCCTCAGCTCCTGAATGAAATAGAAAATTATGGATTTACCCTTCTTCTTTCGTTGTAAGGACATAACTTCTCTTAAAAACGTCTCTTCGCTCGCACCAAGCGAGAGTTTGCAGTACTGGTTTCAGGACAACTTTGCGGCTATGTTTGTTTTGGATTTCCGGTTGAGAGAATTTATTTGTCTTCATTTGCTACTCGTATGAATTCAGATGCGAGCCAAAGCAACTGATGCTATTGCATAACAGCATCGGCCCTTGTTTCTTCACCAACATTCATGATTTTAGGCCAACTAACACCTTTTAACCTACCGGGTGTCCCAAAAAGTCAAAAGATTTGATCGGGTTTCACAATGAAACTTTATTCTTAATCAATGGCTAATGAAGGTGAAGGTGAAATTGCGTTTTTCAGCGTTAAGCGCTGGGGTCGCAGAAATAAAGCATACCTAATCGAGTCCACGACCATTTGTCATGACGCTCAAGTGGTGGGTCCTACCAGGTATCTAACACATTCCGCCTGACCGTTCTGGCTTCAAAGCCAGAGGATTACACCACTGCGCCACAACAACTTCAAACCTGATCGTTTACCTAATCCATAAATCATATTCGTTGATAGTTGAAGTAAATACAGATAGTTTGCTTGTTGATATTAGCGTTTGTTTCGAACATTTTTCATAGCTATTATTTGCGTCATCTAGTATACTATACACATATGCTATGCACAAATGTAAAAACGATGAATTTGCAATGTATAATGTATAAACTATGAATGAAAGTGCTACATTTTTTAGAAATCTTTCACAGAACGTTTAATTGACCTAAGCGGCTAAGGTTTGTCTTACCCATTTCATGTCATGTGACCATACTCTTGGAGACGTTTAGTATCATGCTACTTTTTCCACTCATGGTACAACCTTGCATGGCACGAAATATGTTGGAGAAATCAAAGTATGTTGTATCAAGAGATCAATCACATGACTTGGAATGGGTGTAAAGAAACCTTAGCCGACTTTGTAGATTCTACATCATTTAGACCCATTTCAAAGCCGTGTGATTAATCTCTTTGATAAAAAATCTTTTGATATCTCTGATATATTTCGTGCCATGTAAAGTTATGCCATAAGTGCACAAGTAGCATAATACAGTAAAAACCCGCACATAAGAACCTAAGATTTTCAACTAAGCCTGTTTAGGTTCTAATTCTATGAGTTAAATCACACAATCAGGGTGTAGGTTCTTAACATAAGGTCGAAAAAATACCAGAAAAGAAAAGATAGCTTCAAGTTTAGCATTGAAACATGATGGCAATATTGCTAGCAGCACAAGCTCTACTTTAAAAAGCATCGTCCTTTGGTCCTTGGGGCTGAATTTCCTCATCTCCTGACCCATCCACAGTCATCAGACAACCAGTTTTTTCTAAAAGTTTTCCTAAGGTGAAGGTCTAAAAGGTGAAGAGTTTGTTGTCTTCCTTAGGTCCCCCCATGCGTCACTAGTCTAGTTAGTCATCATCACTCTTCTCACCATATCTGAATTTATTTTCTAGTGAATGAAAGAATGAATTTTACACTCTTTATTAAGAACCTGGTTAAAATATCAGGCTGAAATGGTTCTTATTCATAGGGTCCAAAATATACAATTTCAGGCTGTAGGTTCTTAATAAATGAAGGTTCTTATGTGAGGGTTTTTACTGTACTTTAACTTCCCAAGAGTATGATCACATGACTTGACATGAGAAAGACAAACCTTGGCCAATTTGGTCTATGACAGTGCCATATTTTTGAAAAATCTATAACAAATTTCATACACCGAGTGAGCAAGAAAGTAGTTCCTACATTTGAAAATTTATAGCATGAAGAGTGTTTCACAGATTTCAATGATTCGAATTCAGGTTAAAAGCTGAAAGATCAAAGTTTTTTTGTCATTTTCCTCGCTGTCTTACTTTCACCAGAAGTATAAGTAAACTCAACGTTACAGAAATTTCATGGTTGCAAAATGACTAAAAAATTGCCTAAAAATTGATCAAACGATAAGGGACTCCTTGCACAGAAGAATAAAGAAAATGCAATTTCTCATGGGTGAGAGATATCTTCTGCACATTTATTGCCATGAGATTGAAAATCCTTTCTTTTCATTTGAAATTCTATGTCTTATAACTCTTGAGAGAGGCGAAAGGCCCATTGCGTATTGTTCTGGGCGAGGAGGGTCAATTTGATCAATCAATGTTTTAGGCTTTTTTCAGTCATTTTGCAACAATGAACTTTTTATACAGTCGAATTTACCTATACTGCTTGTGCCTGCACCTTAAGTGAAGATCCACCTTTACGAGTTAAGGTGGATCTTCACTTAAGGTGGCTCACTACTGAAAATTTTAAAATTACGAAACATTGAAAGGTGGTTGTGTACGAAGTAAAAATAAGTTCAAGACACACAAAAAACAATAAGTTAAGGTGGCTCGCTACTGATATAAATTTAAACTGCTATACACTGGGTGTCCTATCACTCATGTTCAGATCTGTGAGGTACTCTTCGTGATATCAATTTTCGAAAGTGGTAGCCTTTTTCTGGTTCATCCAGTAGGTATGCTCTGCCTAGTAAACAAGTTGGTTTTTAATCAGCTTACTGAGGAATAAAATTTCAATATCATTTTTATAATGTAATTTTGGAAATATTTCAAACAGGACTGCTTGGGTGCTGGGACATCCGGTACAATTACTTGTGCAAAGGAGAACCCTGTAGCAAACTTACCTATGCCACGGTAGAAACTCTTCTTTTGCGTGAATTCGGGTAAAGAAGTTTGTCTCATGCAATTTGATCAATTTCTGGAACTTTGTCTTGTAAGGCTCCGTGGTTGAAACAGTGATATAAGATTGAATTGATCTCTTCTGTTCTTCATGACTCATAGATTCAAAATCTCTCCTGACACGACAACAGTTGACTAAACGTCCTCTCACTATTTGACATCGCCTGCCTTGCGAGTCATAATTGCTTGTAAGTCTCCATGGTCTTACTAGAAAATGAAGATATTTTCCAAGGATTTGTGCTGGTCTTAGCGAGCATTTGTTCCTAATTTTTAATAGGTCGGTGTAAAATGTTATGAACACGGGAGGTTATCGGCTAAATTTCTGGTGGAGGTGTACCACCAACAATTTCAAAATGGTAACGTTGGCTAGACAAATGTTTGTGAAAATGACAACCTTGGCTAGATTGAATCCTACATCAAAAGTGCCATACGCTGGCGCTTTCTAAAAAAAATGCCAAATGTTGGCCTTCCCTAGATAAAAGTCACCAACATTTTGAGTCACTATACTGGAATTACAAAAATTTGACCTTTCTTTGACCAAAATTGCAAATCACCATACACTTGCCCAGACTGAAATTGCCAAGAAGTATCTCCTGGCCAGACAAGAAGCCGGAATAAATATACCCTTGCAGGTGGCTCATCCCCAGGTACCTTTACTATGGGAATCCCCCCCGGGGGCTATGACCTGCATAGTTGACTGCATTGATTTGAAAGAAATTTTGGCTACTTTGCTATGGTTCTACAATCAGGCTTTTCGGAAATCTCAAATATTATCAAGAATTGAAGGATATTTTGGAAAAAATACAAAAGCATCGTAATTTATGAAACGCTTGCGAAAACATAGAAATAATTTTCAAGAAACCATAGTTTATCAATGTGTACAATCTGGTATCAAGGGACAGAGAAAAGTTTATTTTATAACATGGCAGGTACAAAACGCAACGCGGCAACTACTTTTATTGAGCTTATCAGAGGTGGGTCAACACATTTTTTGAAGCAAATATCAACGGGGCAGAAGCTTTTTATGAGCTCAAGAAGAAATTTGAAACGCAAAATGTCTCATTTTGGGGGCAATAGATGACGCAAGAAGTTGCTTGCAAGCACGATGCATCAGGCATATCTCTGAATCTTCAAAGTAAACTTTTAATTGAAAAACATTCGTAAACACAAAATTGATTTTGTTATGGTCTTTGGCTACTATGATACGTACTGTAAAACATATGTTGTTCATGAATATAGGGCAGATACATTTTTAAGGACTTTGGAAAGGGCGATAGGGCAGTTAGTTTTTCTGCAATAATTTCATATGGGGCGAGCAGATTTTCTTCCAAAAAGTTTTCTTCTCCACCGGCCATGTCATATAATAAATTTTGCAGTGTCCCTAATCTCAAGTCGCTCATTCTCATGGTTTACGATTTAGAAACTGGACGACGGGACCTTCTCAAATGAATTGAAATATCAAAAATTCTGTAACTTCGAAAACATCGAAGAGTTTTTAAGATTCCAACGGCAGAGTTATAGAATGAGTGGCCGAGCAGCTTATACAGTTTTCACCAGGTGACCGAAAGTGGGGGGCTTTGGGGTTTCACGGGTTGCGGGCTTGGCTAATTTTATCCCTCGGGATCCGGAATTTACGTTCAACTCGAACGGGCTTTCGGGTTTGATATGTGTCGCAGGTTGCGGATTTGACCATATTTTATGGCCGGGTTTCGGGTACTACATTCAAAATTCCTAAGTCATACAGTCTAGGTAGTTACAGTAACTGAGATTGAAAAACCAGCTTTCGAATACTTAAAACAAGGCGCAAGGAGTCGGTGAAAACGAGAATGCCGGAAATAATTGAAGAATACTCACGATCAAAATCGAAGAAATTTTGTTCAAGAGTGCAATTTCGGGTTTTCGCTTTTTGCTTGCGAAATTTCGGGTTTTTGGTAACTTTGGTCCTGGTTTGCGGGTAATAGTACCCCCCCCTAAAGCACCCCTCCTGAAGTTAAGCTCGATAGAGTGAGGTCCACCTCAGGGTGTGCTACTACTTCTACTACCACTAACACTACTACTACTACTACTACTACTACTACTACTACTACTACTACTACTACTACTACTACTACTACTACTGCTACAACTACTACTACTACTACTACTACTACTACTACTACTGCAACTACTACTACTACTACTACTACTACTACTACTACTACTGCTACTACTACCACAACTACTACTACTACCACTACTACTACTACCACTACTACTACTACTACTACTACTACTACTACTACTACTGCTACTACTACCACAACTACTACTACTACCACTACTACTACTACCACTACTACTACTGCTACTACTACTACTACTACTACTACTACTACTACTACTACTACTACTACTACTACTACTACTACTACTACTACTACTACTACTACTACTACTACAAATACTACTACTACCACTACTACTATTACTACTGCTACTACTACTACTACTACTACAACTACTGCTACTACTACTACTACTACTACTACTACTACTACTACTACTACTACTACTACTACTACTACTACTACTACTACTACTACTACTACTACTACTACTACTACTACTACTACCACAACTACTTCTACTACCACTACTACTACTACCACTACTACTACTACTACTACTACTACTACTACTACTACCACTACTATTACTACTACCACTACTACTACTACCACTAACACTACTACTACTACTACTACTAGTACTACTACTACTACTACTACTGCTACTACTACTACTACTACTGCTACTACTACTACTACTACTACCACTACTACTACTACTGCTACTACTACTAGTACTACTACCACTACTACTACTACTACTACTACTACTACTACTACTACTGCTACTACTACTACTACTACTACTACCACTACTACTACTACTACTACTACTACTACTACTACTACTACTACTACTGCTACTACTACTACCACTACTACTACTACCACCACTACTACTACTACTACTACTACCACTACTACCACTACTACTACTACTACTGCTACTACTACTACTACTACTACTACTACTACTACTACCACTACTACTACTACCACTACTACTACTACTACTACTACTACTACTACCACCATTACTACTACTACCACTACTACTACTACTACTACTACTACTACCACCATTACTACTACTACTACTACTACTACTACCACTACTACTACTACCACTACTACTACAACTACTACTAGCACTACTACTACTACTACTACTACTACTACTACTACTACTACTACCACTACTACCACTACTACCACTACTACAACTACTACTACCACTACTACTAATACTACTTCTACTACTACTACCACTAACTACTACTAGTACTACTACTGCTACTACTACTACTACTGCTACTACTACTTCTACTACTACTACCACTACTACCACTAATTCCACCACTACTACTACTACTACTTCTACTACTACTACTACTGCTACTACTACTACTACTACTACTACTACTACTACTACTACTACTACTACTACTGCTGCTGCTGCTGCTGCTGCTGTTACAACTACTGCTACTACTACTACTGTTACTACTACTACTACCACTACTACCACTACTACCACTACTACCACTACTACCACTACTTCCACAACCACTAAATTCCGCCCAGTCGCAAAAACCAAGCCGACTGGAGATTGACTCTAAAATACAGTCCGCTCAGAAAATGCTACTGAGTGGAAATCAGCCTGTGGGTGCGCAATGATTCGATGGTTTTATTTCTAGCCTAGTCGCTGTGTTGATTTGATAAATGAGATGGTCGCTTCCAGATTTATTCTGTTCACAATCACATTTAAGCTTGGGCTACCGAATAGTAGTAATTCGCAGATAGCCTTACTATCCAAACTCAGAATATCTATGCCAGGAAGGTCCCCGAGCTGACCAAGGAGATCTGCACGCTACAATTCAAAGAGAGGGCAATGCAGGAGAAAGTGCTCGTTATCTTCTTTACTTGTGCCACAAGCACAGATAGGATCCAGACATTCAAAATTATGCCTAAACTTGTGTTCATTTAAGGCACTAAAATTCAGACGAAGCTTAGTCAGAAGTCTAATACCTGCTATGTCGTTTATATTATAAATAGGCTTTTGAGCAGGCCTTATGATTCCCAGCAATTTACGTTTAAACTCTGTAATTGATGTAGAATTTCTAACATCAAGAGTGAGCGAGTTCCATTCAGATAAGGTATTTTGAAAATAAGTAAGAATAGAGTATTAGATTTTACTAACGGGTTGAACTTCTATGGTTGCGTCGTTGCCCCCCACTTTGTCGACTCCATCTGCGACTCCATGAACGACGTTGTCTTAAATGCCGTCTAAGAAGTGGGTCTTTTCTCTCTACCACATCGAATTCGTTTTCTTCAAATGTAACCGAGCTTTCCTCTGTAGATACGAAACGAATCAGGTCATCGTTTTCATAATCATAATCATGAGAGGCCAAACGATGCACCATTCAGAAAAAGAGCACCATAATTTTAGACTCGGGGGGGGGGGAATAACTTAGTACTTTTCATGGTACGGGGACGTGCCATTTTTAGGGGTACTTTTTTCAAACCGTTACAGAATTATGGGTGGCATTTTCAAAAATTTTAGACATTTAACGGAATTATGGGTGTCCTTTTCAGGGGATTTTTCATAATTTCCGGAATTACGGCCCACATTTTTATTCGATTTACGGAATTATGACCCTAAAATCCACAAGAATTTACGGAATTATGGGTGCCAATTTTTCGGGCAAAATGGCACGTCCCCGTCAGATAATAGGTCGAGATCCCCCCCCCAAGGTTTTAGAGGGCCTATGATATGGTGGTAGTCAGAACTCTGTGGCTTTTATCTCTTGTCATTCAACGATTTGAGACGATTTATAGCCTCAAAGCAAATTGAAATATAGAAATTTGCTGTAAGTCTGAAAATAGTTTGCCAAAATGTGCTGCAAACAAGGGCAAATTTTGTAATACAATAGCATCAGCTTCTTTGGTTCACACCTCAATTCAAAGTGATTAGCGAATATAGACAGAAGAAATTCTCTCAACCAGTAATTCAATTCAAAGCAAACATAGTTTCAAGTTGCCCTGGAACCAGTCCGGCAAACTCTCGCTTGGTGAGGGCGAAGGGAGGTTTTTAACCCTATTTTGGTTGGGGGGGCAAATTTGCCCCCCCTAGTAGATTTTGTTTAATAACACTGCTAGGAAGATATTTATAGCCATGAAACTTCTTGACTTTTTGCAACTACTTATTGTACAACTTCTCAAAAAGTTTCATTAAAATATTTTGAAAAATGAGGGGGCGGGAAACAATTTTCTGGGACTGACCCTGGAAAAATCGCAAATTCTCAAATCTCAATTATCGCGAAAAAAGGAACGTAAGTTGAATATTTTGCAAATTTCTTTTATAGTGTAGTGTTATTTGATGCATTCTATCACAATTATCATGTTTGGGTGGAAAATGTACTCCAAATTAAATTTATCGCGATTTTCCTGATTTTAGTCAATTTTGCCGCTTTTCTTGACCACACAAAGGAAAATGCTGACGTGAGCAAAAATGAGGGCCAATCTTAGGTTAATTTTTACATTTTCAGAAAGTACATGCCTGAGGCTATTAGCACACAAAATTTGGTCACTCTACCTATTACCAGTCAAGAGTTAGGTAGGGGGGGCTTTTTTGCCCCCCCCAACCAAATAGGACTATCAAATAGCCCAACCACTATAGGGTTAAGAGAAGTTATGTGCTTATAACGAACGAAGGGTAAATCTGAACGTCTGTTTGGCGGATTTTGTTTGCTTGATTTAGGAGCTGAGGAGAAACTGTTAACATTTGAGCGCTAAACACGCAAGAATTGTAATGCCTTCTGCTCTGTTTCCGCGTCAACGAAGTCCGCCAGACAGCTTTAGATTTACCCTCCGTTTTCGTCTTTAGGACATAACTTCCCTTGAAAACCTTCCTTCGCCCGCACCAAATGAGAGCCTGTCGCATTGGTTGCAGGGCAACTTTTGTGGCCGTGCTTGTCTTGAATTACTGGTTGAGAGAATTTCTTTTGAGGAAACAAGAGACTCATCGTCAGGGCATCGTCATAAGTCTACTACAACTCATGCCCAACATCGTACATGGAAATTCAGTTTGCAAGCGGATCATCGCTGACAGTCTTGCACCCTTGCACTCTTCAAAAGTGGCCTGAAGTAAAAATTTCTTTTGTTTCAAGAGAATAACGCTTCGGAAAGATAAAAGATCCTGTTTAAATCTGTTCGATACCTCACGTTGTCTTGACGTTATCCACTGATTTCAGATAGCGATTGATATCATATTGTTTGCAAATTACTAGTATACTTTAGGGAAATAAAGCCGTATCATGTTTGGAAGGTTATAGATGCGACGAACTTTGCAGCTTTGCTCCACAAATTAATCAGGAGTGGAGTTGTCTCGTGAATTTGTATGAGGTTTAGAAACGTATGCTAATTGAAACAAGTTTAAACTAGTTTCAAAGAATTCAACTTCTTAACAATTAAACTCTCGGACAAAGCTATACTCCCAAGTTTGATTAGCCTAAAGCTCTCGATTTCAATGTCGCTTGGTGGTCTGTAAATAAAAAAAATCAATTAGTTAAGAGCAATACAAAAGTTAAGTAAATTCATTTCTACATTTGTAACAAAAAGTCGAAATTACCTAGGTCGCGTTCTGCAGAATCTCGCTCATCATCTTCCCTGCACAATGTCGAGGTGGTGAGGCAAAGTACTACGAGAATGAACAACGCCCTCATCTTGTCTCTTCAGCAGTGGGTCTGAGCTGGCATCGATGCAACCTGACTATTTGACTTTGAGGTATTTGACATTCGTTGCTTTATATTCTTCTCCAATGAAGGGTATCTCCATATTCTTTTAATGTGGTACCTAATTGTTGCAACGCTCAAATATGTGCTTTTCAATGCCATTCTACTCTTTGCAAAGCTTGCCACAAACTTATTTTCAGAATGACATTTTGAATTTCTTTTTTCAAAACTGACCAATGAATTCGCTTCAAAAGAAACTACGGAGACCCTACCCACAAGACTTGCTATCAGAGAAATTCTTTGGCAATGACTTGTTTCAAAGATGTTGTAAATCAAAATAAGGTAGGTAGGTAGGTAGGTATTTATATTTAACATGGCTAGCCCGCGAATGTCTGAGAGACTTATTTCCAGCAGGGGCCACGGATGTTTTACCATCAGTACGCCGCAGCTACCCGCCACAGCTACCAGATTTCCCTCACATGGCTCTGGTCGACCCGGGCTAGTGTTACGGACAGCGACCAAACTGTCCAGCGTGGGATTTGAAGCTACGGCCGTTCTGACCTTTGGTTTACGAGTCAGACGCCTTAACCACTCGGCCACACGCTCACTTATAGAAGGGATAGTCCTAAACACTTTTTGACATACTTGGGGCAATTTGGCCTCCAGCCTCCTCCCCTTCAACGGAATTCATCATTGCCGTCAAATATTCTGTCTGTAGCTATTGTTAAATCTTAATTTTGACGGCAAATCTTTGAGTAATACATAGATGAGCACATAAACAGTACTCACAAAACAACGTGTCAAGCTTTAACAAAGCTTATCCAACCACAATAAGGAAGGAAAATGGAACATTTTAAAACCGTAGCGCCTAAGGTCCACATCAGCTTTCATAGCTGATGGATACCTGGCGTGTGTCAAAATTTTGAATTGCTTACTTCCTAAGTTGATGATTGTCCTTCGAATGAGTTCAAACTGAAGGTACTTTCTTTTCCTATAAAAAGCAAGCACTGATGACGTTTACCTTAAGGGGAATCTGGCCCTGTTTAAATGAGGAAAATAACTCACCTGCCAGACTCGGGGCTGGCAGGCGAGGTAAATTTCAGTCACTATTTATATGAGATTTTTCACCTCACATGTCAGCCCCAGGGCTGATTGGCGAGGTGGAGTAAAGTCTTTCTTCCGTGGAATCAGAACAAACTGACCAATGAGAACCAACGAATAATTTCAATTCACCTCACCATACCGGTGGTGTTTCATTATATGAAAGAATTTCACCTCAACCAGGTGAGATCCCACCTCTTGTGAGGTGGGACTTCACTATACAGGTCGTGTTGCGTTCGTCATGGAAGCAAACGCTAAATGAAAAAACAAAGGATTCTATTGGAAGGTGGAATCTCACCTCTCAGTCTCGGATCTGGCAAGTGAGGTGTTTTTCCTCATATAAACAGGCGTTCGAATAGTTGCCAATCAGATATCAGCATCCTTTGTAGACGTACATCACTTAGCGAAATCTGGCTCGGAACTTGTCTCTACCAATTGTCTGCCAACAGCTATGTCATCAAAGGTCTAAACAAGTGCTGCTTCGACTCTCTTTAAAGGGAGTGTGCAATGGTAAGTAGGCTTCTCCACAAATAGAACAAAGAAAATGCACAAACACTGTTCCTTTTGCTATCAATTATTCCCAACACGTGTGGGCCATCGATTTCAAAGGGCTATTTTTAGATTTTTCTGTTCTGTGCAGATGCAGACGTTTAGCCTTGCACACACCATTTAATTGAGACGAAGTCACACTTTGCATAAAGAAGTTGCAATCAACGTCATTAACCATTCAAGACAAAAGCATTGAGCTTCGATACTGCCAGCACGCCAAAGTATTCAAAATAATCAAAGGATGCCTTGAGCATGATCTGAGATAACTGAAATAAACACCATTGGTTGGATGCAAAGACAATCTAAGGCTGCTTTCAAACGACGCCGGAACATTTTGAAAACGGTGAAAAATGTGACGGTAGCAAAATTTGAGCTAGCGTTCACACGATGCCGGAACAATGTAAAAATGATACGAAATTTGATGGTATAAAAACTCTTTGCAAGACTTTGATGCCAAAGAAATGTACCTAGGGTTAGGGAATCGATCAGTCGCGTTCCAAAAGCATCGAAAAATGTTCTGTTTTCATCATTTTCGGGTGTTCACATGATGCTGTTTCAAAAATGTACTGGTTATAGTTCCATTTTCAAAATCTACCGTTTTCAAAATCTGCCGGCAAAAAAATGTGCCGTTTTCGTGTGAGCGGGAGGCCTATCCGTCACATTTTTCACCATTTTCAAAATGTGCCGCCATCATGTGAAAGCGGTCTAAGAAACATGCTGCCAATCTATAATCGGCCTGTCCTCTTATCGTCGGGAAACTGTCAATTCATTTCTTATTTTCGAGCAAGAAACACCCTAGTTAGAATACAGAATCATGAGTAGTCGCAATATGCAAAGGATAACCAGTGGCCAGCGGTTCTTCGCCACACCATAGTAGATGGCCACACGATGCCGGCACTTAAATCTGATTTCCAGTCAGTGGAGTTTTCCGAGCGGGCAGAGATTCTATTTTTTGCGGGAAAAACTGTCGCCCTGAAATTAAATTGATAGTTACGGCTCAGCAACATTTTACTGTCTAAAATTCCACTCGCTCGGAGATTTCCGCTGACTGGAAGTTGGCCTTCAGGCCATTTCTTGATAATTCGCATTTCTATCCATAGCAATTAGTTCAAGCGCCCCCTCATTCCCAAACAATGTTAATTTGCAAAGATTATTGTTGAAGGATTCCACCAGAGTCACGGATTGCTCTGTAATGGGCATTGTGGGGGTCATAAAAGGGGATAGTAATCCGCCGCTGCGGGCGATTTTCAGTTACAGTTCGCCATTCCAGTCATTTTTAGCGGGTCATTTTAAGTTCCACGACCCGCCATTTTGTTATCAATGATGCTACAAAGTAATATTGTTAGACATTTTCAAGCATCAAGGTGGAAAGAGGAGGAGGAGAGCGGCAGTTAAAATTCATGTGCAAAGCTTGGCAAATCTCCTCATAATGCTGTTCCAAAAAGCATTTCATTTCATTTCATTTTAAATTATTTATACAGGGTAAAAACATTCAGTTCATACGGAAAAACTGCTTTACAATGTGACCACGACCAGCTTTTACAAGAAACAGACGAAGGATCCGCAAATCCATAAAATGCCATGAAAATTCCGCATTCCGCTTTCGAGAGAATCCGTGTACTGTGGGGATGGAGAATTCCGTCGTTCCGCCGAGAAAATGCTAGCATTCCATATTCTGCGACAAACTTTCTTCAAATTCCGCTGTTCTGGAAATCCTGATGACCCTCACCTCATTTTATCATGACAAAGCGGGTAGAGGGGGAAGTCGCAAAACAAGGCAAAACTAGGAACGGTATTCCAAGACTTTTGAGAGGCATCGTAGTTTTGATAGCTTCTCGTGCCTTCTCTTGCAAATCTTGGGTGAGGGCTTGCTTTTGGTCGGGAATTTTCTGCTTTTCGAGCAAGACACATGGATAATAGTAGAATGCAAGGAATAAACAAAGATATGCAATTCTTTGCTGCACTTAGCTATGAGAGCTTCTCCTACTTCCACTGGCGAACCATGAGTCAGGGCTTTTGTTTATCGTTGAATAACTTTCGGTTCGTTTCTTATCTTTGAGCAAGGCACGCCTCAGTTAGAGCGTGAAACCATTGGTAACAATAACATGCAAAGGATAACCACTGACAAGCAGCTCTTTGCCACACCTATTTTTGATAACTGCTCATTCCTTCTTTTGCGAACCTTGATTTAAGCTCCATTCATTTTGCTTAAGAAAAGAGTGGCTTGCCACGAACGGAAGGTCATGACAATGGCATAGGAGTGCACAATCGATCTTTCATGCCTCCCAAAGGAGCGTTCATGTGGCCACAAAATCCGCAAGTATGATTGGTTCTTGCACAAACTTGGAACACTTATTGACCAATCAGGTTACTCAATTCACACGGAATGCGACACCGCCACGGGAGAGGCCTTGAAAAACATGAATTTCCCGCATGATTGCTTTCACAGTATAATCACACAGTTATGCGACAAAGATTGGCCAATCAGCGCCACGTACTGAGATAGACTTCGCCTTTCAGGACCCTTCACGTCTCAGTCACATGTCCTGAGAAAAGAATGCAGCGACTTCCCCTTTTGTAATCACAAGGAAAAACGTTAAATATGTTTGGTTTGCTGATCCATGGAATAGGCAAAGATCTTTGGGGCATGCGCATACCCATAATATATCTATAGTGGAAAAATAGTGATGATGACTCTGAAATCACTTATGTGCAGAATCCAAATGATTTTAGGGAAGGGTTTGGCTCTTGCGTTAGAGAACCGCCAGACATATACAGACAGAATCCCGAACAAGTAGTGGAATGCGGTGGAACACTGTATCAGCAAAGAGTTTGAGCCACACCTTAGACACAGATGTCAATCAAATTACGCTAGATATGTCACAAGCAATCAGGATCATGCCATCACGCTCCTTTGGGCTTTTTCGTTTTCAAAAGAATGGCTGACGAAGTAGGCAATAGGTCTCGCTTTGATAACCTACGTGGCTTTGGAAAGATTTCAAATTAACTATACAATTTCCTTTTGTTCCTTGTAGCGAGCTATCTCATTCAATGAAATACATATCGTGAAGCCAACGATGTGAGGGCATAGGGCATAGAAGGGCGTTCCTTTGATACTAGAGTAGGGCTTTGCCGTGCCCTAAAGTGCGACTCTGGCTTCAAGAAAATAACAAAAATTAGAGATGATGCATTATTTGCTCCGAATTTCAGTAATCCTTGCTGTTTCGTCTCTCATCATTAGCTCTCATTTTGCAGTCTTTCCTTTGATCTTTAAGCAAAGTAAGCGCATGGCACTTCAAATCCATCTTTCCTTTTCAATGACTTTGGAGTTTACTTGTATTTTTTCAAGAAACTAAGAATGTGGGCCTGTTCTGGAAGTTTCTCTAAATTATAAGATTTTTTGTACTCGGAGCTCACGGACAAAGAAATGCTTTTTCCATTAAGTGTGCTTCGGCTTCCCGCGTCGCTCGCTGCGGTGGCGCATCGTAAGCTGTTGTTGCTGTAAGCCATCACATTTTCAATACGATTGGCCTAAGCTCCAGGTGCTGTTCGACCTGCAGAAGCGCTCTCAATTTGCAGATACAGAAACAAGACGAAAAAAGACGCAAGGTTGAGAATGAATAATTCATATTTCAACGATTATTCGCACGAATAACCCCAGCGTCTCCTATTGCACGTGGTCTTCAATGGCCTGCAGACTTGAATCGATGGATTGAGCTGAGGCAGGGAAGCAAAGGAAAGCCAAAAAAAGGCAGAAGACGCCACGATAAAGACACAGGTGTGTTTGCGTTTACATTTTTAACAATTACTTCGTTTCCTGCGACCCATGATGACACTAAGCATTCTTTGATCTCAATTTTTTAATTTTAGGAGGACTTTTGCAAATCGAGTCAGTCAGGGATCTCTGGTTTCAGCTTTCGTGCAAACATCTTTAAAAGCTCGTGATTCAGTGAATTTTCAATGGATTTGACGGAATCTGGTGTACTTCAAAATCTTGAGAGCTGTATCATGGAGCTCGTTCATTTATCATTATCTTTTCACATGCAATGAAACATCAAACAATTTTTTCACCCTGTAGGTCCGCAATTGGTTCATATTTAGAACTGTTTCCGCAATGCCCGAATCAAGTAAAAATGAGTGAGAGCCAAGGTCAGAAATTTAAGCTCAAATCTTTTGTTCATTTGGTTTGGAGATTTGCAAGACTTTTCCCAAAAGAGCCAAAGCGGTCGTTAATAACAATATTCCCATACCCAGAGAAAAAAATTTCTCGTAACTTTATTTATGGTTAACATATTTAGTTAACCTTCGTGACTTTTTAAAAAAATTGGTTCGATATTATTTGTAAACATTAAGGACGGTGGACTTTTTGTTGGGATTCCTTTCAATAAGTGATGTATTGTAAAATTCTTAGCCACCAATATTCAGTGGTTCATTAAAGAAGGCGTGTATCTTTGTGCGGAAGCGACGCAACTGTTGAGATAACAGAGAGGCGCATTTGATTTGATTCAGATTTCCGGATAGTTGAAAAACCACGCTCAATAGGAGACACTGGAGCTATTCGTGCGAATAATTGTTAAAATATGAATTATCTGACCTTGAGTCTTTTTTGTCTTGTTTCTGTATCTGCAAATTGAGCGTTTGCTTCTGCAAGTCGAACAGCACCTGAGCTCAGGCCAATCGTATTGAAAATATGGTGGCTTACAACAACAAAAACAGCTTACGATGCGACACCGCAGCGAACGACGGACCACATTTTCAATATGATTGGCCTAAGCTCAGGTGCTGTTCGACTTGCAGAAGCAAAAACTCAATTTGCAGATACAGAAAGTCAGGGACCACAACAAATGGCTTTATTTTTGTTGGCAAAGTTTTGAAAATATTAGTACTTAGTAGGCTGAAAGAGAAGCTGAAACTGGAATCGTTAAAGGCAAAACCAAAGCAATATATACATATATATTGAAGTTCTTGATTTGTAGTACACCTTATAGATCTACGATTCAATCAGCCTAATTTTGAAATACGAACAGCTCGAATTGCTACTCCTCAAGGCATTGGCGGCATTGGTATCCAATGATTTTGCAGATGAAAAAATTGCCATGCACTGTCGGCACTTCCGTAACTTGCTAGTCATGTTTTTAGAGAGGTTTGGCGAGTTTTGAGCCAATCAGACAGGTGTGGTCCATAAAATTTTGCTTGCTTCACTCGCTGTCCACACTTTGACAATGTTTGTTCCCCCCAGCATTTCTTCCCTCGCGCCATCTCTGAAAGTCGTGTTTTTTTTAACAAAAAGCACCAATATCCACTTAACTATATGAGATTGCTCTGTGGTTCCTTTTGTAAAAACATACACAAAATGAAGGCGCTCCAGAGTTGAGAGACTTGACCGAAAAGGAAAACAGGAAGAATTCCCCCATGCATGGCTTGCTTCAGGTCACTAGCACAAAGGAAGTTGGGCGTATCTGTAAGGGCGTGCAGATAAGGGTGTACCTTTATAGTTGAGGCAGATAGTTCGACTGATATCTGTTGGGGAGACAAGATACGCTTGACGGGTGCTTGACTGAGGAAACTAATATGTCCCCCCGTGCAGTGGGTCAAAGCTCATGCGCCCGTCACAGCGTCAACCCCAAATAAAAACGCTACTGCGTATTAGCTATGACCTACTGCACGGGGGGACACATTAGTTTCCTCGGGCAAGGCATATCTGGTCTCCCCAACAAATATCATCCCATATCTCTGCGCGATGCTGTTTGCTCTCGCTTCAATGAACAAATCAGTCTGATGACAAAGACAAGAGACAAAAGAGACATTCTTGGTGTATCTAGGTACTCTCCTACGCAATGGTTAGGTTCCCTCCCCCTTCGCAGTAGTTCCTTTTTGCTTACAATGCGATAATTGAGGAACCTCTGCATTGGAGAGTAGTATCTAGGATTTTAAAGAATATCGACATAAAAGAAGGCTTTTGAGTAAATGATTTTGTTACATATCTGATTTCAGGTGAACGACTTAACCACAAGAGTTATTTTAGTTCCGCAAAGAAGGTGCCTTTTGAGTCTTAAAATCACATACTGCAACCCTGTGGTTGGGCATCCAAAATTGATGATTTCTGTGGCTGTTGTAAAAAGCAGGTCATGCAGGTCAACGGAACGGTTAACAAGTTAATAAATACACAGGTTAAATGTCACGTTGGCCATTGGTTAATACAACAAAGAAGAGTGGAGTGGAATTCCATTGTCTTGTGACATTTCACTTCTGCTTCACGCTTCACGAATTTCCATCGCAATGAAAATTCAGCCTCGATCCTGTGCTTTGTAACAAACAATAGGGAGAGTTGAATCGTGTGAACCAATCAGGTTCATGACATATGTACTTTAACAAGCCCTTAGCGGTTACTTTACAGTCTTCGTGTTGACTTCATGTGCTATTGTGTACCTTTCAAAGTATGACGTCTTTTGTTTTGAGTGCTTGGAAGTTACTTCGTGAGTAATATGCTACTGTAAGCAATGGAATATGAAGTAAAAACACGACAAGAATTTCCTTTTCCGTTTTTTTGGCAATCTGAGAGTTGAGTTTCTAGAAAGTAGTGTCCTTTATAAATTGCGTAGCCTGCGCACAGACTTTACTTATGTTGCGGAGGAGTGAGGGAAAAGCTTCTGTAACATAAGTAAAGTCTGTGCGCAGGCTATAAATTGCGTGGAAACCGAGGACGAGTTTTGGGCAAGAAACTACTGTATGGAAGTGCTTTTTAATAGCAAACTGCTTAAAAGAAACTTACAGCAAAACCAAAAACTATGTAGAGTTAAATGGCTTTGGCCATAGAACTACCATTATTTACCAAAATGCAACCTAGATATCATTCGAAAGAGCTTAGCGAGTGGACTTGATTCTTAAAAGAGTTAAAAAATTTTGCTCACTTGAGGGGGCTTTAGTCCCATGAGAATTTTAGGAAGCCTTTTGTTTCGTAAATTTTAATTAGAAGCAAAATTTTTTGCAAGACAAATAAACAAGAACATTTCCAAAAATTCCTAAGGGACTAAAGCCCCCCTTAAAGGAGTTGTCATAAAGTATGGAACAGAGGGGGGCGGAAGGGATTTGACAGGGTCACCAAAATTATAGGATGGAGAATGTTGGGCTAACAAACTACTTCAGATGATAAACATGGGCCATAAAACTATTTGTTTCTGGATTTGCTTTCAATATTTGCAATTGTTTTAAACACTGTCGGCGTTATTTTTGCTGATCTTTTGATCACTGATATCGATCTCCATCTCAGTTTCTAATACATTGGTATCCGCAGATTCTATCTTGCCTTCTTTAAACGTTACACCAGTCCCATATAGATACGGTACTTACAGCATGATACATGTGAGGAAAGTTCAACTGTATAATGGAAATAAAGTCACTGAACCACAGATTTAATTTAGAGGCACTTGTGTCATCAAATCATTTTTACAGATGATAAGGGGCTATCTAAGCAGTTTTTGTTTCTTGCATTGGGCAACGCAATTTTATAAATTTTTGACTATCTGAGAGTCTAAAGTATAACCGAAAGCAATGTAGATTTAATTGGTTTTTGGTTTTTGGCCACTATTTTCCAGAATAATGCAAACTAGATATCATTTGAAAGAGTTTAGGGAGCGGAACTTAATTCTTAGAAGAGTTATAAAGTCTTGCTTACTTAGGGAGCTGTCATAAAAGAATGGAACAGAGGAGGGCAGAAGGGATTTCAAAATTCACTGGAATCTCCTCCACATTTCCCTGTGTATTGTCTGCACGCAGGCTAAACTAGGATACGCTCAAAGCCCAAACGATACAGGAACAATTTCAAAACGGTGAAAAATGTGACGGGAACAAAATTTTAGCGGACTTTAACACCATACTGGCAAGATTTGAAAACATTAAGAAATTTGACGAAAATATTCTCGTTGCAATCTTCCCAAGAATTTGATGCCAAAGAAATGAACCTACACCTTAAAGCCGGTGTAGTATGCAGAAGTGTCCCCTATGCGGAAGTGTACCTACCTGAAACGCAATGCGTTTCGTGACTCTGTTTTTTATGTGACCTCAACGCTGTTGCGTTTCATGACTGTAAAGACAATCAACCAGGAACTGAAACGCATATGCGTTTCAGTCACTATGGTAGCAAGAAGCCATCACTTTGGGTAGAGGGGAGGGGCAAGGGGAGGGGCTCGACCCCCAGATCTGATGATACACTAGTCTCCAGTACAAATTAGAGGGGATGGTCTGGAGGGGTGATCTTAATAATCTGGGGGAAGGAGTTACTATCAGTCAAAAGTAAGTTCGGGCAAATACTTCAAAATTCTACCATTATTTTTATAAAATTGTTGACTAATCCTTCAAACTTCAGATTGATAAGCACTAAATACGGTTCCTGATAACGCTTGCGGGTGGGGGAAGATTCCTCAAGTTTCAATAAACGAAGGGTATATTGGCACTGGAGTAGGGTTGGTGATGCGTGTGGTGATGTAGTAAACCTTTCAAAATTATCCACGGGGCTGAAGCTTGAGAGGGGGCTCAGTCACTTCTTATAAATCAAGCAGTTCTTCGGCGCATGGTGTGCTGAAATGGCTTGACTCCGACTCGCTACACACGCAACTGTTTTCTTAAGAAACCAAGAATTTTAGCCTGTCAATGATTTTAGCCTGTACTGAGAGCTGCTTAAAATTATCAGATGTTGAGTACCAGAGTTTCTTTCGAGATTCTTCTTGTTACCATTGCCCTTGCGAACATTTCAAAACAAGGATATTTGATGCCTCTCCAATTTTTTGGCATAATTCAAGTACTTCTGGGTAATATGATACAGGAAACGAGTGAAACTAAAGTAACACGTTGTTGTATGTAAATAGTTTCTTAACTTCCCGACACTGGAGTTTCTTAACTTGTTGGCGATCCACACTTGAGATTCTGGGCTGTTCCTTATAATAGTGTACGCGTATTTGCGAGATATCGGTGCACATTTTCGACTCAGCTGGTATGGTACGACATCTTCCAATACAAAAGCCAGTTCCTTTTTAAAGGCGAATTCACGAGACCACAATATGAAGGAAAAAAACTATTGAGAACAAATTATTATAAAAAGTAGAAGAGGCCCTTTCGACACCCTTCAATTCTGCAAAAGTCCTTCCTTCTAACAATTTTGCTCATGAATGGTCTCTTACGATTTCAAAGTTTTTGCCCTGGTTTCACTGTCCAGTCAAATCCTAATTCACGCTTGACCAAGAGAAATACACATGGGCTGCCATCAGTGTAAACAACAAAAAATGGTTTCGTTTGGAATTTAATCAAAATTAGCATCCAGACCAACTATGGAAAAGAGAGCATACAAAATGCAAGCATTTTTTACATATGTATTAGCAAAAAGCTTAAAAGTGACAAGACCATTCATTCTAAATTTAAAGACCGCATTTGAATTTTCCAGACCACTAAGTGTGGACAAGACCACACTAAAATGGGCACTGACAAAAGCACGAGGCCGATTTTGACAGGCAGATTCGCTGTAATAAGTAAAGACCAACAAGAGGCCTAGGAGCGAGGGGGGGCACTGGGAGTACGTGCACCAAGATGTCGTTCCTTTTTCGGAAATGCCCCTTTAGGATCTCTAGCTTGATAGAAAGTACCCATGAAGTGTCTTGCCCCCAAGTTTTGGATACTTCTTATAGCCCTGCTAGCAAAAAACAAAGCACCATTTCCCTCAATTCAAGAAGCCCAGTTTCATCAACTCCGAGGAAGCATACCAAACCAAGTTACAATGACAAGAAGAATTGTCTGCCATGAGGTTTTACCAGATCTTTTGAATACTCTCAACTCTACTTCAGATACCTTGAATGCAAAACTCATATCGTTTCGTTATGCTTCAAGATTCTTAGTGCTTATATTTTCAGGCAGAAAATAGACTGCACGCTCTCTTGAGATGTTAACGGTGAGTACTGTAGTGTTGCAGTTCTCATATGCAAATATCATACATCATTTCTCATTCATTCTATTTCTTTCTTGTGTTCATTCTAATTTCCGTGCTTTCTTCTTATCGGTTTTGCGTCACTGGACCTTTTTGTGGCATTTTGTTGGCATTTTGTGACTTAGGCTTCAAATCTTTTTCAGGAGCTCAAACAACACAGTTTGAAATACTAAGTCGTAAAATTTTTTACCGTACATTGGCGTACCCTTCGTAAAACAACAGGAGGACACTTTCGCATAGGCAGTTTTTGTTATGCGTTTGTGTACCCGGACACATTTGCATACGGAATTTTACTATGCATTCGCGTACCCTTCGTAAAACAATAGGGGGACACTTTCGCATAGGCAATTTTTGTTATCTTTTGTGTACCCAGACACTTTTGCATACGGAATTTTACTATGAATTCGCGTACCCTTCCTAAAACAATAGGGGGACATCTTCGCATAGTCAATTTTTGTTATGCGTTTGTGTATCCGGACACTTCTGCATATGGAATTTTACTATGCATTTGCGTACCCTTCCTAAAACAATAGGGGGACATCTTCGCATAGTCAATTTTTGTTATGCGTTTGTGTACCCGGACACTTTTGCATAAGGGTACCGAAACGCATATTACACCGGATCTCCACTAGGCGGAAAAATGTCGAGCCACGAAAAGTTGAACGCATTCCTACTATTCGCGGCTCGACATTTTTCCCCTGTGACAATTCGATCAGCCAATTAGATTGCGGGATACTTTGCCGCCTAGACGACGATCTTTGAGTTGAGCTTGGTGTAGGCGTTGTTCAGAATGAGGATTCAAGTTTCAAAAGTGGATTCATTGGTCAATTTTAGACAAAGAGAAATATTGGCCACATGGTCTAGGAAGTATTCTGAAAACAGGGTGTGGATTCGAATTTCAAAAAGTGGATTCATTGGTCAATGTAGACAAAAGAAATTCAAGGCATGGTTGAGTAAGAGAGTCTTCTTGAGACAGGGCGCTGATTTCATTGGTCAAAATAGACAATGGTAATTCTAAACTTCATACTGAAGACAATTCTCAGCGTTCTTTATGTGGCCAGATTTGTGACACCAGTCACACAGGTTCAAGTATACAATGAAATGTAGAATGTAACATGTAAAGAGCATACAGCGGAACGTAGCAACAATGATGTACATTGAAATCAGAGAAGCTCAATGGAAAGGGAGTGTCAAATGGGTTTTTTATAGTAGACGGTTCTACTTTTTGCTCAAACGCACTGGTTTTGCGACATGATGAGGGTGTTGCTGGTTTTTGCGCTGCTGGGCCTGGCTGCTCTAGTCGTTTGCAAGGAAGATGACAAGCTGAATTCCAAAGATCATGGCATTGGTAGGTTTGAAGTTTTGTAGTATGAAGGGAAATGAAGAGACGGGACAGTGGACTGCATTCTGAATTTCTAAAGTATCTGCACTTTTTCGGAAAATTTTAATTCTATATTCTCATAAAATTTACAAACAACCGTGAAAGACTAGAAAACGATGCCAAAGCCAAACCATTTTCTTAAGAATTGGTACGATTTGTTCAGGGAGACTTCTGGGCTGGGATTTTAGCTATTACCGTACGAGCACTACGCGATTAGATTTTTAGGATTCTGACATTTTGTGAATATTTTTGATAATCTCAGATTTAGTAATATTTTTGAGATCCATAAAGATTTCTTACTGAAGTATAAGGGATAAACTGAAGACGAAATGCCTGAATTTTCATTTTGAATTTGATGGATGTTTGCAACATGGAGAAATAATATTCAGCGTATAGTTCTTGTGCGAAAGATTTGTTGCAAAGAGTGAATAAAGCTCTACTGGTTGAGGCAACTATGCGACTTGTTAATATTTCAGAGGAAGGAATAGTTCGAGATCTTTACTCGGGGGGGGGGGGCAACTTAGTACTTTTCATGGTACGGGGACCCGCCATTTTTAGAGGTACTTTTTTCAAACCGTTATGGAATTATGGGTATCATTTTCACAAGTTTTAAACATTTCACGGAATTAAGGGTGTCCTTTCCGAGGGATTTTTCGTAACTGCCAGAATTATGGCCCATATTTTCATTCGATTTACGGAACTATGACCCTAAATCCACCAGAATTCACGGAATTATGGGTACCAATTATTCGGGCAAAATGGCACGTCCCCGTCAGATGATAGGTTGAGATACCCCCCCCCCCGAGGATCTTTATAACGAGTTCAAGTTATCAAGGCTCAACTGCATGCATGAAAATTTGGAATCTTATATTAATAATCGATGATTATCAGAGATTTTCTTAAGCAGAATGGGACGCAACCATACGTTCTCCCAACTGTAAAGCCTGATTGACACTAGGTAGTTTAGGTCGTTAGGGTTGTGGAAAAAGACTCGAAAGACAAAGCCACAGGGTTTGAGCCCCTCGCCCGGGGGGGGGGGTACTCATATATTTTTCCGTACGGGGACGTGCCGCTGAACAGGGTATCATTTTCAGGATTCCGACTCCAGGACAGGGTATCGTTTTCGTAAAAATCTGCTCCATGACAGGGTCCATGTTTGTCATTTTGACTCCGAAAGGTCGTTTCAGGCCATTTTCACTCTGCGAGTATGATCCAAATCGCTTAGACGGCAATATTTCCACATTTTTCGATAGATTTCGTACAAATTTCCTTGCAGAGTACAACTTTGTCCAAAGAAACTAAAGGACAGGGTATTGTTTAAGAAAATTTGACTCCGGGACAGGGAATCATTTTCGGGAATTTGACTCCGGGACAGGGTAGCTTTTTAGATTTTCCAACGGCACGTCCCCGTATGTTCGTAGTCCAAGTAACCCCCCGGGGCCCCTCGTGTCTTTTGTCTCTCTGAACGACCTTAACAACCCAAACAACCTGGTGTGTGAATCAGGCCTAAGAGCACTTCTGGTGTCCCGGCCACATTCTCGGCAATTTTAACGAATTTTATATCTTGGGCTGCTAGGAAATGAGATCTAATTGGCAACTGTATGAGAGCTTCTATATGATTTGGTTAGGATTCAGACAAAATAGAAAAGGAAACTATTTCATATCTTCGAAAGGTTTCACGCCCTAGTGTGAGGGCTTGGGTGCGTCAATTCTTTCGAGAGTGGGTCGGAGAGTGACAGACCGCCTTTAAAATCCAAAATCGCTTCACATTTTATCTTATACATGCACGATATCAATTCAGCATAATAATAAAAGACTATAATAAAGAGAGTAGGTTTAGTAATAGATATAAAAGCCAGTACCGTTCTTCCATGGATTCGCACCAAAACATATTTTTCCTCAGCTTAGAAAATGATATTTAAGCCCATTCTTAAACCGGATGAGTGTGCCTGACTCTCTCATGCGTGTTGGAATACAATTCCAAGTTCTTGAAAGGATCTTGAAAGGATCTTGAAAGGATCTTGGATGTCTTCCTGTTGAAGGGAACTGTATTTAAGCCTGGTTTTCATTAAATCGCACTTCAACGCCGATCATTGTCTTAGAGCATCACTGATCATCGCCGTTGCTGTAAGACAATGATCGGTCATGCATTACGATGTAATGAAATTTAACACAAGCCCTGATAGCCAGGGACCAAAAATTTTGTTACACAACGACATATTTCGCAAAATCAGTCAAGCGTTTCAGGTTTGAGACACACCTTCAAAGATCATGTGAACTTGCGCATGCCCCAAAACGCCTCGCATGTTGCATTGATTAGAGAGCCAATCAGAGTTAAGGTCTTTTCTTTTATAATTTAAGACAAAAGGGGGAATTCACAGTATCCTGAACAAGACTATACAACGGAATCCCCCGTTCGTTTTGGTTGAAGATCTTTGACACTTTGACTCATGCGTTCATCTTTGATCTATTTTTCTACTAGACAGACCACCCCAGTGGAATTTGAGTACGCCGTCCACCACATACGTACGCCAATTTCTTTTGTCCTATTGGAATTTCTATTGTTTAGAGTGAGTCTGTCCGCCACATAAATGTGTCGTAACATACGCCAATCAGACCACAGGTAGCAGCGTATGGTTGCAGTAATTTTAAAAGTAAAATCGCAAAACAACCTTTGTTTTCTTCCTTATCGTCGTTCTGTTGATATGTGATATAATCAAAGCTATGTGATGTATATCATGCTCTCATTGAGAGTCACCTACGCTACGGAAATGCGGTGTAGGGTAGCATCTCTTCATCCGAACTTCAAGCACGTCAACGTTTCCAATTTAGAGCCCTATCAATTATAAAGCGTACAAGATTTAAGGACCTATGGCCTAAAAAATGGCTACGCATCGTGAATCTTGTTCGTTTTCATCGCTGTGTTATGGTATATAAGACGCAAACAATGCCCTGAAAGCTTATGGATTATAGTCCAACAGTGATGTTCTTCTACATCAAATTATAATACGAGGAATTATAGAGATCTCCATAATCCCAAGCAAAACCTTGAATTTACCAAGAAAGAATTTCATCACTCAGGCATTAAGGCTTGGAATGATATTTCAGTTAATATCAGAGAACCAATTAGCTATGTTTATTTTTTAGTTTCCTGAAAGAATAATAATTGTAAAGAGAATTACATATTGATACTTGACACTATGCGGTTATTTTGCTATATGCTATGGTCCTGGGGCTTGTCAATATTTGTTAAATCGATATTAAAACGCAGATTAATTTTATAGCGGCAACAGAAGATTCAAGCACAGATTTGGCAGAAAGCGAAGCCACAGAATTAGATGAACAGGATCCATCTTATTATCGAAGACGAAGCAGTCGTAGGCGTTCAAGAAGACGCCGCGCTAGGAGACGCCGAAGCTGGCGAAGACGTCGAAGTTGGCGACGACGCCGAAGCTGGCGACGACGCCGAAGCTGGCGACGACGCCGAAGCTGGCGACGACGCCGAAGCTGGCGACGACGCCGAAGCTGGCGCAGGAGGCGCAGCTCATCAAGGAGAAGATCTACCAGTAAGTCAACGCTCTAACGTTCTCTTTTTGTGTGGAAGAGTGAGTCTAGAGCTCGGGGGATGACTTAGTACTTTTCATAGTACGGAACGTACCATTTTTTAGGGGTATGTTTTTCAAACCGTTACGGAATTATGGGTATCTTTTTCACAATCTTTAGGCATTTAACGGAATTATGGGTATCCTTTTCAGGGGATTTTGCATACTTTCCGGAATGATGGCCCAGATTTTAATTCGATGTACGGAATATGACCCTAAAATTCACCAGAATTTACGGAATAATGGGTACCAATTTTTCGGGCAAATTGGCACGCCCCCGTCAGACGATAGGTCGAGATAACCCCCCCCCCTTCCGAGGTCTAGAGCAGCGCTGTTCATTATCGCCACCGGGGAAATGTTGTAACAGGTGGCTGAAACATGTTGGTTTCATGAGGAAGTGATACAGCACTTCACAGTAGACGATGCGCCACGAGACGCCAGGCGGTATCCGATGTAGCTTCATTTTTAGCAAAGTTGATCTCTGATCACTTGAAAAGAGACTGATCATCGGATGTCACGGGGAGGGGCTTCTTAATTGTACGGGGATGTGCACTGCAAGAAATAATTTGTTCACAAAACCTTAGAATGTTTCCCTCGAAATGATAGCCAGCTTTAAAACATCGGTAAAAATATACTCAAAAACGTAAAAAATTCCTAGGAAACAATGAAACAAAACTTTTGGCAACCAGGTTTTGAAAACTTTTCTTCTTTGATATTCAGCGTTAAAAAAGGGGTGGCAACAATATTCAGAATGGAGGGCACATTTTGTAATCAAAATATATTAAGTAATCCTCCCCTGTATCTGATGAAAGCAGACAGACCCCCTGTAAAGAATTGCCACTTACCATGACTCAATGTCTTTCATTGCACAGATTCACTCACAAAACATCCGTTATGTTGCGCTCTTAGGGGCCTTTGTGTGGCAATTCATCCTCCCAAGACAATAATACGTGTTAAAGCATGTTGAAGTCATTGCTGTAGAAAGAAATATTTGTAAATTTGGTAGCAATTTTGGCCCGCTTTGAAACCAGGGGGGTGCACTGCACATATTTTGGGTACAGGGACGTGCCATTGGGAAGGGTATCTATTTTCAAGATATTGGTACAAAGAACAGTATCAATTTTCAAAATTTTGGTATAAGGAACGGTACCGATTTGCAAGAATTTGCCATAAAATATGAGGTCAGATATGTTTTCTCGAAAAATTGGTATAAGTTCGGGTATACTTTTTCAAAAAATTGGTATAAGGAACGGGCATGTTTTTGAAGCCTCGGTGGCAGGTCCCCGACCAAAATCTGGTCAAGTGCACCCCCGGGCTTTGAAGTTTTCTTATAGCGGCTCTCTCATAAAATTCCTCATTATTTCAGAAAGGAATGGCTGATGTCAGTAAATTCTAAAATTGATTTGAACCTGCCCACAAATAATGTCTGCCAACAAAATGTGTTGATATCAAGGAAGTAGTGGCCTTGCCAACGGAGGGTGTTTCTCCAGGCTCACCTGATACCAATGTCTTTTCATTCCTCATTTAGTTACACCGACAAGACCTGGCAGTAACTGTAGTGAAATTACGAATACTCTTGTGGACGGATTTGTAGAACGAATAACGAATAACCAAACACCACGATCAAAACTCTAAAACATGCCAAATCTCCATCTTAAATCAACAAGAACGACAGCAATAAAAAACACGAGGATTAAAGTCCCGGATAAAGTCAAAACGAGGTTTCCAGCCTCTCTCAGTTCAGCACACTCCCCGGGTTGATTCCCTAAACTATTGGAATCAAAACAACGAGTAATAAAGGTTAAATACGAAATATAACGAAATTATGATACGATGTGAGGTCCAGTCCAGTTTCTACTTCAAAATCTTCTAGTTTTCAGTAAAAATACGTATTTCTTGCAAAGCAACCGGTCGAGTAATCTTAGGCTCGAAAGGTTCGGCGTGTGGGTTTAGTGCAGTGTCCTCTTCTACGTGATCTTCGCGCTCATTCGATGAAATTTCGGTAGGTATAAGGAGTTCAAGCGGCCTCCTCAAAACAATAGATGTCTTGGCATCCTCGGACAATACGCGAATTTCTGCGGCACGAACGACACCATCTTTGCCGCGTAACAACTTTACAACTTTCGCGAGCTTCCAAAAAGATCTCGCAGTCCCGTCCCTTTTAATAAACACGATATCTCCGACAGTAATATCACTGCACTGACCCAACACGTTTCTTGATCTTTCACGAAGACTAGTAAGATATTCTTCCCTCCAGCGTTTTGAAAACTGTGCAAGTAGGTTACGATGATGTTTCGCTTTTCTAGTTAGAGAACGATTGGTACTCACAATGTCATAATGCTCATCATTTGGCAATGATGAAATTCTTCTTCCATAAATCAAATGTGAAGGACAAAGAGGGTAAGATATTCCCTCCTTATCGTCATAAACATAAGTAAGTGGGCGTGCATTTACTACACCCTCGACCTCAGTCAGTAAAGTACTTAGCTCATCAAAGGTAAGTGACGATCTTCCAACGACTCTCTTCAACGCATCTTTAGTAATCTTTATCAGGCGTTCCCAAAAGCCTCCGGCCCAACTCATTCTCTCAACGATAAAGTCCCAAACAACACCTAATGACGCTAAATGATTCTTCACAGGCTCTGCACGTGCTATAGTCTTCAGGATTTTCGCCGATCGTTTAAAGTTCTTTGCATTATCCGACATCATTTTACGAGGTAAACCTCTACGACTGACAAAACGACGAAATGCTCGAAGAAAAGTCTCAGCTGAACAGCTATCGATTAGTTCTAAATGTACTGCTCGCGTGGCAGCACAAGTAAACAGGCATATGTAAGCTTTGTCCGTAGTTTGTGAAGTCGCTGTCTTGTTCAGAACAAAGAATGGACCGGCGAGGTCCACACCCGTATTGACAAAAGGTGGTGCATCTTCTACTCTCTCGCTCGGTAAACAGGGTTCTGGTGGCCTGACAAATGGCTTCCTTGCATGCTTTACACATACAATGCAGGGACGAATAACACGCTTTACGACTTCTCTCCCCCTCGGGATCCAATAACGTTCTCTCACTGCTGTCAGGGTTGCCCTGACTCCACTATGAAACACATAATAATGAGCTTCCTTCACAATCAGATCAGACAAATGATGTCTTGTTGGCAGCAATGCGGGATGACAAGTGACTTCTGGCAAATGTGACTTTTCAATACGTCCGCGACATCGTAGAACTCCCTTTTCATCAATGAATAATCCAAATTGAGTAAGATAAGGTAAATTCCTGTCCGATGTTTTCTCCCTTAATGACTTTAATTCTCCTGGGAATGACTCTGCTTGCACCGACAATATCCAAATATGACGTGCAGTTTTAATTTCTTCTGCTTCTAATGCTCCGCAATAACTCTTTTCCACAAGATGGATCTTGTGCTTCAGGTTTCGAACAAACCTTAACACGTATGCTGTTACACGACATAACCTTGTAATGCTACTAAACGAATTGCAGTTAATTACGTTTCCAACTGAGCAACGGTCAACAATGTCACAGCTCACAAAAGTATGAGTTGTGTCCCTTGGATCTTTTCTCAACTCTTTCAGGGCCTCAGCATCACTCAACACAGGCACTAGAACACCCTTTGACGGCCAGTCCCTTTCATTCAATTCCAAGAAAGAAGGCCCTTTCCACCAAAGTTTCAAATTCACGAGTTGGTATCCCGATACTCCCCGGGATGGCAAATCTGCCGGATTCTCTGCCCCTGGAACATGATTCCACACACTCACAGGTAGAATACGACGAATTTCATCAACACGATTTGAGACATACTGTCCCCAGTATTTCACATTTTGAATCCAGCACAATACAGTCATCGAATCAGTCCAGCAGTAAACATTGTCAATCACAATCCCCTTTAATCCCTCTAAAACCGTGACCATCAACCTTGCAAGCAACACTGCCCCCAACAGCTCCAAACGTGGGATAGTCTGTGTTTTGAGGGGTGCAACTCTAGACCTTGAACACAATAACACAGTATCTACTTTGTCCTCATAACAAATTCTCATGTATATAGCGCAACCATACGCTTTCCCACTCGCATCACAAAACCCATGCAGCTCAATCTTTGCCCCAGACTCCCTTGTAAAATAACATCTAGGAATTTTCACTTGCTTTGACATAAACTCCAATTCAGCAATCAGTTCAAGCCATTTTGATTTCAATTCACCCACAAGCTCTTCATCCCAACCCTGGTTGTCAACACAAAGCATCTGAAACAACATTTTCAACTTAATCACATAGCATGAAAGTAGCCCCAAAGGATAAAAAATTCTTGCTGCCAAACTCAAGATAGACCTTTTGGTCACAGGCAAAGAATTTGCATGCCTGATCAACTCACGGAAATCATAGACTAACATGTCATTTTTGGTGTCCCAATGCACTCCCAATATTTTCACCAAATCATCTTCCTTTGTTGCAAACACATTTTTACCCAACGCTGCCTTTGCAAATGACAAATCATCTTCACAAAACGCTGAATTGTTACCTTCAGGTTTTAAATCTCCCAATTCACCTTCACCTTCAAGCATAGAAATAAACTCACATACCTCAACTGAATTGGAAGTCCACTTTCTCAGATTAAAACCACCATTTTGCATAATCCTTTTGGCCTCCATGTAAAGCTCTTTAGCTTCCGCAACTGTTTCTGCTCCTGTAGCCCAATCATCAATGTACAAATCTTCTTTAAGCTTCTTTATGGTTACATTTTCTTGCTCCTGAAGAGATAAATGATGCATAATGGTAGCCCCTAAAATCGCTGGGCTCGGTTTCAAACCAAAAACTAACCTCTGGAATCTCAGCTTCAGCAACTCTGGATTGTCCTTTCTGACATCATCAAACCATAACAACCTCAATGCATCTCTATCTTTCTCATTTATGCCAATTTGTAAAAAGGCCTTTTCAATATCGGCAATGATTCCAATACGATTTGAGCGAAAGCGTAACAAAATTTCAAATAATGATGGGATCAAGTTTGGTCCTTGCTCTAAACAATTATTTATTGAAACTGGATTGTCTTTTGTGTGCGCTGAGCCATCATATACAACCCTGACCTTGGTAGTAGATTTATCCTCACGAACAACTGGATGATGTGGCAAAACATGAACTGTGCCTCCTTTGTTTTCCGCATCCATCTCAGGGACTGGCTCAAGCACCCCTGTCTTTAACTGCTCTTTCATTATTTCATCATACTTTTCCATTAGCTCTGGATTACGCTTAAGACGCTCATGTAGACGCAATACTCTATCCTCACACAACTTCTCATGATCTGGCAACTGCTCCTTTTCAGCAGTCCATGGCAAATCAACTGAATACCTTGTTCCATCATGCTGAATACTTCTCAGGAAACCTTTGTTGTCATAAATCTCAGGCTCAGCAGATTCAGCCTTTACTCCAATTGACTCTGTTTCCCAAAAACAAGCAAGCTGAGCCTTTAAATCATTTCTTTCTTCTTGCAAATAAGCATCTCCATCATTGAAAATCAAGTTCGTAATGGCAAAGGAATCATGACTGCTTTTCTTCTTGTCCGTGGTGCCTTCACATACCCCTGAAAGCAGCCACCCCAACTTGCTTTCAACAGCCACAAGACCTCTGTCCCTGATCACTTTCCCCCCTGTCACTATTCCCCAATACTCATCTGATCCCACTAAGATCTCAATGGGTTTGCTAATGTTCTCTGGCGTATCTGCAAGATCTAATGACTTCAACTTTGCAAATTGATCTATTTTTACAGACAATGGCAGCTTTGAACATATAGTTGGAAAGGAAAAGGCAGAAATAACAGCTTCTCCACCTCCCCCTTCCCTCTGCAATGAAATCTTGACCACATCGCACTTCTGCTTACGAAACGATTTATCACCAAATGTGGTAACATTTAACGTTTGTGTTCTAATAGGCTGTAAACCAAGCCTTTTCTTTAACGATTCTGCTACATATGACCTCTGACTGCCACTGTCAAATAAAACTCTGACTGGAATACCTTTACCATCTGCTCCCCGGGCTAGCACAGTTGCAGTTTGCAAAATTACGCTTGTTGATGTTCCGGTTGCTGTATTTGCAGTAGTAATTTCCGGATTTGTTTGAGTAACCCTTGCATTCTCAGAAGCCACAGCCCCCTGCACAGCACTACTTGATTCTCTTTCTGCACTTGACATGCAGATTGAATGATGATGACGACGATGACACTTTCTGCAATTAATGGTGCGTCTACACTCATTTGCACGATGGTTACCCTTAAGGCAAAGGAAACATTTCTGTTCACGAATAAGAATTTGCCTTCTTTCATTGACATCTTTGACAGCTTGGCACGCAGCAGAAAAATGATCCTTCTTACAAAAAGCACACAATATTTTCCCACCTTCACTTTGAGTCATAAATGATGTTGTGCTTGTGCTTCTTGGAAATACTGGCATAGGCCCCTTTCGTTCAACTTCACCTGCCTTGGTTGCAACTGCTGACTCTCTGGCTTCTACTTCCTGTTTGAAAATCTTTAGGACCTTATCAATGTCCCATATAGCACCCGTGCAACTTCTTGCAATTAATAAATGAATCTCATCTGGCACTTTACTCATAATCACAGGTATAAGTAATGCTCCATACATCTCTGAATTAATCCCTAATGATTGCAGCCCCCTAACGTTAATGTTCAATTTATCCAAGATAGCACGCAGCTGTTTCACTTCCTTTATTGAGGTGCATGGAGGAATTTTCAACAATGCATGCATGTGTGCTGCTACGATTTCTTGAGGTTTTCCAAACCTTTCATGTAATATTTCAACTGCTTCCTGATAATTCAGTGCTGTAACTGGAAGACCCTGTATTGATCTTTCTGCATCTCCCTCCAAATATTGCAATAAATATCTAAATTTATCAACTTCTGCAATGTCCTCCCTTGAATGAATTGCAGCCTTAAATGCATCCCAAAATGGTCTCCATAATTTAATATCCCCTTTGAATGATTTGATTTTCAACTCTGGCAACTTAACAACATTCTGTATACCCCCTGACGATGTATGACTTGGCACTGGACTAGCCCCCCTGCCAACAGTATTCAATGAGACTTGCTCCAGTTTTCTGGCAATTTTATTCTTGGATGCGATGATCTTTGTGCTTATTTCTGTGGAAGCATCAATCTCCATGTTAATTTGATCCAAAGGAACCTTATTCAAAATGTTCCCGTCCATCACGTCTAGAATCTTCATTTTATTTTCCAACGAACTCAAAATAACTTGCAAACGATCGTTACGACTGTCATCTATTCCTCCTTGGTCCAAAATGTCATCTGACTCTTTTATCAATCGTGTAACCACAGCACGATTTCCCCCTCGGATGGTCTTCAGCCTGTCTAGGCCTTCGTCAGCCTCAGCTTGGCCCTCAGCTTGTTGATTTGGCATCACGAATTTCTTTACGATTTTCTTTACGACTCCTGCTAACAAATCAATCCTCAAGCCCCACGTTGGGCGCCATGTAGTGAAATTACGAATACTCTTGTGGACGGATTTGTAGAACGAATAACGAATAACCAAACACCACGATCAAAACTCTAAAACATGCCAAATCTCCATCTTAAATCAACAAGAACGACAGCAATAAAAAACACGAGGATTAAAGTCCCGGATAAAGTCAAAACGAGGTTTCCAGCCTCTCTCAGTTCAGCACAGTAACTACGACTCTCATGGCCGGCGATGTCAAAGAGTGAATGGACGTTTAGTCAACTGTTGCCGTGTCAGAAAAGATTTCGAATCCATGACTCATGCAGAGCAGAAAAGATCAGTTCAGGCATACATCCATGTCTCAACCAGGGAACCTTACAAAACGAAGTACCAGAAACTAATCAAATTGCATGAGAAGTATTTCAATACTAGAATTCACAAAAAGGAAGAATTCCTACCGTGGCATAGGTAAGTTTGGATTCAATTAGCACTCCATGCATCAAATGGGGTAGGGGTAGTGCAGAGTGTGTTATGAACCAAACTTTTGACAACAAGGTAGAAAGTGAATAAGACAGAGAGCCAGGACTTTTTCAAAGGACCAGAAATTGGGAGGCAATCAATTTTTTCCTTGATTAAAAGACAAAATAAGCCTATTGCTTGAAATGGTAAAAACAATAGATCTGAAGGACGGACTGGGGGATAGTACGATAAAGAGACCCTGTAGAGAGTTGAATCATTCCAGAATTTTCCTATTGATGATTGACAACGAAATTTTAGGCTTTCATTCATTGTCATAACTTCAAGTCACGTGACCAGCAGATGCTCATATTAGGGTGAGCGATAATAAAAAATCACAAACACTGCCATATTTCTTTGTTTTGGTTTTGATTACATCTTACTTGGCACAAAACTATTCCCCTTGCAAAGTACTTTCGTTATATATACAATTAAGTCCTGCCTTCAAGAAACCCCACTTTTGACCTCAGTATATTCCTTATCACTCCATTGTTTTCCTGTTCAGTTTTATATAGTTTAAAATTAACCATGAAACAATAATGATTCAATACTCACCCAAGCAAGCAAGAATGTTTGTATTCCGTTACAAAAAGTATATTTTCTTTACTCTTAAGTAGTTTGCTGAGGTTGCAATCCTTAAAATCTGCAATAATTATTGACTGTTGGTTTTCCAGTCTTGAAGTTCTTGTGTGATATGGTCCTATTGCTTGGTTACGTGGCAACAAACAACGTTACCAATAGCAACAGATTCTATAATTAGACTCATAATAGATATAATTACTATTGTAAAAAGCTGTGATATAATTTTGAAGATAATTAGGAGATTTTCGTCCACCCCCACCCCCCCCCCCCACCCCAACTAGTAGATGACCTCATCCACGTCAAGGGTTGGTACAATTGTTGATTATTGAAGAGATTAAACTGTTGTGAATGGTGTGTAGCACTTTTTTCAATAGACAATTACGCTAAAGATGGCGGCGAGGAACTTTTACCAAAATGCATTGCGTTCTTTAATCGAAGTACCATAGAATCGTTAAGGATTCGTAACCAGAACGCAATGCATCTTGGTAAAAGCTCCTTGCCACCATCTTTAGCATAATCGCCTCTTTTTTCTCATTTAATCTGCGAAACTACATATTTCAATCTGCTACGAAGTGCGAAATGACGTCATTTTCTATGACGTAACTTCACGTTGACCTGAACGAAGCTGCCAAATGTGTTGATATATCACATTGCTAGTCTCCTTATTGCGCCAAAGGAATCTTGTTATCTGCTGAAGCGAATTCTTACTTTGTTTCACAATTTGAGTATTCTAGTGGCTGTCGTTTCGAAAAATGTTCTGACAATTTAGGTCACATCTCGTCTCAATGTCGTCATTTTCTTGCAAAACGATAAAGAGGCTGCCAGCGATTGAGAGGCGAGAAAACAATAGACAGCCTCGTTTTTGATCAGTTCTTATGGACTGACGGGGCTGCCGTGCCTAAATAAATAAAAATTAAACGATTGCGCGCTATGACGTCATTTCGCGCACATCGCTTCACTGAATACATAATTTCACAAGGAGAGGGCAAAAATATTGGGAAAAATGTGATACACCATTTATAAAAGTATTATCTTGTATTTTATCATCAATTGTAGCAATTCCGGACTAGTCCTTTAAACACAGCTCTACAGACACAGATGATATGGTTTCTGTATTTCAGATGGTTCCTTTTGCAAATTGAGAATTTGATGCGAGAGGTGGATCCCAAGGCAACCATTCCATATTGGGACTGGAGTGTTTGGTCGCATGACCCATGGGATAATAAGAAGATGTGGAGTCCTATTTTTGGTAAGTTGGCCTTACGACTTATGTAGAGATATCAAATTAGCTTGGCAATATATCGGGCATGGATGGTCGGTGGTTCGACGCCCATGGGACGAAATTCATCCATTGGTGCTAGCCTGCTAGTCAAGTGTGTATCAACTGATTATCTCGAGCAAAATTGCCAAAATACTTAGAAGACAGCCCCAAGACAGCATACTCTTGCTGGGACAACCAACTTCAGGACAGACATATAAATGATAAAGATAAGATTCCTGAAGGAGCTCTCTTAATAGAACGATAGTCAGTCCAATCTTGAATACAAATTCCCATCAGGACGTACAAATTCGAAATAAAGCCTTGAATATGTGAAAACAGGCTTTCATCGATCGGCTCTTACTGCTGGGAACAGCGTCCCTATAACTCTCAGGAAACTGCCAACCTTGAAACTGCCAATCAAAGTTACACGTGTGAGGTTTTATAGTGATAATTATTCAAGAGAAAATGCATAATAAATTATCAATCATACGATATCTAAATAAGGAAAGTCTATTGGAATTAAACTAACAAAGAAAATCCAGGGAGATTAAAAAAGATACAAAGGTATTGAAGAGTTCTGTTGATTGAGTGTTGGGCGGAGACTTTGATTTAGCTGAAGATGAGACAAGCTCGTCTCGAAACGTCCTGAACATGTCGTAATTAACTAATTTTTGCTAATGGATTTGTCTTAACCAACTGGAAATGTCTTAACCAACTGGAAATGTCGATTTAACTACGTTTATGTCTTAACCAATTGGAAATGTCGATTTAACTACGATTTGTCTTATCTGAAATGACTCTCAAAATGTTGTTCGTCGTGGTCCTAATGTTTTGATAAAAAGAAATTTAAACTTAGCATCCCAAGGGGACGTCACATGCAAACATGATGTAAAATATAAACAAAAGGCATCCCAACCGGACAGGTCACTGACATCCATTATTGGAATGCCCGTTTTTCTCTTGTATTAAAAATTGATTGCAATTGCACTAATTCAACTCAACACTACTTTTTCTCCTTGTACATATATATTGTATTATAGATGCATTATCTTATGCAGGAGAGATTTTGTGTTGTAAATGATTTAATATGAATAATGTACATTAATAAGAAACATGTATAAGGTTTCACTGCAAATATTGAAAATTTTTTTGATTTTCTTACTGTAGGTTACGGTGGAAATGGAAGGAAATCTGATGAATGTGTGACAACAGGACCGTTTAGAGTTGGCAAGTGGAAGACAGTGAGCGGAGAATGTTTGAAGAGACAATTTAATGGAAAGCCACCAGATGCTGATCAAATTGCAATTGCCTTGAGAGAACCAACTCACGAGAAATTTGATCTCATGTTACGTATAAATTTGCATGAGGGAATGCACTGCTTTATTAGTAAGTGTCAAAGCTGTACTAAAGCCTGCCCCACCTTAGATTTCGCGTGAGATTTGCACTAACGCAAACGTGCTCATGGAAAATACCATAATTGCTGTAATTCGCGGTCGTTTCACATGGCATCAGATTTGAAGAAAATAGCATCACTAATCTTTGACTGAAGCTGCAATTCAAAGCAATTAGCGACTACAGACAAAAAGTAATTCTCTCAACCAGAGACTCAAACCAACCAAACCACAGAAGTTGCCGTGAAACCAGCAGGGCAAACTGTCGCCTTGTGCACGCGTAAGGTTGTTTATAAGAGAAATCATGTGTTCATAACGAAGGAAGAAGGATGAATCAAAAGAGCTACCTTGCGGAGTTTTTTTATTTGATTCAGAAGCCGAGTAGTAACTGTCTCATTCAAACCAAAAATATGTGAGAAATGCACTAAGTTCTGCTCCGTTGTTGGATCAAACAAACAAAATCCGCCTGGCAATTCCTTAGATCCATCCCTCTTCCTTTGTTATAAGGGTATATTTCATTAGTACGAATTCTGAAACGGTAGATTTGGAAGACTCTGAATTTGTGCTTGATTGACTCCTTAATTCCGAAAACGGCAGGTTTGATAGGTTTGGCAGGCCTTTTTTTATATAATCCAATACAATGTTACAATACATATTACGGTCTACTCTACTAACAAGAATTACTTTAAAATACTACTGGGAGAAATACCTCCCAGGAGTAAAGGCTGTATCTACCCCGAAGGGCAGAAGGCTTGGCAGACTTTGGAGAGATTCTCGATTTCATTGGTAGAACTCTGAAAACGATGCAAATTTGCTTGTGCTGCTATGGTAATTGAGTCAGTTCAATTTTTGTTGCCAAGCACCAGACTCGTCTTCGTGTTTTCTAAATAGAAACCTCGTCTTCCATTGGATAATTTGAAACCTGCTGCTTTGAAGAATTTTGTGTTTGAGTGGGAAATGTGTTTCCGTCTCTGAGAAGTCTACCGTTTTCAGAAGCTGGTGGGTTTGGAATTACCAATCAAACACACCCTAAATCTAAGATTTCTCTTAAAAACCATCCTTCGAGTGCACAAGGCGATGGTTAGCGCTATAGATTTCAGGGCAACTTTGCAGCTTTTTTTGTTATGAATCTCTGGTTGAGAGAAATATTTTTGTTGGCAATCGCTAACCGCTTTGAATTCCATTGCCAATTAAAACCAACTGATGCTATTGTCTTACTAACTCAGTCCTCGTTGACTTTCCTGCGTGCAGCCTCAAATATTCCTCAAAACAGTAGAGTCTGTGCAACAACGAAGCAAAGCTCTTATTAGCGTCGATCGGATAGGCAGCGGTACTTAATTTTTATTCACATCCATCTGGCAACTTTGTGCCAGATTGGCTTGATCTTAGTTTCTTTTGATTATTATTCACAGTCCTAAATAAAATTTTGAATATCAAGGTGCGAAAAACATAGCAATAAGCAAACCTCACAGACTCTTTATGACTAACCAAAATTCTCCTCAGAGCTGTTTGCGTCAATACTTGTGCGTGTTTCGACATTTCCTGTGAGGAGAACGATCTCTTGGATCAAAAGTTCGCTCGTCAGCCTCAACGGAAATTTTGATGTGAATGAAAAACTGCAGCACTGCAACGGCAATGCTTTGCTTCGAGGAGTTGAGGTTACGCGCAGGCTAAGGACATATGGGTCTTTGGCACAGTCACTGCGTATCCTTGTTTGGTAGCACACTCATAAGTACTAAATTTCTTTTGCAGATGGAACAATGTGCACTAGCAAATCAGCAGAGGCACCAGAATTCTTTTTACATCATGGCTTTGTTGACAAAATCTGGGCAGATCGCCAAAAACAGGGTAAAAAAGAGAAATTCGCATACTTCCATACAGTCAAGCAAAAGATGGTGGGAATCAACTATTACCCGAACGACCTTGTAGACAATGACAAATTGCCTGGTGGTGTTAGAGTTTGCTATGAAGATCCAACGGCCAATGGAGCTTTGAAGATCAGAAAATTCTTGAAATGTAAGATCTTTCACTTCTTATCTAAGTATCAGTAGCATGACACGTTGATGTTTTCAGTTTGTTTCCTAGTGCTGTGTTTCAAAAATGACGCCGTAATCCATTTAAAACGAAGCTGCGTGGATGCTTGCATGTGCTGCATCGCCATGAAGGTCAGAGAGCCGCAGTCTACAGCTACATGATGACAGACAGGTTAAAACAACATAAAAACGAAAAGCACCACAAAGCATCCTAAACAATAGCCTAAGGGCCTGTTTATATAAGGCGGGCTGGCCCGTTAGCGAGCTGGCTCGCCAACAAGCTAGCCCGGTTTTATATGAGAGATCCGAAAGTGAGCCAGCCCGGCTATTAGTAGCCACCCGCCGTCATTCTTTTGTGTAAAATTGAAAGAACAAGGAAATATTCTCTGACTCACGGCGCCAAATGTAACACTGCGCGTGCGTAACAGGCGGGCTGGCCCGTTTCTTCCGTTTATATGAGAAAAATCAGCCCGCTTGAGGCGGGATCCCGGTAGTCGATAACCGAGATCTCGGCAAGGCGGGCCAGCCCGGCATGCATATAAACGTAAACTGATGTTTACAAAGTTGTGACCAGGTAAGCAGGATCTCACCTGCAGGTGAGCCAGCTCGCTAACGGGCCAGCCCGCCTCACATAAACAAGCCCTAAGTTAAAGTCTATCTCAAATTTGATGCCACGTGCAAATTTCTGCAACTAAAATAGCAGACCTAATCGGCTGTAAGGTTTATTTACCCTATTTATCTACCCTATTTTATCCTTTTCAAGTCATGTGACCATACCCTTGGAGAGTATAAGTATTATACAACTTTTTGCACTAATGGCACAACTATGCATGGCACGAAATATGTAAGAGAAGTCAAAGATGTTTGATCAAGGGGTTGATCACATGACTTGAAATGGGTGTAAACAAACCTTAGCCAATTTTGTCTATTGAAGTATTTTTTCCATACGGTATTTTGCACCACATTTTCTCATAAAAATTACTGGCCATGACGTGTCGTTAAAAATGAAGTTGACTGTGCTTGGCCGTTGGCTGGATGTCTGAAAAAAATGGGTATGGCGTGATCTGGGGGGGGGCATACAGCTTATCTCTAGCCTTTGACAGAGCCCGGAAACGTGATGCTCAAATTTCCGCACATTTGTCTACAGTAATGCCTAGCAACTTTTTCTGAGTACTATTCTGCACAGATGAATTACCAATGTTAATGGTAACAGTTCTGTCACGAGAGGCACGTAATGTTAAAAATCTCAATATCCTTGACAGAAAGTCATAAATCGCTCAAGTAGGAAGTAGAAGTCCTAAAACAGATCCTTGTGGAACACCCCAGTCCAGAATCAACAGGCATGGCGTACTTTGTGTCGTGCCAACAAATATCTAGTCCGGCGCGAATCTTGATCGATGTGACAAAGCTTAAAGTGCATAAAGCCACGTAATTGAGAAATCCCAGATAAGCAAGTTTTTGGATAAGTAAGATTTTGAAATTATGATTCAAGATTTTAAGGTGCAAGGAAGAAGATGTCAAATGTTGCCTAAATTCGAGTTCTGTTGCAGGGAGCTAGGGGGTTCAAAGTTAAGAGTTTTCGTGCAGGCGTGCACAGCATCTGCTCTGTTGATCGATGTTTGAACCACGCATTTCCTGTTTTATTTCAGCTTTGAGCTTCAAGAAACTGGAAACACTTCACCGTTTGGCCTTCTCGCACACACCTAACTCAGCCGAAAACTTGTTCCACAATCGCCACAATGAGCGAGTAATGGCACGTGAGTTGGAGAACGAGGCTATGAAAGGAATCAATGAGAAACGAGGTAATTCCGTCTTTGCTAAAGCTCTTACATCGCTTGAAAGGATTGAAGGATTCAGAGTGCCTGCGTTGGAGCGCTTCAGGGGTGATGCGAAGGAACAAGAAGTAGATGAAGATGTCGAGGAGGAGGTCAATGGGGAGGAAGATGAGCCCGACACAGAGGAGCAGCAAGAAGACCAGGATCCATTGGAAGACGAAGAAAATGAAGTGGAAAAAGTTGAAGAGAACATTATGTAACACTTATCTTTTTCGCAACATTTATTCTTCTAGGCCTTTTAATTACGCTTGTTATTAAATAACACACCCGAATAAAAGAAAACTGCGAATGGAGAACCTCCAGGCTGATTTTTGGCCAATTGGACACCATATATACTCCAACCACTTCAGCTAACCAAAGAGCCAACCAAAGTGAGGATAAAAAAAGACTAATAAAGGTCGAAACATTGGTGCAAGCCAGGAATGTAAACTAGACCATTAAAACAAACTGGTGAGTACAAGAAGTCAATCACTTTAGACCAATCTAAAACAACCTCAAATCCTATCCAGAGCATACAACCATGATAAACAAAGGACTGATTTACGAGCCCTTTGAGGCTGCTATCCTGCAAACAATCCTATATACCACGTGAGTCAAAAAGTATACGCGTTTGGCGGGCCATGGAATAACAAGTTTGTGACCGATATTCAAAACCACAATGTTTATCTTTCAGTCAAATCTTGTTTTGTAAAATCACACACCTATAAGCCCGAACACTTGGAAAAATGCCCTGTAATGGATTTTAAGGGAAGTGAACATTCCACGTTCCATTTTGGTGCATCATTTATGTGGCACTGAAATTCACATTGCACGTTTCAGAAAAGGAATTTTAAATTCAATAGCAATTAAATTATGGATCAGAATGGAATGTGGACTCGTTGTTCCCAAACAAGCTGTTACCAGAACTTTCCTAATTTCTGGGTCTAAATCCCAGGGGGGGGGGCAACCAGCACATACAAATGCCATATATACTTGAGGGGGAGTCAGTCCTAGAAATTTTCAGGCAACCCAAAATATCACTTCAGCTTCATTGCAACCCAAAAATATCAACTCAGTTTATACTCAGAAACCCGTACATGAACATAAAATATCCCGAAACAATGCAAATAGAAGTCAGGATTGCTTCCAGCAAACCCAGCAATATCAGTATCACGATATTTGGTGTCAAAAATATCATGAACATGGTTTCAGTTTTATTTGGACCAAGAAAAATCGCTTTTGGCAATATCATGACCCAAGAATATCGGAATTACCTTCCCGTATGTGCATGTGCTGAGTGAGCCCCATGGGGTCTTAATGATGAGTGATTTACAAAACAAAATTTTCTCATCAAGTTTGCCTTTGATTGATAGATAAACACTTTAGTTTTGAATATCAGCATCACACTCTCTCTTTGACAATCCGTCAAACACGTAAACTTTTTTACTCATCCGGTGTAAGAATCATTTCAGCCTATGACGGAAAATCACAAGTTCTTTTATGCGGGTTTTTACTGTAATCATGGGAACTTTGGTATTAATCCGTTTTCGCAATTTTTATAACAATGTGGATATTGCAATACAATAGCATCAGTTGCATTGGTTCACACCTCAATTCAAAGTTACTACCGAATGCAGACAAAAGAAATCCTATCAACCAGAAATTCAAAACAAGCACAGCCGCAACGGTTGCCAAGAAACCAGTAATGCAAACTCTCACTTGGTGCGGGCGAAGGACGGTTTTTAAGAGAAGTTATGTGCTTAAGACGATAGAAAAAGGGTTAATCTAAGTTCTGTCTCGCAGATTTTATTTACGGGATTCAGCAGCCGAGCAGAGGGCATTACAATTCTTGAATATTTATTGCTCAAATGTAAACAGTTGTTCCACATCTCCTGAGTCAAGTTGACAAAATCCGCCAAACAGAACTATGGATTTACCATTCTTTCTTTACAAGCACATAACTTCTCTTAAAAAGATCCGTTCGCCCGCACCAAGCGAGTCTTTGCCGTACTGGTTTCAAGGCAACTGTAGCGGCAGTACTTGTTTTGAATTACTGGTTGAGAGAATTTCTTTTGTCTATATTCGCTGATCACTTTGAACTGAGGGATAAACCAAAGCAACTGATGCTATTGTATTACAAAGTCTGCTCTTGTTGATTTTTATATCTTGTTTAGAATCACAGTTTTTTTCTTTTTTGGAGAGACTGCCTGAAAAATTTGACGGAATCAACTTTATCGTAAATCTGAAATTGGTAGGGGAAAGCTGAACAATCATCGAAAAAACCATAGTTCATGAAAGCCTACAATACAATGGTAAACAGAGACTTGAATCTTTCACGGTCTACAGTTTGGCAATTTGATGACATCGCAACCTCAAAATTGGTTGAAACACGAAAAAGCCAATGTTTTAAATGCGAAAAATGAAAATGTAAATAATAGTATTGTATACAACAACGAAAATTATTACAAGGCGTTTGAAAATACTGCTCGTCGGACCGGCAATGGAGCAATTTTGGTTCCTGATCAGTCCACAAAAGCTGTATTGGACCAGCGTTGCCAGAAGTAAACAGAGAGTTTACGAAACCACGACGGCAACGGCAACTGCAACGCTATGTTGCTTTTGTTTTGGAACTTTAGATTCAAAAGATTCCTTGTTGTTCGTTTGAATTTGCTCCCCTTGAGACCCTCTGAAGTTGTCCTTTTGAATTTCACAACTTGGAAACTCTATTTCTGGCGTTCTGTACTGCTGATCTAGGCCTGCGAAGTAAACTCGGTCATTTTAAATCCTTGTCGTCCAAGAAAAATATAGTTTTCAGTCATCTCCGAGTTATAGGGGACCTTATTCAGGCCTTTTGGATGAAATATCAAAGGTAGCTTACGGAAACAATGCTTGCTTAGCGGAATTTCAGATGACGTTCTGGCTGGCGTTGCCGTCCTGGTTTCGTAAACTCTCTAACGACGGAGCAGGAACGTATGCTTAGCCCTCTGAAATGGACAGCTAAGATTTTGCGTATTGCTCGAAGACTTTTTGGCTTAAATTTTGAAGACGTTGTTTCCCTGCATTCTTTGGTTTGCTGACATAATATTATGCTTAAAAAGTGGGCCCACTTCTTAAAAATGGCCTAGACAAGTGGAAGTTCTTGTACTCTCAACGCAGTCGATACAGAATCTGGTTTAAAGGGCTCGAGCATTGAAAAGCAAACTCTTTGTACAAAGAATGATGTTGTGTTGACCCTACGAATCGCAAAATGCATACCTTTCAGAAATCAGAATAGATCCATCGAAGCTGTGAGAACTCCAGGCTTCATTAACCGTTCTTTAATTGCAACAACAACAACATTCTGAATGGATCCTCCTGATTGGTTAAAAAGTGAATTACAGCAATTTGATTGGTGAATACGGAATCCCACTACGCGGTCCTAAAGTGAGCCCACTCTTTCAGAGTAATATCATGAGTCCCTGTTGACCATGTGATGTCAGTCAATCATTGAACGCAGGGAAATACAACTCTAGACATTCTAGTACTGGGAAATATAAGTTAAGACACTATCTAAATTGACAAGGGAAACTTAGCTCCAGTTGTTTGCTGTATGATATTGCTGATAAGGTACTTGAGTAATGTCTAAACGTTGAAATGGCTTCAAAGAACCTTGTTTTGAAAGTTTCACGACGGCACGGGGATTGATATGAAAACTTTAAGAAACCAGTTAGAAACTCTGAATACTTAAAATTTGATGATTTAAGAAGCTTTCAGTTCCGCTGGCCGAAATTCTTAGTTTCTTATAAAGAACTATGCGTATTCATGGTGAAATTATAGAAATATAGGAGCGCTTTGCGAGAATAAAATAACGTCAAAGTTCCTCTTTTGGCTCTCCTTTCACTGCTGAGCGCGATTCAGAGCTTTTGTAGCCATCTCCCTCCATTTTTGGGGACTTGCATGAGCCTGCTGTGAAACACAACGGTTCATTGTAAGCCCCTCTTACATCAACATCAGAATTACTGAAGGTGCTCGGTTGACCAGGTGCAAGGGCTGGCCCAAGATCTACCTCCTGGTGTGTCGTGGAACAATCAACAGCAGATTTGACCAACGAAGAGCACCTGGAATTAGAAGCCTTGTCCAAGATTTTCACTTTCTCTCTCCAACACGTTGGGTCTCGAGCTGGTGGGACGCCCAAGGGCTGGTGGGATCGATTATTGGTGGAAGCAGAATCGTCATCAGTATCATCATCATATGAAAGGTTTTCAAGATATGAAGAATCATTCGTCTGGCTCTTTGTGCCACATTCCCATGTCACAGCGTTAACGAGCCTGGCAAGGTCGGCTCTGAGACTCTCTGGTTTGCAAAAGGGATGACTCTTCACTTTTTCCTCAAGGCACTCGAACATCCTCATCTGAAACCAGCCACGCGGCGATAGCCTACAGTAGCCATTTGTTGACCACGATAACCTCGCGTTACCTGGACCGAGCATGGCGTTTAAACTGAAAAGAAACGCTTTATCAAAAGGCATTGCTCCCATTTTATAATTCACATCCCAAGCAATAGCCATGGTTAATATCTGAGGCCTGAGTTCACGAAGCTTTGAGGCGATTTTACCAGCACAGCCGGAGTTGCAAGTTTCCACAAGATCCTTTCCACAACATGGATTATTCTTCGAATACAAGAACAGCATTGGGTTTTGACGGTGTGCTTTTATGTAATCTCTAACCAACTTATCAGCGCGTTGCAAGATAAGATCTTCAGTGTGATGAACGCCAATGAATCTTGCAGCAGCGTAGTTCTTCCCCACAAGTAAACCCAATGTGCCAAAAGCCTTTGGCTTGGGATTAAGCTTGTACTGTTTGGGTCCTCCAACTAACAGCACAGCATATTGTCTACTGCCGGCTTTCTTGGGCATCAAATCACCGAACGTCTTGCATAAGTACTTAAAGATAAGCATGTACCCAGCCTTGACATCCGGTTCGTCATGAACCACTTCTTCCGAAACATTCTCAATGGCAGTAGCATCCTTTTTGCAGCATATCTTCTCGTTTGAGTTTGCACTCGAGCAACATTTCCCATTAGTTTCACTACAACATCCTTTGCCACAACAAGATTGCCCCTCTTCGCAACAATGATTCCCGTCACTCTTGCAACAGCTCTCTGATTCTGCACAACATTTCTTCCCGCAGCACTTTGGCTTCGATTCCGGACACGTACCATCTTGACAGCAAATGGGACACTCCGGGCAGATGCACCAACGGCCACAACCATTACGGCAACCAGGGTATGGGCAGCAGCCTGAGTTATCAACATTGCAGTAGAGGTTGCCTGGGCAGTAGTAGCACGTCCAGAAACTGCAGTAGCAGGGCTCGGCTGTAAGATTCAGCGACTCATGTCCCTTGCCGACGTAAGCAGTCAGGTGGGATGTTTGAAGCATCTTTGGAGGACTTGTGCCTGAATGTACCAGGGCAAGCACAGATGTAAATACCATACAAACCAGTAAGATCATCTTGTATCTCTGCAAAAAAAATCATTTAACTTATCAATTTAGAGTCTTGAAGTTTGTCCGGCTTCATCTAAAACTTTTCAAGGTTTGAACCTTGGTTCACATTCAAGTTTCATTCACTCTAATTTCAAAAATTTTGAAGCAAAACAAATTTCAGTGCACGATAACAACAACAAAGCAACAGAATAAGAACATCATCAATCATTTATAACAATAGAATAAAAAATAGTGTGTATACAAAGAAGGTTAAACGCATTGGAAGGGAATTTGTGAGGTAGAATTTCTTAAGGAGGAGCTTTCTCCATAGATAAACTAATCGAGGAGCGAGAGTTTGACCCAAAGGGTGTGTTTGATTGGCAATTCCAAACCTACCGAATTCTGAAAACAGTGGACTTTGCAGAGACGAAAACACAGTGCCAGCCAATCACCTTGCATAACAGAGTGGCTGCCTAGTGACCTGACTATAGGATAATAAGCATTATTCCAAAATCTTCTCCGCTCCATTTGAAGATCTGGCGGGGTCACTGCTGGGAGTATGAATGGCGACGAAAGGCGGCTCAAATGAATTCCTTAAGAAACGACAAAAACATTGCCAGTGTAAAAATAGTCATGCTGTCTAAACTTTTCCTTCTTTATGATAATCATGCAAAATTCCCTTCACGCCATTCATTTGAAAAAAGGTAAAATGTTACACCATCAACTATACAGATTAGAAGTCTATGATGCCTCAAGTACATTCGAATAGTGAATTAAAAGTGAACTTACTTGTGATGGCAAAACCGTAGCTTAGCTGCACTTTGCAGTTTGGTATCATTAGCTGCCTTGCCAGAAATGAAAAGCTTGGAAAACTTGGAAAATACCAAAGCAAAACCACAAAAAGATAATCTGTCTTACAGACAAATGTTCAGCTATAACCATTTCTTTCAGGATAAACTCAATAACATTGAAAAAGGAGCTTTAAATATCAAAAACAAGCATAGACAAGCTCTTAAATGAAACTTCTAAATATTGAAATGATCCCTGCCTGGAATAAAGCTCTTGAAACAGGAAAAAGTAGCTTGACAAAGATGCTGCATAAATCTATTTGAAAGAAGACTAAATCCGCATTTCCTAAAGATGTCACTGCGTGCACAACATCATGTCATGTCAAATAGCTCAAAACAGGCAGCAACAACCCCAAAGAAAGTGCTGCCATGCAGTGGTGTAATACGCAGACTGTCGTGAATTATAGTGACTTGGAAAGAATACTCTGGAACATTCTAAACATGAACTAGAAAATTCTTGAAGGTAACAGCATTAAACAAGGACTATAGCATGAAATTAAAAGTTATTTTTCTTTTGTTATCACTTAGATATCATATAAGGGTGGAATATTCTAGGGCAGAAATTTCCAGTGAAATTTTTTAGGAGCTATAAATATTTGTCAACTTGTACATAGATTTTAAAATTTGGTGTTGGATGCAGAGAACAAAGACGTCCGAGAAATATTAGGAGACTATATGAAACGTGTCGATCTGTCTCAACACTGACTCTACAGGTAGGACAGTCACGTGGACAGAGTTGGAATACAGTTCGAGCGCCACCAGTTAAGTTTCAAAAGAAGGTGCCACAGACTCGACTAGGTGGTCGCTACTTCTGCCACCCTTGCACCATATCAAATCACATCAAATCACATCAAATCACATCAAATCACATCAAATCACATCAAATCAAATCACATCATATCACGCCCAGCCACGTCACGTCACGTCACGTCACGTCACGTTACATCACGTAGAAAGTGCCTGCCTCCTAGGTCGGCTCCAATTCATCAGCCTTTCTCTAGTCAAATACCTTCACACATTTATGCAATAGAAATTTCAATGGTTTACATGAACCTGGTTGCAAGCCTTGGCCAACCAGGCACTGCAGATAGCACTTCTCGAGGAAGGGTTGACCCCATTGGGGCGGCCTGATTTGCGTACAATTTTTTCAACTTAAAGGCAGGTCAGATTAACCTAGTGCCGTGTAAACGTTGCAAAGAGGCAAACAGGGATCACTTGTACAAAAGATACCATTATAAAACACAAGGTGGGCAAACAGCCACCTTGCTAAGTGTCAACTAATGCAATAAGAACTCATCATGTAAACAACAAATTATTTTCAGTGAGGCGGATTGAGCTGACCGTGGTTGGATACCACCACAAAATTGTGTAAAGGACGCTTAGGCTATAACAACATACAGAAAACTTTACATCACTTGTTGCACATGTTACTGTAACAATCATTCTAAATGATATAATTACACTAGCTAAACATTAAAAACTTCAATACCAATCAATTGAGTTTCCATTGCAATCAATCATAATTTGAATAATCTATCTGTGTACAATCATAATTATTTAGGCTGTTTTAGCAGCAAGACGCGGACGTATTTGAAAACGCAGCTACTTTTTTTACGGTTTTAGAGAATTCTAATTGTCCAGGCTTTCCCTCCCAGAAAGCTGCTCACAGACGGACAAATTCCGTAAGAACTGCTTGCATTCTGGCATTTCCATCATTTGTGAATGTGCTCTTATTGCATTTTGCTTCCCTTCTCGACGTCCTATTTTTCCAGTGCGACCTTCAAAAATGTACTTTTCGGGTTGTCAGTTTCAGAATAGAACGCACAGTAAGTCTTTCGAGACTTGCATCTCTTTGTAATTTACATCCTCAAACAAAAGAATTATGCTGGTGTCTTCTTGACTCGCGTCTTCTTGCTAATACAGCCTATTGAATAAACTGAAATCGTATAGTCAGTATTTTGTGCAAAGGCCTGGCGCTGTAGCTGCAAAAGGACTGTACATCTCATCATTCTTGGAATCTAATCACGCTATAATCATATGATCATTAACCAATATCACGTGCTAGCCTTGTGCAAAGGCAAAGGCCTGGTGCTGCAGCTGCAAGAGCACTGCGCATCTCATCATTCTTGGTATCTAATTACGCTATGATCATATGATCATTAACCAATATCACGTGCTAACCTTGTGCAAAGGCAAAGGCCTGGTGCTGCAGCTGCAAGAGCACTGCGCATCTCATCATTCTTGGTATCTAATCACGCTATAATCATATGATCATTAACCAATATCACGTGCTAACCTTGATGCTAATCATTTCTAACTGTTATAATTATTTTAGTGTTTTACGGTGACTTAGTATCTTTACCTTCAAGCATACGCATTTACTTTCTGTCAATCTTAATCATCTCCTGTATATATTTCACCACGCCTTAGGTTGTTGAGAGAGTTAGTTTAGCAGATCTTTCAAGATGTTATAAAAATGTGATCAAGAAATATGTAGTGCTCTCGGTGAAAACATCCAAGCCAAGAGATGTGCTCCTATCACAATAGTGAAGGACCCGTGCTTCAGTTAGGGTACTACACTGATGCTATCAAACTGATAGAGAACCCGTTTTTATTTGCATTTTTACTTTAAACTATACCAGATCTTTCAAGATGCACTGAATATGGGATCGCGAAAAGTGTAGCACTCTCGGTGAAAACCTCACAGCCAAGCGAAGTGCTCCTATCACATAGCCGTCCGAAGGGGGAGGTCCCGGGGGGAACTCATATATTTTTCTGTACGGGGACGTGCCGCTGAACAGGGTATCATTTTCAAGATTCCGACTCCGGGACAGGGTATCATTTTTGTAAAAATCGGCTCCACGACAGGGTCCATATGGGGTCCATATGGTCATTTTTGACTCCGAAACGTCGTTCTAAGCCATTTGCTCTCCGTGAATATGATTTAAATCGCTTGGATGACAACATTTCCACATTTTCCGATAGATTTCTTACAAATTTCCACGATAGGGCACTATTTTGTCTGAAGAAACTCAAGGACAGGGTATTGTTTAAGAATCTTTTGCTCCGGGACAGGGTATCATTTTCAGGAATCTGACTCCAGAACATGGTAGCATTTCAAATTTTCCAGCGGTACCTCCCCGTATGTTGGCAATCCAAGTACCCCCCCCCCCCCGGGGGGAGGTAACTCGAATCTTGGGATGATGGGGACATGCCGATGAGTATTGTAGGGGAAGACTCATATTTGAGGATTTTCAGTCGACTTTCATACCCAATTTTAAGGATTGTATGGGCCACAGCCAGTTGAAATTCCCAGAAATCAAGATTCATTTCACTGTAAAAGCATGTTAATAGAAGATACAGCTACAACAAACCAGTTTTCAAACTAAGATGGAGCAAATCCAATGATAAAAATGAATATCTGGAAAAGTTTTTGTTACAATTCAAAAAGCTATCTATTTCTAGTGGAACAGTTGCATTTTGAGACCCATTTTAGGGATTTTTGAAGTTCAAAGCCAATATGGATGGGTTTTGAATTTTACCGGGGGCTGTAGCCGTTGCTCTACATATGGAAGTTACCACCCCAGGACTGAAACCTGCGCATAGCCCTATTAGTCCAAGAGGAAGAAAACGAAACAAAGAGCAAAAGCTTGCTACGGCGGTTTCTAGATTCCTAGAAACTTATTTATGCAGCCTTCGTTTCTGCGTGTTTCACATATTATTTGAAAATGCAGCTTTTCAACTAAGCAGCATCGTTTTGGAACTTTTCAAATTTTTTTTCCAGTTGGCATTATATGAAATTTCTGACCCCATATTGACATTCAGCACCCTAATTTTAGTCTCATTGCAAATTTCCATGATCTTAATCAGAAATTTTGTATCAGGAAATTTTCAAAAATTTCCAAAATGGGGCCGTTAGTTGAAAGGTGCATTGGATTAGAAATAATTACTGGTTCTGCTGAAGCAACCTCTTTGCTTCGTAGACCCTTTGCTCTTTTGGAATAATGGGTCTACACGTAGGCTACTGGTGCTACTGACGAGAAGGTGGTCACCAAATGAGGGGGGAGAGGGGGGCTGATCACCACTTGTGAACGGACGGGAGTCTGCAGCTCGGTATTCAGAAGGCTACCTACTACTTATTGCCAAAATTTAAACTGTCGCACATAAGTTATCAAAACTTATTACTGTCGCACACATTTTCATGGTGAATTTTAGCAGAAATTTGCAGTTTTGGATTATTCTTGCCAATTTCAGTCAAACTGACTCGTGTTGAGGGGAAATCTGTGGAAAAATGGTCCTTGTTTAGAGCATTCTGGGCCCAAAACCATACATATGGGAGGAATATACCCGTGCCCTCGAAGTGTTATGCAGCCACATAGCAATGATGATTAATCCTCTGCCAAATAACTTAAATTCTGCCTATGTTGAAACAACAGCAGTATATTCCTAGTAATTCAATATATATACAAACTTGGAAATTTGATTGTGAATAGATCAGTTCCCAGATCCTCAGGCTTCCTTGGTCCAGTGCTTCTAAAAGAAAACAATGTGGTACATATGTAATCACATGCTGTCGACATCTGCATACGACTATCAGAAGAGGTTTTCAAAACGCTAATAACTACAGAACAGACGTCTATCCGAAAGCAATTTACGAGTAGTTCACCAGAGAAGGGAGCTGAACTCGGGTAGGGGGCCGAACTCCTAGCCCTATATTTCACATTTTCAATTCTTTCTTTCCTTTTTTGATTCTTTCATAACTAATTCTTTTAAAGAAATTGAGTCCATATAAAAGTTGAGCATTAACGCTGTCCTCAATTTTTGCTGACAAACCGCTGACATCCCTTTGTTGTCGTACAATAGAGCAAAAGTCATTAGTAGTGGAGACCAAAGACTTCTTAATCCGTGCTTTATCCTAAGGAATTTCTTTGGTTTAATTTCAATAGGGATTAAATGACAAATTTTGTTTCATGATTTAAAAGAAGTTGATATTGATCATGAGAGCGTAGACTTGCTCCAAGTCTATTCCGAGATATATCAGCACTAAGGAACATAGTTACTTCTGCGGGGGCGTAAACCTTGAAGAGGACGCTGCGAAGGAAAAGCGAGGTTTACGCCCCCGCAGAAGTAACTATGCTCCTTAGTGCTGATATATCTCGGAATAGACTTGGAGCAAGTCTAATGAGAGCGCGACTCAATGCCTTTAAGGATAGTTGCCATCAACAATTTGGCTTACAAAGGGCTCTTCGATAAGAATCTTAGTAACGATATGATATACAAAGGAGAGGCACTTCATTAGATAATTTCATTCAACGTGAAAAATTCAAAATCATTGCACCAGGTAGGACTCGTGCTCAGATCAACGTGGCACTGGTCCAACGATCATCCCATCACACTATTGAGACTGAAATAAAATGATCGAAAGACCAGAAGTCAACGGATACCAGAGTGAGTCGACTGCCAGGTCTAGGGCATCCAGAAACTTTTGTGTTTCGGTTTTATCCAAAGCCATCATAAGCACCGGTCGCCTTCACGCACATAAATGCGAACTTACGATTGGACAACGCAGCTAATAAACTACAGCGTTTTGGAAGATTGTGTCATCATTTTTCATTTGACTTAAGCCCGCTGCACACGGAGAGGAAAATGCTTAGCAAAGTGGCATGAATGTCATTTTGCTCAGCAAAATTCTCGCAGTGTGCGGATGATTTTTGCCGAGGAAATACTCATTTGTGTAGCTGAGGAAAATATCTATCATGTTTAATAACTTCTGCCATTCGTGCCAACATTCTCACCGTCTGTGGCGTCACTGAGAATTTTGCTCACTGCCTTCGTTGCACACGTGTTCATGTTGCCATGGTATCGACCACAGGTCACAGCAAAATGGCGGCTGAAAGTGTGAACACGTGTGCAACGAAGGCAGTGAGCAAAATTCTCAGTGACACCGCAGACTGTGAGAATGTTGGCACGAATGGCAGAAATTATTAAACATGATAGATATTTTCCTCAGCTGCACAAATGAGTATTTCCTCAGCAAACATCATCCGCACACGGCGAGAATGTTGCTGAGCAAAATGACATTCATGCCACTTTGCTAAGCATTTTCCTCGCCGTGTGCGGCGGGCTTTAGGATAAACCGGCATCAATTTGCATTGCTGTAGTAATGATAAATTTTGTGCTATGGTAATTGATGAAACCTGATCAGCGTGGATAATCCTCATCCCGCCCTATCCCCGTCTCTCATTTAAAGGCAAGTAAGAAATACCACCAGGGAGGGGAATCTTCAAAGTAAAGGTCAGACTCATTACATGTCGTAGTTTCGCTCTCTGCCTGAACTGATAACGCTACAACTACGACTCATTCCCCTAGGCACGCTTGTACAAACGGTAAAGCTCCCTACTGATTCTTAATACTTTATCCTATCTTGAGCTCATAAAAAGTTACTGCCCCGTTCAAACCCTTTCATATTTGCTTAATAAAAAGTGTTGAGCCGGTTGTGTACAAGGTCAAAAAAGTAGTTGCCCCGTTACGTTCTGCACCGGCCATGTTATAAAATAAACTTTGCACTGTCCCTTACCAGCATTTTTCCTATATCCTGGGTTTAAATAAAAATGAAATAAAGAGTTGTAAAGGGTTGACCTAAAGAGTGATTTTACCAAACAAAATTTGTTCACCTCAGTTGGTCTTTGACATTTCAGTTTTGAATATCGGCCTCATACTGTTTCACAGCCCACCAAACGGGTAAACTTTCCTTTGACTCATCCGATACGTTCTCCGACTTCTTTTCTTGTTGCAGACAGTAGCGTAATGCAGTAACTCAGAATTCGGGGCCCTTAGTAATTTGGCAACGAACTTTTAGCGATGTTTCAAATCGAAAACAGCACTTTTCATGGCACAGATTAATCTAAAAAAGGTCATTCACGGTGGTTTTATAGTAAATTCCGTCTGCAATAAAAACAAATCAGGGAGAATGGCAAGCAGAGCGAGCAAAATTTCGAGTCCAGGGCAGGAAAAGAATTAATATCACACTTCAGATTGTCAGGAAACGCATTCCTTGTTCAATATTTACCATCGAATGGATAAGAGTAAAGTGACCGAGTAAAGGAAACCTCGTGAAGTTTTTGAAAAAACCGACTTTAAATATATTCCAGCGATGGATTTTTAACAGGTTATCTACTGACTATGGTCATGTTCTCTAGAAAGAAACCAAGCAAATGTTGGCTATTTTGCAATTTACAGCAGTATTTACTACACAGCATTCATTTCACAGCGGTGTTGAATTCAGAAGATGTAATTGGGCCGTCTTCAAATAAGGCTCTAAAGTATTTGATGCCAATCAAGTAACTGCTTTTTCTCCTTAAATCCAAAATTTTACTTTGCAGAAAATCGGAAAGGCCCCTGAAACTTGGGGGCCCTTAGGAGATGCTCTAACCCCAACTACCTTGTGTTACGCCTCTGGTTGAGGGCTTTCTTTTTTGCAGTTTGGTCTTGCTTCAGTATAGCCCAGGGCATCACATTAGCCAACATTGGTAAAAGGAGCGGTCATGCTTTCAGCTACAGCAGTCAACAAAGCCTTAGAAAGAAGAAATTTCGTCTTCATAAGAAATTTCTTTGATAACGAATTAGTAAGTAACAGAAAATCGATACTTTGAAATTCTCGAGTTCAAAACAAAAATTTGATATGTATGCTGACTAGAAAGGCTTGGAAATGAATCTAGCCCAAGCTATCAAATGTTCAAATGCTTGCGGCAGAACCTTACCCAAAATTTTGTCAAGAACCCTCCGTTAAAAAATGTTCCGGCCAGATAGGAATCTTGACAAAAACACACGCTCCAAGCACATGGTAAAACCTATCGACTGCATTTAGTTTGTTGACAGATGCTATAAAATAAATTTACCTGCAAGCAGTTTCGAGTATTCTGGTTATCTTCGCATGATTATCGTTGTTCTGAAATGAAATAAAAAATCATAATTTAGATTTGGACAAAGTCACGCCCACTCTTAAAAAGATATCACATGCTACAGATTGGAGTTAGCGTTGGCTACTTAGTTAATTAACGGAAAGTCAGTGGCGGTAACAGCTTTAAAAATTTGAAATACGTGGGAAGGGAGGGGGGTTATGACGCAATTTTTCTTGTGCACTTGCAAGAAAATTGCGACATAGAGACAAGAAGGGCCTGAATTGTCAAAACGTTTTTGGTACTGACAGCCGTTAAAATGCTCAAAATGTGCAATTAAAAGTCTGCAATCGCCTTTAATTAGTAATTAGTAATTGAATGAATAAAAATTCATATGGCACGCATGAGTTTGTAACCTCACCATTAGCATTTAATGGCATTCCATCTTTGTTACAAAATTTCTCAGCTTTCCAGGGTACTTTAAGGGGGAGACCATTGCAAAGAGTTTTAATCTCCACACTGAATCTCACAAAGTTGGCACCACATCACATATTTTCTGACAAATGTCAGCAAATTTCAATGTCATCGGTCTTAGCTAAGGATACAAAGTTGCTGACGAACTGATTAAAATTCTTAAGACAACGGTGGTAATGCTGTCAGCTCAAACACTCCTCCATAATGTTTTCTTTCTTCATACATAACAAAAAGCTAAGAATTCGCGTCAGTAGATGATAATTTTCCTTTGTAGCATAAATCATACAAACCCCAGACTTGTCCAAAAAGATTTGAAAGTTCTGAGCCCTATGCTTTGCTGAGACGGATTTAGATCTAGAAACTTTCTTTGTTGCATCAGAGGCCTGATTCTTTTCTTGCATAAACTTCATCCTTAAAGGTAAACTATGAAACAAGAGGCCACACTGTCCGTCACTGCATAAGGGACTCTGTTCATTCCCTTGCACTTGTGTTCTCCCGAATTTTCAGATCGTTCATTACTCGCAGATATTATTGCCTGACAAGTCTTTCCCCTCAAGTGTATCATAGTAGAACTTAGACTTATGACGATGAGTCCCTTATATCCTTGCGGTAAACCTTGCTCAAGAGGGACTCATAATGAAACAGTGAAAAACCCGGCTCGATCTCCGAATCAGGATCGAACGACTGCCGTAGTTCTGTTCAACGGTCACTCCTCAGAAAGAAAATGCGATAAAAACCACGTTAAGCAGGTGTTTCATCAAAGAAACTTGGTATAAATCTGAAGAAGGAAGTTCACTTTTCAAGAAGGAGGAAGAAGGAAGAAGAAGGAAGAAGGAAGTTCACTACGTCCAAAATGAGTCGATCAAGGCTACATTTTGCATGTTTTTAAGACCATAACAAACCAGAGAAAACTTCAGCCACATGCCCTAGCAACTTTGTTCAAAATCTAGTCAACAGCATCATTCGAATCGACAATTCAACATCATTGTTCTCTGGCAAATCTCGAAATCTGATTGGTACTGGAGGAATTGCGAAGTTTGGGCCTAAATAGGGCCAAGTTTTTCAGAGTAATACTACGAGTCTCTATTGCCTGAAGCGCCATCATCAAGTCAAAGAGCACAGGGCAGCAAAAGACTCATCGTCATCAGTCTAAGTAGACCTTTCAGCTTTGTGAAAAGAATCACAACTGAACGACGTTTTGTTTTCGAATGTGCACAATGGTGATAGAAGCTCTAACGCCATTAGATCGAACTTCACGTACAGTAGTTGTAGCGGTATATCAGTTAGGCAAATAGCGAAACTACGACTCTGAATAAGTCTAAAGTAAATCTAGATTTATGACGATGTGTCTCCTGTTTCCTTGTGCTCTTTCACTTGATAATGGTGCCTCGGTCAAACAGGGACTCATAATAATACTCTGAAAAACATGGCCCTGTTTAGGCCCAAACTCCGCGATTCTTTGAATACCGATCAGATTGCGAGATTTGGCAGAGAACAATGCTGTCGAATTTTCAGTTCGAATGACGCTGTTGAGTAGATTTTGAACGACTTGCTGCGGCAGGTAGGTGGAGATTTCTCGGGTATGTTTTGGTCTTAATTGACTGTTTGATTGACTCCCAAATTCCGAGAACGGCAGGTTTAGAAGTCTTTCTAAACCTTCTGCTCCAAAAGGAAGAAAGTTTGGCATACTGTAAAGAGATTCTTTATTTTAGAAGAAGAGATAACTCTGAAAATGAGGCGAATTTGCTCCCGTTGTTACGGTAATCGAGTCAGCATCAGACTGGTTGCTAAGCACCAGACTCGTCTTAATGCTTTTTCAATTGGAACCTCGTTTTCGCCAGGATGATTAGGAAACGTGCAGTTTTGAAGAATGTTTGTTTGATTGGTAAAATACGTTTCCGTCTCTGCCAAGCCTACCGCTTCTAGAATTTGGCAGGTTTAGAATTATCAATCAAACTTATCCCTAAATAACAACCTTTATACTTTGAAATTATTCTTAGTACCTTTCAAATAAGAACCTATTTCAGCCTGGCTCTCAAAAAGTAGGTTCTTATATGCGGAGATTTACTGTATAAAAATACCATTGGATCGAGGGTCATTTGTAAGATAGGTTAAAGGATATAATGTTGAATTGTAAATGTCATTCACAGTGGAAACTTCGATGACTTTGTGTGTATTCCTGCCATGATAGCATAGGTTCCAAATCTTGTAAAAAGGTGGGAGCAACTTTCTATGACCTATTTCTCTTACCTGAATGGCTTAACAGAAACTTTAGCTGCCTAACCATAGTTCTACCATTGAATTTTTAAGAACTTTTGAATATTCTTCGAAATTAAAGCATATTTGATATTTCAACTCATTTTTAGCATGTGATATCATTAAATTTCTAAATCATAAACCACAAAAGTTATAGACTTTTGCTTGATACAATATTGTAGACATCCAAAAACTATGGTTTTCTTGGAAATTAGATTACGTTGCGTGAAAAAAGTTAGAAATTACAATAGAATTAAGTTTCTTTGAAAATTTTTCTTGAATTTCTGAAAAAGATGAAAAAGGCTGATTTTGAAAATTTTAAAGGTTTTAAAAAGTCCAACGGCATAATTATAGCAAAATAACGAAAGTTTATTTGAAGTCATTTTACTTCAAAGAAACGGATCAGTGGGGCTTAGACTCACCTTTTTACAGATTTGGAACCAAGATTGCCATGATAGGCAAATTAGTTGTACCTTTTGAGCTCTTCTTCTGATTGAGTATACAAAAATATGAAGCTACATAGTCTTGTTGAAAAACAAACAAGAAAAAACATTAGCATCACTACATAAGGGCCAACAAGTTACGTTCATCACACTGAGATGAATTCATGCCATTGATGTCACTCCACTGAGGGCCTAGATTCCCTCGAGCTGTAAAAATGGCAAAAAATGTCTATCAGCGACGATTTTCTGTCGCCCCGTCGTCTAATGGCCAGAATGTGGTTTAGAGGAAGGCAATTTCTGCTATTTCGGCGACAATGAACCTCTACCGACGTAGTCATATTTAGTTTTATGGTTAGAAAACTGATCTTTAAGGTCCGCACCTTAACGCTCGAGTATTAATATTTAACTGATACGAAGCCTGCCCTATTTCCATCTAAATCATTGCTTTTCGCTCAGTTTACAGATCATATGAGGTTGCAAGCCAATAAATGACAACATGGGAGCGTATAAACCATGTACAATGTTGCATCACCTTTAATTGTCTGGCTTTTAATAAAGTTTTACTGACTATGAGACTGAAGAAACATCTTTGTGGTGTATTTTATTGATAAGTGGCCTCGCCTATTTTAATCCAGATCATTCCTTTTTGCTCAGTTTACTTATCATATGTGGTTTGCTAACCAATAAATGAAAACATGGGAACGTACAGACAATTTACAATTTGCCTGACATTAAATTGTTTGGTAAAGGTTTAAGGGTTTACTTAATCAACATTGATATAGGAGACTGAAGGAACATTTTTTGTGGTACATTTTACTGATAAGTGGCCTGGACTATTTTCATCTACGTTATTGCATTTCGCCCAGTTTAGTTATCATATGAGGGTTGCGCTAGCCAATAAATGAAAACATTGGAACGTACAATGTACTTTTGCCCGACATTTAATAGACCTTTTAGCTATTCTGAAAAAGAATCTCAATCGAACGATACTTTGCTACATTCTGTAGAATTTTCGAATGGGCACAATAGTGATAGAAGCTCTAACGCCACTCGATCGAATCTCGTGTATAAAAATGTATAAAAATAACGATCAATCCAGGCTCTTTTGTAGAATAGCTAAAAGGTCTATTGTTTGGTTTTTAATAAGGGTTTACTTAGCCAACATTGATATATGAGACTGGAGGAACATTTTTTGTGGTATATTTTACTGATAAATGGCCTGGCCTATTTACATCGACATCATTGCTTTTCGCTCAGTTTACTTATTAAATCTTGGTACATGCATTGTACCTTATCAATATTAATTTGCCTGACATTTAATCAGGAAAGTCGGAGAGGGGAGGCGCGGGGGGTCAAGCGCCCCTCCTGCCCTTTCCTAAGAGGGGCAAAGGGGGCAAGAGTTCCCTAATTATGGAAAAATAAATTTGTTTCACAATGTTCAATTCAAGCCGTGAATTTAACACTTAAGTTGAATAATCATTGCTACTTGCATCGGTCTTACCCAAATGTGCAAAAGAGAACATCACTAACATCAGTTAGAATAGTCTTGATAGTATTTTAAGCCAATCAAAAGGGTGTACCCGCAAAAACATTTCCAGGGGAGCACCCCAGATCCACCTAATTTTAGGTTCGCTTCCCTCGTCATCAGTCTGGAGTGCCCTTGCGTCCCCTGTTGACCCCCTTGCCCTACTATCGCCCCGGCGTCCCTGCATTTAATTGTTTGGTTTCTAATACAGCTTTACTTAAAGGGCATATGCCACAAAACTGATCGGTTCATGTGATAAAACTGTCTCTGATGTTTACTACGAAAGCACAGGATCGAGGATGAACTTTTATTGCAATGACAATTCAGTCTCGGTCCTGTGCTGTTGTAATGAACAATGGCGAGAATTACATCGCATGAACCAATCGGGTTTGTGACATATGCCCTTTAAAGGAACTGAATCCATATCAATACTAGAGCGCTAACGCTGTCCTGAATTTTTGCTGACAAACCGCTGACGGTCCTTTGCTATTGTACAGTAGTGCAAAAGTCTTTATAAAGCCCCATAGTCAAACAGATCAAACATTTCACCTAACATTATAAAAACGAATGTTTGATGAAATGTTGGGCTTGTTTGGCCACCTTGTTTGGTCTCATAACATCTGTTTGGCAATGTTGGGCGAAGTTTGATCTCAGTCAAAAACAAAGTTTGTTTTTCGTTGTTGTGTGAAATGTTGGATCTGTTTGACCACTCTAACATATGACTATGTCTATTCAAATTGACTTCCGTCACGGTAGGTCACGTCAAGGTCGTGTCTCTCGTTTTCGTTTTGGTTTTTCTGTATGCTTCTTTCTTCGTGTGAATCATGGCAACATCGAATAAATCAGTGACCGAAGATATGATTTCCACCATCGTGAATGACATCCGCCTTGTTAAAAAGAAGAAACCCGACAAGAAGTTCATCGTGCGAGAAGCTGCCAAGCACGGCCTAAGCAAGACATGCACGACGTCCACACTTGGACAGATGGTTTCTAACGGCAAGCTCTATTCCAAAGGTGGATCTTATTATGTGGTTAATTCACCGAGCGAGAATGCACACCAGTCTGAAGATGATGAAGAAGAAACCGAAGTAACCTCAATTAAAACCTCACCAAAGTCATCCAAAGGTAAACAAAACTTATCTTCCACGCCCCTTCGTCATTTTGAGCCCTCCGTAGCTGAAGTCCCACATGCCAGCTATACAGCATTGCTTGATTTTGGCATTTATCAAAGTTTCTCGCAGTTAGCAAATTGTGTCGCAGAATTGCATCGCATAATTTTCAAGGAAAGAGAAATTAATAAAAAGCTGCAAGAGGAAAATCTTAGCTTCAGGAGGAAACTCAGCCTAGTTGGAGGGAGTATTCAGACGGCGGAGGTGACTCAAATTAGGACAATGGAAACGGAACAAAAGCATAAAAATACTAACAATGATGACAACAATGCAACAAAAGGATTTCCTATTGTATACGAAAGTATTGTAAACACCCAAAATGAGACACTGGAAAGAACGACCAGGAAAAAGAAAAGCAAAAAGAGAAAGAGGAAAACAAAAGGACTTCCCGATGGCAAAGGGCAGCCTTGTAACTCCAAAGAGAATGCTGCAGCATCAGATCCCACTGAGGACAGCAAAGTGCAGCCTGCCAACTCCCGGGAGAATGGTGAACAAGAAGAGCGTATCGTACTAGACAATGAAGATGGCAACGCAAATAATACCAAAGAAAACAAGGCAGTCCCAAAAGAGAAAGACACGAAGCATGATACTGAAAAGGAAACAACGAAAGATGCCAAGCAAAAACACACAACTGTTATCATCGGAGACTCCATGATAAAGAACGTTAAACCTTGGGAGCTAAAACATCGTTGTGAGAAGAATGAGAGGATTTATGTGAAATCTTTCAGTGGAGCGAATGTTGATCAGATGAAACATTATGTCAAACCAACCATAGAAGATAAACCAGATGCTATCATTTTGCACGTTGGTACAAACGAACTGCGGAAGAAGAAAAACGAAGTCCAAATAGCAGAGGAGATTATTGGCCTTGCCAAGTCAATCGAGCAAGAGAAAACATCGATCACAGTTTCTGGCCTAATCGCAAGAAGCGACCCATTCGAAGAAAGAAGAAGAAGGGTTAATCTCATTCTGGCTGATATGTGCTTCGAAAGCAAACTTCGATACATCGATCACCCAAACATTGACTCTGCAATACACCTGAATCGAAGTAAGTTGCATCATAACTCTCATGGAGATAAAATTTTGACGGAGAACTTATTTAAAGCTTCAAGGCTATGACTGAAGGAAAATATTAGCAAAAAGAGGTATGAGAAGGATGAAGTTGGGGTTGGCACAGCCGCAGTTTCTTCTGCCAATGCCCCTCTCTTGTCTCAGAAGTCTGGCTCATGTGTTGGAATGGGGGATGAGATTGAGGTTGACAAAGTCACAGTTTTCTGTGGCAGCGTCCTTCTCTCGTCCCCCAGGTCTGACTCGTGTGTTGGAATGGGAGACGAGATCGAGGCTGGCAAGGCGGGGGAATCCTGTGGCGGTGCCTCTCCCACGTCCTTCCAGTCTAACTTAAATTTTGATAATATTAACGATAAAAATAATTGCTCTATTGTAGAATCCCACGAAACCACTGATAGCGATACATCTGCGAATGAGGCCTCTAATGATAGTTCTTTGGAAGCTGTCAGGGCAAAAAATCACAATGGCCTGATCATTGCCTACATAAATATTAACTCAATCAGAAACAAGTTTGAATTTCTAAAACCCCTCATAGCTGATAATGTTGATGTACTAGCTATTGCAGAGACAAAAATTGACGAAACCTTTACAACCAGTCAGTTTTTACTAGATGGCTTTTCAAAGCCCGTCAGGTTTGATCGGAATCAACATGGAGGTGGTTTACTGATTTATGTCAGAGAGGGTGTTCCCTTCAAAGAGATATCTGTTTACAAAACACTAAATGACATTGAATGTGGCATAATTGAAGTAACTCTCAAGAAGCAAAATGGCTACTTTTCTGCATTTACCGACCTCCAGCTCAATCTGAAAGATATTTCTTTGATGAGATAGGAAAGGGGCTGGACTTTTACAGTAGCAAATATGAAAGTTTCTGTTTGATAGGTGATTTTAATTGTGAGCCCAAAGATAGTGCTATCAGTGATTTCATGGATAACTATGATTTATATAATCTGGTCAAGAGCCCAACCTGTTTTAGGTCTGACAGCCCTAGATGTATTGATCTGATCCTGACGAACAGGAGGAAAAGTTTTCAGAATACGTTAACGGTGCACACAGGGCTGTCGGATTTTCATGCCATGATAGTCACGGTACTTAAGGGTGGATATAGGAAAAAAGGGCCCAAGATCATTACATATAGAAATTACACCAACTTCTGTGCTGAGGACTTTAGGAAGGATCTTTGTGATCAGATAACGTCTGAACTGCAGGATAACGAGGACTACGGCGCTTTTGATGCTGTAGTTACAAATACACTTAATAAACATGCTCCTCTGAAGAAAAACTATTTGCGTGCCAATGATGGCCCTTTTATGACAAAGGCCTTACGAAAAGCGATGATGCATCGCAAGAAATTACGCAATAGATACATCAAGAGTAGAACTGAGGATAATCTTAAAGCTTTTAAAACGCAAAGAAATTTTTGTGTGAAACTCCTGCGCAAGACGAAATCTGATTACTATCGGAACCTTGACCTTGGAGACCTTGCAGATAACCGTAAATTTTGGAGGACAGTCAAACCGGTTTTCTCAAATGAAGTACAAACAAATTCATCTGTGACTCTAATGGAAGATGGAAAAATGATAACTGAGGACTTAAAGATAGCAGAAATTTTTAATCATTATTTCACAAACATAACAGAGAGTTTGGGAATTTCCGAAGACCAGACACTGCTCTCACCAACCAATGGGATAAATGATCCAGTGGAAAAAGCTATCAAAAAATATGCTAATCATCCCAGCATTAAAAAGATCAAAGAATGCTGCGAACTGAGTCGATTTGAATTCAAACCAGTGACTGTTAATGAGATACTTTTACAGATTCAAAAACTGAACTCAAAAAAGGCGTCTCCCTTAAACAGCATTCCAGCTAAGATCCTCAAACAGAATGCAGATATTTTTGCTGTTCTCATCCAAAAAATCTTCAATTCGAATTTGTCGGAATGCTATTTTCCAAAGGAACTGAAAGCTGGTGAGGTCTCGTCCCTGTTCAAAAGTCTTGATGCTTCTATCAAGAAAAATTATAGACCTATAACGGTTTTATCATCTGTGTCCAAAATTTACGAGAGAGTCCTGGAGAGTCAAATGAAATCTCATGCCCTTAGTTTCCTCTCTCCTCTTCTGTGTGGATTTCGAGAGGGCTATGGAACCCAACATGCACTTTTACGACTCATAGAAACCTGCAAAAAGACCTTAGATAAAGGTGGTGTCGCTGGAGCACTGCTCATGGATCTCTCAAAGGCGTTTGATTGCTTGAATCATGAGCTTTTGATTGCAAAATTAAGTGCTTACGGTTTCAGTATAAGTGCATTGCGGTTGATCCATAGCTATCTCAATGAGAGGAAGCAGAGGGTAAAGATGAATGGGTCCTTCAGCACATGGAGAGAAACAACGATAGGTGTGCCGCAGGGTTCGGTCTTGGGACCTCTTCTGTTTAACATATACCTCAATGATCTCTTCATGTTTGTGAATGATGCTGAAATATGTAACTATGCAGATGATACGACTATCTATGCTTGTGACAACAATATTGAAGGTATCATTGAAACATTAGAGAGTGATGCCCTTAAAATTGCAGAATGGTTTCCAAACAACTGTATGAAGTTGAATGAGGACAAATGCCATCTGATGATCTTTGGAGATAAAAGTAATGATATTTCTTTAAATATCGGAAGTGTGAGGATTAAAGAGAGCAAGGAAGAAAAGTTGCTTGGAGTGATTCTGGACAAAACATTATGCTTTAAACAGCAAGTAAAGTCCATTTGCAAAAAGGCTGGGCAAAAGCTACATGCTCTCTCGAGAATCTCTCATTTTCTTGACACTGAACAACTAAAGAGAATAATGAGGGCATTCATCTTGTCCCAGTTCAACTACTGTCCTCTTGTTTGGATGTTCTGCAATAGAACACTTGACAACAAAGTCAATCGTATTCACAAACGGGCATTGCGGATAACTTACAAAGATATGAGATCAGATTTTGACACAATGTTACTCAGAGACAATGCGGTCACAATCCACACAAGAAATTTACAGTTGCTGATGACTGAAATTTATAAAACAAAATGGGAACTCAATCCTACTTTTATGAAGGAGATCTTTGTTGAAAAGCACAGTACTTACGGGTTAAGAAGCTGCCATAATCTACTGCTGCCACAAGCGCGCACTACTTGCTATGGCATAGAGACGATCTCGTTTCTAGGAAGTAGATTATGGCAGGCACTTCCCAATGACATGAAACTATCAGATACCCTCTCCACCTTTAAAAGGAGAATAAAAACCTGGAAAGGAGAGGAATGTAACTGTAGACTGTGTAGACCTTTCGTGGCTCAGGTTGGGTTCTTAAAAGGATAAATGCGTTGCATTGTAAATACTAAAAATTTCTGTAAAAACATTGTAAAAATCTGTATATATGTATCATATTGAATTAATCCTTATGTTAGATATATATGTATTTTTCTTTTATTTTGAAACAATTTTACTTTGTAGTAGGCTTGAATTAGCTTTTATTTTATAGCTAGCCATTCTACGCCTACTTTAAATAAATAGATAATAAAAATAATAATAATAATAATAATAATAATAATAATAATAATAATAATAATAATAATAATAATAATAATAATAATAATTAATAATAATAATAATAATAATAATAACAAACATTTCGCCAAACATTCTCATTTGTTTTCATCAATATGCCTTTGTGCATGCTCCGCAGCATTTACTGGACTGCACAGGCACCTTCTTATCACACGTTTCAAACCAAGTATTTGGTGCCATGTTAGGTGGCATGTTAGTTCTGTTTGACCACCACCTCACAACATGAAGCAAAATCAAGATATGAATTTTGATAATATTTGGTGAAATGTTTGATCAATTTGACCGGGGCTTAAGTAGAGACCATAGACTTCATCATCCTTGCGTTATCCTCGGGAATTTTTTTGGTTTAATTTCAATATGGATTAAATGGCAAGTTTTGTTTAATGATTGAAAAGAAGTTGATATCGGTCATGAGAACGCTAAAGCAAAACCCTACAAGCAAGAGCATAGCAAAATAAGAACCTACAGACTGATTTTGAGCCAAAACACACCCAAAGATAAGAACCAAAAACAGACTGATATACTTCAATGTTCTTATGAGATGGCACACTAAATTAAGAAATTTCATCATATTAGCGTAACAAACTCCCAACTATTGATAACTGAACTGCTCTAACAGTTTTCAGAGATATGCAAGTTGTTTTATCAAGCCGTATGATATAAATTGCTTTGTTAACAGCAATCCTCTCTAATATTTAAATGCAGTCAACTTTATTTAACACATTGTATACTGTAGCTATATATTCATCACAGTCACAAGTGTCCTTGCAATAAGAAACACATCCTGAAAACTTCATAAGTACCTCATTTATAAGAACCTAGCCAGTCTATTTATTAGAAAAGTATGCTCTTGTTTGTGGGGTTTTACTGTATTCATACGAACTCAAGACTGCAGGAACATTACAGTACCGGGTGTCCCAAAAAACTTTCCCTACTTGAGCGGTTATTTTAGTACAAGTGTGCTTTATTTGATAAAGATTTTAAAAGAAATCTGTTATACAATGCTCAACTTAGATTTGAGTATTTTTTCCTTTCTGTATCTGCGCGCATTGATTTTCTATAATCATTCTCCTGAAAAGCAGACTACACGTTTTTTTTATAAGAAACTGGTTTATAAGAAACTAGTACTAAGATGGCCAAAATTTAAGAAACTCTAGTACTATGTCTGGGAAGTACTAAGAAACTTATCAAAGTTAAAGCATGGATATTATAGCAAATAGATTGTTGAACCTTTATTTTTGAGCAATATTATCTAATCATTTGTGTTTTCGACATAACAGAACACTGTTTATTCCCTTATGATGTTTTAAATGTCAAGAATCATATTTGCCGCAGTGTTAGCGACCACATTGATAATTCCGCATTCAAAAATAAGAAACTAATTAAGAAACTTTTAGTACTAAAATGGACAAAATTTCATGCGAAATTGAGAAACTTTTAGTACTATGGCCTGATCCTAGTTTCCTATAAAAAAACGTGTATCTGAAATGTTCAAGAAAAGCTAAAAACAGTTTATCCATAAGATCGTTAGACCGTTCCCTCAAAATCCACAGAAATTCTGTTTTTTAACTAAATTCCAACAGTACGGAGCTTGAACTTCATAAAGGGACCAAAGCAAAGTCATATTTGCCTGTTTTGTCCGTAAACAGCACGCTTATGCTTGACGCTCAAAGAAAACGTATAGTACAGAAGACAGGGTCCTGTGGTCCGCACTTTACCTTATTGCCGATTTTACCAATGAATACCAGTGAATACCAATTTAAGGAATTGACACGTGGTTGTATGCATTCACACCTATGATGCAAAACATGGAAGGAATGGAAGATATCTCCATCTCTAGATTTCCCATCTTTTCAAGGACTTCTCCAGCATGCAATTTTCGAAAAACCCATATTTTGGAGGTCTTTTGCTGAGCAAAAAAATCGTGTAAAATCATATGGATCCAAGTGAGCCTTTAACCCTTTCACCCCCGGAAGGGCCATATGGCCCAACAGTATTCATTGAGAACTGCGAATTTTTCAGGGGGTAAAGCATTTGGAATTTTGATTGATTCGAAAGGTTATGCACATTGCATTTTCCTGTTAAGCTTAATTTTTGCCGGGCGTGAAAGGGTTAAGCAAGAGACTGCTGTTGACATCGCTCAAAACGAGGCAGTGGTTGTTGTTGTGGAACTAATCAAACGGGGAAAGTTTTTTTGGGACACCCGTTATATCCCCCCGATGTAAGAACCTACCAAAATAAGAGCCTTGAGGCTGTTTTCCTAAATTATGTACTTTGCCAATAAGAACCAGTTTCAGTTTGATGAAACATGGGTTCTTATTGCAGGGGTTGCAAAGTAGACCTTTGGTTGCTGTTATTAAGGTCATTGTAGTCCCAGTTGGCTTTGAAAGTTTGATTCTCCTCCCCCCCATTAGTTATTAGGTTCACAAGGACGCTCCAGAAGCAAATAATAGGGCTGAACATCTATGTAAGACTCTGAAAGGGCCTACATGACACACTCTTCAAAATAGAGCCTTTATACCTTGAAATTAGTCTTAGTACCTTGGAAATAAGAACCAATTCCAGCCTGGCTCTCTAGAAAGTAGGTTACTATACGCGGGAATTTACTGTATATGTGGTATATTTTAATAAAAAGTGGTCTGGATTAATTCCATCTAGATCATTGCTTTTTGCATAGTTTATTAAACAAGGGTTGCGGTGGCCTTTCCTCAAGGTTTTAAGATTTCATTTGCATATTTTGATAAAACGGACCGCTGTGAAAAGCACTTCTTGGTGATGGCGGTATCCCCAGTAAGATTTTATCTACTTAAATCGAATCAACTTATAAAAGTCCTCGAAAGGACGTACCTTTCATATAAGACACTAAGAATTCGGACCAGCACTGAACGTTTCGTATAATTATCAGGTTTTTAGCACTCCAAGTTTCTTCAAGTTTCTCAAAGGATCCATTACAATATTCATGTTCATTACCAGCGCCCACGTTTCAAAACAACAGTTTTTGAAGCCTTTCCAATACCAAGATATTTCATAAAATGCTTCAGAGTGCCATGAAATGGGAAACAAGCCAAAATAAAGTACAAACGTGTGAAGGATTTCCATTATCAAAGGCGCAGGTTCTTAACTTTTTGGCATTCAGAGAGTTGATTTCTTATACGCAGTTTCTCGTAAAAACATACTAAAGCTGAATGCTGCAATGGGGGCCACACCAGGTGAGGGGGCGCATCAAATAGTGCGGTAGATCTGCGATGGACTACTACTGCTATGCTATCTGATAAATGTTCAAGGAAAAGTACAAAAAATCTCAACTTTGAACTAAAATTGAATAAAAAGCAGGACGTGACATATAAAAGAAATTCAAACTTGAAATATAGCAATGAAAAACTTCATACCCAAAACAAGAAATGTGGATTTCTGTGAAAGACACTATTTTTGTAGAGTTAGATACCCTAATTGGGGGCATTTTTCGACAGATTCCTGACTGCTGAATTGATTTTTAAGAAGACGCTGCTTTGAAGGGGGAGGGAGCTTTCTTCAAAAGCTGGGCTTAAAGAGAAACAGAGAAACTGGCAAGTTTCCGGGAGAAATACAGCAAAAGGTTGCCAAAGAAAAATTCAAAAGCTGAGCAGAATGTGTCTCTTTTAGAAGTGCTAAGTCATGTATGGCCTTGTAGCTTAGTGAAGCTGGCATCCTTCATTCATTCTTTCAAAACAATATGCTCTTTGGCTGTATATTAGATGTTTATATTTGGACTTTCCCATCGTAAACATTGATTTTAGGTAATAAGATTCTTCATTGGCATCATATGGATTGAATTGCAATCCACCTTTTCAAGATAAAAGGTGCGAAAACGGAAGTCTCTGTTGTACAGTAAAGTCCCGCCTTTAAGAAACTCGTTACGGGAAGGCAGCCTGATTGGTTTCTTATGTCAAGATATGCTTCTTCAAAGCAGGGTGTGTATACCATGGTATAAGAAACACGTTTATACTCCAAACAGCTGTCAACATTGTTAAGAAAACGTTTTTGATATATGGGCTGTTATGTGTGAATCTAATAGTTTGAGCCAGTACTGTACGGTTCCTGAAACTATAACAATTTGGGCCTAAAACTTTCATTCTTGTTTCTAGAGAATTGAGACTTATGATATCAGAGACATATTCAAATATGCGCCTGATAACAGTGCTATAAGCCATTGCATAAGAAACTGAAAATTAATCAGCCTGGATAGTTTCTTGTAGAGAGGTATTTTATTCTGCGAAATCAGGCCTGGATTTCTTATAATGCAGTTTCTGAAAGGCGGGACTTTACTGTATGCGATTTTGCATTTTAAATCTTTTTCTACCTACAAGTCTCGTATTCATACAAATTTTCATATTCATGTCTGTCTTCATTTGAAAATCATGGCGATATAAAGAAATAACAATCAAAAGGGCATCAACTGAGAAATCAAAGTTTTGACTAATTTTTGTCCCAACATCTGAGTTCACCGTCAAAATCATTATAACTTAAAATCGACGTAATTTCCAAACGAAAATGGATACGAACAGATACGAAAATGGAAATTTGCTTTAACACTGAACTTTTAACGTAGAACAAGATTTTAGTATCAAAAATATAAAATCGCAAACAACAAAAGACTTCCGTTTTCGCTCCTCGTATCTTGAAAATGTGGATTAGGTCAATTGATAAGTTTTCTACGATACGCCAATTTTCATAGTCTTGGGCTACCCTCCTTAAAGATTTGAAATGATGATGAAAAACAATGACGATAACAAAAAGCATAAAACTTACTATTCTATCACAATGATTTGCGATTTCTTCAAATGTAGCTTTCTTGAAATTGAGAACTGTTGAAGGCCTCTTGGTACTTTCATCTCTCCCTGTCAAGAACAATGGATGCATCATTAACAAATACAGAGGATGGGAGGATATTCATCGAATGACAGATTTGGAACTACAGTTCAGTGTTACTTGAAGGCAAGAAAATTCCAAGGGAAGAAACTTCGTAAGTTAGAAAAACATGAAATTTTCCGTAATTAAAGGACATATGTCACCTTAGTAATTGCTTAATACAACAAAAAAGTGTGGAGTGGAATTCCATTGTTTTGTGACCTTTCATTTCTGCTTCACGAATTTTCATTGCAATGAAAATTCAGCCTCGCTCCTTTGCTTTTTAATAAACAATAGAGAGAATTGTATTGTGTGAACCAACCAAGTTCATGACCTATGTACTTTAAAGAGGTAGAGTCACGCAATGTATTAATGTTTTGGCATTAATGGTTTCTTGTTCCTAAAAATGACTTCAAGCGATTGTATCACAGTTTGTTAACCCTTTCACGCCCGGCTAAAATTAAGTTTAACAGGAAAACCTAATGTAGATTTTCGTTTTCCAGGGGGTATCATAATCAGTGATTCAGTAAGCAATGGATAAATACAATGTGCATAACCTTTCAAATCAATCAAAGTTCCAAATGCTGTACCCCCTGAAAAATTCGCAGTTCCCAATGAATACTGTTGGGCCATATGGCCCTTCCAGGGGTGAAAGGGTTAAGGAATAAGCGAGCTTCATTTTTACGTATGATGAATTTCATTTTGAGCATGGTGTGCTGCGTTAGAAAGCAATTGAAACGATTTTCGAGATTGGCATTTGGAAAACTTTCTGCCCTTGCTATATTTAAACATAAGAACACTACTGCTGCAAATCGTCTATCCGCGTTATGTGATGTAATATAGTTGCCTCAACTCCAGATCGAGTAGGACTGGTTGCCTTAACCCTTCCTTGCCCGGCTAAAATTAAGCTTAACTGGAAAACCTAATGTAGATTGTCATTTTCCAGGGGGTATCATAATCAGTGATTCAGTAAGCAATAGATAAATATAATGTGCATAATCTTTCAAATCAATCAAAATTCCAAATGCTTTACCCCCTGAAAAATTCACAATTCTCAATGAATACTCTTGGGCCATATGGCCCTTCCGGGGGTGAAAGGGTTAACTTCCAAATTCGGATAAGAAATGGCAGACCTGATGTAGGTTAGTGTGAAGACAAGACAACACTTCTTTATTTTACCATACCAGAGTTAAAAACACAAAGAAACAACACTGATGCTAAAAGGTGAGTGATAAGTTTGAACTTGATTCTGGCATTCACTAATCATTGAGCAGAGCCGGTTTTCATTACTGAACAGCTGCACTGATTATAATAATGAACCATATCGGCAGACGGATGAAAATGACATCTGTTTAGCCATTTGAGCTTCTTTTGCTTAACGTGGCTTTTATCGCATCTTCTTTAATAGGAGTGACCATTGAACAGAGCTAAAGCAGTCATTGGATCATGAATCGATCGCTCGAATGCAGAAAATAGGGTCAGCTTTTCACTGTTTCATTATGAGTCCCTGTTTAGCAAGATTTACCGCAGGAGTAAAGGGGACTCATTGTCATAAGTCAAAATGTTGACTACTTACGCAAGGCATTCTTCAAATCTTCATACGTGATTTTCTTTGCTTCGACCTGTATGATATGAAGAACACATAAGAGTTTTACTCAGCATCAAGAAAATTATTTTAGAAATAAGCAATACCATTATTCTGATTGCCGAAGGAACGCAAGCGTTGTTTTATATACTCAAACCGGTTTGAAAATGCTCATGTGCGGGGGAGGCAAATTAGAGCTACCGAGAGAGTTTTCCGAGGCCCAGGGACAAAACTGTGAAATGAGGCCCAATGCAACCGAAGCGAACAGCAAATTTTTTCAATCGAGTCCTATAGATGGGCTAAAAATGCATTTCAGAGCATTTCCTGCAGTCAAAATGTTGAAGATCTTCACCAATGAGGCCCCTTAGACCGTCAGGCCCTGAAGCGAATCCTACCCCTCTCTAGGCGACCCTGATTAGCGGACACAGCCAAATCTCAAACTGATCTGATACTCAAATTCGAATCGATCCGAGTTTTCTCATTTAAGAGTAATCCAAGCCTATTCATAGCTACCAATATATACCTTACATTAAGCAGCTTTTTACCCGAATTTTAATTGTTATTTATGACAATGATTGAAAGCATACCAATATGACTAATATATCCATAAAAACCAAATGCTATAGCAACTGATTTTGCTCGAACTTTCCAGAAAATAAATTTGAAACTTAAAGGACAAGTCCGGGGCTGATAAAATTATTGTTAAAAAGCAACCTTACCAACTGCTGAACACCAATCGTGAGTTCTTTCCAAGTATTGACGCCTCGAACTTTCAAAAACTGGTTGATCAATCTTCGCAAGTTAGGCAAAATATCGTCACAATTTTGTATTTTGTACTAGTGTGTGAAGGCACAATAAGAAGGCTAGCAATGTGGATGGTATAATGTATCAACACATTTGACCACCTCGTTCAGGACAATGTGAAGTGACGTCATAGAAAATGACGTCGCTTCGTACTTCTTAGCAGATTGAAATAAGTAGTTTCGCAGATTAAAAGAGAAAAAAAGAAGGAAAAAGTAATTCACTCCATTCAGAACAGTGTAATCTCTTCAATAATCAACAATTATACCAACCCCGGACTTGTCCTTTAAGAAATTTGAGCCTCAAAACGACATGCATCATATAAACAAGAACCATTTCAGGTTAGGGTGCGAGAAAGTGGTTTCTTGAATGCGGGGCCTTATACTGAATATATCTATGAGTTCCCTCGGTGAAAATTCCTGAAAACGGGCTTTCTTAATACCTTTGCTTGCATTGTAGATACGTTGCCGGAGGAATCCGCTCTCAGCATCGGGAAGCCGCCATCTGGTAATGATCCTACCGATGAAGTACGCACTGCAAAAAATATCAAAGTCATGTAGTTTATGATTAGCTCAGCAGAACATCTCGAAATAAAACTGAAGCGCAAAATCAAAGCACTTCCAAATAAAAGAAACGCGCCCTGTCAGTGATATTTACAATACTTCTTTTTTCAGGGAAATAGTTTATTAATTTATCAGACTTTATTTATCAGTTTCAGTTTCCGTCTCACTCTATCACTTTTAGATAGCCTGCGTGCATCCCCTACTGTTCCTGTAGAGTTGAAACTTCCCGTTGTATTGAATTCCTTTTCTGACGCCAGTAGGGTCTGCGAACCAGCGAATGAAAGCCTGTTCTGAGTCACGTGCTGGTTCCGCAAAAACACGGAACTATTTTCATTGATCAGTAAACAATCCATTGTCTTGCGAAGTACTTCATGTGGGTTTTACTTCATCGTAATTGCAAAATGACGTTGTCGAAGAGCAAAATGGCCTCGCATGACAATAGATTGTTCATTAATCAATGAAAATAGTTCCGTGTTTTTGCGGAACCAGCACGTGATTCAGAACAGGCTTTCATTTGCTGGTTCGCAGACCCTACTGGCATCAGAAAATGAATTCAGTTCAACGGGAAATTTCAACTCTACGGAAACATTAGGGGATGCACGCAGGCTACTTTTAGAGCGAAGGTTCTTTTGGGTCACCCGGTATCCAGGGAGGGGGGGGGGAGTAACTTGAGCTGCCAAGATACGGAGTTGTGCCATTCAAATCGTAAAAGTACCACCCATAAATCCGGAGAAATTTCTCAAAAGTATACCCATAAATCCGGAGAAATTTCTAAAAATCATACCCATATACCCGCAAATGCCAAAACAGCTCGCCAATAAAAGAATTACTACAAAAATTGTTGAAAACTATACCCATAAATCCGGACTCTATCAAGAAAGAGGTATCCTAAAAAATGGCACAACCCCCGTACAATGGACAAGTTAACTTCCCCCCCCCCCCCGGGCCCAGCATAAACTAATATTTCTTGAGTCACCCAATCGGCATTTTCCGCAATTATCCAAAGGTGCAACAAGTTCTTGATTCACCACATAGCCTAAGAGAAAGCATACCAAATCGCACCTGGAATAGGCGAAGGATTGTACGGAACATCAATGATTGCTGTGTCATATCCACTTGTCTTTAACAGATTAATGATCACGTGACGATCAAAGTACGCGAAATCAGATAGCCTGCTGTTGAAATCGAGACTAATGTCATCGTTTAATGCACTGCTAGGCAACAACATTGGGTAATGCTCCTTCCTACGGGTCATCACCTACGACAGAAAAATTCATATTTTCAATTTTTCAAAATAACGAATCTAGTCTAACAGACTTACGTAAAGGTTGTTGAATGAACAATATTTGTACTCAGACTGATAAATGTACGAATTCTTACTCGGAAAAACATGATTTCTTGAGCTTTTAACTTTTAAACGGGCTGGGTCACGTAAAGCAAACAAACTTCTTTCAAAGCGAAAATTCTGCAGTTATTTTTAATAGGCCATGTCACACACCTTTTCCATTTCATTCTCATAAAGAAAGTGTTATTTGAAGAGCTGGTGTTTTGAATTCCGTAGAGTAACAAATGAAACACTCTTAGTCACCGGTCATTAACTATCTGTTACGGTGGGCTGGAGGAAATATGGCTGGGCCACGAAATATCTTTCAACAAATAGGGTGGGCTACCAAATAATTTTGCAGCTTTGGGTGGGCCATGAAGCCAATACATTGACTTGTTAGGATATATCTCCTTTGTGATATGATTCTGACAGATGTGTTTGACTTTGGACAATTTTCAAATTTGTTCAAAATATGACTACAGAACTATTAATAACGCACTGTTAATTGTTAACAACACTGTTTCAATAACAATTTTATCTAATTCCGTTGGCAATGAAGTTTTTCATGCACTAAAAAGATTGATTGTCATTTCATGTGCTAGCGATACGTCTTGATACAACCAATGATATAAGGATGGGCCATGAAAAATTTTCGTACGTGGCTGGTGGGCCACAGAAATGTTTGTTTCTTTCACGTTGGGCCACAAAATTCTTTGAGAAAATTCGATTTCCCTCCGGCCCACCCTAGCAGATACTTGATGACCTGCCCCTTATTTTGTTTGTTTGTTTTTGTTTTCAATTTATTTTGAGTGGGCTTGTCAAGATTTCTAGCTACTGAAAGCTAATTTAGGCCTACTGTGCATGCCGCATCCAGGCATGGGACCCCTAGTTTAACGTCCCTTCCGAAGGTGAGTTGCGAGGTCAGGCCTCAGAGGTCACCCATCCGAAATCTGACCTCACTCGACCAAGCTTAACTTCAGTCACCTGACGAAGACTGTATAAGCCACTCGGCCACTCACCCCGCGAGAAGTTTGCATAGAAGTGGTGGATTTTGAAGAGTATCAAAATTGTCTCCATTGAAGACCAGTGGGAGAGGGTACTCCAATTGTGGCCTGGCAGGTTGGTTCAGTGAAGGTCAAAGAGGGCCAAAGCAAAAATTTGAAAAACATCCTCAAATGGTAGTACCTTTTTACAAAAACCATCAATTGCAAGTTCATGGACATAAAATGGGGACATTTGATAGCGTCTGTTAACGAAAATTACCTGCATTTTTTCAAAATAGCTTTTGCAAATACTCATGGAACAAAGCAAGAAAACTTCAAATCAACTCATAATTCTTTGCTGCAATGGCCAAGATGGCATGCGGAGGAGCATACCAACTTGAAATCCTTGAAGTGGCTCAAAAATCTTAAAATGCCCCAAATTGGAAGTAAGTATTTGGAAAAATGGGCCATTTGGTAGCTATTTGGTAGCCATTCGGTATGACCTTTAGACCGACTGGACACCCCCCTTTTAGGCTATAATGGGAGCATCCCCAGGATTGGAGATGGCGACTTGTAAACTGATTCATAGTACTTCTGAAGCACCACACAGCAGGAATGTGTAGTTGATAGCTCAACGTTCTGGTTCGAAACTTTGCTGTTATTCTTATTCTTTCTACGCACGGGGAGAAAAGTATAGGGGGGAAGTTACTGTGTTACGTATTTATTGTGAGAAGGTTACTGCAGGAAATTGAGTGAAGTGTTCAAAACATCTTATGTAACTTATGAAATTTAGTTTCCCACTGTAGGCCTAACGTATGAAGTATATTACATGTGTTGAGTGTACTGTTTAACACATCCTCTTTGACTCTGCTTGATGCGATCTTTTCGATGTGCTTTGACCCCAAGAGTTGACGAGCCGAGGCTTGATATGCAAAACTGAAGCTTAGAACTTAGCTCTTTTGCTAATGCGTTGTGAAGTGATGCAGGATGCAGCGAATATGTCGTTGTTTTAAATCAATAATTGATTGGAGATGAACAGTTGAATGATCTCAACTGATCACCAAACTCATCATTAAATGATGACTGTGTGAACAGTTGAATAATCTCCGAAAGATCAGAGGTACCGGTCATCAAGAAGCAAGCAACAGCTAAAACTGCAATTAAGAAATGTTGAACTTCATTATTTCTTTGTCGGGATGTTTCCAGGTGACAAAAATGATTGTTTCCTGAGCAAAAGAGTCAGTTGATAGTTACGTAAGAGAGTTGAACCACCTTTGCACAAGCTACCATCGGAAGGTGACTTCCTGCAGAAAACTTCATACGTTGAATAGGAAACTGTAATTTCTTCCTTATCTTGTAAATTCGAAATTGAGAATCAAGATGCTTTTGCTGATGTGAGGAGCGGAATGTAGAGTGTAAGTTTCTATCTCTCACTTAAATCAAGCTTGGAGCTGGAGACCATTGTTTGATTGACTAAACAATTTTGACAGACATTCGATGGAAAAGACTCATCTTGTGTCAAGATATAGTAACTTAATTGTTAAGGCAAAAATCAGAGTCAAAAATACAGAAATGAAATAGCCAAAGCAAAGCTCAAACAAACACTATACAGCAAGAGACTTTATTGTGGCACAAGAATTCAACCGTTCCGTTCAAGTAAAGCAAGAAAAGGAACTAAAGTGAAGACAATATAACCAAAGCAAAGAATAAGCAAACACCATACAACCAGGGATCCCAACACGCAGCAAGAACATGTACTAAAATAAGACAAGAAAACAAGACGAGTAGCTCTAGTAAAAAGAACATAGCCAAACCAAAGCATATGCAGTCACCATATAGCAAGGGATCTTAAAGTGCCGCCTAACAAGAACATGAACTATGACAAGGGAGGAAGCCAAGGCAAGGATCTAAAGTAATAAGAACATAGCCAAACTACAGCATATGCAGTCACCATATAGCAAGGGATTTAAAGTGCCGCCAAACAAGAACACATACTAAGCCATTAGAGGAAAAGAAGGCAATTATCCAAAGTAAAAAGAACATAGCGAAACCAAAGCATATGCAAACACCATACATGAAGGGAATTTAACGTCCAGCAGGGACATACACTAAACGAGGAGAGGAATCGAAGACATTGCAAGAAGGCTCGACAAGAAGCCAAGGTAAAGTTGATAGATCCAAGTCAAAGCAAAGAAAGCAATATGTCAATATGCAATAAGAAAGCAGTAGGAAGATGTACTTCTTTGCTAACATTCACAAATAATGTAATCAATAATGTCTAATCATACGGTAACAATAACTGTTTTGTGTGTTCCACCACGACAGGTTTATGTCCTATTGCTCTTTTCCTTATTTACGGCACCCTTACACTTCTTGATCATAAGAGTACTCGTAGTGCGCTTCAGATTATCATTACCAAGGCACAAGATTCTGCTATGCTTGTCAATATCAGATAACTTACAAATCCTAGGATCAGGGCTTATTGTCTCCATAGGCCTGGCCATACAACCAACTTTAACATCTCAGTCGTGCCAAGTGTTGCGTCAGATTCTTCAGGTGGTAGCAGCTCAGACTCACAGCGCTTCCAGTGGCTTCATACTCCTGTTAGCAATTGAACGATATATTGCATGCATTTATAGCCTACGATTCTACACGATTGTTACCTCTTCGAGAACAAGCCTAGCTGTCGTTTCCGTATGGGTAATCAGCATTTCAAGTGGCCTACTATCACTGACGAAAGAGCCTAGCTACACACAACTGATATTGGACAGGAATTTACGTGCCTTTTATGTCTATGTAATGACAACACCAGTGACCACCTTAGTCCTGATAATCGTACAGGCTCGTTTGTACAAAGTATCTCGCACAAAATTGAAAATTATTCCTCACAATATGTTTGGTGCTCAGAAAGAAAAAGACGATTTGACGAGAAAACAGTTGAAGTTGGGCTTCACAGCAAGCATTGTTTTCATTATGTATATTGTGTGCATGCTACCAATGGCTGGTCTATCGGTTTACTCTAGACTTAATCCAGAAAAAGATGTTTCTTCAATAAGACAAGTTCTGGTGTTTCTCTCGGCATTGAACACCTTCATTGATCCGTTTGTTTATGGTGTTGGTATGGCAGACGTGCGTCAAGGAATCAAAGGAGAGTTTAGGAAATTGAAGCAACGTATCTGGCAAAAGTATTAACACAATGATTTTTTATTCCAAGCAAGACTTCGTGGAAACTTGTTACGTGATGGTGTCAAGAATTTTATCCTCTTTAACTATCCTGAACAATTTCATTCAATTTTGTTGTGTCCTTGTCTCTCCCCAAAGTGTTGGCACTTTTAAATGATCGCTGCATAGGTATTTCACTTTCAGCTCTTCTAAATTTCCTGCATCATAAAGTAGACGTTTCAACATGATGACAATTTTTGAGTTGGTGTGATTAACTCTGGAAAACAAACTTATCAACTGCTGTCGTGAATAATTACCTTCTTTTCGTGTGCTGACTGTCATACAGCTGTGTAACTTAGGTAGAAGTTCTGCGAATTTACGCGAAAGCATTGTCACCATTTATCATCTAATGGCGATTAAGTGGCTGCAATCCTGGCCATAAGCAATGACGTCCTGGCTTGTGGCCCAGGGGGCCATGGCCCCCAAACGGAGTTCTTTGAAGGGGCGGCAAAGTTCAAGAAGGGCGCCAAAAGCTTTATGAAGTATGATGGTTCGATCACGTTTTCTCCAGTACCACATAACAGGTCACACGGGATGTCAGATCCATCTGATGCAAATGTATCAGTCACTGTCATAGATTAATCATATCAAGTCCATGCTAAGTTTCTTAAAGCTAACACAAAATGTTGTTCAATTAGCCTTCGCTTTCATGTGAAAAGAGAAACTTAGGCCAAGGAAGAAACTCGACTGCAACATTCCTCGACTCCAACTGACTTACTTATCGTCATGTGCTCTGCTTATTGTCAGAGATGTCTTATCTGCGAAAAATTTTGATTCAAATCCAGAATTTTAAACAAATGGAAGGTATGTCTTACATCTTGAGGAAAAAACTTCCGTGTACATTAAGAGATGTTCTATATTTGCAAAGGTAAGCCATCGCCTATTTTCCCCATTGTTTATATATTGCTTATAGAGAGCCAGACTTTGCATCCTCTTTTTGATGTGAGGCCTCCTACTACATTCTCGCAAACAAAGCAGCTCAATCTAACGAATCTTTTGCAGATCAGATATCTCCGACTTTTTCTTTTAAGAACGGTATTGAAGCTTCCCTGAGGTTGAAGGATGTTGAGTATTCAAAGTTTCGTATGAGTTTCTTAAAGGCTCTGGTTTCAAAACGAGGTTTCTTCAAGCCATTCCAGTGTTTAGACATTACTCAAGTATCTTATACAAGAAACAAGTGATGACAGAATAAACATCTGTCAAGGATTTCCTTTATCAAAATAAGTAGTTCCTTTGTTACATTTCCTCAGTGCTGGAGCTTCTTGATCATTTGGCTATGTAAGAGTTGAGTTTCTTACAAGCAGTACGCGTTGCTGTTGCTGTACTTCGACCTAGTAAAGGATCCGTGAACAGCATTCTCCTCCAGACAGCTGATACGGAAAGGAAACTACAGCATCCACACAAGTGAGCACAACCCCCCTTGACATGGAGTGATTCCATGAATTACGTGTCTACTGAGTACTCCCTCGATAGCTGTATTTGAAATGTTTGACGTTTATTTGAAACAGTCTAGACCAGATAATGAATACCATTCGACACGAAATCAATCAATTGTTCTGCAGAGTGGATCAAAGGCTTGCCGTAACGAAGTTATTTGGAATTTTAAGTCAATGTTTATGCTTTCCTGAGTATTTTTTCCACATTTCGTTGCGATCTACGCTTAGGCCAACTCGTCAGCATCATGTTTGCATCAAAATCATGCTGATAGGGTTTGTAGTTTTCAAGTTCCCCCTTTTACAGATTCCCCGTTTACAGATTCCCCTTTTACAGATTCTCCCTTTTACAGACTGTCCGCTTTACAGATTTTGAAAAGTTGCGTTCATTTCGCTTTACATAAAAAGATCAACTTTCTAATGCAAGATTCGAGATCTGCGTCCAAAGATCTTCAACATGATGTGCAGTAATTCTGATTTTGACTTTCAGTTTTCAGATTCCCCCTTTTACAGCTTTTGAGAGAAATCTGTCTTGTTGGATTTATTGTTGCTAGCACGTAAGTGGAAACAAAAAGATCTTACAATATGGTATATACTGTTGGCCGCAGCTTCATATCAAAATAATTTGACAACTGTGACGCTTGCAGTTTCCACGTTCCCTCTTTTACAGATTCCCCTATTCCCCGATTCCCCGATTCCCCGTTCCCCCTTTTAGAGATAGCCGATGAACGGCTGCGAGGTACGATGAAATCTTAAATATAAACATACATAGATCTCGTCCCACATGACAACTCTTAGACTGGAAGGTGGGATTCCGCATGTAGTTAGGCCATTAGTTACCAAGCATATCTATTTAAAGAACTTAAGTATATAGAGAGGTGCCCAAGCCACTTACGGTTAAATTCTAGCCAATCAGATATCAGTATGTCCTGTAGACGTGGATCAGATACCCAAATATGGTGCGCCATGTAGATGTATCACAGATGAAGGCTATTTTCATCAGAAGCTCATATGTGCTTAGATTTCAAAGGATGAGGCAAGCGACGACAATCATGGTGCTAAACTTCATATTTATAAACATTCCATGTTATTTTGACAAATCCACTTGTTAAGACATTTCCAGTTGAGATATAAAAATTAAGTAATTAACTAATTTCTTACATCTCAACTGGAAATGGCTTTAACAACTAGCAATGTCTTAACAACTGGAAATGTCTTAACAACTGGATTTGTCAAAATAACATGTAATGTCAATAAATATGAAGTTTAACACAATGATCATCGTCGCTTGCCTCATCCTTCGTTTCATAATTAAGCTGCGTTTCCCACAATACTGCTTAGATTTCTTTTGACAGAATCCAATTTCAAACCTGATGGTAGTGTTGTCTGAGATCCGAAATTGCTGTAAGATCACAGATTATCCTCAATGCCATCGATACACTTGAGTGAATTGCACATTTTTGCTGTAAAGTCAGATTCGTCTCTTCCTTTCTTCCTAAATCCTGTAAAAGATATATATAAGCTTTATTAACCAGCATTTACATTGGTTAGCGAGAGCCACGTTTGGGAAAATGAGAAAAAGCTGCACCAACACGCGGAACGTGAAAGAACTAATAGGCCTTTCTAATTCTGTTTACATTACAAGATGCCTTTGCTCCCCTCCCTCCGGTCAAGCAACCCCTCACACTTGCAGTCCAGTTCTGTTGGCAATGCATCACAAAATCAATCCCTTGTCTCCTTGTCCACTGTATCCAAACAATAAACAAAGTCAGTCCAACAAGCATTCATTCCACGGAATAAGAGACAATTAGGAAAGCTTTGGTGATACAGCCTCTGACGTTTTCGTTATCGTGTGATAAAAATATTCTATTCAGAGAAAAACGAATTAACTAGGCAATGAAATAGACTATTCAGGCGCCGTTCGCAATGCTCCGTTTTCAAATGAAAACGTAGCAACACTTATCCGTTTTTGCCTTCCGCTCCAATTGCTCCGCTGAGAAAACGGAGCTATTTGAAAACGCTAATGAAAACGCATAAATTCGAAAACGGTGTGTTTTGAAAACAATCCGTCATAAGGATGAACGCCAAAAAACTGAGATATTTGAAAACGCTTCACATTCCCTTTTTAATATGCTGTTGATTACAAAGGTAGTCGAAGTCACGATTGGCGCCTTCTTGATAGCTATCAATATCCCCAGTTTTGAAAAGGGGATTAACAACACCGTTTTGCTGGAGCAATCATCATCATTATTATTAACACTTTATTTACAATGTTGGCATAAAAAGTCATAAATAGCGATAAATGTACAGGGTGTCTCAAAAAAATTGTTCGACGTTTGATTAAATACTAAATAATAACGCTGAATGCACCCTTGGTCAAGTCATCCTTTTGCTGAGATTTTAAATCAATTCTTGACACAACAATCTTGCAAATCCACTAAAAATTCATGGAGTTACAAGCATTTGAAGTTCAAGTTTGTGCGAAAGCTGAAACCAGAGGCCTCGAAATGGCATTTTTGGCAAAAGCCCCATAGGCCGTCGTTTCTGTTATTTCTCAATTGTTTGAGGGCGAACCAAGTGGGATTCAAGCAGGTTTTCGATAACCTAACTGCCAAGCATATGGATGCTTTGAGGAAACAGATTCAGTCTCTCGTCGATTATGTTTTGAGCCTTTGTTTTTGGACTTACGCAATGTTAAGGAATTTAGAGAATGATCGCAAGAAGTAATTTACTTTTGAAGTCCTATTTGGCTTGCTCTGATATCAACGAGAGGTATGACATTGGAAAACCTTCACTTACCTCCTTTTTCGAGCTTTTTGCAAAACCAGTAATTTTGGGGGTCCCTGGTTTCAACTATCGCATATTTTTTATCTTCGAGAGCTCGTCACTCAGTGAATTTTCAACCGATTTGCACGATTTTAGTCTCTAAAATTATTTGATAATCTTAGGAACAGGGTTAGAGCCTGTTCATGTTGTCCTTATTTTTTAATATTTCATCAAAAGTCGAACAATTTTTTGAGACACCCTGTATAAAACAAAATATTTACAAGGATAGCTAACAAAGGCCAACTACTTCAAATTACAAAAAAACAGAATGGATGAAAACACCATATAAAACCTAAATTGGTACAAAATGTCGGCAGAACCTACATTGGCATTGGCACTCATTTCCTTTTCAAGCTTTGATTTTGGTCTTAAATTCAACCAAAGTGTACACCATAACTGTGGACCCACATATCAAACAGTTTCTGAGCCATACATAACTGATCTCACTCTTGGTAAGTTAAAATCGCGATCATTTCTGAAGTTATACAGGTTGGTTTGTGGACAGACAATGTGAACGCCTATTGCTTTAATAGCGTATCTATTTTGAAAACAGACCAATGAGAAAGGGCAGCGTTTCATCAACAAAAACGGGTAGAAATGAAAATGGAGCAGTGTGAACGTCATTGCTCCAGCAAAAGGATCCCATTTTCAAAACAAAGCCATGTGTTAATAGCTGTCAACAAAGGTGCCAAACACGGAGCAATGTGAAGGCAAGGCAAACAAGTTTTACTCCGTTTTCATATGAAAACGTAGCAGTGTGAACGGGGACTTAATACGAACAAGGGTATAAGTTGCGATTTTGTTTAATTGACGAATCAAGAAGGGTAAAAACAGTTACCTGTAAACCAAAGACAAAACCAACGATTTCTACAATGACTTCAGCTTCGCCAAATTCCATCGCAAGTAAACATAATATATTTGATATGGATTTGTAATTAGAAGCCTTGTTTGATGTTGACTTGGCTGTTTGGTATAAGTAGAAGTAGATCTGTTGCGTATTCTGCAAACAAATAAAGTTTCTCGCATGAATTTGGAAAATGCCAGGTGAGTCGAAAATCAAGACCCATTGCTAAGCATGATTCACGGTGCCAAAGTCGACATTCGTATTATCTAACAGTCCTTTTTGGCCTAAATTGCCTTTGTCTTAATAGTCATTCGGCACACAATGGTTAGCAATGGGTCTTTAACATATTGGGTTGAAGATGACGTGGCCCGAGGGGAGGTACTTCACTATAGGGTAAGACGAGGACGTACGCTAGTTTTGGGTAGTTTTTAGCCTGAAAATTCAGGGATTGGGATATACTTTTGCTGGAAAGTTTCTCTGATTGAAGTATACTTTCACTTGGAATTTTCTGGGATTAGGGTTTACTGTTATATTAAAAATTCTGGTAATGGATGCTGACAACCAGAAAATTTTTGAGCAACACGTGCTCAGACCAGAACCTCGTTCCAATGGCCACTTGGAAACAAGATTCTCGTTCCCAGCCCTCGATCTCATATCCTTTCGAGGTCGAACTGTTTTTGTTACTTCTTCAAAATTCTGGGATTGGGAATCAATATCTGACATATATTCTGGGACTCTGTATCAATATCTGATATATATTCTGGGATTGTGTATTAATAGCTAACATATATTCTGGGATTGTGTATCGATATCTGACATACATTCTGGGATTGTGTATCAACATCTGACATATATTCTGGGATTGTGTATTAATATCTGACATATATTCTGGGATTGTGAATTAATATCTGACATATATTCTGGGATTGTGCATTAATATCTGACATATATTCTGGGATTGTGTATCAATATCTGATATATATTCTGGGATTGTGTATTAATATCTGACATATATTCTGGGATTGTGTATTAATATCTGACATATATTCTGGGACTGTGTATTAATATCTGACATATATTCTGGGATTTTGTATTAATATCTGACATATATTCTGGGATTGTGTATTAATATCTGACATATATTCTGGGATTGTGTATTAATATCTGACATATATTCTGGGATTGTGAATTAATATCTGACATATATTCTGGGATTGTGTATCAACATCTGACATATATTCTGGCATTGTGTATTGATATCTGACATATATTCTGGGATTGCGTATCAATATCTGACATATATTCTGGGATTGTGAATTAATATGTGACATATATTCTGGGATTGTGTATTAATATCTGACATATATTCTGGGATTGTGTATTAATATCTGACATATATTCTGGGATTGTGTATTAATATCTGACATATATTCTGGGATTGTGAATTAATATCTGACATATATTCTGGGATTGTGCATTAATATCTGACATATATTCTGGGATTTTGTATTAATATCTGACATATATTCTGGGATTGTGTATTAATATCTGACATATATTCTGGGATTATGTATTAATATCTGATATATATTCTGGGATTGTGTATCAACATCTGACATATATTCTGGGATTGTGTATTAATATCTGATATATATTCTGGGATTATGTATTAATATCTGATATATATTCTGGGATTGTGTATTAATATCTGATATATATATTCTGGGATTGTGTATTAATATCTGACATATATTCTGGGATTGTGTATCAATATCTGACATATATTCTGGGATTGTGTATTAATATCTGACATGTATTCTGACATATACACCGGGCGTTTTTCTAACTCACCCAGTAGAAGTAAGAATAAACCAGTACAAATCAGAAAAAGAAATCTGACAAGCAATCGCAGTGAGAAAAATCAAACCAACTTTTGCTTTGGACATCTTAATGGACTTAAACAACCTTAGATCTGTTAGCGTCAAAAATTACTACTTGGAAAGTCTATTAACGTGAAAAGCAGTCCTAAGTCGTTCATAGAAGAAAGAATAAGTTGGAAAATTTCAAAACAAGATTTAAAATCATGATGATAGCTAATGAAACCAAGTAATCTGACACATAATTGTGGTTTAAAGTTCCAGACAAATATTATGAATACGTGGGACATAAGTAACCATTGGTTAATATTAAGTGTAATGCAGAGACAAAATCAAAGTTAATGACAACAAGATTGATCTGACTTGAACAAGGTCAACAAAATATGATAACCTTTTATCTGAACGGCTAGCTCTCATGAAAACATAAGATCCTTTTGGGTGATTACAAAGTCCGTCTTCAGCAATGATGGAGCAATCGGGAATTTTGCGTTTTCTGCGAGTTTGCCTGCCAGATTAATTTGCATGGGTGAAGAATAGGAATTGTTTGTCGAGGCCTACAGGCCGCAAATGATCCATGACGTCAATTTTTCGCATCCTGGCCAGCGAAAGTTTCTGTGCCCTTCATAGTTTTAGAATGAAGTCACGCATAAATTAATATAATGTTCGAAAATAGACAAATACGCTCTCATCTCAGCTCTCATGCTAACGAAGACCTTGCCAAATAAAACACCAAAGAAAGAGATCGCTCAATATTCAACGTGTTTTAGACGTAATTAAGTTGCTAATTAGGTCGAGTTCGTGCCAGTTCAGGCTCACGTTGTTTTTCTATACACTACAAATTAGCACAAATAAATAGTTAATCAATTGCATCAATGAGCGTGATTGACTTACTTTCTTACTTGCTGACACCGAGTCCCCTACAGTTTGAAACTTCAGTCAGGTAATAACCTTTTGTAAAGCCCCTTTTGCATTTCATCTTGGCACACGTGGTATTATCAGAGGTGAATGAAATAGTCAAGAGATGGTATTTTAGATTACAAAGTTGGACTTTGTAATAAAACATGGTTCTTGGCCACACCAAAATCTTTTTGCGCCTGCCAACACAAAATTTCCAAAAAACTGCGCCTGCAAATTTTTCAACGCATTTCATCTAAATTCTTTCTGTGCATCACATGAAGCAAACTTAGAACAAATGAGGGATATTTTGGTCCTGAAACCTAAATAGTGCCATATGCGATAAAATACTTTTTGAGACGTCTCAAAGCTCTTAGCATTGTACACACTGTTCATTGTCTGGTACGTTCACTATATTAAGCCTCAATGCGATTGTTTTAAAACTTCCAATGAATAAATGTTCTGCAAGAGCTGCGATATAAGGAAAATGTTTTCCATGTGAGATGTTGAAAGACTAGATTGATGTCCAAAACAACTGTGCTTTTATCATTCTGGGTCTTTCATATCGTCTTATTGCAATAGCCAAACCACATTTAATAAAATAACATCAGAATACTCGTTTCCGAATTCCTATCAATTAAATGCTGAAACTTTAGATATCCGCTCTACTTAGAATTGTGCCTTCAAGAGGCGCTCGCACGCTCGCGTATTTAGCAATGCCTGCATGGTTTATGGCAGACGCCCAGGGTGAGATAGGCTTCGGTATCCAATCACTAATCCAATCAAATTGAACAGGAAATTTGCTTCAAAATGTTCATCAAGACTACCGCCGGATTAGCCATAAAAAGTTCACCCTCTTGAAAATTCATAACATCAAGTACTGGATGGATTTGAATGAGTCAATATTTGCTTGACAGCGAACAGCTCAAAGCATATTTGTGATTTTTCTCGCCTTCTTACGAGCACTGAAAATATACCGGGTGAGTCAGAAAAACGTACGGAGTTGGTCGAACTGTGACATAGCATTTAGCCACCCGATTGTCGTGAACTAGATTTTGCGTGAGACACAGACCTGTCCCCATCGGAATCAGTCATTTGATTAATGTATTAAAATAATAATGACTCGTAAGACCTGTTATGGGTTTCTTGCAAACTGCTGAAATATGCAAATACTAACCGGTTATGTTGTTATACAGGAAAATATAAAGCCCGAGGCCTTAAAAGTACAGACCGAGCTTGCGAGGTCTGTTCATTATTAAGACCGAGGGCTTTATATTTTCCTGTACAACAACAAAACCGGTTAGTATGAGTTTTATTACCTGACATCTTCTAATCTTGACTCTCATTTAACCAAACACATTTTGTTAGCTTTGAGTTTACTGAGCATCTCAATGGCCTAGGCCTAAAGCAGTTGCTGTGGCAACAAAAACGCGTCCTTGTATCGTATTATGCAAGGCTACGGGAAATCCGCGGGAAAGGTTCGATTAGCCAATAGGAATGGCGGGATTCTGAATTGCCTCGTGTTTGAAACTTCAGTAAGGTAATAATCTTTTGTAAAGCCCCTTTTACATTTCATCTTGGCACACGTGGTATCATCAGAGGTGAATGAAATAGTCAAGAGATGGTATTTTCTCCATTGAGATGACTTATCATAACTTCCCCTGCGTCCAGAATATGTTTGAAAGACAGTAACAATGCGTACTTCTTTGTCTTGCGAAGAGGTTTCTTTCAAGCACATCAACACTCTGTAAATCGCAACGGGACGTCTTACAGACAACAATTTTACCCAGAGACTGGTTCACATAAGGTCTTCTGAGTTGTTAGAGTCATGCAGAAAGACCAAAAACTCCTTCTGCATAACCATAACGACCTAAGCGTGTACCACGTGTTCCTGCAACGCTGGGAGGGCTAAAATGCTTAAGGGGCTTGGTCAAAGATTTCATCGATTGTAAGACTCCCAAACACGGCCTACGAAGAAAATCTGTTTTATCAAACGCTTTAAGAGACCGATTTCAATGGGGAAAGGTCTTTTTCCCCGAGTGGACCACTGATTAGGAGCCTTGGTTGGAAGACCATTCGTGAGCTTGTCAATGAAGAGTCCAGATCAGTGGTCTACAAGTCTCTCAATGGGCTTGCTCCACAGTACATGCACAATCTTTTCACTAGAAACTCTACTAGTAACTCTCGTAGCCTTCGAAATACGGCAACGGACTTGAGGCTGCCAAAGAAAACATCTGCAAATGGGCAGAAGTGTTTTTCTTTTCGCGGAGCTAAACTTTGGAATAGCCTCCCAGCTGAGACCAAACAGGCATCCTCTATATATATTTTTAAAGATAGCTTATGATGGACTGGCGGTTTTGTTTTTTAGGTACTTTTCTTTCATTTCTTATAGATAGGATTTTTTTTTATTAGATGTATTCATTGTAAGTAGTTTTTAGCGGTTTTTAACTTGTTTAATTTTTGTAGGTTTTTTATATGGAGGGCCCCTTGTAAATCAACCAGTTGGTTGAAGGGTCTCCCTCCCTAATAAAATGAAATATGAAATATATGAAAATATATCATCTATTAGACTGTTGGCTTCATGACATTAATTAGTTCATGATGATGAAGTGGGTCAATGCGACGCCATATTATGACAAACACTCCCGTTTTTTTGACTGGCCCCGTAGGTAAATTTAACTTTACAAAACCTTCATGGTTGCACAATGACTTAAAAGCTTGAAATATTTGATCAAATCATAAAGGACTCTTCACACAGAACAATAAAGAAAATTCATGTTTTCATGGGTGAGAGATATCCAGGGCCGCCGAGAGCTTTTCGAGGCCTAGGGGCAAAACTATGAATTGAGGCTTTTTCGATCGCCCCCTTCAGATTGGCTTAAAATGCATTTCAGAGCATTTTCTGCAGTCCAGATGTCAAAATTCTCCAATTATGAAGCCCCTTTAGACCCCGAGGCCCTGGGGCAAAGTGCCCCTCCTGCTCCCCTCTCTCGGCGGCTCTGGAGATATCCGCTGCACACTTTATTCCATGGGATTGAAAACCTTTAGCATGTGCTTGGATATCCATGTTTTATAATTCTTGAGAGCAGGTGACACGCCGGTGGGTATTGTTCTGTGTGATTAGAGTCCTTAACAGTTGATCAAAGTTTTAAAGTCCTTTTCCAGAGTTTTGCAACCATGAAATTTCTGTAAAGTTGAATTTACATACATTGTAGTACAGTAAGTAAGCAAGAAAAATCATAAAAATACTTCGATCTTGCTTTCTTTAACTGGGATTTGAATCATTGGAATCCATGATGAATTATTGGTTTTACGAATTTTCCAAAGTGGGGACTTTTTCTGGCTCACCCAGTACAAGATTAATATAAATTTTTTCAGTGTGAGGTGTAGAAATAAGAGAGGAAAGGAATCAAGATTACACGTCTGTCATGACTAAGGATGTGCACCAGCTTTGGGATGGTTTTGAAAAAAAGATTTTAAGAATGCGACGTACTTTCTATAGAAATTTTCTGGGATTGGCTCTAATATTTAATGGATACTATTGTTATATTCCGCGTTTCATTTTGTCGGATTACTTCGGATCAAACCACAGAATTTAATCAAGAAACTCAGGCCACCTTAAAACGATTCTCACGTGATCTCAAATGCAACAATTTCAACAACGTAACCTCGTTTTGATTACGATTCAATTCAATGCAATTTACAAAATAATTCAGTTCAATACACAACAACTATGGGAATGCTCAGCAAGAACGAAAAGTGCTTTACAATGGAAAAACTTGTCAGAACCTATCTATGTTCTGGGAATGGGCCTCAAGAAACTTCTGCCAACGAAAATTTATATGAAAACAGTAAACCAATTAATAAATAGCAAAGCTCTCTCGTTCCAAATTGACAAACTCACCTTACGAATGAAGATGGAATCTTTCTTCGTGCATCTCTCTATCGTAAAATCCGTTTCCGTATCAATACCAGCATCCTTTGACCTTAAAAATAATCCATGTTGACTTTATATTATATATACTGAGATATCAGAAAATTTACTGTACAAGTTAAAAATAACTAGGCCTTGGCCATAGCCCGCATAACTGGCCGAGCCAAAAGTCTCTAAATCGCGTTTCGATAACCACGAAAATATGATTTTGATCAAAAGAAAAATCCTTTCAAGCATAGCTTGGCTTGTTTAGAGGCAGTATGCCCACACATAAGTAAGATGCATGCATCAATCATGAAACTGCTGACACGATGCTGACATGCATGTAACTGTTCGAGAATTTGATTGGTTGAGAGCCAGCTGTTTTAAACTGATCACATGAAAACAACGGCTTTGCTGTCGAAACCATACGAGCAATGGCTTCGTCGCAAATCGGCATTTGGACAAAAATGCTCCTCATACAAGGGCGCTAAGCTGTGGCACGATCAAACCACAGAAGTCAAGTCATCCAAGACGTATGAAATATTCAAAAAATGTATCAACAGCAAAGTCAAAATTCAATGCTAACTCTCTCTCGCCTGCTGTGGCTAGCAGTAGTTTAAATTTGTTTATAACGAAGTTTTGGAAATAAGATTATTTAATTTTTTAGATTTATTTAGTTGTATGACATAGCATGGCTCACTGTAAATCAATCCTCTGATTGACGTGGCAACCGTGCTTAAAAAATTTAAAATCAAATCAAATCAATTGTGGAATGGTGGCAAAGCCAGCTTCGACCAAGCGAATGGCTTTGGTGCTTGGCTGTGACATTAATGAAACGTAGTTAGTTTAAAAGCAATTTTTGCAACAGGAATGAGCAGGGACTGGAAAGGAATATCTAGCTAACGAAACAATTGTCATTGACAAGGAAGGCATACAGAAATAGTGAACTCAAGGTGTGCTGCAATTCGAAACGAAGTCAGGGCCTATGCCAATAACTGGTCACATGAAAACATGACGAAAGATCTCATGTTTCCGAGATAACCCCCTCGAGACCTTCTATTTACATGGAAACACTGCCTTTATGTCCACTGTGTATCTGCTGCACTGGTAAAGAGGACAATGGATATTCTCTCCTGCACTGCCCCCTCTACAACACCTTGCGCCTAGATCTCTTTGACCAGCTTTCAGAAACTGCCGGAAATTAATGTTGTTGATAATAATTCGACAGAATTGTGTCCATTACTTTTGTTTAATAAAGTTTCTCGAATCTTCCCTTTTATATTTTATTCATATAAAGCACGAAGAGAAATCGCTTAGGATCTAGAAAGAATAAAACCGATACATATAATGTTGTTGCATCGATAATTACCACACTACTACGACATTACACCCTTTCCATCGCTAAGGCTCCTAAGTTAACATGCATAGGTCTGATCTAATTTTACATACACAAGAATCGAAATGATTTTCCGATATACAGTTCAACTTGGCAGGATTCAATGCACAGTATTTAAACGACCAACAGTCAACTAATTCCAGTTTATGGCTAAATAAACATTAATCTTTGTACTTCTTCCATCTTCTAGCACTGAAAACATGAGATTCAGAGGCGTTTTGTCGTCTGTGTCTTACTTAGGCCATCCCCTATTTCCATCAAAATTACTGATTCAAATCTGTAAGTAAAGTCTCATGCACTTGCATGAATGAATATGCATCGTAGTTAGACCATCAGGCAGGTTTATCAATGGCAATAATTAAGATACTACTATCGATCACGTAATAACGATACTGCGATCGATCCAACATTGGTAAAAACAAAGCAAACTTGAGATGATCTCATAAAAGTAGCTTTCAAAGATGGCATACATACATGAGATCCTCAATCTTCTCCAGATTCTTTTGTCTATCAAGCAAGCATTCAAATATCTGCTGAGCGAGGAGACGCACCTCTTTAACAAAAGAAAAAGAAACAGTCAAATAAAATGTATATCGAAATAATTAACACAAACATCATATTTGCTTGGTTCATCCGAAACAAATATAAGTTCTTCACATCTGTTTCCTAAGGAATTAAGATTCCAATCAAAAGGTGTCAAAGAACATAAATTGGGCTATCAGACGAATTCTATTTTGAGCGTAGTGTTGTCCCTTGGAACTACCAGCAACCTCTTAGTTTCAAATTGTAGAAACATCGACTTTATGCCATAAGCACGACTATGTCCTCCGAATCTTATTTATGATGCACTGGACTTTCCAAAAACTGTGAAATGAATGTGAACCGACAATTCCCATTTTAGGTCAAAAACGTTCTCTTTGTCGATCAAACAAAACAAAACAAAATCCAAAGTGGGCTCATATAAGTAAAAGCATGTATCATTTAATAAAAAACTATTATAACGAAATCAACACTTAGATCATCACGAAATTATGAGACTCGAACACTTGAGAAAATATCACTTGAGGGGAATCTAACCATATAAAAGTTGCCGAAGCAACTTGTGCAGTAAAATTCTAGCCAATCAGATATCAGTATTTCTGGTTAACACAAGTCATTTACGCATCAGCTTGCTTCCATAGAAGTTCGATCATTTAACCCTTTCACCCCCGGAAGGCCCATATGGCCCACTTGTATTCATTGAGAACTGCGAATTTTGCAGGGGGTAAAGCATTTGGAATTTTGATTGATTTTGTAAGGTCATGCACATTGCATTTATCTATTGCTTACTGAATCACTGATTATGATACCCCCTGGAAAATGACAATCTAAATTAGGTTTTCCTGTTAAGCTTAATTTTAGCCGTGCGTGAAAGGGTTAACACAATGCATATCGGTCAGATGCCATCCTTTCGTTATAGTCTGCCGCAAAAGTTCTATGAGGCCCCCCTCTCTATCAAGCCCCCTTCTCTAATAAGCCCCTCCCTTCTTAGTCAAAATTTGAAATAAGCCCCCCTCTCTATTAAGCCCCTTACTTATGCAAAGTTCTATAATTTATCAAATATTTCCATTTACTTAGTGACACAACCTTGCATGTCAATTTTTTATATGGTTGTGGATAAAAATGTATTGAATTTATGGATTTGATTCGTGAAATTGTATGTTGATTCCACACAATATGGGATAAAAGAACTGAAAAGTTACCAAATATATCCTTGTCACTCACTTTTGTGGAAAGGCCCCCTCTCTAATAAGCCCCCCTCTATTAAGCCCCCCTCTGGAAGGTCCAAAATTAAATAAGCCCCTCGATGGCTTAACACTATTACTACCGGGGGGGGCACAAAGTGCCAGCGGCACAGATTATTTGATGCAGTATTGTCAGATCGAGAGATACAAAGTTGAAACTTGGTGAAATTTCCTCAAATTTAATATACTAATTAAAAATCTAAAAAATTTTTCAAAATGGTAGACACTGATCACGTGACCAACATCTTTTCAACACGTGGTCAGCAGTAAGAGAAAAGAAGGGACTCTTATTTTTTCCAGAATGATCACAGATGACTGAAAACACTACCATTCAATAGATCTTAATGAGAGCTTTCAGATGATATATAGTTTTATTCATTTTCGATGACGTCAGTAATTTTAAACTCAATGACGTCATCAATGTTTCTGACGTCATATAAATAATAAAAATGTATTAGAAAATTTTTTGTGACCTAATAGGATTTTCTTAATCATTATACATCTTGAGGCATTTCAGAGTATTTACATTGACAATTTGGGGTTTAATCTAAACAATGAAAAACTAGTGTATATAGATAAGGAATATATGATATATATAATGAACTTGAATAGACATTATACTATGGATTTTTACTTATTAATGTTCTGTGATACATTTTAGTCCATTTAAAAAAGGAATAGTCAAATAAAAACTTAAATATTGTCAATTTTGCGAACAGCAAGCAAATACTGCAATTTTCCTTAATTATGACATCATTGTGACGTCATGGATGCAATGAAAAAAAAGTAGCCTATTGTGTAGATTTTGTTACTGTACACTATTGTACCAAGTTTCGTTCTCATATCTACAGTATTGGCGACTTTACGGATGGGGCACTTTGTGCCCCCTCCCGGCTCTACAAGGGTCCAAAAAGCCCGGTATTAATAGGGTTAATAGAGGTTTTACTGTATTTGAGAAAACTTCAAAAAATTCTCAGTTATCTCTTCAAAATCCAAACGGTATGGAAGTTTTGTTACGCATAAAGATGTGTGGTTCAAACTTGAAATTACCTTGATCGGGCTGGATGAATCCTTTCAGCAACATATCTAAATAGCTTGACGGGAAAGTCGAAGGGAATGGCATAGCGGAATGCTTATCTGCTACCTATGGATAGATTTGGAAGGATAAAAAATTATGAAGGGAAGACTGGGGGCTAGCAGCAATGGCAGAACGTTGTAACAGAGGAGATCACTCTTCAGTCACTATTAAAGCTGTGCTCATCAGCTATTGTGTGACTGACAGTGTAGTAATTATGATATCTACAATTGTGGCCAAAGGTTTAAAACAGCATTTTTTCAACAACCTTTCTTGGCGTAGCGAAACAGAACCCTAGCGCTCTGCCTATTTTACTTCCTTTAAGTTTGTTTGAGACAAATTTTCATGTAGATTCCGAATTTCAATGTTGTTTTTGACTATCTGTGCCATTTTTGCTATGATTTCAAGACGAAATCCACAGAAATTCTCCAAAATTGTAGTTGCTCCTAGATGACATGAATGAATCTCTGAATTTAAACTCAGAATGATCTACGTTGAAAAATCGTGCAGGCACATTCAATGGAACTTGGCGCTCGCAGGCACACAAAAATTTTGGTGAGGACTGCCCTGGACTTATGACAATGAATCTCTTGTTTCCCTGTGCTCTTGACTTGATGATGGCCTCATAACATTACTCTTAAAAACAAGGCCTCACTTAGGCCCAAGCTTCGCAATTCCTACAGTACCAATCAGATTGTGAGATTTGGCAAAGAACAATGCTGTCGAATTTTTAATTCGAATGACGCAGTTGACTAGATTTTGAACGAAGTAGCTTCAGCAGGTAGTTGAAGATTTCTCTGGTATGTTTTGGTCTTAAAACATGGAAAAATGTAGCGTTGAAAGACTCATTTTGCGCTTACAAGGTCAACTGAACTTCCTTCTTTAGATTTATACCAAGTTTCGTTGTTAAATGTCTGCTTAACTTGGTTTTCATCTCATTTTCTTTCCAAGGATTGACCATTGACGAATGCTACGGCAGTCGTTCGATCCTGATTCGATCGATCGAATCATGATCGAATGCAGGAGATAGGGCCGGGTTTTCACTGTTTCATTATGAGTCCCTCTTGAGCAAGGTTTACCGCAGAGACACAAGGGACTAATCGTCATAAGTCTAGGTCTGCCCTCAGGAAACAGAGGAAAGAACAGGAAGAAGCAGACAAGAAGCACAATATCCCTTCAAAATTGCGCGCAGTACTTACCGCAAGCAAAACAGTAAATATCTGGATCTGCAAAGCAGAATCTTTAGCAGAGCTAGAAAAAGAAAATGTATTAAACAATAGACCTTTTAGCAATTCTACCGGGTGAGTCAAAAAACGCCCGGCGTTTGAGAGGCTACTGCTCCCTGAGGATATATGCAATGATATTTTGCAATATCTCATTGAATAGCCAACATGTTCAATTATTTATAGAAATTTTTTTTTACTAATATCGGACACTCGGTTCAGATTCTGTAAGCGATTCTCTAAAATGAACACCTGTGAGAAACCTTACAAAACATGCCAAAATTACATGCAAAAATCACTTATATGGTCGTTCTCGAGTCTTGATGGGTTCTTTTTGCGTCGTTGTTTGAATTGCATTTGAATGTCCTATTGCAGTTGCTATTTCATGTGTCCTCGGTCGATTACGTGCAAAAGAATTGATCAACTTTGCCGAGAATTCTCATTTTCTGTCTCGGATTCAAATTCCAGGATATGGCTAAGTTCTCTGTCTGTATTCTTGGCTTATTTGAGCTTTATTCAAATTGGAAAAACATTGGAAAAAGTTGGTAATGACATTTTTGTCTTCTTTAAATGCAAACAACGCAGTCCACCGACATTCGGTTTTTTTCCCAGGAAGAAATATCAACCTTGATAAGAAATCAAGTTTGTCGTAATCCGTCGTATCGTTCTCACAATCACTATTGATTACAATAAAAATTCTTCTTTTCAAAATCAGTTTAAAAGAGAAGAAAAAGTTTTGCATGCGAACACTTGTGTTTCTTTATGTAGTAAAGTTATACGAAGCTGGATCTCTGCAAAAAGGGATTTCCACTCCACAAGCAAAATTCTGGGGACAGGTAAACTTCCTTTGATTTCCTCATTTCAACTTTCTTAGCCATGGTAATCCACTCATTACTATATACACTGCTTTACAGAAAGCGGTGCTAAAACAAAAGCTTATAATAAATGTATTTTATGACTCTCTTTTGAAACATATACTGATTCTCTTAAGAACAAGGTAATATAATCATTGCATGTAAAAAAGATGAAGAGGGTCATACCAATCATTCACTTTCAGCTCTTCACTAGAGCCAATGAGAGAGCCTCGTCTCCTTGGATCAGAAATATTCAAACCGGGAATTTTTGCAGCGATAAATGTCATTGCTTCAACTCTTTGATAGCCGGGTAGTGTCTGCGAGAAGTCACCTGAAAATAAATATACCTCAAGATGTAAATCAAATAGATACTTAGATACTTCTTACAATAAATTTTATTCAACAGTACTTTGTATTCCTGAACAAGATAGAAGAAATGCTAGAGAACCAATAAAGAGATTTCCTTTTGCTTTGCTACAATGCACAACAGAAATGCTAGGCTAAGGTTTGTTTTTCCCGTTCAAGTCGTGTTAACATCACGGCCGTAGGAAGCAGTTGCTGATTGAGGGCAATTGCTCTTAAAACAATAGAGAACAATACATCTGACCAATCATGTGAAGTAGCACCATTGTTTTCAAAGTCATTCGGAGATAGAGCCAAACTTGCTCCCTCCCGTTTCTTATGGGCCTAGTTACCATGCTCTTATGAAGTTTTCGTATTGTGCTGTTTTTGCATCATATACTATTGTAAACTGACTATCATGATAACGCAATTACAAATATAGTTGTTACATTTACAGCGAAAGGGGATGTTAATGTATGGGAGGCTGCACCCATGGCTTTTTTAGCAGTGTTCTGCATAGCATAAATGAAAATCAGCATTGATTCAATTAGTTTGTTGTCGACGCCACTTGTTAACATTCCACACCATACAAGGTCTATCAAGAGATCAATCCTTTGACATGAATAGGGTGTTAGTAAACGTTAGCCGATATTGTCTACGTATTGCTTACGATTCCAGCAAAACTGCGCTGGCACAGCGAAGAACGGAGTCTGTAAAGTTGCTTTCCATTGACTCTCCAATTCAAAGCGATTAATAAACGCAAACAACGGTAATTCAATAAAAAACAACATATCATAGGGGGGCAAATCAGCCCGGATAAGCCACGATACCGGCATGGCTATCATCATCATCATCATCATCATCATCATCATCATCATCATCATCATAATCATAATCATCATCATCATCATCATCACCTTCATCATTAGGTGTTTCAATGATATGTCTGAGTGCTTCATTGACAATCTGCAGTAAGATGGAGGAGGAGGAGATCCTCTTTCCGAGACGCCCTTTCGAGTTGCTTTTCTTTCTTTTATTAAATTATTTGTACACATTGAAATTATTGTAAGTGGCTGACGTAGTTGGAACTCGCTGACATCATGTCCTTTCCAGCTATGGCAGCCATAGAATATTTGCGTTGTTTAGTTGTAGTTTTAATGTTTTATGTGATAAAAAAAATGATTAGGTACCGCATTTTGCATGGATTCCCATAACTTGCGCCCTCCACCTATTTCTGTTGTTCGTCATCCTAGGCAGGCCTGATAGACAGCATTCCAGATCCTCGCAAAGTTTTTGTGTTTGTATATTCCAAGGCACTTAAGACCGAGCTTTCCCAAACCGATATTTGTGACAAAAACTACAATGTGGAGTCAAAATTTTCAAGTCTTACCAGCCATATTGATAATTGCAGTTCTGATCATTGCTTCTCTGCCACTCTGGAACACAGAAATTAGAGAAGTACATGAAGATAACTGGTTTGCTATAATTTCTGGCCGACACAATTCATGCTTTCTAAGCCACATAATTTCACTTTTTTTCCTTTACTGTAAATTTTGAATGTTATTGTATTTCTAAACATTGTAAATAGGGTTTTATAGTTTGATTTGATTAATAGCTTTTTTATTTCTATCTTTATTTCTAGCTTTTCTATCGGAGGGCCCCTTGAAAATCAACTTGTCGAAGGGCAACCCTACTTTAAAGAATTGAATATGAAATATATGAAGAAAATATAAGACGTACGGCAATTTTACACCATGGCACACACAGATCGACTCATTCTTATTGTTCATCTTTGGGGATATGAATCATCGATGTTCGAAGCAAAGGTTATCCTCCAAAAAAATGAAACTCGTGATCATGCAAAGAAAGCATGTTTGATTTGCGGAAAGAGAGTGGGCGGTGGATCCCACCACAACCCAAACAAGGATTAGAAAAGAAACAAGGAGATTCTGGCGCATGGAAATAGTTATCCGGCTGTTGATCAGCTTTGCACATTAACAGCAAAACAAAAGGCGCAGAAGATAGGAGCAGCCCTGGGTATCCTCAACAATTTTACCACTGAAATCAAACGTAAAATTCAGGATGCTAATATTTTTGGGCACTTCAAACATTCGAAAATTCTAATGTCTGACGTCTATTGCGGTCCAGTATGTTTTTATATAATTAATCAGAACCTACCGCAAAAGTTCTAATTAATAAGCCCCCTTGTCTATTAAGCCCCACTCTAACAAGCTCCTCCCCTCTGAGCCAAAATTTTGAATAAGCCCCCCATTCAAGCCCTCTTTTAAGCCCCTCCACATTTGCCAAATTCCAAAAGTTACCAAAGATTTTCAATATATTTAGCTTACAAAAGTTTTCTTTCAAGTTAAATTTGATATGATGGTTTGGGATAAAACTGTGTCCAATGTATTTATCAGTTTCATAAAATTGTATCTTGAATCCGCTGAGTATGGGGCCAAAGATAAGGCCCCCTATGGAGTGTCCAAAATCAAATTTACCCTCCGTGGGACTAAATAGAGATGTTATTGTAATCTTAGGAAAATTGCTTGCAATGCAATTGTATCATACAAGGTGGGAAAAAACATAGGCCTCGTCCACACGTATCCGGATATTTTTGAAAACGTATCTTGTTTTATCCGTATGAAAAAATATCTGCGTCCACACGAGGAGCGTTTTCGAAAATATCCCCGTCCACACGCAGACGCTTTTTGGATTCAAACTCCGCTCTTCCAACTTTAACAAAAGAAAACAAACAATCAAAATGCCCTTGCGTGATCCCCAAAGCTCCGTGCCCATGCTCTGATGGGTTATAAATCGACGCTGTGACGTCAGCGTTTTCGAAAAGCTCCGTTTTCACCCGTCCACACGACAACATGAAAACGGCGTTTTCAAAAAGATCCACTCTGGAGAGCGTTTTCGAAAAGCTTCGTTTTTGGTGACCGAAAACGCCGTCTCCGTGTGGACGCTAACCCAACACGGATAAAAAAAATGCGTTTTCCAAAATGTCCGGAAACGTGTGGACGGGGCCACAGAGTCAACTGGTTCCGACTGCACATGGCACTTGAAATTTGTCCCAAACCATACTTCAGGTGAAGATATCGCAAAAAGTCAGCCATTGCAGAGCATACGCTCCAAATCTCTGAAATAGTCTGTGTAAATTCTGTGACCTATTTCTTTGAACTGAGTGGCTTCAAAAAACTTTAGCTACTTTACTTCAAAGGCACCATTGGAAGCAGGGATCAAAAAACGAAGTAGCAAGGTAGTGGCACTGAAGAAATATCTTAACTTCCCAGGAGGGAAGAATGGGAAAAGGAAAAGAATAGCAAGACAAGGCAAAAGAAGGACAAGAAACGAAGGAATGGAAGGAAAGAGGGGAAAGACGAAGAGAAAAGAAAGGGGATAGGCTTAGGGGTAAGGCTTATTAGAGAGGGGGCTTAATAGACAGGGAAGCTTATTACTTAGAGCTTTTACAGCAAGTTCTAATTGATGATGTAAAAACATCCCGGACCGCATTAGATGTCTGACATTAAAATTTTCAAACGTTTGAAATGTTGAAAAATATTAGCATCCCGAACATATAAATTTTCCTCCGCAGCAGAACATACACAGAAACATAAATGCGGTCTCTAACTACCCATGGATGATACGCTTGCATTTAAAGGGACTACAAAGACCAGCAGCCTTTGCCATCGTTTGTTTTAGTTTTTGTGAATTTCGTACAGTCAGTTATTCTGGAAGCTGTGCAGGGCACGTTGCTGACTTCAAGCAAAGCATGCTGGTCTTTGTACTTCCTTTAATGCCTGATCCAACTTCAAAGAGATTGAATATTCTGCGAAACGTGAACCAACCTTTCTATCACTGTTTGCATTCAAATCATTCTCTACAGATATTTGCAGATGTTTCAGCAACGTATTGAATACCTCTAGCACAGATGGACCTTTGAGAGAGATAAATAATTCATGATGTGGATAGCTGTTAGACTGATTATATGGCAGTAATTATCGCTATTAACAGGCTGCCGGACACTCCTAACTCATAATCAAAAGCCATTATTTTGAAATGATGATATCTACCTCGCTTTAATAGGGCAAAAAAACTAACACAAACACTCGCATTTTTCAAATGAAACACATTGATTTGAAAACTTCACAGAAAATTAGTTAATGCTCAGCAAAAGCAACGAAAAAGTGCCTACTTACAAGGTTTGACATTTTCACCCCCTGTTCCATGGTATTCTTAATCGTAAGACTTTCCTCTGTCAAGCTAAGTTCCTTGAAACTCTGTTTTGAGTTTCGGGTTTCGTTTGTCGACACCAATCAATCAAATCTGCAAGCAACCTCGTTGCAATGGGCGTTCAAAAGAGCAACAAATTCAGTCCAAAAAAATTGCCATAAAACTATGAGTCCCTGGATTAGCGTTGTTGGTTTTGTGTACTAGTCTCGTTTTGAAAAGCGATTCCTTGGACTCATCGCAACTAGTCCAGATAATTTTTTCAACATATATTTTTCAGTACTTCATTCATTTAAAGGAAGATAACCCTTCAGCAGAGGTTGATTCACAAGGGAACCTCCATGACGCATAAGACAATCTAAGCAAAATATACTATTAGAAATAATTTCAATTCAAAATAATTACAATATCTAATTTAGAAGAAAGTCAAAAAATAAAAATGGTTCGAATCTTCAGCGGGTGAGCCAGAAAAAGCTCCTACTTTGGGAAACTCGTATTATCAAAGAATTCCACAAATTTTAATGATTCAAATTCTAGTTAAAACCCGAAAGATTAAAGTATTATATTTATTTTTTCCAGTCTTACCAGCATTAGAAGTATCAGTAAATTTGGCGTAGTCAGTATCTTTGCTACCTGTGGTACAGTAAAAACCCACACATAAGAACCTTCATTTATTAAGAACCCACAGCCTGAAATGGTAAATTCTTTACCCAATAAATAAGAACCATTTTAGCCTGATATTATAACCAGGTTGTTAATAAAGGGTATAAAATTCATTCTTTCATTCACTGGAAGCTAAATTCAGCTATGGTGAGAAGAGTGTTGATCACTAAATGGACTAGTGAAGCACGGCGGGACCTAAGGGAAGACAAGGAACTCTTTACCAAACTTCTAGAAAAACCTGGTTGTCTAATGACTGTGGATGGGTCAGAAGTTGAGAAAATTCAGCCCAAAGGACTAAAGGACTATGTTTTTTAACGCAGAGCTTCGCGTTGCTTGTAATATTGTCAGCATGTTTTCAATGCTAAACCTTCAACTATCCATTGTTTTCTTGCATTTTTGGACCCTATGTTAAGAACCTACACCTCGATTGTGGGATTTACCTCATAGAATAAGAACCTAAACAGGCTGAGTTCAAAATCTTAGGTTCTTATGTGCGGGTTTTTACTGTATCGTCTTTGCTATTTCGTATATTTGAATAGTAGTTAAAACGTACAATAGTATGTTTACATATATTGTTACATTTCATAGGAATACAAAAAAAGGTTTGGTTGAATTTTTCATCACGCAAAAAATTACACAGCCACACAAATGGGGCATGATACCTATTTTGGGCACCCTGTACTTACCTATGGAGCCACCGCCAGTGGCACTAACGGCAGCTGATATCACTTCAACAATGTTCGCTTTCATTTTGGGGTCCCATGATGATTTGAAGTCAAGATGATGGAGAAGGCTTTCAATCACTTTGTATGAGTATTGATTCTAGAGTGATAACAAAACTCCTTTTCAACGAAGCGATCAGCAAATATTTAAATCTGGCGACATATCTAGATGAAACTTTCAACGCTAAGTCAGAAGCAGTTCTCTTGATACCAACCTCGTTCCCAGGGTGTTCTTATGTCATACGCTGTTACGCTGATCACGAAGCCGAATGAACACCCGGGTACACTTCGATGAAATGCACCCAGAATCTGGGTGCATTTGGAAGCCATTATGGATTTAACCGTCGGCTAGGCAACGCTAAGCGTCGGAAAATGGCCGCTGCTCTAGCACTAGAACTAATTCTGGTGAAAATAAATCGAGAAACTAAAAACAAACACTTCGAGGACCTTATTTCAACCTTTTTGAAGGTATTTGACCAATAATCTGGGGTTGGTAAGTATGTTTAATGTGAAAATAAGCACGATTTGTTTGGAGCGAAAATGGGCCTAAGTTGCAAATTGGAGAAACTTTCACCACAGCTTCGAAAATGAAATGGCTTGTTCTTCTTCGAATTTCGCAAATAAATTGCAAATGATGGTTGATACAGGTAAAGAACATCGTTTTACGCTGAATTTTGACATGCGGTGGCCGTTTACCCAACGCAAAACGGAGTTATTGCGCAAAGTGGTGAACAGCCAATCAGATTGCCGCAGGGCCTCTTGTATCCCAGAGTAGAAGTAGAGCAACGAACTCACTCTGGGGACGAGATTGCCTTGATACATGTTTTCACACTCCTGGTGATCTTCATATTAGTTATTACGAACAAAAACTTGAATTTTTACAAGAAATGATGGGAGATGATGCACGAATATTTGGAAAAGGAAGATAGGATTAGAACGATGTCTTACGTACTATGTCGTATGTCTTGAACTATGTTGTTGAAGGTGTTGTGGCGCAGTGGTGTAATCCTCTAACTTTGAAGCCAGAACAGTCAGGCGGAGTGGGTTCGAGAGGCGATGAGGCCTCACCACTTGAGCGTTATGACAAGGGGTCGCGGACTCGATTAGCGTTTAGCTACTTCTGCGATCCCAGCGCTTGGCGCTAAAAACCGCAACTTCACCTTCACCATCACCTTCACATAATAGTTGCACTATGTCTTACATATAGTTTTTTTATCTGCATCGTTGTTCACAAACTTGAAGGAGACAGGTCAGAAAAATCTGAAAAGATTGTTTTCTCTCTCCTTGGGTTCCGCTTTGCCACCATATTTTGAAATGAGCGAATTTTCAAACACAGGTAAGCTTGAAAAATTCGCAGTGGCAAAATGACTGCTTAAGCAGAACATAAATGTAAGCGACAAAAAGCAAAGTTTTCCGCAGAGTTTATTTATCTTTCTCGCGGAAACCGAAGAGCACTGATGCAGCTAGGAGAACATGGTAACCAAATAGTAAGAATTTGTGTTAATGTTGTTCCCCGTTCACAAAATATCGTTTTAACACCGTCCACCAAGAGATATGACTTTCTTTACTTACTCAGCACCGTGCTGTCATTGGATTCACTGCTCAATCAAGAATGGCTTTCACATTGCACTATTCGCTACCAAATTTTATGACACTTGATAATAAACATGAGAATGAAACAAAAATACCTGAATAGAGTACATAACCAAAACAAAGCAATGAGCAGCGAAGTCGTTAGGAATCCACATTTCCCTAGCATCTAAGTACCTAACGACAAAAAGTGATAATACATCAGATTTTATTCTTGGTAGAATGATGATGCACAACATAAGATCATCTTCCAATTAAATCATTTGTCCTTCTTATCAAAAGAATAAATAGAACGTGTGTTTTGAAAACAAATTGCATCATCATGCTTTATAAATCGATGGAGGAAGGGTGGTAGAATTTTCAACAAACAATGGCTGATAGGGAGGAGTGAAAATACACAGGGCGTTTAAAAACGCAACCCACCCTCATTCGAGTTTCTTCAGGAAACGAAGAATTTGAATCAATGTGAGGTATACCATCTGAAAGTAAAATCTATCTTCTTTCCAATGATATCAAGGATGGGTCGATTAATTGGATTTTTTACTGCTTAACTGATACCTTCATAAGTATGGCCTATTTTAGACGCTGGAAAGAGAAAGGGACGATAATCCTGCACGATAGTCCACAATCTGTGAGAGCATATTCTGTCATTATCTACAAATCCATCTCATGTCTTGAAATTGTCTTTTTTCCTCCTCACTCCTGAATGCATCACATCAAGTGCTTCTAGGCCTGAAATAACTCGAAAAATTTTTTCCGTGATTTTTACCAGAAAAGAGGTTTGATTTCGTACTTGCAGAAAGCTGCATTTGAAATTGGGCCTACTTACCAAAATATAGATTTATTGATAAATAATTCAATAAAGGTATCCAGACTGAATATAATTAGACGGGAAAAGATTGAACTTTCAGATGGTATACATTACATATACTCAAATTTTGGCAATTTCCTAAGATTTCATATTATAGTTGAGTTGCATTTTGTAACACCTTGTAGTGCACTAGCAATCTTCTTGTATGCATTCATGGTACTGGTTTACTGTTAAAAGCTTGATGTTACAGTTCTCATTTTTGTACGGAAAAGACTGCAATTCTGAAAACAACCATGATGTTAAAAATGTTTTAAACGACTGGGTGAGTCAATAAAAAGTTTAAGTGTTTGGCGGGCTATCGAATAACTGTATGTGGCCGATATTCAAAATTGAAATGGTAATCTATCAAACAAAGGCTAACTTAGATCAGAAAATTTTGTTTTGTAAAAACACATACCTATAAGACCCAATAATTACAAAAATGCCGTAATGGGTTTGTGGAGGTTTCTAGAATTCCACGTTCCATTCTGGTCCATGATTTATGTGGGATTGAAGTTTACATTGCAATTTTGAGATACAGAATTCGAATTTCAATAGAAGGTAAATCATGGATCAGAATGAAAAGTGGAAAATTAGTTCCCAAACATAACAGCATTTTCCTAATTTCTGGGCATATAAGATGGGGGATATATTACCAAACAAAATTATCTCATAGAAGTTAGCCTTTGACTGATAGATTAATATCTAATTTTGAATATCGGTCACAAACTTTTTATTCAATAGCTTTTTGATTCACCCGTTAGAACTGCAGCAAACTGCCTGAAGTTCCTTTCTAGCTAATCAATCGAGAGAGACATGCAATGGCCACCTGCATAAACTTGTATAAAGATTCAGTTACATTTATGCTATATAAAATACACAGTCAGCCGTTTTCCGCCAATATGTCTTTAACAATTCGTTTCCAGTCCTTTCGGTTACTGTTAACTCTTTTAAACCTTTTATTGTTTTCAGCAGTGTTCGTCTCAATGTCTATTTTGATGCTAACTGTTGAGAAGTCTTTTTCTATCAATTTTATCCATTTGAAGGGGGTCTTCCAATTTTCTTTTTTGTCTGGTGCAGGCTTTCCTTGAGACCAATTTTTGCGGGAGCGTCATTTTTCAGTCGCATAAGATGGCAGGGCCAATTAAGACGTCTCCTTCTGATAGTTCAACACCATGGCTCCGATCCTGTCCTTCGATATAGCTCATCATTGCTGATCTTTTTCAGCCATTTGATATCATTCACTTCTCTTATTACGCAGTGGCTTAACGGAGACAGTCGGGGCCCTAAGGGATTTTCCACTTGAGGCCCCCCTCAAGCTGAAGCATTTGTAAATGATATGATAGAAACGTCAAAACAGCTACCATGTCCAGTTTAAACTTGAAGTCAATAAGTTCCGCAGGCAGCAGCGTAGCAATGGCGAATCAAGAGAAAAGGCAGAAAAAAAGAGGGAGTCTGGGGGCGAAGGCACCAGGAAAATGTATAGGACACGCCCTGTAATTTGGCTCAAAACTCATCTCCCGAATCCATTCCAACTTTTTGAGAAAACATCACTTACTGTTGCTCAAAAGACAAATCTCGATACCATGTTTACCGTGCCATTGATCATTTTATAAAAGTCTTCTATAGATCACCACATCCAGGAAACTTACTTGAAAATAGGTAAAAAAAGAAGTCTTCTGCCTGGGCCCCTTCTAGTCGGGGGCCCTTAGTTTTTGAACTAAGGTTCCCTAAACTGCGTTACGCCACTGCTTATTAGCCTCCTTTGGAAAGAATCGATTTGGTTTCCTAACGATATTGTGACTGTCCACAACTCGGAGTTATACAGGAAAGCAGATGCACAAAATGCATTGAAAGTTCAAAGTTTTAGTTGGAGAAGATATCTATTTTGACTATCATGCGCGGATAATTCCACCTGTCCTACCAAGTATCTTACTGGGTATATATATAAAAAAGAAAGGTTCTTATCAAAGATGAAGATGTGAAGCAAGTGCAGTGAAAAACAACTTATGAGGAATTCCTTATGCGTTGAAGTCTGCCGAAAGAGGGATTTCTTATTCTTGAATCGTATCTGTTAAAGCATAGACAGACTTACTCAAATATAGGCTTGAGAGCTGCAGTGATATTTCCAAATGTTGCTCTGCTAAATATCTCTCGTAGGCAGCTTTCAGCAAGATATTCTGGGTCCTCTAAATGCTCATCTCTTGCATTTGATAATGCCTCAACACTGCCAGTCAGCTTTCGTTGCCTAAGATGAAACGAGCATTAGAAGTTTAGGGCACTGGATGGGTCATAAACACCCACCAATCAAACTAGCATCATTCAACGCGCGATATTTACAACAGGACAAAATCTACGGTAGAGGCCCTGCACACATTAACATATTTTCCTGTCTGGGAATTCTTCTTTCATCATAACTCAATGGTTAGATCGTTGAGACGATCTGTCATGGCACCTCTACAGAATCCTCTCCAATTGTCCCTTTCTTGTGCCTCTCTAACAATCTAAGGGATAATGAGTCCCGCGACATTAGGGACTTTATGCAATCTGGATGGCAACACCAGCCAGAAGGTCGTCTTGTATGATACAACGGAGCACAGTTTCCACAAGTTACCTTCACAAGTTCCTAAACAAGCCAGAAAAAATATCCTTTTTTAAATACTTTGGGAACCTTTTTCCTTGATAATCAACATTTAAAATAATTGAGTTCACTTCGAAGATCCAGATCTATAGAACAGGATGTTACAACTAGGATTTCCAAATTGTGCCACTGAAAAAGAAAACTTCATAGACTTTCAAGGGAAGCAAATTCACCCGGAAAACAAGGAGTCTTTTCAAACCAAAGTTCGGAAAACATGGGCATATTGTGTCGCCGTTGCAGTCGCCGTTGCAGTCGCCGTTGCAGTCGCCGTTGCAGTCGCCGTCCTAGTTGCTAAAGGTCCCTACTGAATCTCATTTTTGGCCTTCCCCTTGGTTTTCCAACACCAATCCAGCGAGAAGATCATATTAAGGTCCTTCGCTTCTCACTATATGTCTATTTACAATAATCTTGACATAAAACAGGGAAAGGAAAATTAGACGAGTCATAGTTTGGCTTCATATTTTCTTCGAAATGTGCAGAGAGATGAGGACGCTTTGACAACACTTTTGATCGATTCTCGAAAGAGCTTTCTTGGCAAATGTTTTCGCTAACATATAAAAAAACAGAGGTTTTCTTCCACTGAAGTTAACATAGATACATAAAAAAGTATCATATTACCTTCCAGCAGTAACGTCGATATTGTAAAGTAGTGATGGGATGATTTTGCCCATGTGGATATCATCCCAAATGTTAACCTGAAAGAGAATGCACCTGCTTTGAAAAATTCTTTCTGAGGAGAAATCTGATTGTCATGGATCATACTGGATGAGAAAAAAAACGCTCCCACTGCTAAAACTTCATAGTGCGAAGGTATTTGATGATTCGGGATTAATTAAACTCAGACTGATAAGTAGTTTTGCGATTTTTCTCGCGTTTTTATGAGCAATGAGAATAATAATGATAACAGCAATAAATCGAATTTTTATACAGGATAATCTATCAGCGAAAAAATACACTGTTATCAATAGAGTACTTTTCCTGAAGTCAAATGAAAAGTAAAATCTTACAGTAAAATCATCAAAAACATAGTTTATGCCTGTTCACAATGCTCTTCTAACGCTTTCCTAAATACTATGCGCATACTAACCGGTTTTGTGGCTTGCGAGGTCTGTGCATTAAGACCGCGGGCTTTATATTTTCCTGTACAACAACAAAACCGGTTAGTATGAGCTTTATTACCTGACATCTTATACTCTTGACTTGCATTTATATCAAACACATTTTGTTAGCTTTGAGTTTACTGTACATCTCAAAGGCCTAGGCCTAAAGCAGTTGTTGTGGCGACAAAAACGCGTCCTTGTATCATATTATACAAGGCTACGGGAAACCCGCGGGAAATGTTCGATTAGCCAATAGGAATGGCGGGATTCTGCATTGCCTTGTTTTTGAAACTTCAGTCAGGTAAGAAAGTTCTATATTGTATGCTCCTAACTTCGGCGGGTAGTGCATTAAATGCCTTAGCAGCAAGAAAGTAAAAACCTTTGCGTCCAGTCTCAGGCTTCACTTTCGGTAACTTCACTGAATTCAAGTTGTTTCGTGATGCATACTTATGCTCCGTTTTTCTCAGAATAATTTTCAAACAGCTCACAAATGCTATTGTTTAGACCATCGAATACCATAGTACATGCTCTCTGTTTAATCAAGCTTGATACTGATGAAATATGTATTTAAACATAGGTAAATTCGACTTTGCAACATTTCATGGCTGCAAATTTCCTGAAAATAGCCTGAAAAACAGTGCATCATAAAGAAATTCCCCGGGAGGGTACTCCCAAACTTAAATTACAATGGGGGTCAATGCCACTGTTTCTATCCTAACTCATGATAATTGGTTTTGGGGACCACAAATATTGATATTCATTGAATTGATCACTGTACTGATTGGCACCAAATTGCAGGGCTCAAAATCAAGTTTCCTTCTGGTAGCAAGCAACGCACTTCTTATTCTTATACATTTCCTTCTTCTCTCCCTATATACCATCCCCCATTCTATCCCGTTTCCTTTCTCTCCTTCTTTCCCTTTCTTACATTCCCTTCCCTTCCTTCATTTCTTTCTCTTTTTCCTTCCTCCTTCCTGTGTCATTTGAGTATTTCAGCTACCTTCCTGTTAGAGCAGCGCCGCTACCAAACTACTTCCTTTCTACAAGACTTACAACTACTACCGCTACTCCAGATACATGGCACCAGAGAGGGTGTTAGACGAGCCAAGGAAGCATACTTCATTGGCTTGGCCAACACTCTGTCATCTAACGGACTTAACAGAACCACAGACCGCTAACACAAATAACTCCACACTAACCGAATCTACAAGAACACTTTCCTAATCTTCCTATCATACTCTACATCACCATCATCATCATTATCGTTGTCTTTATTTCCCATTAGACTATCATATCATCATCATTATCACCATCATCATTCTCATCATCATCATCATCACCAACAACATTATCATTATTATTACCACATAACGTAATCCTCATAACCTACCTACATAGCCTCTGCGTAGCCATCATATCTAACCAATCACATGTAGCCTCTCCTATTCAAATCGTTGTACATATTCTATTCTTCAATGTAACTATCCCATAACAGCCCTGAAGACGTCCTGCATGGCAGGACGAAATATTGGCAAAACATAATCAAATAAATATGCGTTAAATCGACTCATTCTTTGATGTTGTTCTTCGTCGTGTTGCGGTGTTACTAGCTACAATTTATTCCTTTCTAAGCCCTGCCAAATTGCATGATTCTTCCATTCTTCAGATTTGTCATTCTTCAGATTTGTGGACTCTAATGTTGAGCTTTTGCATATCCCAATATCGAGCGATTGCAGTATGGCCTCACAAGGAAGGAATCTTCACCCTTTTTCAATGCATCGGAGTTAATATTGGTTTTTTCCTATCAACCAAGGCCTAAGTCATCATTCGCATGCCTCATACGAGCTTCCAGGAAATAGCAGGATATTTCCCGCGGAACTGCGGGAAATAACAGGCTATTTCCCAGGGAACCACATGAAATAGCAGGATATTTCCAGGACCATAGGGAAATGATATGATATCCTTATCTATACACGAAAACAAACCCCTATAGCTTAAAATCAAATAACAAAAGAATCTGCATTAAAACTAGCCTAAGATGCTGTTCTAATGTAGGCGGATATTCTCTCTTTGGTAGGGATAATATGCGCATACTAACCGGTTTTGTGCTGTGCTGGAAAATATAAAGCCCAAGGTCTTAAAAGTACAGACAGAGCTTGCAAGTCTGTGCATAAAGACCGAGGGCTTATTTCCTTTACAACACAAAACTGGTTAGTTTGAGTTTTATTACCTGACAGCTTCTAATCTTGACTCGCAACATTCAATGAAACACATTTTGTTAAAGCCATGTCATTTCAGTTTACTGTAAATCTCACAGGCCTAAAGCAGTTGCTGTGGCGACAAAAATGTGTCCTTGCATAGTACTTTGCAAGGCTAGGGTAAACTCGTGGGAGATGTGCGATTAACCAATGGGAGTGGAGGGATTCTGTATTGCCTCGTTTTTGAAACTAAATTCAGGTAATAATAAAGCATATCAACCTGCAAATCGTCCTTGACAGTCTTCCTTACAACACCTTGTAAGCCTTTGATACCATATGCTTTTAGCCTGTAAATAGAAATGGTCTGTATCATCAAATGTCATATTTTCACGGAAGTTCTGCAATAAAAAAAATCTCTTCCTGAACGTCACTTAAAGACTATTCCGGGATTTACCAAACTAATGCTAAAAATAGCCTTACCAACTGTTGAGAACAAATGTAACATTCTCCACAAATTGGCATCTTTAACATCTGTCAATTTGCTAAAACATTTTCACAAATTAGGCTAAATCTTGTCACCGTTTTGCAAAAGTGCACAATAAGCAGGCTCATCCGAGTTAAAACTGACGAAAGAAAGCTCTGACCATAGCCCTGACTTGGTGCTTAATGACGTCACTACGCATTTGTCGCAGGTTGCAACACGTAACTTTGCTGAGAAGGCAAATGAGTTGGTACAATGAGTTGGAGAAAAGTACAATACACCGTTCAGAGCAGAATAATCTCTCCTTTTAACATCAATCATCCTAACACTGGGGATTGTCCTTACGGTAATATGTCCATCACTAGCATAGCCAGGGGGCACGGGGGTGGCCGCCCCCCCCCAATCATCGCTAAAGATGAGTTTTGTGATTCTTCTTAATCCGTTGAGAAACTGAAGGAGGGGGGTAAGCTGCATTTTTCTCCAACACTTATCACAGCATGGTTTGTCAATGATATAAGAGAAATAGGAATGAAGTTCTTGCGCTAATAAATGAGATCTTGGCACGATTTAGCCAACAAAGTATCAAAAATCTTCTGCTCGCTTCGCTCGTACTTCCAAACTTGCGTCACTGTATCATCTTTGTACCACCTGGCCTGCCATCATGTCCCCGCAAGGCATGCAACTTCATTAGATTCTTTGAATCCGCTTTCTTTTTATTTGAATAAGCTGCTTCGATGAATCTAATACTGCATTCACACTGACACAGTTAAACCAGCTTTATCTAAACCAGTTTAAATTTGGACCAATCAAATGACTGGATTTGTTGGATTGACCAATCAGAAGGCCTTATTCCATAACCTGGTTTAGTTGAAGCTGGTTTAACTTGCAATGTGAATGGGGCATAGTTCCAGGCAATACTAGAATGCATGCCTTGATAATTTTTATCTCAGACCGAATGGAAAGAAACAATAGATATCCCTCTCCATCAATTTCGTTTGGCTCTTTCATGAGAACCACATATGACGTTGTGTCACAGACGCACCAACTCTAATGGAGGAGAAACCACTCTAAAACGAAATCACCCTCAGCAAAATATCAAGCATGTTTGAGCATGCTTCAAGCCCAATACCAGCTTTTACTGAGTATGATTTGAGTGTGTTTGAGAACTTGATTTAAGCAAGAATTTCCTGTATACCTCTTGCGCTAGCTTACAGCATGCATCTTCCAACCTGGAGGCAAACTCAATCATGCTTGATTTAGAATGCTTGAGAATAATCCAGCATGGAATTATCATCAAGCTTTCTCAAGCTCTGATATATTGTGTAAATTGGCTAAAACTGCGTCAACATACTCAATTCAAACTCCTTCAAGCAGAAATGTTGCTTTTGTCAAGTTTGTGCAACCTTCCTGCTAGCTGAAATAATTCTTATGGGCATTGAAATAAGGATGCAGGCTGGTACTCCCCTAGCCCACAAGCAAAAACAGTACTGGGAACCGAAAGCAGAAATCTTAGCTCTCCGAGTTGGTGATGAGTGCCGTCATAGTAAGTAGCTTGCCTTGCTGTGTTGGAATTCTTTCACTTGTTGGGACAGGTTGAGTGTTACTGGTTTTCTTGCAGATATTCTTCCAATCTTTACATTTTGCAGAGGCCAGTTCACTGTAGTTTCTATTTATTTTGATTGAGCAAAATGCTATGGCAATGCTAAGTAATGGCGTCAAAGTTAAAGTTGAAGCATAGAATTATGACGATGAGTCTCTTGCTTCCCTGTGCTCTTTGACTTGATGATGGCGCTACAGTCAAGAGAGACTCATAGTATTACTCTTAAAAACCTGGCCCTATTTAGGCCCAAACTTTGCGATTCTTAACGTACCAATCAGATTGCGAGATTTGGCAAAGAGCAATGTTGTCGAACTTTTAATGCACATGATGCAGTTGACTAGATTTTGAACGAAGTTGCTGCGGCAGGTAGTTGGAAGATTTCTCTGGTTTGTTTTGGTCTTAAAAACTTGGAAAGTGTAGCGTTGAGAGACTCATTTTGCACTTACCAGGTAAACTGAATTTCCTTCTTCAGATTTACACCAAGTTTCGTTCATTTAACGCCTGCTTTAACGTGGTTTTATTGCATTTTCCTTCCGCGCCGTTCAGCAGAGCTACGGCAGTCGCTCGATCCTAATTCGATCGATCGAATCGTGATCGAATGCTGGAGATAGGGCCGGGTTTTTCACTGTTTCATTATGAGTCCCTCTTGAGCAAGGTTTACCGCAGGGATACAAGTAGCCTACGCGTAGACCCGTTATTCAAAAGAAGAAAGGGTCTACGAAACAATGAGCAAAGGCTTGCTACAACGAGTTCTAGATTTCTAGAACCTAATTTATGCAGCCTTTGTTGAAATGCGCATTGCAAATTATTTGAATAGCGGATTAGGATTATTTAAGATAATTACTCGACTGGCCGTAGCAAGCTTTCACTGGTTGTTTCGTAGACCCTTTCTTCTTTTGAATAACGGGTCTACTCGTACGCTAGGATACAAGGGACTCATCGTCGTAAGTCTAGTTAAAGCATCCACAGAAAACAAACAAATATTACTCACTTCTTCCTTATCTCTTCATTTGGATTACTGCTCCAGCACATTTCACTGAACTTTGAAACAAAAAAATCATAACGCCTGTGGTATGATGGTGTGTCCTCTTCTATGTTTGCAAATTTGGTAAACTGCAATTTGAAAACGAAAACAGTTTGGTTGTGGCCCTCCTCCAAATATCATGTGGTATCTATTCAACTTCAATCATAGCAATGGTATGAAAGCGCAAGTAACTGGGGACAAGTTTAGCTTTGCGGGGTACCAGAACATACAAAACCAGAACGAAATTTGCAAAGATCTATAAACCCAGAAGCACGAAAGCTAAAATCCGATACTGCACTTCAAAACAAAAATCCTCCACTTGTGTCACTAATCTTTGATCATTTCCAACAATTTCGTTTCTACTGACTCTCAGTGCATCATTTAAAGCATTCAAAAGCTATATAACTTCAAAAACCTGAATGAAAATTGGGAATATTCTGTGAAATACCCGACACCCTAGCATAAAAGTTGACCAAACCAGCAACCAGCAACACATCTCAAAACCCAACGATCTGGATGATTTAAACAGTAAACCTGAAACCCAAGGGCTAAAATTGGTGAAACACGGAACCTGTGAAACCCCAAAGTCCTCTCCCCCCCAAAAAACCAATACACATCCAATTTCTACTGCACGTGGATTACTGGAAATTTTCTCTTGGAGTTCTTTGTTAAGAAGGATATTCCTTACAATCTCCGCACCAAAGAGCTATGTAGGCTTCCATCAGCAAAGTCACATCGATATGGACTAAATTCTCTTTCGTTTAGAGGCAGTCTCCTGTGGAACACTCTAGATGATGAATTAAAGAGAGCTGATACCTTGGGAAGTTTTAAAACGGGGATCAAAGAATGGGATGGCAAAGGATGTAGCTGCTTAATTTGTAAGTAATTTTTTTATATTGTAAATAGTTGGTTTAAATTAGTTTTCAGTAACTATGCTTTCTTTTAACCAACTGTAAATAATGTTATGAATGAATGAATGAATGAATGAATGAATGAATGAATGAATGAATGAATGAATGAATGAATGAATGAATGAATGAATGAATGAATGAATTGTATAATTACATATCCAGTAATCCATTTCATTTGTATTGCTCCAAATGAATATTTTGCAATCAGGTATATTTTTCCAATTTAAGCTGTTACCTTTTTAGTAAAAGGTCATGCTATTTATCAACAGTTACAAAAGAACTATGATACAATGTCCAACTTAGACCAGCGTATTGGTTTCATTTCTATATATTTGTGGGTTCTGATACTTGATCACTTTATCTGAATACCTAAGCGTTCGAAAAAGAGCTAAAAACAGTTTATCAATAACATTGTCAATCCTACAACAAATTCTGCTGTTTAGTGAATTCCAACAGTACAGAACTTGGACTCTACAAAGGGACCAAAGAAAAATCACATTTGTCTGTTTTCTCGACAAAAGTACAATTTTGCTTTATGTTTGAAGAAAAATCATAAAATGCAAGACAAGGTCCTGTGGTCCACACTTTGCCTTACTGTTGAGCATAATACTAATCTGTAAAATTGACAACTAGTTGTATGCCTTCGCATCTACCGGTTAAGTCAATAAAAATGTCCGGCGTCTGAAAAAATCCTGATCCCTCAATATCAAAGAAATGATGTTGAAAACTGTCTTGTTTTGTCCCCAATAAGTCAAATTCGGTTCAGTAATTTACCCGGCTTTAATCGGTCATTCCTTCCCGTCAAAATAGAAGATTTTCTGCAGAAAGCCCCTTTCAAAACCTGCAAAAACGAGCGAAAACAGCAAGCAAAATTTCCCTTTCTTCTCCTTCCTAGAAATTATGACTCTTGGATGTGCTCATATATTTTGTCCTTATGGGAGAATGGAATCCCCTTGCATAAGTCATTCACACTGGGGGGAAGACTTTTCAATCCGCCAAAGCGAAAGCATGTGCTAAAGCGTGCTAAAAGTCATTGCTGTGAGGTAAACACATTAGGGATTTTTGCTTGTAATTTTAGAACATTTTTTAAGGTTTCTCAAAGGGACTCAATTTAGAAAATTGCCTACAGAATCTGAACGGAGAGACCAATTTCAGTCAGAAAAATTTCTAACAATAGTTGAACATCTTAACCTTGTAATCAAATATCGTGAAATATCATTGCTGATATATTCAGGGAGCGGTAGCCTTTCAAACTCCGGGCATTTTTGACTCACCCGGTATGATGTAAAACACGAAAAAATGGAACATATCTCCATCACTAGACTTTTCACCCTCGTAAGGAAAGGGCTTCTTGATCATGAGGTTATTAGAAAATTCATAATTTGTAGGTCTTTGATCATGGACAGTAGGAGACGGCTGTGCTGGCCACAACCAAGATATTATAACCAAAATCTGTAATTCCATATTGTATGTCCTTTTCTTATCTTTGTCTGTTGGCTATTCATGACAAGTTCCACTGCATCAGATCAATGCACTCCATGCTTTTTTGCCATCATATTGCATTTGATTTTGCGCATGGGCATTGTGAAGTGCTACAGATTCTGATTCATCCTGATTTGAGACTAACACTAGACAAAGCACATGCAGAAAATCAATGCAATGTGATGGCAAAAAAGCATGGAGCGCATGGAACTGATGCAGTTGAATTTATCATCCAATGTTTACATCGTTTCAGTTTCAGTTTCATATATTCTAAATTCCACTACATATAATCTATACATAATCCACTAACACTAACAAAGAACTAATCTACAAGGAAACAAGACAACATTATAAGAAATTAATACATTGATATAGAAAATTAATGCAATATGCAAGTACCAAAAAAACAGGATAAATCTATGGAGGGCATTATTTAAAGGAGGAGCCCTCTCAAGAGGTAAAGTAATTGTTCATTCTGAAAAAAACATACTATACTCACAGATGAAGTTGCAGCAATCTGCAAATCAGGCTGTGAAGATTCCAACAATGTGTTAACCATTCTGAGGAAACTTTCAACAAACATGTTGAGACTAGAAGACCTGCATGCCAGTAATAAATGATCCATGGCTTGTATTGAAATCAGTACAAACCTACAATAAGAATAATAAGGAACTCTAAACATCTAACTTTTCATGTTGTTAATGTAAAAATGGTCAGGGTTAACAAGCTTATTATCGGAGGTGGAAAATTTGCTTGAAGCTGCAAAGCAGCTCCACATGAAGCTTGTTTGCTTGCAAGAAAGAAAATTGGAGGAAAGACCGAGAGTGAAATAGCAAGGAAGAAAAAAGGGAAATGAGAAAGGAGTGAGAGAAGAAATGAAAGAAAAATGAAATACAGAAAAAGGACAGACATTAAGGGATAAAGGACAACTGAGGCCTGGGTATAACTTCATTTAAGCCTCTTTGATGCGTCATCAATTCGCAATAATTGTGCGAATCGGTTGGTGGCTCTTGGGTGCAGCTTTGCGGGTGGGTGGTGCATCTTTCCTGATTCACCCAGTAGTTTCTATTTCTTTCTATGTTAATGGCCATGGGGTTGTCATAGTCTATTGCTCCCCGTGGTTTTATCATCCTTGTAGTGTTTCGTAGAGCAATTAGTAGGTAGTGTAATAGGTAATTTGTCTAGTAAATTTTTAATGGAATATATATAAAAAAATAAATAAAGGACAAGGGAATGACAGCATGGAAAGAAGGTAAAATGAAAGAGAAAACAAGGATTGAAAATGTAAATACTATACAGTAGAAAGGAATAAAGGAAAGAACAAAAGAGAAGGCCTGGATTATGCTCTGTCCATTTACAGTTATGTGATTCAAGGAAGCTACAAATAGTAATTCTTAACAATTCCAAGTGACTCTAAACATACCTATAAATAAAATTGAAAATTGTGTTCTGTGATAGTTCAACTGAAATCTAACATAGAGCAAATTAAGCAAGCTAAGGATAAAACAATGGAAGGAAGAATTTCCATTTAACATTGCTTTGAAGGAAGGCAAATATATTTTCCACCACTGCTTTATATAGAAACCCTAAAGAATGCAAATGCTCAAAAGAATGAATTGATGCTATTAGCTGTTGATGCTTTTCGTTGACTTTAGGTATGAGAGCAAATTGTTCCATATTTAAGTGATAGATCAGAGGATAAGCATGTCCCTTTCATCCCACCATCCTGCGTAATTCTTTCAGCAAATCCTGTATCCCATGATGTAAGATACTCAAATCTCAACCCAGCCGATGCCCTTTGCCATCCCATCCCACTACCTATGAACTGTACATCCTGTATCCTGCTCAACAAGAGTGGCCAATCTAGCATCCTACCAAACGTACAGCAAAAAACACACTAAACAGCCCATCACTTTCTGTAGCAGGTTGAAACGGTTCTTATAAAAAAATAATAACAAAAATAATAATGTAAAAACACAACTGTTTATAAGCTGACGTTTCAATATCAAAATCTTCTTCAGTTAATAATTATAATGATATATAAGTGTTTCTTAATTCTCTTTCTGTTTTATAGTGGTGATTGTTTGAGTTTGATAATAACAATAATAACAAGAATGATAATAATATAGACAATTGTATAGCACCATATATCCCCAGCAGGGCTCAGAGGCAATTAACAACCTGACTGCTTAAAGGGAGTACAAAGACCAGCATGCTCTGCGTGAAGTCAACAACTTGCTCTCCACAACTTCCAGAATATCTGACTGTACGAAATTCACAAAAACAAACGATTGCAAAGGTTGCTGGTCTTTGTACTCCCTTTAACATAAAATTAGAGTCCATAATATAGCTAGTCTGCATAGTATTCAGCAGAAAGTGAGCAATCAGGATTCCTCCTTCTTTTCCCTATAGGATTATGAAAGAAATTTACCTAAAATTGCTAACCTATTCAATGAAGATCCCCATCATAAAATCAAATCAATCAATACTTATAGGGATAGTTTACAGGGAAACGGCCTCAAGTTCTTAAATCAGTTCTAAACTTATTGCAATTTTGTGTACTTGATGTTGGACCAAATATTCATATATTTGCATTTGAAATTGGTTTATATCTACCATGACTGTGCATGTGTTTTGAAGGCTTCTTCAATTTGTGATCTCCACTGCAGCCTTACTCCATGAGCCCCTCGCCTCATCAGGTCTCTCGCATTATTCTTTGACCTTGCTTTATCAAGCCATCCGATGCGGACAAAGAGCAGTATACTTACCCTGTTTTTCGACGATACAAATAATTGTTGAGCTTGGAGTAGATGTAGTCGCCAATTCGATCCAGTTTTTCAGGTGCTGAAAGAGTGTAAAATGTCAATTTTTCCATGTTTGAATTGACTAGGCCCAATTGAGGGTTCGGTGGATAAATCTTGTCCACAAGTCTCTTGTATCTTGGCCTTAAATTTCCAAAGCACGAACAAACACTTTGAGTTGCCATTATCGTATTTATATGTTCTACAAGGCTGTTTTCTTTTCACTTTGATTCTTTACAGCATACAGTTAAGCGCTTGTTTCGCCAAGGATTTAAAGTTTTGCCGCCATCATCATCCAGTACTTCCTTGGAGGCAAGACAGATGTTTTCAGTTGTTTTCCTTCCACGTCCACCTTAACAAGCTATCCTTTTGTTTGAGCCTCGTTCTGAAATTCGAGATCTCGCAAGCAACAACAACAACAACAATAATTAACAATAGCTGTCCTTTTGCGTTCCTTTGGCAATCGAAACAATCATGATTGTATCCGGGGGGGTACTTGGCCTACCAAGATACGGGGACGTGCCGCTGGAAAATCTCAAAAGCTACCCTATCCCGGAGTAAACTGTCATTTAGTTTCTCTGGACAAAGTTGTGCTCTGCAAGGAAATTTGTACGAAATCTATCGAGAAATGTCGAAATATTGCCATCCAAGCGATTTGAATCACATTCGCAGAGTGCAAATGGCCTAAAACGACCATTCGGAGTCAAAAATGACAAATATGGACCCTGTCATGGAGCCGATTTTTACAAAAATGATACCCTGTCCCGGAGTCGGAATGCTGAAAATGATACCCTGTTCAGCGGCACCGCACGGAAAAGATTTGCACTGTCCCTAACCAGGATTTATAGTACAGTAATTTTCTTGGCCAGCTGAAAAGCTCGGAGATGTCGGAGATTAGACTGACGACGTGCTTCCTTGTATTCGTTCGTTAATTTCAATCTGATATTTTCTTCTCACTCACATCAAAGAGAGCGAAAAAAATAAAAAATAGCAATACTATTGCGACTTATGTAATGAGTATAGTCGGAGATGTCTATGCCAGTTTCTCTGGCATTTCTAAACTCCAAATTTTTACTTGGTTCCATATGCTCTTCTAAAAGAAAGTCAGAGATATATGATCTGCAAAAAATTCGTTAGATTGAGCCGTTCTCTTGGCAAAATACAGTGGCAGGTCTCATCAAAATATCAATTCAAGCGTCAAAATAACTTTTTTCGAGTTTTCTGAGGTACGAGGAATGAGGGATGAGGTAGGAATGAGGAGGAACGGGGAGGAACGAGGAGGAATGAGGAAGGAATGAGGAGGAACGACGAAAAACGAGGAGGGATGGGGAGGAATGAGGGAGGAATGAGGGATATGATGATCATATATGAATATTTGCATATGAAGATTTACAAAGTGTCTCCCTTGCTTCTGATGACATCAAAACTATCAGTCGTTTGAATTCATTTGAGAGATGATAGAATGTATGAATTTTAGGCTACTCAACCTAACTACGATTCTCTTTTGTAAGGAGCCGTCTACGAGAAAAAGTAGGCTTGATTTTTAAAACTTAGGAAACCATGCTACCTAAATTTAAATAGCCAAGAAACTTTTTAAATTTGCAGTTTTTCCCATGTCACTTCAAACTATTTTGACACTGTAGTGGGGGAGATTATTACAATCATGGTGCAATGATACCAGAATAAAACTTGGAAGAGAAGGGCAGTTTGATACGCTGAAAACGATAGGATCTGGACACAAGCTGAAAAATGCCCCCTTGTGCTATTTTTAGACTGGGTTTCTATGTTCAAATCGGAGCATTGGCAGGAAAACGGAGCTTGATTAGAAAACGAAGAGCAAGAATTGCGACGATAATCATGTTCATTTTTATTATTTCATTCCAAATCCAAGTAAATTACGACAAATCCATGTGACAAATCCGTGTGACAAATCCGATAAATTAATTAAAGACTAGGCCATATTTATAATTACTTACGTTTCGAAGCAAACTTGCTTCATCATCAGAATATCAAGTTTCCAAGAGCACGAGGCTATATTCATATCGATAAAGACAATGAACTACCAAAAGTGCGTTTTTTTACAAATCCTACGTGAAAAATAAATAATGAGGTACACCCAGAGGACAATACCTAAAACAGAGCTAAGGGAATAGAAGACTGCTGAGAGTTAAGCGACGGATGATCGCGCAAAATTAATAAACTTTCATGAATGAGCAAATCAAAATCATGGTTAGCTCTGTCCAAAACTGAAAAATCTTCCACCGACGCGGCGTGACCTGATTTGTTAATATGGTCCCAGATGGCTGAGGGACTAACTTTCATTTTCTGACCTGCCTTGTTTATTCTCAAGTGCTCCCTGCAGCGTGTAATCAGGTGACGAGTTGTTTTTCCAAAGTACAAGGCATGGCAGCCAGGACACTTAAATTGGTAGACAACAGAGGAGCGAATGAGAGCTGGAATGCGGTCTTTAAATGGAAAAAAGACTGTATGCGTTTTGAAGATCGAAAAATAACCTGAAGCTGAATACCCGGATAACATTGCTTAAGTAGTCTACAAATTCTAGTCTTCATCTGTAAACTATACCTGCCAAGATATGGTATGCAAAACAATAGGGCCATTTTGGCTTCTATGTTCCAGGTCTCTAATAAGGATATTGTAATAACTTCACTGCAAATTGTGATACCAGCATGAACCTTGGCAGAGATTGGTAGATTAAGCACTGAAAAAGATAGTATGTGGATACCAGCTGAAAAATGTCCCCTTGTGCTATTTTAGACTGAGGTACTAGATTTCTGAGAAGAAACACTAGAGATCGCTCAATTTTCAACGTGCTTTAGACGTAATTAAGTTGCTAATTAGGTCAAAATCATGCCAATTTAGGCTAACCATTTTTTATATGTGCTAAGTAGCACTGAAATAAAGAAAGCGCACAGAAAGCGAATACAACACAGAAGTTTCCTGCAATCCAATAGCGAAATTTGACGTCGGCTTATTTAAAGGAACACTGTCGTGGTGCTGATTGGATAAACAAGACAATCAAGAAGAAAAGAATTAGGCAAGGCTCAGTAATTTCACTGTACAGTGAAATTCACGAAGATGATAAATGATCTGATTCCCTTTATTCTCGAAACAAAATATGACCCAAGAGCATAAAGGCTTGGTAATTACTCCAAGGCCAGAACGTTGTCTTTGATTTCAACATCACAACTAGCCAGTCACAACCACGACAGTGTGCCTTTAATGTTCGACAGATTTGACACCATAAGATTGACATATGGCTATGATGTTTTCATTGAAAGAAAAACAAGCTTTATCAATTGCATTAACGAGCGTGAATGACTTTCTTCCTTACTGACATCGAGTCCCCTCTTAGATTACAAAGTTGGACTTTGTAATCAAAAAGGTCATAACAAGATCAAATGAAATTGTTCAGGAATGTTAGGAGGACAAGATTGTTGTCGTCGTCCTGTAATAAGTTTCCACGAATTCTTGCTTGGAACCAAAGATCATATTGTTAATACTTTTGCAAGACACGTTGCTTCAGTTTCTTGACTTCTCCTTTGATTCCTTGACGCATGTCGGCCATACCAAGACCATAAACAAATGAATCAATGAAAGTATTCACTAGCGTGAAGAACACTAGAACCTTTCTTATTGAAGAAACATCACTTTTTGGATAAACTTTAGAGTAAACCGATAGACAAGCCATTGGTAGCATGCACACAACATACATAACGATAACAATGCTTGCTGCGAAGCCCAATTTCAACTGTTTTCTTGTCAAATCGTCTTTTTCTTTCTGAGCACCAAACATATTGTGAGGAACAACTTTCAATTTTGTGCGAGATAATTTGTACAAACGAGCCTGTACCATTATCAAGACTAAGGTGGTGACTAGTGTTGTCATTACATAGACGTAAAATGCACGTAAATTCTTACTCAGTGCAAGTTGTGAGTAGTTAGGCTCATTTGGCAATGATAGTAAGCCACTTGAAATGCTGACTACCCATACGGAAGCGATGGCGAGGTTTGTTCTCGAAGGGGTAACAATCATATAGAATTGCAAGCTATAAATGCATGCAATTTATCGTTCAATTGCTAACAGAAGAATGAAGCCACTGGAAGCACTGTGAGTCTGAGCTGCTACCACCTGAAGAATCTGACGCAACACTTGGCATGACTGAGAAGTTACACTTGATTGTGTGCCCAAGCCAATGAAGGCAATAAGCTCAGATCCTAGGATTTGTAAGTTATCTGATATTGACAGGCATAGCAGAATCTTGTGCCTTGGTAATGATAATCTGAAGCGCACTACGAGTACTCTTATGATCAAGAAGTGTAACGGTGCTGCAAATAAAGAAAAGACCAATAGGACATAAGCTTGTTGTCTGGGAAAACACACAACGTTTATTGTTGCCGTAAGATTAGACATTATGTATTACATTTGTGAATGTTAGCAAAGAGGGACATCTCTCTATACTGCTTTCTTTGCTTTGATTTGGATATGTCAACTTTACCTTGGCTTCTTGTCGTGCCTTCTTGCAATGTCTTTTTTCCTCTCCTTGTTTAATGTGTGTTCCTGTTGCACGTTAAAATCCCTTCCTTGACTTCCTCCCAGGGCTTAGTATGATTTCTTGTTAGATGGCACTTTAAAATCCCTCGCAGTTCTTGTTAGACAACACTTCGAAATCCCTTGCTGTATGGGGTTTGCTTATGCTTTGCTTTGGTTATATTCTCTTCACTTTAATTCCTTCAATGCAACGAATGATTTCTTGTGCCATGATAAAGTCTCTTGCTGTATAGTGTTTGATTAAGCTTTGCTTTGGCTATTTCATTTCTTTATTTTTGACTCTAGTTTGCCTTAACAATTAAGTTAATATATTTTGACACAAGATGATTCTTTCTCATCAAATGTAAGTCAGAATTGTTCAGCCAATCAAACAATGGTCTCCAGTTGCAAGTTTGATTTAAGTGAGAGATAAAAACTTCTTCGTAAAACCTACATTCCATCCCTCACATCAGCAAGAGCATCTTGATTCTCAAATTCGAATGTACATGACTTAAAGTTGCCTTACGATTGCAGCGTGTTCTGTTGATTTCTCCGGAGGTCGTTCAACTTTCTTACGCAACAATATCCAATCAACTGACTCTTTTTCTCCAGAAACTATCACTTTTGTCACTTGGAAACATGTTGACAAAAACGGATTCAGTTAAAAGTTTCCTAATTGCAGTTATGGCAGCTGCTTTTTCATTTCTGAGCGGTACATATGATCTTTTGGAGATCATTCAACTGTTCACACGGTCATCTCCCATCAATTATTAATTTGCGACGGAAACAGCGATTTTTTGCTGCATCCTGAATCGTTTCAGAACGCATTAGCAAAAGAGCTAAGTTCCAAACTTCATTTTTGCATACCAAGCCCCTCTTGGGGTCAATGTGTAACCATGCGTGCCTGGCAATTTTTTCAAGGTGGCTCTTCTCTGATTTTGATCGAAAAAATTGCATCAAGCAGAGTCAAAGAGCATATGTTAAACAGTACACTCAACCACATGTAAAACACTTCATACCTTATAATACCTTTTCATTTTTTATTCAGTCTCGCTTTACTATTTAGCTTTTTTTAACCGCATGGTTTGAGCTCCTGGGAGCTCTGGTGGTGGACTCTCATTGAGGCATCACCGTTGCTACTCCGAGATGTAAATCTGAGAAAACGTTGTGTGGCGTTGCCACGTAACATCGTTTATGTTTAAGACAGCAAAGTTTCGAACCAGAACGTTCAGCTATCAACTGTCAAAATTGGAAAGGAATATTCAAATCATGGATATCTGTCATGCGGGGCTCCTCAGGGGTCAATTCTTGGTCCACTCATATTTCTTCTTTACGCGAATGACATGGCAGGGGAGGTTGACTGTGACCTGCTTTTGTACGCAGATGATCCTTGTTTAATATTTAGAGAAAAAAGCATCGAGCAAATAGAAATGAATTTGAATAGAAAGTTTAAAACGTTCTGCGATTGATTCTTAGAAAACAGGCTGAGTATACATTTGGGAGAAGACAAAACTAAGTCCATTCTCTTTGGGCGTAAAAATTGCAAGAACCTTAAAAAACTAGAGATCAGGAGAGGTGACATAATGATCAAACAACATTCAATGGTCACATATCTGGGTTGTATCCTGGGTGAAAATATCTCTGGGGAGTCAATGGCAACAATGCTTGGAAAGATAAATGGCAAGCTAAATTTTGTACAGAAAACAGAGCTTCCTAGATGGCTCCCTTCGAAGATTGCTTTTGAATGCCCTTATTCAAGCCCATTTTGAATACGCATGCACCTCTTGGTACCCAATGTTGAATAAGAGGCTGTCCAAAAAATCCAAGCTGCTCAAAACAAATGCATTCGCTGTTACCTGAATTTAAAAAATACAGCCAATATTGGCGCCACAGAATTTAAGGCTATAAATTGGCTCCCCACAAAGAATAGGATGGATCAATGTGTTTGTGTTAATGTAATGAAATTTTTTAATGGAACTGCCCCAGCCTACAGTGCCGAGATATTCCATCCAGCCAACCTAGGCCGAATAACGCGAAGATCTAAGTTTAAATTAGAATTTCCATTTCGCAAAAGTACTTCTGGACAAAAATGCTTATCTTACCTCGGGCCGAAAATATGGAATAGTCTTCCATCTGACTTAAAATCAGCTAACAATCCGAATACATTCAAACATAAGATCAAAGAAAACTTTTCCAACAAATGCAAAAAGAGGAAGATGACATATACGTCTTCTACTAAGACCCTTCCTCATCTCTCCCAACCATGTTTCCGTCGCATAAACCGTTTTCGTACTGATAACAACTACAGTGCTTTCCTGTTTTTTTCATTAAACCAGCACCTCTAAGGGGACCATTATGGAAATAAGGTCAGCTTGACCCTTTAATGCCATCCCTGCCACTGTCATCGGGGGTGTTTTCCTTTTACGTTTATAAACCTTAAGGTATTGTATTGTATCTAATCTTTATATTCATTACATTAACTTGTATATATTTTTGTGTGGCAAATGATACAGACATACATACATACACATTGCAATAATTTTTACATGAGTTAGGTTATTTCTGACAAAATTTTGTTGACAAGGCTTCAGGCACACAGCAAATCATCAATTCTCCCGATTCCGACGAAACATCATTCGAAGACAAAGTCATAGATCAAACGACATCTGTTTTAAGTCTAGCCTCCCCACAGTGTCTCTCAGGGGGGGGATCGTTCTGACCCATACGAGGGTAATACCCGGTGATTCATAAAAAACGCAAGGCGTTTGAAAGGGTACTACTCCCTGAATATTCTTGCAAGATCTGATTAAACAGCTAACATGTTCAATTATTCTTAGAAATTTTCCTGGCTAAAATCGGTCACTCCGTTCACATTCTGTGAGTGATTTTCTAAAATGAATCCCTTTGAGAAATCTCAAAAAACGTGCTGAAATTACAAGGAAGAATCCCTAATGTGTCTACCTCACAGCGATGACTTTCTGCACGCTTTAGCACATGCTTTTGTTTTGGCTAGTTGAAAAGTCTTCCTCTTAGTGTGGATAACTTATTCAGGGGGATTACAGTCTCCCATGAGGACAAAATACATGAGCACATCCAAGAGTCATTATTGCTAGGTAGGAGAACAAAGGGAAATTTTACTGTTTTCGCCCGTTTTTGCACGTTTTTGAAAGGGGCTTTCTGCAGAAAATCTCCTACTTCGACGGGAAGGAATGACCGTTTAAAGCCGGGAAAATTACCGAACCTAATTTGGTATATCGGGGATAAAACAAGGCAGTTTTCAACATCATTGCTTTGATATTCAGGTAGCAGGATTTATTCAAACGCCGAGTGTTTTTATTGACTCACCCGGTACTACTTTTCTGAAGACTGAGCGATCTTACCCTTCCGCGTTCGGTACCCCGTTGGTATCTCTGTCTCATCTGTAGTGGAGGAGAGAACCATGGAATCCATTGTGTTTGATCACCCAGCAGATGAGAGTGACACGGAATCTGACTTAAGACAACTGAGGCTAAAAAACATTAGTTGCATTGTTGTTGGATATTTAAATGTAAATTCAAATAGAAATAACTTTGATGCACTGAAAAACATAGTTTCACAGAATATTGATATTTTAATGGCCGCTGAAACAAAGATTGATGATTCTTTTCCAAAAGAGCAATTTTTAGGAAGGTTGCTCTGATCCACTGCGGCTGGATAGAGATGCTAATGGCGGTGGTCTCTTGATATATGTCAGGAGCGATATCCCATCAAGTGAACTGAAACCTTGAAGTTAGATAATAATGTAGAATGTTTATGTTTTGAAGTCAATCTACGGGGTAAGAAATGGGTTATTTTCAGTATTTATCGACCACCGTCACAATCAGAAGGTCACTAGTTCGAAAATGTTGGCAAAGCGGTTGATCTTTACTGTGAAAAATATGAAAACTTTTTGCTTCTTGGTGACTTTAATACGGTGGAAACAGATCAACAGGTTCATAATCTTATGAACTGTTATGCGCTCAAAAAATTTCTTGAAGGAGCCAACTTGTTTGTTTTGTTTGTTTTCAATTTGTTTTGAGTGGGCTTGTCAGGATTTCTAGCAACTGAAAGCTAATTTATGTTGCTAATTTTGAAAGCTAATTGTGCATGCTGCATCCAGGCACGGGACCCCTAGTTTAACGTCCCTTCCGAAGGACGGCGAGGTGAGTTGCGAGGTCAGGCCTCAGTGGTCACCCATTCGAAATCTGACCTCACTCGACCAAGCTTAACTTCAGTCACCTGACGAAGACTGTATAAGCCACTCGGCCACTCACCCCGCAACTTACTTCAAATCTGAAAATCCAAGGTGTATCGCCCGGGGGGGGGGGTATTTGTCCAACGGGGATGTGGCGTTTTTCAGGATATCGCTTTCGCCTATTTTTTCTAGAAGAGGGTATCAAAAGAAGGCAAATTTTCTGGAGCAGGTTGTCAAAACATGTCAAAAGAGGAAATTTTTTTACAACGGGTTACTATTTAGTCAAATTTTCGTGTTTTTGAGTATACTTTTTACCGGTTATTTCTAGAACAGGGTATCATTTGAAGGCAAAAATTCTGGAGCAGGGTGTAAAAATTATATTTCGTGGGCACATCCCCGTACAAATTTAGGTCAAGTACCCCCCCCGGGTGCATCGACCTTATCCTAACCAACAGATATAGGAGTTTCAAAATACCACCGCAGTTGAGACAGGGCTTTATGATTTTCATAAAATGGTACTCATAGTTCTGGAAAACAACATACCATAAGGCTGGACCCACGGTTGTAAATTATGGATATTATAAGAATTTGTCCGAACAAACTCTTAAACAAGATCTCAGAGAAGAGTTAGAAATTATCGAATCTTCTGATCTAAATTACGATTCTTTCCAAAACTGTTTCGAAAAAGTGCTTGATAAGCATGCTACGTACTAGATTAAAGAATAAATACAATAAAAGTTGGACAGTTCGAAATTGGGAAGTTTTCGCAAGCAAAGTAATTTATGCGTAAAAATTATTCAGGACTGAAAAAAGACCTGCTACAAGAATTCAGATATTTCTCAAATAACGGACAATAAAAAGTTTTGGAGCACCGTGAAGGTTTTGGAGCCTTTCATTTCAAACAAAAACAAGGCTACACGTTTTTGTTATAAGAAACTCGTTTATAAGAAACTAGTTCTAAGATGGCCAAAATTTTAAGAAACTCTAGTACTATGTCTGAGAAGTACTAATTTTTCATTTCATTTTCATTTTATAATATTTATACAGGTTAAAGGTTCATACATATATATGTTTTTCAACCTGACCTGTTTTAAAAGATAAAAATAAGCACTAATACTAATAACAAAGGAAATTTACTAACCTAACCTGATTTACAATTTACTAACCTAACCTAATTCACAGTTTACAATTTATATAACTAAGGCTAAAAAAGAGAACGTAAAGATAAAATAAGAGTTGTCCCCGACTATAGATGATCTTTGAAGATTTTCAGGGAGGGGGCCAATTTAGTAGCTCTTTCTGGACTTTTCCACAGTTTTGCACCTCGATAAGAAAAGGCCTTTTGGCCATTGATCGTTTTTAGCAGCGGTATCTTAAGATCAGTTTCTGATGAACGCAGAAACCGTTCTCTATCATCCGAAGACAACAACTTTCATCGATCACTAAGAAACTTTTCAAAGTTAAAGCATGGATATTATAGCAAATAGATTGTTGAACCTTTATTCTTGAGCAATATTATCTAAACATTTGTGTTTTCAACATAACAGAACACTGTTTATTCCTTTATGATGTTTTAAATGTCAAGAATCATATTTGCCGCAGTGTTAGCTAGCGACCACATTGCTAATTCTGCATTCAAAAAATAAGAAACTAATTAAGAAAGTTTTAGTACTAAAATGGACAAAATTTCATGTGAAATTAAGAAACTTTTAGTGCTATGACCTGATCCTAGTTTCTTATAAAAAAAACGTGTATTGCGAAATTACTTTGATTGAGGATGAAAGGATAATTTCTAAGGACGAGGAAGTTGCTGAAACTCGAGTGATTATACTTTGTAACTGTTACCGACACTCGGCCTCACAGAGAATAGTGAGATTATCAAAAGCACAGAAGGTACAACGGATCCTATTGACCAGTCTCTTATTAAATATTCCAACCTGCCTAGCATCAAGAAAATCCGTAGTCTTGTACAAAACGACACCTTATTCCATTTTAATAATGTTTCAGTCGAAGAATGGAAATTTGCAGAGTCAATCCAGGTAAGGCAACAACTTTCAAAATTATTCCTCCAAAAAAAGATTTGAAGGAAAGCTCTGATATTTGTGCTGAATCTTTGCAAATAATCTTCAACGACGGCATAGAAAATTGTTCGTTTCCAGATAAGCTAAAATCTGCAGATGTCTCCTCTCTCCACAAAACAGAGGCAAAAACATCAAAGACAGATTATAGCCCTGTTAGTGTACTTCCAACGGCTTCCAAAAGCTTTTGAGAGAATTATGGACAGGCAGATAATTAAATATATAACGCCATTTCTATCAATTCTACGGTGCGGGTTTCGCAAAGGCTTTAATACACAACACGCCATTTCTTCGGATGCTCCAAAAATGGAAAGTCAGTTTAGATAATGGAGACAACGTAGTTACAATCTTGATGATCCTTTCAAAAGCATTCGACTGCATTAGGCATGACCTGTTGTTAGCAAAACTAAGTGCTTATGGTTTTAGCCGTGAATCCCTGTCCCTTGTGCACAGCTTTCTGGTGAATAGGCAGCAAAGGGTGAAAATCAATGATCTTTAGTAAATTTAGATATCTTGCCTTAGGCGTTCCGCAATGATCAGTTATTGGTCCCCTTTTCCTCAACATTTACATTAAATGATCTGTTAAATCATTAAATCTGACGCAACACTTGGCACGACTGAAAAGTTATAGTTGGATGGATGGCCAAACCAATGAAGGCAGTAAGCTCAGATCCTAGGATCTGTAATAAGTTTCCTGATATTACAGGCATAGCAGAATCTTGTGCCTTGGTAATGCGAGTCTGAAGCGCATTACAAGTACTCTGATGATCAAATGGTGTAAGGGTGCTTGTGAATAAGGAAAGGACCAATAGGACATAAGCTTGTTGTCTTGGGAAACAGAAAACGTTTATTTTTACCGTAAGATTAGACATTACGTATTTCATTTGTGAATGTTAGCAAAGAAGGTCATCTCTCAGTCTCAGTCTCGATAAGGAAAGCATTGATTTGCAAATAACAACTTTACCTTGGCTTCTTGTCGTGCCTTCTTGCAATGTCTTCTATTCCTCTCCTGGTTTAGTGTGTGTGTGTCTGTTGCACGTTCAAATCCATTCCTGTATGGTGTTTCCTGATGCTTTGGTTTGGCTATGTTCTTTTTACTGTGGGTAACGGGTTTGTTTTTCTCTCATTGTTTAATATGTGTTCTTGATAGATGGCACTTTAAAATCCCTTGCTGTATGTTGTTTGGATATGCTTTGGTTTGGCTATGTTCCTTTTACTGTGATTGTCTTCCTTTTCTTTCACAGCTTAGAATGATTTCTTGTTAGATGGCATTTTAAAATCGCATATTACATGGTGATTGCACATGCTTTGGATAGGCTATGTTCTCTTTACTATAACTGTCTTCTTATGAGCCTCGACAAATGAGCTTTGACAATTCAATTCAGCTAGACAATCTTTCGAAGAATAAAATACCCCCGTCACTAGCACTTAAGCTATGTGAATAACATCCGGTAATGGTCATGTCCGGTGCTGCGTTTTGAAGTCTCCGATTAAATATCCCTTTTCGTCGACCCCCAGGCGTCTGTCACCTCGTCTGACATGCTGAAGGCAAAAGGGAGCAACTTTCTCCCAGGGAATAAGTCATCTCTTTCCAAGCAAAGTTTGATTTTCTCAATCCCGACATCTCCGAGTTGTTACTTGGCCTAAGTTTCTCTTTTCACATGAAAGCTGTGGCTAATTGAACAACAGTTGGTGTAAGTTTTACGAAACTTAGCATGGACTTGAAATGATTAATCTACGACAGTCACTGGTGAATTTGCATTAGATCGATCAGTATGGACATTGCGAGTGACCTGCTACGTGGTACTGGAAAAAACGTGATCGAACCATCAAACTTCATAAAATTTTTCAGCCTTTCTTTAACTTCGCCACCCCTTTCAAAAAGTGCGTTGGGGCCATGCCCCCCCTGCTGGCCCACCAGCCAGGCCGTCACTGCTTATGGCCAGGATTAAAGCCACTCAATCGAGGGGCAAATCACTCCTGAAAATGGCGTACGAGATTTATAATCACAAGTGATTATTTTGTGATTAATTTGATTTTATGATGATTTAAGTGATTAATTTGTGATTATTCTAGAATAAATCACACATTTCAAAATGTTCTCAAATGAGCTCCTGTACTATAAAAATTGTATGAATAAGGGAAGACAGAGCAAGATTGATAAACCAAGTAATGAAATATGACAGTAAACTCTTGACCATAAATCAAGTCAGAGACTACCATGCCAATTTGATTTGGCAGAGTTGTTTGTAACACAAGAACGAGGCTTTCCTTTTTGCTCCATGACAAGGGATCCAGAATCTTGCACTTTTGTGCTGTTCATGCTTTGACGCTTGTGTTTTGCATATCTAATAGTGTGTTCACATTAATTCGGAAAATGGTGAAAGGGACAATCTAATCTTTTCACTTCTTATAAAAGTAAACACATAAACTTGGTTAAACATTCAAAACTTGTGATTAATATGACTGGTGATTTTGGTGATTAATGTGATTTTTGTGTGATTAACGTGATTAATTTGTGATTAAAATGTGATTAGTTTTGAGAGCGTACGAGATTTTAAGCAGTGATTTGCCCCTCGCACTCAATCGTCTTTAGATGATAAATGGTGACAATACTTGCGCCTAAATCCGCAGAATGTTTAACTAACTTACACAGCTGTCATGACCGTCAGCACACGGAAAGAAGTTAATTATTCGTAGCAGCAGTTGGTAAGTTTTTTCCTAGAATTAATCACACCAACCCAAAAATTGTCATTAAATTAAAAAGTCTACATTATGAAATAAGAAAATCTAGAAAAGCTGAAAGTGACATTCCTATGCAGCGATCATTAAAAGTGTCAATAATTCGCAGAGAGAGACAAAGACACAACAAAATTGAATGAAATTGTTCAGGATAGTTAGAGGATAAATCCTTGACATCGTCACGTAACAAGTTTCCACGAAGTCTTGCTTGGAATAAAAAATCATTTTGTTAATACTTTTGCCAGACACGTTGCTTCAATTTCCTAAACTCTCCTTTGATTCCTTGACGCATGTCGGACATACCAAGACCATAAACAAACGGATCAATGAATGTGTTCAATAACGTTAAAGACACCAGAAAGTTTTTTAGTGAAGAAACATCGCTTTTTGGATTAAGTCTAGAGTAAACAGAGAGACAAGCCATTGGTAGCATGCACACAACATACATAACGATAACAATGCTTGCTGCAAAGCCCAGTTTCAACTGTTTTCTTGTCAAATCGTCTTTTTCTTTCTGAGCACCAAACATATTGCCAGGAATAACCTTCAACTTTGTGCGAGATAGTTTGTACAAACGAGCCTGAACGATTATCAGGACCAAGGTAGACACAAGTGTTGTCGTTAAATGGACGTAAAGGCCACGTAAATTCCTGCTAAATACTGATTGTAAGTAGTTAGGCTCATTGGGCAATGATAGTAAGCCATTCAAAATGCTGATTACCCATACGGAAACGATAGCGAGGTTTGTTCTTGGAGAGGTGAGAATCGTATAGAATCGTAAGCTGTAAATGCATGCAATGTATCGTTCGATTGCCAACAGGAGTATAAAGCCACTGACAGCGCTGTGAGTCTGTATTCCTACCACCTGAAAAATCTGACGCAAAACTTGGCATGACTGAGAAGTTATAGTTGGTTGTATGCCCAAACCAATGATGGTTATAAGCCCTGATCCTAGGATTTGCAAGTTATCTGATATTGAGAGGCATAGCAGAATCTTGTGCCTTGGTAATGCTAGTCTGAAGCGCACTACGAGTACTTTTATGATCAAGAAGTGTAAGGGTGCTGCAAATAAGGAAAGAAGGAATAGGACATAAGCTTGTCGTGGTGGAACACACAAAACATTTATTGGTACCGTAAGATTAGACATTACGTATTACATTGTGAATGTTAGCAAAGAAGGGCATCTTTCTGTACTGCTTTCTTTGCTTTGATTTGGACATATCAACTTTACCTTGGTTTCTTGTTGTGCCGTTCTTGCAATAGAATAACATGTGTTCTTGGGGCACGTTAAAATCCCTTCCCGTATGGTGTTTTCTTATGCTAATTGTCTTCTTTTCAACTCATCGCTTAGTATGGGTTCTTGCACTTTAAAATCCCTTGCTATATGGATGGTGAATGCATATGCTTTGATTTGGCTATGTTCTTTTTACCTTAAATCCTAGTCTTGGCTTCCTCCCCTTTCTTAGTATGGGTTCTTGTTAGGCGGCACTTTAAAATCCCTTGCTTTATGGTGAATGCATATGCTTTGATTTGGCTATGTTCTTTTTACTTTAAATCCTTGTCTTGGCTTCCTCCCCTCTCCTAGTATGTGTTCTTGTTAGACGGCACTTTAAAATCCCTTGCTATATGGTGACTGCATAGGCTTTACTTTGGCTTGGCTATGTTTAGTTCCTTGTCTTGGCTTCCTCTCCTGGCTTAGTACGTGTTCTGTGAAACGGAACATTGATTCCATATGCTTTGGTTTAGCTATGATCTCTTTACTTGAGCTACTTGTCTTGTTTTCTTGTCCTATCTTAGTATATGTTCTTGCTGCGCGTTAGAATCCCTGGCTTGATGGTACTTGCTTACGCTTTGCTTCGATAATTTCTTTTTAGTTCAGCTCCTGGTCTTGCCTTCCTTCAATGGAATACATGTCCTTTTGTAGCACGTCAAAATCTCTTGCTGTCTAGTGTTTGCTTTTGCTCTAGTTTTGCTATGCTTTCACGCTACTTTGGACCCTGGCTTTCCCATTGGTTATAATATATTGTCTATAGTTGCACGCTATGATTCGTTGGCTCATGCTTTTGTGTGCTCCTGTCCTTTATTGATATATTTTCTTGTCTGTTAGGATATCTTACAGTAGCGTTTGCCTATACTTTGGTTTGACTATGTTCTTGTATTTGTATCGATCTTTGTTGTATTTTCCTGAGGTTTTCCTGTCCTTGATCAACACTTCACTTTACTTCTTCTTTGGCATGGCTGTATCGCCAGTGTTTCTAATGTCTCCACATTTTCTTTTGTCCTTGGCAAGGAGGAAATCTTTCTGTTTCGACCCTTTCCCGTAGTGAATAACTGTTTCTTTTCATGTTTCACTATCAGACGTAGTTATGTGTCAAATGAACCATAGAGCTTGAAAGATTTTGGTACAGGTCCGAGACGTGATCATCAAATGTATTCCGGATGCTTCAGCAAATCTAGCAACCACTTCCGATTAAATGTTCAACTTGATTGAGAGGCAACGAATATTTTGGTGCACCTTATTTGACTCATCACATTGGCAAAGCAGCTGAATTCTCAAAATGAAGTTGCACGATAAGGAAAGCAATCACCTTCCTATTTCAGCGTGCGCATGTAACTTCTGGCGAGATTCCGTAACAACTTGTACGACCGTATGTAAATAACAACGAAATACCTTGCGCTGGAAACAAAAGATTATATCAAGCACTTTTGTCGCTTCAAAACCTCTGATGAAAAATAACTGAAATTGTGGGTTTCGCAGTTCCAGGTTTGGATGTCTCCATCTCATTTGTCACCTTCTCATTCGTGCGTTGTTCTTCAGATTTCTGCAGAGATGATCCAATCATTCACAAAACCACTTCATATCAACTGAACGTCTTGCTTATGGAGCGAAGACTTTTATTCTGCACCCGCTATCGCTTCAAGACACATTAGCAAACAGCTGAATTCATGAACTTTAGATAGAGAGTTTACAAAAACCAGGACGGCAACGCCAAACGTCATCTGAAATTCCGCAAAGCAAGCATTGTTTCCGTAAGCTACCTTTGCTATATCAGCCAAAAGGCCTGAATAAGGCCCCCTATAACTCGGAGATGACTGAAAACTATATTTTTCTTTGACGACAAGGATTTAAAATGACCGAGTTTACTTCGCAGGCCTAGATCAGCAGTACAGAACGCCAGAAATAGAGTTTCCAAGTTGTGAAATTGAAAAGGACAACTTCAGAGGGTCTCAAGGGAAGCAAATTCAAACGAAAAACAAGGAATCTTTTGAATCTAAAGTTCCAAAACAAAAGCAACATTGCGTTGCAGTTGCCGTTGCCGTCGTGGTTTTGTAAACTCTCTTATTACGTATCAACGTATAGACCATTACGCTAAAGATGGCGGGGAGGAACGTTTTACCAAAATGCATTGCGTTCTAATCGAGAATCCTTAACGATTCTATAGGAATTCGAATAAAGAACGCAGTGCATCTTGGCAAAAAGCTCCTCGCCGCCATCTTTAGCGTAATCGTCTTCTTTGCTCGATACTTCGAAGTCAGACACAACATCGAACTCAGGGTAACACTGGGCGGTCAGTTATTTGAAATCTTTGCGGCGAAAGCTTGAAATTTTTTGCTGAAGAAGTGAGGCTGAAGAAAATCATTTGTGCTGAAGAAGTGAGGCTGAAGACAACGATAGCCCTGGAATCGAGATTGCGTCAGACAGGACCCAAGCCACAACTTTTTACTTGCGGGGGCCATGGGCAAACCGGATGAGGAGCTAAGCGAGCCAAACCTTGAAGGGGGTCTTGGGTATGCTAATCTTTGTTCCTCAATACAGATTGGCGTTACAAGCAAATCTTCGTTTAGATGTACACAGCCTAAAAAACAAAAAAGATCTGATTGATCCAAAGACTATCCAAGAGTCAACACCATCATATTTCTGGTGTGAGACAAGTTTGTTAGCTTGTAAATATCTCCAAAGGGCTTCCTATACTAATGAAAGGTAGAAATTGAACGAGATATACATAAGAACGTAGAGTAAGTAACTATCTGATATTCTGAAACACTGAAATAATAGATAAATAAAAATTTACTGCACCAACCACCGACAATTTTTGAGGGGGCCATGACCCCCCTGAACCCCCCTCCCGTATCTCGGTCCTTGACAGGACTTTTGAAACCGTTCACTCTAGCACCTGCAAAGGAGTTCATACGTTCAACAGGAAACTGCAAATTCATCGTGCAATTTTTATCACCATGTAACGAATTAGCAAAACAGCTGAAGTTTGAAATTTCAGAATACCACGTTCAAGGATCACCTTCATATTCCTAATTTGTTCTTCGAACGTCAGAAGAGATATTTATAACTGTCTACACAATCACCTGCGATTACTTTGATAAGTTACATTACATAGGAAGCTGCAAATTCATCGTGCAATTTTATCACCATGTGACGAAATAGCAAAACAGCTGAAGTTCGAAATTTCAGAATACCACGTTCAACGATCACCTTCATATTCCTAATCTGTTCTTCGAAGGTCAGAAGAGATATTTCAAACCCAAACTGTCTACACAATCACCTGCGATTACTTTGATATGTTACGTTACATAGGAAGCTGCAAATTCATCGTGCAATTCTAGCCCTATGTATCGAATTAGCAAAACAGCTGAAGTTCGAAATTTCAAAATACCACGTTCAATGACCACCTTCATATTCCTGCATGGTATTCTGAATTGATGTATCCTTTCCAAAACCACCTCCAGTTGACTCATAAAAGACAGAGGGATTGTACGTTGTCTCGGGGCGGGGGGGGGGGTAACTTGATACTTTTCATGGTACGGGGACGTGACATTTTTAGGGGTACTTTTTTTAAAACCGTTGCTGAATTATGGGTATCGTTTCATAAGTTTTAAACATTTCTCGGGATTATGGGTGTCCTTTTCGAGGAATTTTTCATAATTTCCAGAATTATGGCCAATATTTTCATTCGATTTACGGAATTATGACCCTAAAATCCACCAGAAATTACGGAATTATGGGTGCCAATTTTTCGGGCAAAATGGCACGTCCCCGTCAGATGATAGGTCGAGATACCTCCCCCCCCCCGAGTACGCTGTATATCGGTCCGTTGCCAATTATCAAAGGAACTGAGTTTCTCAAGTTCAAAATTGCAAACCAAGCTTCCTCATAGACAAAATGGGCTAAGGTTTGTTTATACCCATTTCAAGTCATGTGATCAATCTCTTGATAAAACATCTTTTGCTTTCTCCAACAAATTTAATGCCATGCAAAGTTGTGCCATGAACGCAAAAAGTAGCATAATACCAAATCTTCCCATGGGCATGGTCATATGATTTGAAATGGGTAAAACAAACCTTAGCCGATTAGGTCGATTGCTGTATGGTTCTATGAACGTCCGTTGAGGTCCAATCAATCTATTCAACCAATCAAACAACAGCTTCTAATTGATTAACATAGTCCACAGGAGGCCCAATCGCGTACTGGTGCACTCCTTCGAGTCTCAGAATTCTACCGACATACAAACATGCTAATTTGGAAACAAAATGTGGAAATTTTTCAAACATAAGGCAGTCAAGATCATGCGAAATCATTTTTTGAGAAAATTGCTTTTAAACATTTCAACATGTGATTTTGGCACAAAAGTTAACTGAGAGTTGATTCTTTGCAAATAATTTTGGGCAAAGGCATTTTGTCATCAACTGAACCTAAATATGGTTTATTCAAAAGGCTTTCTCACCAAAACTCCTCTTCTTACCCGTCCGTCTCTTGTTAGCCAGTTTCTTTTGACTACGACACGATTTCCTCATCCTAGCCACAAGTCTTGACTAATAAGTGTACTAAATTTCGATAAAAATGACCGCCGGGTGTCCGTGCTCATAAGAGCGGAATGCAGAGTCCCTTAAAAAAGTCTCCGTCACCAAATCGGAAAAAAAAATCAGTAAAAACTAATAAGCTCGTGTTCATTTTCTTTCTGCGGTTCTTATCGGTGGCTTCACCTAAGCCACTAAAAAGTAGCCACCCTAGAAATACGCATGTTTCGCTCGTTCTCCTATCACGAACAAAGATTAGTCTTGAAAACAACGCTTTGATTTTGAAAAAAAGATGAAAGTTCTGCATGACATTTCCCTTCATCACTGCAAAATCACCTTTTTGAGACAAATTTGGAGGAGGAACCCCGTAGGCCTTTCCTAACGTGCTTCGAAACGATGAAAGCAATACAATAAAAAGCACTCTTTCGCGAGGAAAACTTGATTAAGATGAGATAATCGTGGGAATTGTTGATGCATCTTGGCAGAAGTGCGAAGCGCCATGCTGAAATGAGAAGGTCATAGCTTTATTTGCTAGTGAATTCAACGTTCTCGGCTGCTTTTGCTAATTCGTTGCGTGGGGATGAGACAAAATACAGAATAGACTCGCTCTCTTTATTTACCATAAATGTCTAATACATGACTGGCAACAGCCGATGCTATCAACTTGTATTCTGTTTTGCTGTCCTTTGAGTAGTATAAGTCCTTGTTGAACTTTCGAATCTTTGGTTTGGATTGGCTGGGTTCTTGTGTGCCTAAGGATCTTTGTTGTTCTTTCCCGCCCTTAATAGACGATTACGCTAAAGATGGCAGCAAGGAACTTCTTACCAAGATGCATTGCGTTCTTATTACGAATCCTTAACGATTCTATAGGAATTCGAAGAACGCAGTGCATCTTGATAAAAAGTTCCGCGCCGTCATCTGTAGCGTAATCGTCTATTATTACACTATTAGTAACAAGGACAGATTTTGTAAGGCAATAGCATCAGTTGCTTTTGTTGACACCTAAATTAAAAGAGATTTGCGATTGCATACAAAGCAAATTCTCTGAAACAGTAATTCAAAACAAACTTCGTTTTCATTTCATTTTATCATGTTTCAACACAAAACAATATCAGCTAAAAAAGAACAAGCAACCTATACAAATATCTATTTACAAATATATAAAATCTTAGAAATTTGCTGGTCTTCCTAGGGATCGTGCTTCGGGAAGGATGTTAGTTTTGCAGAAAACTGAAAGCAGTGTAAGGCCCCCTGTAACTGGCATTAAATCAGTCTCTTTCGCTGCAGTAAGCGAGTAAGTAGGGGGATACATTTCCGATAAGACTCCCACAAATCCAATTTCCTGCCACCATTTTATCATCGTTAGTTTTGGAAAAATGTGATCAAGTTCTGATATCTCTTCAGCGAAATAAGCATTACGAGTTTCCTTGTCGCAAACACCTGGCTGGTAAGAATTGTGTAAAATAAACGGTAGTGCAAGGCTCAGGCCTCCCTTACGACAAAGGAAATAAATCGATACATACGAGAATAAATTGCACACCCCTGAGGGTATTGTATCTCAACAAAATAAAGAAAGAGAAGATAAAACATTTCTACAAAATCGCAAACCTATTTGCCATATCGGAAAACCTTCATTCCTTGCGTAAAGAAATTTCCCCGCAATCTGCTCTCAATGGTGTATGATCTATTCTCAAAGGTATCAATTTGTTGTGACACATGGGAGACCCGAGCCTTGCACAACATTTTATTTTACGCTCTTCTATGGAAAGCCATTTGCACAAAAATTACATAATATAGGATTTTGTTACATAAACTAGGATTATGTACATAAACCTATATTATGTTGACATAATATGGATTATCGCTACAAAATATAGGTTTATGTCATGATAACCCATATTATGTGCACATAAACTAGAATTATGTTACATAAACTAGGATTATGTACATAAACCTATATTATGTTGACATAATATGGATTATCGCTACATAATATAGGTTTATGTCATGAGAACCCATATTATGTGCACATAAACTATGATTGTGTTACATAAATCTATATTATGTCGACATAATCATAGTTCATGTAACATAATCCTAGTTTATGTGCACATAGTCCTAGTTTATGTAACATAATCCTATATTATGTCATTTTTGAGCACATGGCGTTCCATATACTTCTTCCTAGCTGTTAGCAACAAGGAAGCTTGGAATGCCAAGTTCGCCGTAGAGACAGCAGAATTTGATCGCATTTTCCAAAACTGACGACAATAAAATGGTGGAAAGAAATTGGATTCGTGGCCTGGGGGGGTACTCGACTAGGGGAGTGACGGGGGTGTGTGGCAAATCCCTCCACACCCTGTACCCTGTCGCATAAAAAAATGGCCAAAAGTATACCCTATGGCATAAAAATCTTGCCAAAATCAATTGTTTCAAGAGAACTCTAAAAGGCATCCTTCCACATGGTACCCTGTCACATAATTTTCTTATCAATTTGTAATACCCTGTCGTATAATTTTTATCAGAAAAGGACACCCTGTTGAGCGGCACATCCCGTCAAGTCAAGTATGGGAGTATCCCCCGGGATTTGTGGGGGCCTTATTGGTATTTGTATCCGCCACTTACTACGGCACAAGAGACTGATTTAGTGCCTATTGCTGCGATTCTGCTGTAGATGAATATAGGTCCATTAGCTTTCTTGGTAGCAAATAGCTTTCACTAGTCGAGGATTTCGAAAATCACACAAAAATGTTTTTAATGCTTTTTCGGTACATAACTAACGTATGTGAGAGTCTGAAAGCAATATCGTATTTGTAGCGTTCCTCAAACTTTCTTGAATAAGGCCAATTTTTGAAGGAATGAAATTCGATGTAGCACGGATCCCTGACGAGATTTTATCCACATGCGGAAAATATGAAATATGAAGTATGGTATTTATGTAAGGTAGAATCGATTAGCGTAAAACCAGCTCTACATAGGCGAACTTCTATTTCTACTTTGGTGAAGATGCTCTAAAGTTGTCTCAGAAGCCTTATATTCAGTCATGTGATCAGAATGCGGCAATGTCGTTTGCTGATATGCGTGAAATTGCAAGATTTATGGGCCTCTCTGTGCTCTATTCTAAGATTTGACTTGTATACTTCTCAAACCATTTTAACAAAAGGGCTAAAAGCCGCGAACCGTTAGCCACATACGACCATAGACTTATGACGATAAGTCTCTTGAATCCCTGTACTCTTTGGCTTGATGATGGGGCTTGTGGCGCTTCTGCAAATAGAGACTCATAATATTACTCTGAAAAACTTGACCCTGTGTAGGCTCAAACTCTGGGGCTCCTTGAGTACCAATCAGATTGGAAGATTTGTGAATTACTATTGTTACGGTATAAAAGTGATAGAACTTTCGATTCGATTGAAGAATTGAAAAAACTCCCACGGGATTGAGATTCGAAGCCGTGATTCCATCATAATTCCATTGATGATTCCAGAAAATAGGGCCTGCTTTTTCACTGTTTCGTTGAGAGTCCGTGCTGAGCAAGGCTTACCGCAGGGATACAAGGGACCGATCTTCATAAGACTAATACAAACCTAGTTTAACATGCGATTCTAAATTTAGAACTTTCAAGGGCTCCTTCGCTAAATTGTTAGCGAAGTAAATAAATTCGAGCGATCGCAAGAGGTATGAAATTTCCGATTCTCCCTCTGAGATATACAAAGATTTATCTTCAAAATACGACTTTGATTTCAAAATAAGATGAAATTTTGATGTGATATTGTCCTTCAAAACTGCAACATCGTCATTCAGACAAAAGCGCGGAGACGGAACCCCTGTCAGCTTTTGCTAATATGTTTTGAAACAATAAGGAGCATGATAAAAAGCGTTCTGTCTAGAGGAAAACTTCATTTAATTAAAAATGATCGTGAGAATTGTTGATGCATCTTGGCAGAAGTTCGAAGCAACGTGCTGAAATGGGAAGGTCAGAGCTTCATTTGCAAAAGAAATAGAGGTGTTCAGCTTCTTTTGCTAATTGTTGCGTGGGGACATCAACATAGAATAGAGCCACACTTCCTTATGTACCAAATATGGTTAAAATGTGTCGACAAGAAGCGTTCTGTCTAGAGGAAAACTTCATTTAATTAAAAATGATCGTGGGAATTGTTGATGCATCTTGGCAGAAGTTCGAAGCAACGTGCTGAAATGGGAAGGTCAGAGCTTCATTTGCAAAAGAAATAGAGGTGTTCAGCTTCTTTTGCTAATTGTTGCGTGGGGACATCAACATAGAATAGAGCCACACTTCCTTATGTACCAAATATGGTTAAAATGTGTCGACAAGAAGCGTTCTGTCTAGAGGAAAACTTCATTTAATTAAAAATGATCGTGGGAATTGTTGATGCATCTTGGCAGAAGTTCGAAGCAACATGGTGAGATGGGAAGGTCACGGTTTCATTTGCAAAAGAAATGGAGATGCTCGGCTTCTTTTGCTAATTGTTGCGTGGGGACACACTTCCTTATGTACCAAATATGGCTAAAATGTGTATAACACATGGTTATGATGAGCTTTTAAATCATGTCGCAAGGCGTACGAAGCATAAAGCAGCTGTGGAAAGGTGAGAGCTTGCAACGTAAACTCGAAAATTAGCCTGCACAAGTGTGAAGAATGGGATGAAAGTTGCACTAGATATCAAAATCATTTTCACAAATAAACAGTTAATTGCAAGTGGTTATTTCATTGGCTTAAGCATCTCGTTATAAAATAAATGGTAATGTATATATCTTATATCAAAATTTTTTCTCCAATTACAAGCATTTAGCTAATAAACAACCACGTTGATAATGGGACATAAAAAGAGGCAGGATTAAAGAAAGCGAAAGAAGGTGAAGCTGTAAAGACGTCCTTACAACCCTGGATTCAAGGAAACAGGGAGACCTAATGTTGTAAGAAGTACATGGCCAAATAGAGGCATGGGCAAATGCTAGAGAAAGAGATTGTATCACAAGACAAGAAAACAAACGAGTCAAAGACCGGAGAAGACAGCAAAGAACTAAAATGAAGGATGGACGTAGCAAAAAGGCAAGCAAACATAAAGAAATAAAGTACAAAGAGAACATAGCCAAAGCAAAGAATAGGCAAATACTAGGACATATATTTAATCAAAGTCAAGCAAACATAAAGAAATAAAGTACAAAGAGAACATAGCCAAACCAAAGAATAGGCAAATAATACGATATATATCTAATCAAAGTCAAGCAAACAAAGAGAAATAAAGTACAACCAGAACATAGCCAAACCAAAGAATAGGCAAATACTAGGACGTAGATCTAATCAAAGTCAAGCATACATAAAGAAGTAAAGTACAACCAGAACATAGCCAAAACGAAGAATAGACAAATACTTGAACATATATTTAATCAAAGTCAGGCAAACAATAAGTACAACCAGCACATAGCCAAACCGAAGAATAGGCAAACACTAGGACATAGATCTAATCAAAGTCAAGCATACAAAAAGAAGCAAAGTACAACCAGAACATAGCCAAACCGAAGAATAGGCTAATCAAAGTCAAGCAAACATAAAGAAAAAAGTACAACTAGAACATAGCCAAACCAAAGAATAGGCAAATACTAGGACGTAGATCTAATCAAAGTCAAGCATACAAAAAGAAATAAAGTACAACTAGTACATAGCCAAACCAAAGAACAGGCAAATACTAGGACATATATCTAATCAAAGTCAAGCAAACATAAAGAAATAAAGTACAAAGAGAACATAGCCAAACCGAAGAATCAGCAAACTGTAAGTAAGGAGTATACAATGCAACAAGGAGAAAAAACGACAAGATAGCAAAACGAAAGATTGTGCAAATACCGCAGCGAGACGTATTACTGTGCAACAGGGAAATATACCAATACAGGCAGGGATTTACATCAAAGAACTAAAGTATGACAAGATCATAGCCAAACCAAAGAATAGGCAAACACTGTGGTAAGAAACCAATGCTCTTATTGTGTGCGCACAGTCGAGAGATAACAAGTAATGGCAAACTTCACAATCACAAAACCAGTTCTGTGCATTACGCGCAAGCGAGCAGCCTTTCTCTTGATGTCTCTTTCCTTGGTTGCAGTGCCATTACATTTCTTGATCATAAGGGTACTAATCATGCGCTTCAGATTAGCATTACCAAGGCACAGAATTCTGCTATTCCTCTCAGTATCAGATAGCTTACAAATCCTAGGAGCAGGCCTCATTGGCGCAATTGGTATGGCTTTACAACCGGCTGTAACTTCTCTGTCGTGCCAAGTGCTGCGTCAGATTATTGAGGTTGTCGGTACGCAAACTCACACTGCTTCAAGTGGCTTCATAGTCCTATTAGCAATGGAACGTTATGTTGCATGCATCCATAGTTTACGATTCTACACTATTGTTACTTCTTCAAGAACAAGCTTCGCTGTCGTTTCTGTATGGGTAATCAGCATTTTATGTGGCTTACTTGCATTACATCCAAATGATCCAAACTACACGCAAGATATGATGGGCAACGGTGCGCGCACCCTGTTGGTTTATATAGCCACGTCACTAATGACAACATTGGTCCTGATTACAGTACAGGTTCGCTTGTACATGCTATCTCGCACAAAATTGAAGGTTGTTCCCAACAATTTGTTTGGAAATCAAAAAGAGAAGGACGATTTAATGAGAAGGCAGTTGAAGTTGGGTTTTGCAGCAAGCGTTGTCATCATTACGTACATTGTATGCATCCTGCCGTTGGCTTGCCTGTTTACATACATTTTGTTAAATCCAACCAAAGATATGTTTGAAGCAAAAGGAGTTGCAGTGCCGTTTGCAATGTTGAATACATTTGTTGACCCCTTTGTATATGGTTTCGGTATGGCTGACATACGGCAAGGAATCAGCCGATATTTTAAAAACTTGAAACAACGTTTCTGCAGCAAATGAAGACAAAAGGATATTTGATTTCAATCAAGCAACACTTCTTGGAAACTGGTAAATTGAAATAACAAAATCTTATCTTCGTAATTATTCTAAAAAATAATTCATTTTCATTTCATTATGATAAGCGGGGCTTTGTAGTACACTGTGCATAAACGATATGCGGAGACAGCATCTCAATGTTTCTGTTTACTTTTCGTCTTCTATTCACGAGGTCGTTAATCCTTTAGAACTACTGCAAAATGGTGGCAAATAAAACACAGTCGTTTAATGTCGGGGTCTTAAGGGGCTGTCAGAAATTACACTTATGGAAATGATACAGCATATTGCACATTTCGTTGCATTGCATATTGTGAACCGTTTGATATCATTGTTAATTGTTTGCCGCTAGTTCAGGTACCAGCAGATAAATTGCATCGCACAATCTTCGGGTATATGATTTTCTACAAAGCACATGTACCGGGAAGAGTCAAAGAAACGTTTTCCCGTTTGGCATCCTTTGGAAAAAACAGTATGCGGCCGATAGTCCAAACAAGAATGTAATGCCCCATTCACACTGCAAGTTAAACCAACTGAAAGTAGGGCCTTCTGATTGGTCAATCTAACGAATGCAGTCATTTGATTGGTTGAAACTTAAACTTGTTTTCTTTCACTAGCGCTTATCGCTAGCGATCTCAACTGATCCCGTGTGTTGTACCCTAAATTATATTTTGGTAATTTCATACCTTATTGTTCAAAACCATTATTGAAAACACACTTACACGTCTTTGTTTTCCTGAGAATTTGAAAGGAGCAAGAAAGAGGAAGGAGGGGATGACGAAGAATTTGAGGAACATAGGTTTTATGGTACAGAAGGAAAGAACTTTGACTTTACACGATTAAGACCAACCGATCTCCCATTTGACGAGAAAGTATACATGCCACCGTATGCAGACGAAAAAACAGAGGCAAAAATCCAACTAGCAAAAACGCAAATATATGCAGCAATAGATAGGTTCAAGAACAAGGTCAAGGGAAACGAAAACATAAACAGGGCCGTATCGAGTGGAATAAAAAGCTTAAAGAATAGGGTCAAAGACAAAGAAATTGTATGCTACCCAACAGATAAGTCAGGAAGGTTGTCAATAGACTCACCACAGAATTACATTGAAAGCATGAAACCACATTTAGAAGGTATGATGGAAGTCACCCAGACAGACTACGAAAACACCGAGAGATTACTGAATGCACATATGTCAGCATGGTCCACTATATTAGGAGCAAAAGAAAGAGTTGCAAATAATTTCAAATCGAAAAACAATATGATACCTCCACTGTATGGCTTAAGAAAGGATCATAAGAAATTTGAAGATCAAAGCAAAGGTCCTCCAACGAGACCAGTATGTGGAGCGGTCGTCGCAAGCAACTATCGAATATCGTACTTTCTGTCGATGTTGATAAGACCACTGATAAGAGAATCCCCAGACGTTTGTGACAGCACGGAAGATCTGTTGAGCAGAGTTAAGGAGTGCAATGAGAACTCCGATTTAGAGCAGAGTATCTTAGGAAGTATGGATGTCGAAGCACTGTATCCATCAATCGACATTACCTTTGCTGTTGAAAAATGTCAAGAAATGATTGCTGAAAGCGACCTAGAATTTAGGCACGTAGACGTAGATGAGTTAGGTCTTTTCCTTGCATTAACAACAGCGACGGAAGAACTGCAAGAGCACAATCTAAGGCAATATTGCCCAACAAGGTCAAACAAGGGAAGGGCACCAACACTAGCATCCTCAGGAACATGCAAGAATAAGAGTAAACGTTGGTCCGGATGGACAGCCAGCAAAGGGAAACCAAACAGTGATGCTGAAACAAGACGGATGCTTGCATTTGCAATTGGCAGGAGCCTGAAAGTCACATTAGAAAACCACATATTCCGATTCAACAATAGGTATTACAAGCAAATGAAAGGTGGAGCAATAGTGGGAGGAATAGCTGGAGACGTCGCGAATCTGTTTATGGTATGGTGGGATAGACAAGTGAAAATGAAGTTGGAAAACGATGGAATACATGTTCAACTGTATTCAAGATACGTCGATGACATTAGCATCGTTTGCAGAATGAGATCACCAGAGCCACGAAGACAACAGTCAGACAAAGCAATGATGGAAAATATTCAAAGGATTGCCAATGGCGTTCACAATAGCATAAAAGTCACTATTGATTATCCATCAAATCATAAAAATGGAAGGATGCCTGTGTTAGATCTGGAACAATGGATTGGACAAGCAGAGATAGATAGCGTTGCACGTAAACAAATTCTCCATTCTCATTACATGAAGAAAATTGCTAGTAAAAGTGTCATCAATAAAAATTCTGCAATTTCCCAAGATGCCAAGATTAATATTCTTGTTGCAGACCTGGTCAGAATAATGAGAAATGTGTCACAGCACTGCGAAATGAACGAGAGAACACAGCATGTACAACACTTTCTCCACAGAATGCAATTCTCAGGTTATCCGCAAGAAGACAGGATCAAGGTATACAAAATGGCCAAACGAAAGTTTGAAAAGATTGTTGAACGGGATAGAACGGGTGAATGTCCAATGTATAGGGGGAAATTTTGGCAGCGTGAACGGAGAGAAATGGAGAAGGCAGAGAAAAAGAACCGGTGGTATGAGAAAGGTGGATACGAAACGGTCTTATTTGTAGATGCAACACCGAATGGCGAGCTAGCGGCGGAGTGCAAGAAGGCACTAAAAAGTTCCGAACTAAAGATAAGAGTTGTTAAACGATCAGGACAATCATTGAGGAATGTCTTAAGCAAATCTGATCCGTTTCAAAATGGTTCTTGCGGAAAAGATACCTGCAAAGTATGTAAAGCAAACCCAAAAATAAACTGTAAAATGAGGGATGTCGTATACAGAATAAAATGCCTCGGCTGTACAGAAAACGACCAAATAGAAGGAATGTATATTGGAGAAACGGCAAGAAGCATCGGAGAGAGAGCAAGTGAACACTTAGTGAAATATGAACAAAACGAAAAGAATTCGGTGTTTTACAAACACATGTTAGACAGGCACGATTCCATTCCACAAGACATCAACGTAGATATATTGGCTATGTGCTCTGGTGATGCGATGCTCAGGCAAGTGACTGAAGCAGTTTTAACAATGAATGGAACCCAACACTGAATACAAAAGAAGAATGGGGACACTCGAACAAATTAAGAGAACGACGTAACGTATTCGAATTCATCGATTTTGCGAATCAAAATGTTACAAACAGTACAAGAACGCAACGTTCGGGAGAATCAAACATTCTCACTGAAGAGGCCGCCGAAGGGCGGTGAAAATTTTGAGGAAAACAAAAACGTTTAAGTGTGTTTTCAATAATGGTTTTTAACAAAAAGGTATGAAATTACCAAAATATAATATGAAATTTAAACTGGTTTAAAAAAAGCTGCTTTAACTGTGTCAGTGTGAATGCAGTATAAATCTATTTGTACAAAGCCAACTTAGAGAAACATTTTAAAAGTCGGACCATCAAAAGGACACCCAAGGCAACAAATCAAATCTCGTGGTGCCTCGCATAAGGACAGAAACCGCTTGAAAAGCATTTAGCTATCAAGGTGTAAAATTACACAACAGATTACTGCCTGAACTGAAAAATGAGAAGCAAACCTTCATGAATATTGATATATCATCATTATTACTATTAGATGTGAAAGTTTTGTTTGGTAAGATTAGCCATCTTTCTGATCTGAAAGGGAACAGCCCCGTTTCCAGGGTGTTCTTACGTCATACGCCGATCACGAAGCCGAATGAATACCCTGGTACACTTCGATCAAATGCGCCCAGAATCTGGGAGCATTAGCAGCCATTATGGATTAAACGGTTGGCTAGGCAACACTAAGCGAAGGAAAATAGCTAGCTGTTGCTGTAGGGGGAAAATGGCTGTTGCTGTTGCTCTAGCGCTAATTCTGCAGAAGATAAATTGAGAAACTAAAAACAAGCACTCTGAGAATCTTATTTCAACTTTTCTGAATGTATTTGAACAATAATCTCGAATTGGCAAGTGTGTTTTATGTGAAAATAAGCTCGGTTTGTTTGGAGCGAAAATGGACCTAAGTTGCTAATTCGACTAACTTTCACCACAGCTTCGCAAATGAAATGGCTCGCTATTCTCCGAATTCAGAGATGAGTAGCAAGTTATGGCTGAAATGAGTAAACAATGTGGTCTTCCGTCGAATGTGTACACGCCACGACCGTTTACCCCGCGCAAAACGGAGTTACGACGCAAAACGGAGTTATAGCCAATCAAATCACTGAACGGCCTCGTGTATCCCAGAGTTTTTTCATTTCATTTTTAAATATTTAAACAGGTTACAAATTTCAGTAATGAATAACTGTTTTACAAATTGACCTGTGCAAAAGAAAAACAAGAGTAGAGGTAGAGCAACGAGCTCACTAATAAAGATATGAAATGAATGAAAAAAATGAAATGAACTGTGGGGACGAGATTGAGAAGTGAATATTTTCACTTTCTGGCTATGACTTCTCTCATCACAAATAAAAACAGTATAAAACCAAACAAAATCCAACTACATATTAACATTCATAAGCATGGCTGCCATGGCTGGAAAGAACATCATGTCATCGGGTTCTGACTACGACAGGCACTACGACAACTCTACCCATGGAAATGTGGACACAATTTGGGTGTTGATATCGGAGTACTGGCAGGAAACCGAAGCTTCACCAAAAAACGGAGAACAAGGATTGCGACGATAATCACATTTGTATTCATTCCAAGTTTGACAAGTCCAAAGTTAGACAAGTTACCGGGTGTCCCAAATAAAACGCAGCAGATTTGAAATATTCTAACACAAGGTGTTTCAAACTAAAACTTTATTAATTATTTTTCTCAAAATTTACAATAATTAGATTAAATTTTGAGATATTTTTCAGAAGTGTTTAAGTGACCTGGTTGCAGAGTTATAAATTGACAAATTCGAAATTTGCTGTCATGGCAAAACCAGACCTCCCACAACTAGTACAAAGCATAATGCAAAATTACAAGCGTGGCATTGTCTACAACTTTACAGGATTACAGAAAAGCACATAATTTGATCAAGAAACTGTGACTGTGATAAAGGAGATCCCTTAATGATTTACGAGTTATCTAGTTTCGAGGGAGCTCTCAGTGCTCATTTCCAATTGAAAGCATAACTGTAAGAATGGCCTAGTCATTTTACAAAAAGCAACTTCGTCATGACTGAAATCTTCATACAAGTATCTGCTCCACGTTCAATTAACTTTTGTGCTTGACCGCTTGTCAGCGATCTTCGGTTATTGCAATGACCTGTCATTTTTTATAATTTGACAATTTAATTGCGGCCGAAGGTCGCTTACTAATCTGTATGTAGCTGAGTGAATTTGAGATTTGAGCGCATACCTTGCTAATTAGGCAATTGTTAAAACAATGGCAGTCACATGCTACGACTTTATTTGATTGGTGGAAAGGAAGAATGAATAGGTTTTCATTGGCCAGCCTAACAATTAGCAGGGTTTTTATTGGCTGACTCGAAGAAAAGAATAACCAATAATAGGGCGACACTGTGACTGCGACTGATGAAGGAAAGATTGCAGTGACTTTGCAGTGAAGTTGGAAAGGGGCTGGAGTTCGAGGTTTCATTTCAAGTTACGAACAAATACCATGAAATTGCCAGTGTGGAAGGTAGAAGCTTTTATTGGACCTGGTAAACAACAAGAAAGATCTAAAACTTACAGTGATGCAAAGCTGTGCTCGACATCAATGGATAACACAAGAAACCAAAACAAACTCACTTTTAAGCTTCAGATCCTCGGGATCAAAGCTAAATTCTACATTGGTTCAATATAAGAAGCAAACTCTCCACCAAAAGATATCGCTACGTCACAGCAACTGTAACATTCTCTCTGTAGAACGTAACAAGCTCAAGAAGTCAACCTTCGAATTTCCAAGCACTGCAAAGTCACAAACACTCGGTAAACTTACTTCGAGATGCGTCCGAAAGTAAACTTCCTCTTACGGATTGCTTTCTTTCAACACAAGTCAATGAAAACAAATTTGAATAACAGTGTAATTCATTTCCATGGTTGCAAGGTCAAAATACTAAAGGCAAATTCTGTGTGCCTTTCAAATGTTTTTTCCATCATTTCAAATCATCCGCAGAGGCAAGACTTGTCCCAAGTTTATTTCGTCGTCTGTAATAAGTCTACCTGAAAGACTTTTGGAAAGTCTACACTTCTAGGGACAATCTTTCCTGACTCGAAATCATTTTATATCCAACAATACTATGATTCAGCTACCCGGCCGCATGTTTGTAATTTACAAGTTATTAGTAAACTATTGCTAATGAAGCAGCTCTGGTTTTGACCTGGAAGCAACTTTGAACTTGGCTGATTTTTATCTTTACAACCAAGACACCAAAAATATTGGAAAATATATCAAAATTTATTCTATTAGTTGTAGATTTCAATAAAAATAATTGTTTGCTAATAAGTATGAAACAGCTGCCATTAGAATTATTCAAATCTGTTGCGTTTTCTCTGGGACACCCGGTAGACTAATCCAAGTTAGACAATTCCAAGTGACAAAATTAATTAAGACATATCCGATGTTATTAGAAAATTAGAAAATGATGTTGACTAGTCCATGATTAAGTGACGTTTCGAAGCAATTCTCCGTGCTTTATCATCAGAATTAAATGTTCCAACAGCACGAGGCTCTATTTATACTCAAAGATAAACAACTATAAGTGCATGTTTACAGTTCCTACGTATAAAAAAGGGCAGAATACCTCGGGTGTTGATCATGTCCACAATACCTGGCCTAAATCATCTTTAATGATTAAATGTATTTCGTTACCTTGCTTGTCTTCAATTCACTGTTTATCTTCTCGTTCTTGTCTGGGAGCACATCAGCCTGCTATCAACGGTTCTGCATGGCCTAAATGTTTTGAACTGCACTGCGATTCGAAAGCTGTTACCTGAGAACTAGTTCCCAGATCGACGCGGCCTTCTAACGACTCATCCAGTAAATATTTTCATTTAATTATATTAACGCTCGTGCAGAAATCCACCATACTAATCCCTTACTGTGTTCAGATTGCAAAATATTTTAAATATAGATAAAGCATTAATTTTACTACAGCCATGAACATTAAAGACACCCTCGTCTGAGTGCCCGGAGAGAGGTCAGATGAACAAGGAGAGATCTGGTAAGACAATAGCTTCAATTGCTTTTGTTGACACCTAAATTCAATTTGCGATTTGCGATTGCAGGCAACGGAAATTCTCTCAACCAGTAATTCAAAACAAATAAAGCCGCAAAGTTTCTCTGAAACCCGAGAAGCTAGCTCTCTTATACTGCGTTCCAGAAATGGTTTTCAAAAACAAACATGAGCATATTTCGAAAGAAGGAGGATGTATCTAAACATCTACCGCAGACGCTTTATTTTTGTTAAGCTGAGCAATAAGTGTTATGATTATGACTAAAAATACGAGAATTGAATCGCGTCCAAATCGGTTTCTATACCAAACAAATAAAATGCCCGCAGTAAATGTTTAGATATATCCTCCTTCTTTCCATATATGCTTATGTTTGCTGCAAAAAAACCATTTCTAGAATGCACAACAACCAAGATAGCTACCTAGGCCTCAGAGAAACTTTACGGCTTTGTTTGTTTGAATTACTGTTTGAGAGACTTTCCTTTGTCTGCAATCGAAAATCGCTTTGAATCTAGGTGTCAACAAAAGAAACTAATGCTATTGTCTTACAAAATCTTTCCTTGTTGGTTAGATGTTCACTGAAGTGTCAGTGATAACAAAATATGGTCAAATTTTCATCAGGAAGCACCAAGGACGTTTTAATCATCTCAAATTCCTCCGCGCGGATCGCCAATTTGAGGTTGGGAGGTTTCACTTGTGAGGCATTTTGTAGCGGGGAGATTCATATCTTGTCCTGGGAGTGAGTTTGCACCTTGCACCACATTTTTCATCGGGGACACCACTGGGGTAGGATGTACCGGGGCATTTGGACGGGGTTGTTTAAAGTAGCAACACTTTGCACATGACTGTTTCTTCATGCAGACTTACTTTTACTTTTCTGGCTCTACTGACCATTTGACTGCACGGTTTTCGTGTGGTCGTTTCGCTGTTGCTTCGGTTTCTGCTGATGGTAATATTGTGGTTGTTCCTACTGTTGTTATGGCTTTGGTTAGTGTTTCTTTGGCAACGTTGTTCTTGTTGCTGCTGTTGTTGCTGTTGCCGTTCTTGCAGCAACAGCAACATCATAAATCTTGGTCCTCCATGGAGCAGGAGCTTCTGCTGTTGCTTCGGTTTCTGTTGATGGTATTCTTGTTGTTGTTTCTTTTATTGCTGTGGTATTAGTCGCTGCAAAATCAGGAGTTTTGCTCTTTCTTGAAGAGACAGGTTTTGGTTTTGTTTTCATTGTTCCTACTGCTTCTGATGACGCTTTTGCTGTTGTTTTTGTTGCTGCTGCTGTCATTGCTGTCATGGCTTTGCTCGCTTCATAGTTGGTTACGGTGCTTTGTCGTATTGACAAAGGCTTTCGTGCTCCTGTTTTTCCACTTGTTGCTCCATCTACTGTTGATACTTGTTTCGCTGTTTTCGTTGTTATATGCCTAATGGTTTTAGTTGCTGCAACGTAAGGTATCTTTCTCCTCCTTGCAGACGATAATTTCGTTGTTTTTGCTGCTACTGGTAGTCCTCTTGTAGCTAATGCTGATCTTGGCTTCCTGGCTCTCGAAGCTGCGAGGTTAGATGTTTCGTTCTTTGACGTAGAAAAGGTTTTAGTTTCTACTGCTGCTGCTGCTGCTGCTGCGCCAACTTCCTCTAGTGGTGTTTTTCTTGTCACTGTTTTGGTTTTAATTGCTGCAGTATCAGGTATTTTGCGACTCCTTGGAGTTGATGTTCTTTTCGTTGTTGTTGTTGTTGGTGTTGCTGGCTTTGTTGTTGTTGTTGCTGTTGTATTTGTTTCAGTTGCTCCCTTTTCTTTAGGTAATACTGTCGTTTCCTTCTTTCTTCCACTAACAGTTGTAGGAAGATTGGCGGCTTTGAGGGTCGTAACTTTGCTCTGGTTTGAAGCTTTTGCTGTCTCTGCGTCACATCTGATACCATCCACGAGCGATTCTGTTGAGCAGGCTTTGCTTGCTTTTCTAGCCTTTGTTCCCTTAGCTGCGTCATTCTCTCCAGTTACAGAACTCTTTCTTGCTGGTTTACTTGAACTGCCCTCTGTCGTTATTGAAGCTGAGGCTTTTGCCTTTGGGGTCCATTCATCTGGGGAAACTGCCTTCGCGCATTTTTCTTCAAATCTACCTTCAGTCATCACTTTCTCATTTCTTTGGTGCTCATCGTTTTTCAAGACAAATACTTCCCGAAGTGATCTAGGATCGTCATGGGTTTCTTTCAAAATCATCTCCAAGTCTTTCTGCATCTTTTCAACTGTTGTTTTCCCAACTTTCCTTAACAAGTTCTCCTTAGCATCTGGGTAAAACGGAATATAATGCATTATCAGATATTGATTCAGGATCTTTAAAGCACCAATAAATCTCAGTCCAATTAGATTTTCCCGCCAGGAAATCCTCCTTTCACCAGAAATCATATACATCACAATTGTTTTTAGATAATAACTAGCCATCTTGTTCCACTTTGGTCCTTGTCTATCTCGAAACAATTTCAGGAGTTTTATTACCTTTTTGGCACAACCTGGCTCCTCTAATAATTGTTTTTCTGCTGCAAAGTGCGTAATTCGCCACAAATTACTCTTTGGCCCTTTCTTCGGCACGCAGTGATATTCGTGCCGTGCATGACAATAAACAGGAACGAGATCCACGTCAAAACGCTCCCCTGAATTTGCCGTAACACTTATTGTCACGGCTGGACCACACTTCCTGGCATCGACCATTTTCAGATCTTCCACTATTCCAGCACCACTTTGAATGAGGCTATCTAAAGCCTGCTGGCAGACTTTCTTAAACCATTGGACAACTTTATCTGGGAGAATGGTTCCTTTGGAATCCATCAGAGCTAAGAATCTTGTTGTTTCAGGCATCCTTCTTACATCTGACTTGCAGTTCAGTTGCACCCATCCCGGATCTTTATGAGTAATAACAGGATCGCATAAATCTAGTTCAACATCAATGTCAAATTCAGTCGCTTCATAGACTCGAAGACCCTGGTAGTAAGACCCTGTACCTACATTTTCAACGTATAAGGCCCTGAATAAATCGTCTTCCACTTTCATTTGCTGGATGAGTTCTCCTCTGATGAAGTTGTTCACAATGGGAGGTAGTTCAATAGTTGGGCCCTTTCGTTTCAAAGCTGCATCGCTTTTGTATATATCTAACAATATGCGGGACCATGTTTTGTTTCTAGTTTCCATCGTTCAGAAGATGAAATATCTGGAAAGGAGTAACGTGATCATAATTAGAATCAATGCTGATCCGATATAACTTTTTCCTGTTTTAATGCTCTACCAAACTAAAGGCACGGCAGCGATGATATTAAAGGGGCTTGGTCACGTAATGTAAACAAATTTCTTCGAAACGACGATTTTGCAGTATTTTTGATAGTCTATATCACAGAGATTTTCCACTACTTTTCTCATAATAAAGGTCTTATTTTGAAGATGGACTCTTGGATTTTGCAGAGAAACAAGCCAAACATTCATATGTTGTAATAATGCAGAAATATTGGTGGATTTTTAGAAGTAATTTTATTGCAGATTCAGCCCATCCACCAAAATCTGTGCAGAAAACAATGGCCAAGTGTGGGCAACAATATAGATTATAGAGGTAACAAGTTTGTTTACGGTTACGTGACCCTGCCCCTTTAATGTTAATATTCACAAATGAAAGAAAACCAACAAGAAAGATTCACAAACCAATTTACAACAAGAACAAAACAATAATTGGTTTAGAAAATTCATTGTTCTTGGTGGTATCTTCGGATGTCATTAGCATGTTTCAAAAAATTCGATAGGGCCTCAATAACACTGGACTCATTACTCTGCATTGAACCACGGGTTTTAGGAGAAGTTTAGAAGAAACTAAAATTATTATGACATGAAGAATACACATTACCCTGTCTCCGTCTTGTGTTTGCTTTCTCTCTACCTTCTGGGGCAGCAAATAAGCTTCTCTTAGGTCCAAAATAACAGCGAGAGCGAGCAGTTAGGCCTTCGGTGATTTCAACTGCCACTTGAAATCACCGAAGGCCTAACTGCACGCTCTCGCTGTTATTTTGGACCTAAGAGGAGCTTATTTGCAGTCCAAGAAGGTAGAGAGAAAGCAAACAAAAGAGGCCCCAGGGTAATGTATATTCTTCATGTCATAATAATCTTATTTTCTTCTAAACTTCTCCTAAAACCCGTGATTTGAGCTTGAAATTGTACCAGTTAATTTTACAGAGCACTTGTCTGTGCTTCACACTAGCATATAAAGAGGAATTCATCCTTGACCTTGCGTAAGTCATATAATATAGCTGACACTGACGGTCTTTGACGTCATCCCCTTTATGTCATCCAACCTCAGTTTCGCGATTGTAATCGCTGAACCTAACGGGTACTATTAGTTCAATTTTAATCTCAAAATAATTTGGACCAAGTATTCTGTATGTATGAAGCCTACTGTTGCGCTCGCTGTTGGGCCCGGCCCTGCTATCTTTATCTCATTTGTCCAATGGTAGTAAGGGGTCGATTATATGAGAGCTTTCAGCCCGGGCAGGAATTAACTACTGTTTTCGCGCAAAAATCGTTCGAAGTTTAAAACTTCAAATTGGTTCCGCAAACAATGTCGCGGAAGATGTTGTCCTTCTATGATCTCCAATTTGACGTGATTCTCCAATTTCTTGTGGCCCAAAATATGAGGGATTATCGTTACAGATGATAGCTAAGCCATGGCCTCATGAGCGGCCTCGAATTGTTTTACCTATCTGCAGTGATCTCACTGTTATTGAATTCCAATTTGGCTCTTGTAGGTTGCTAAACATTGAATGAGATTTGCAATTTTCTGTCTCCAGTGTTCCACTGGAAGCGTTCCTTGCTGCTTTCACTAGCTTCAGCCAGCTTTGACAAGCTTCTTGTTGCGGTTTTGGCGCAAACTGTACTAAAAATACGCGAGCGCAAACTAAATTATCGGCCCGGGCTAGAAAAATTTGCCATAATATGAGAAATTTCCGCCCATTTAACCGGGCTGAAAATCCCAGCCCGCCTTGCTCAAGGAGGGCTGAACACTTCTCATGTAATCGCAAACTCAGTTTTACAAAGAGTTGACTGCAGAGGGGGGCCGAATTTACAGCCCAGTTAGGTGGAAAATCTCATACAACATGCCCCTAATTCATCCTTTCATAATCCTGAAACTCAATTCCGATATAATTAATGGAGCTGTCAGCTGTCAAATAGAATGGAGCAGAGAGGGTGGAAGTTATTTCAAATTCGCCGTAAAATTATGCAGTTCAATGCAAGAAGCAGATACTGTTTACATTGCCCCTAGACATCTGGAAAAATGATTTGATTACCCCATGGCTTCAACATGAACTCTGTGGCTCAGAAGTTTCGTCGAGAGAAATTTTCTGCTCGCTACGATTCAAATTTCTTCCCGCATATCATGATGTCAATACTATATTTGTGTGATCTGGTACAGTAGTGTCCCGCATATAAGAAACATGAATTTACAGAACACCAGACCTTAATTTTTATAATGATATCTCCTCTGATAAGAAAACGATGCAGATCTGAAATAGGCTCGTTTCTTATTCAAAGACTATGCATGCATTAGAAATTTGAAAAACATAACAACTTCAGCTTTAAAGTTTAATCAGACTGTATGTATTCAAATACAAACAAGAATTTTGCATGCAAAGGACGCAAAAAGCATCTTCCTGGAATACATGTTTCCTTTCTTGGTAATAAAGATATACAAATACAATCAGTTGCAAAAACTTCAAAATCGAGCTGCTAGAATTATAACCAAAAGCAGCTTTGACACCCCAAGCAGACCACTTATCGACCAGCTGGGCTGGAAGACCATTGAAGAACTCGTCGCCAGCGAATCTAAAACAATGGTCTTCAAGTCCCTGCATGAACTGGCTCCCCTATACTTGTGTGACCTTTTCACCCGAAACTCAAAGTGCTCTTCCTATGTCCTGCGTAATTCAGAGACTGATTTAAGACTACCCATGAAAAAGTCAAGTAATGGGCAAAAATGTTTTTCCTATCGAGGAGCAAAAGCTTGGAATGACCTTCCTGCTGATACTAAACAGGCATCTTCCCTGAATAGTTTTAAAAAATCTATTTAGGTCTTTTTCTTTTAAATTAGATTTTGTAAATTTTGTATTAGGTTTTTATATCATGGTTTTTATATTGTAATTTTTCTTTTTATTCGGTATTGTATATTGTAAGTAATGTTTTTAAGTGGAGGGCCCCTTGTAAAACAACTCTGTTGAAGGGCAAGCCTGCCTTAATAAAATCAAAAATCAAATATCAAAATATCAAACAAATGAAAATAGTGAGTTTTGTATGACAATCATATTGTTATTGTTGTCAATTTCTTTACAGTTGGACAGTTACAGTTTCTTTACAGTAAAAATAGCTAAAAGTAGTTAGCTAATTAATTCCAACCTAAAAATATTACAATACAAACATTACATAAAAATGGTGGATAAAATATTTACAAATTGTCAATATCAAACAGTATAAAAACAGATATCTAAAAATGTGCATTACAAAAAGCCCAGGTTGGGAACAAATGTGCAGCATAACCTGCATGAACAATTTTCTCCGTACCAATTCTTTATCTTTGTTTTAAACTGATAAAGGGATTCTGAATTGCGTATTGTTGGTGGTAACGTTTGCCATAGCTGCGGACCTTTAAATCTGACGCTTTCAGAGCCGTTGTTGACTGATCTCACTCTTGGTTGAATAAATTCGTTATTGTTACGCAAGTTGTAGTGAGTAATATTTTCACAGAAAATTTCCTGCATAAATGAGGGATTTAGGTCATTTCTAGTTTTGTACATTTCAGTCAGAAGTATTTGCAAGTTCTTTGTATGAATAGTGACTGCACAGTCCCGTTGTAATAGGTCACTAAAAGTCGATTCGGTGTTCTTATATGTTATTCTCAATGCCCTTTCCTGTATTTTGTTGATTTTTTGGTTCAGCTGCCTGTTGTGGAACATCCAAACTAAAGGGCAGTATTGAAATTGACTGGTAATAAATGCCCTCATCAAGATTCTTAGTTTGTTATGATCCATATACGGGGATATGCGGGCAAGTGCATAAAGTTTATTACTGGCTCTTTGGCAAAGTTTCGAGACGTGATGGTCAAAGGAGAGTTTACTATCAATATGAACTCCAAGTAATTTCTCTTCAGAGCTATTAACGATTTCGGCGCTTCCAATCTTAACAGCAACTGGATCATCACATCTCTTCCCTGGTGGGTGCACTTCAATATAAAAAGTGATACACAAGCTTGTCTGAAGCTTTCCAAAACATACCCTTTTCACTGAGAAATGACTCCGCAGTTGGACCCTATTCACTGACATTTCATCGCAATGTTTTATACATGTATACCCCTATTCTTGAGAATCACTGACATGCTCTGTAGACTATTTCCTTTAGACTTCACTAAAGTAAGCAATGAATTACCAACTACTGAAAATGGAACAGAACATTTTTATATTTTTCTCAGTTCAACAGAACATAAACACTAATACTGCATACAGTACATCCTTTCCACTACACATCAATTCACTGAACAAAAATATGGTTGAAACCATATTGTATGGTTTGGTCTCAGTCATATACCCTACAAACTCAGGTTTCTAAATTCTTTTAACACTGGTTTTGTGCAGTCTAGGTTTCTGGCTGTATATGCATAAGATTTGTTCAATGTTGACCAAAGCACAACAGTCTCGAAGAAACATAAATTGCATCTCCTTTACAGCACTAAAATTCATTTTAATTTCAACGAAATGTTGCCCTTATTATTGTTTGATCATACCATTTCCGAGAAAATAGATGCCAAACAAAATATTTAAGTTTTCGGCCTGGTGGGCCTAACCCTCTTTGTGCCTGAAGAAAATAGTAATTGAAATGAAAAACAACTGGGGCCAAATGACTGTCTTACCACAACCAAATTACATGTAAACAGCATCAGTAAAATGATTTTTTTCAACTTCTCCATCACTCACGGTGCGATTTGAGGTTCGTTCGGCTTATCGCTTCTAAACTTTTCCCGCGTTTTTAGAATGCCTCGGATTGCAAAAGAGGCTCACACTCTTCCGCATTGTTTCAATGGAAAGATGGCTGTGTGTTTGTCAGAGACTCTAGTCAAAATGTAATCATTTTTGAGTGAATGCTCCACTACCATGAAGTTACAGTGCCTGTGGTAAGATGTTTTGCTATGGAGATGCTTTTGCTTTTATTTCTCAAGACAGAAAAATGTAAATATATTGTTGAACTGAATAGCCTGAGATCAGGCTCTCTGGTAAAGAAGCTATGCAACATGAAGGAAAAGCTGATCATCCTACCAAAAAAGCAAACCGTGTCAGGCTTCCAATCAGAGAAAATAGAGTTACTGATGTAAAATGGCTTTTCCAATTGCAATGTATCACCAGTTACCTTGGAAAAGGAAACATGACCCCTTCAAGAAGAATTCACAAGTCTTGCTGTTTTTGCCTTTGAATGTGTCTCAAGGGTGTTGGGTTCTGCCCTCCCTTCTGTCTGCACATGCTTTTAGATTTAGCCAGTGGCTTCCTAAGTGTTTGCTATAAGCAAAAGAGTTATGACTGAATTTTATACACATCAATTGAGGCATGACTTTGTCCAAAGAAAGATTTTTACACCACAGACATTTTTACACCATAGACTGTTTTGGTCTCAAGAAGCAGAGAAAGGAAGTGCATATATGATAATGACATTATGAATTTGATAATAATTCAGAATCGAGTTTATTGCACCCCATGACTAGTCTTATATACATCATATGAGAAAACAGTAAACAGCAGTCTTATTACTTGAAAATATTTAGTTTTGATTGAAGGGCCTTTTCTCAAAATTCACTGACTATATTTTAAAATAACCCCCCTTTTTTATAAATCCTAGGTCCTAGGATTTGAAAATTTTTTTACCCCTTTCTCAGTGAATTTACAGACAAGCTTGCGTATCACTTTTTATATACAAGTGCACCCGCCGGGATCTCTTCCCAATGACCAAAAGATGACATTTATCTGCATTTAATTTCATAAAGTTGTTGGCAAACCATTCTAATGCTACATTGCAGTCATTTTCAAGCTTATGAGTTATGTTTTCCAGGTTCTTGTCGCAAGCATAGATTGTGGTATCATCTGCATAATTACAGATATCTGAGCTTTGAATGAAAAGTAAGAGATCATTGGTGTATATGTTAAACAACAATGGGCCTAAGACTGACCCCTGAGGAACACCTCGTGTTAGTTCTTTCCAAGAATAAAGCTTGTGTCTGAGCAGTTCATTGTTAGTACATGATTTTTCTAATAAGAAAGTTAAGAAACATTACCCTGATTTGAAGTTTATATCTCATTTTATAAGAAACATATCAGACCTCAAATTGAAAACATTGTTTCTTATATGCGGGACACTACTGTATAACATTTAAAGAAGGCAGGGAGGGCCTGCAAATAACAATATCAATGATAAAGGGAACGGCAAAAATGATCCTAACAGTAATTAAAGGGTCTCTTTCATCCAGCATGCCTTGTACGTGTCGTCTCTTTGTTTGCCTCTGTTGCCGCCATTTTCATGGTCCACGAAAATGGCGACGAACAAAGGCAAGCCAAGAGATGACATGTGCAAGGAATGCTGGATGAAAGAGACCCTTTAAAGCATTTGTAAAATACTGAAACAAATCCTGCAACAAATAGCTTTATGGTTCATGTTCATCACTTGAAGTGGTTCGTTAGCCCAAAGTTTTCCATCCAATAGTTTTGTGACCCTGTAAGGCTGGGTTAAACGTCGAACCTCTCATGTGCCGAACCTGATATAATTAAGTTCGACGCTGGCACAGCAAAAGCACGACATTGAGTTAAACGTCGAGCCAAGTTGTGCTGTGCTTAATCACGATCGGTTGTATCCTAGCAACCAACTTAGGCCTCGTTTTGGAGCGAAAGTAACTTGAAGATGATTTATGCTTTTGGTTCGGCACATGAAGAGCTTCTACCGTGAAGTTCGACGAAACAGCTCGCTCCAAATGCCGCTTGCTAGACTTATGCCTTTTCGTCCCTTGTTTCCCTGCGTTCTTTGATTTGCTGATGTCACTCAAGGAACGCAGGGAAACAAGGGACGAAAAGGCATCAGTCTAGCCGCTTGCCGTGCCAAATTGAATCTGTCAAACCAAATCAAGTTTACAACTTCAAAACGAAATGAGATATCAAAAGAATGTAAATGGGACCTTCGTCATTCAACAGTGCTATTCATTTGAAATACTATGAAAGTTTTTGCCCTAAATCAAGGTAAACGTCGCCACAGAATAAAGTCGCGCTTCTCATGTACTTAAAGTGAATGACCTGAGATATAAGGCGCTTGTCTATAAATAGGACAAAGAAACATCTAATCCCTCCATTGTTTTCGTTGGCTCTGCTTTCTTTCGCCACGACCTTGATTATCAATACAATAAGCTATTTATAAACTTATGCGATCTCATCTTTTAACTCAGGTTATTCACTTTAATCCAGTAATTAGGTTCGGCACATGAGAAGTGCGACGTTTAACCCTGGCCTAAATCCCTTCCACCCTCCTCTGCTCCATAATTTTTTTGACAGCTCCCTAACTCGGATATGATCGACTCTGATGTGATGTAGGGACAGTTAAGTATTAACAGACGGGTTGGTACCGAAGACAAATGGGTTGGGTGAAAGAAATTTTCTGACATAAGGGATGAATAGTTTTTATGCATTTTCAAGGTTGGGTAAACAAAATTTTCTCACTCATTAATGCTAAATTTCAAAGTCCCAAATTGTCAATCGAATAATCATCAAACTCAAATTTATTTTCTTGTTTGTCATGAATATTTACAATACTTGCAGTGTTTAATATTTATAATTTATATTTTTGACATTGAAATAATTTTTATAGGTGGGAGTTGGGTAAAATTTTTTCAACTTTAAAAATTATTGGCTAGATGTTATTTTTCCGTCACCTTTTCAGTTTAGCCTGCGTGCAGACTCGACTGGTTTACCGAAATCGAATTGCATAAAATTGAGTGGAAAAATGGAAAATTGAATTGAATTGAGTTGAATTTCCATTCAACTCAGTTCGATTCAATTCGATTTCGGTAAATCAGTCGAGTCTGCACGGACGCTATTTTCACTTGGGTAAGAAGATTTTTTGAACTAGAAAATATTTCTCTTCAATACCAACCCTTCTGTGAATTATGTCCCTTAACTCCGATATCATTTTGTTTCGGATCCAGAATTTACTGTTACAGTGTTACCGGGGTCTTGATCAGGATTGAAGTGCGTGAATCGCATACCTCCCTTGATAAACAATTAGTTTGCTGCAAAAAGGTTCCCATTAAAGATACCATTAAAGAACGAAAAATCATAATTTCAATTTTAACTCACCCAATTCACGAAGCTTTATTCCCAATCCAGCCTTGAAAATGTAACGCGAATCTTTTCCCGCTGAGTGAAGAACAGAATCTGCTATGACTAGGGCAGGACTTATGATATGGTATGCAGAGGCATTGGAATGGTTTCGATTCGATTGTCATGATTACCTTAATGAAATGGGTGTGTAATGGAACAAACAAACCACTAGGGGGGGGGGTATTCCAAGGGTTTTCCCAGAAATCAAATGAAAATAAAACAGCCGAACAATGCTTAGAAACGAGAAGTTTTTAGAACTCATGTGGTTGGAGCAATGATATGGAAGAGCGGGTTGGGAAGTAAAATCATCATAAATTTAATTTGAGGAATTTTCATTGCATAATACACTGAATGCCAAAGGTCGACCAATGTCTAGTCACATTGACTTCCTGGAAATAATCCCACAGGGTTTCTCTTCTCCGCAAGGGCCTCTTACTGAAGACCAAGCCTCTAAGACACCCCCGAGTAACGACCCCGCTGAAACACTGTCCCACCAAGGTAGAAGGAAGACCCGCCAAGAAAGCTTGTTTCCCCGCCAAGTTTGAAATTAAAAGCTTTCCCCGTCATGTTTCTGTTGTTTCCCCGTTGAATTTTTTGCTTCCCCGTAAAAATTATTCAAGCTCTATTATGGCTATATTTGAAAATTTCCTTCTCCCGTCAATATCTTTTTAATCCCCGCTGAAAACATATGAATTCATAACTTCCCCGTTGTATTTTTATGTCCGGCGGGGTCGTTTCTGGGGGGTTTTCAAAGGATTTCATTTCTCGGGCATTAATTAAGGCTTGGAATGATATTCCAGTTAATATCATAGAACTGCCATCCCTGCGCCTGTTTAAAACACGTCTAAAAAAGCATCTGATGAGCCTTGATAATTAATTCCAGCCCCCTCAATAACGACTCCCTGGAAGATCAGTTTATTTAATTGCTATATTAAGTTCTTTTTGTAAGATTTTTAACACTTGTACTGAAGGGATATCGTTGTAGAAAATCATTATTATTATTAGAAACCTGCTGTTGCAGAGAATGCCGCAGGGTGTTCGAAGAGAGATCAAATCGTTGTTAATGGTTTTAACTACGAAAACTATTTAAAAAGTGATCCCTTTCATTTTGATTTTAGGTTTGAATTTTTCACATCATTGTAAATAGGTTTTGAACATTGTAAATATGGTTTTATAGTTTAATTTATTTAATAGCTTTTTACTTTCTTTTTAAATTGTAATTAAATGTTTTTATTGGAGGGCCCCTTGAAAATCAACTTGTTGAAGGGCAACCCTCCTTAAATATATAAAATGAAATGAAATGAAATGAATGGTGGAGATCATCAGGGTTTGCGGAACAGCGGAATTTGAAGAAAATCTCTCGCAGAATACGGAATTCTAGCAATTTCTTGGCGGAAAGACGGAATTCTCCACCCCTATCGGACGCGGATTTTCTCGAAAATGATAAGCGGAATACGGAATCTTCATGAAATTCATGGATTTGCAGGTCCTTCATCTGTTGTCTTGTAAAAACGGCCGTGGTCACATCTTTGTTTTTCTGGTCAGCACTATGAGAATATCAAGTGTCATTCTCCTCTTCTTTCGAAGTGGATGAATGAAAATGTCTAACAATACTCATTTGAGCCATCATGTTGATAGCGAAGTGGCGGGATGCGAAACTTAAGCTAAAAATGACCGGAACGGCGGATTTTAACCGAAAATTGTGCGGAACGGCGGATTTCTACCCCTTCATTCATTCATTCATTCATTCATTCATTCATTCATTCATTCATTCATTCATTCATTCATTCATTTTTATTTCTTTAGGCACGGTAGCCCCGTCAGTCGATGAGAACTGCTTTTCAGGGGGCCGAGGCACAAGTGTTACCAGTTTACGATTTGATTCTTCTCTTAAAGGTGGCAAGAGATGGTGCCTGTTTAATATCAAGTTCAAGGCTATTCCAAAGCTTAGGTCCACGAAAAGATATAGCTCTCTGCCCATTGTTAGTTTTTCGTAAAGGTATCGAAAGATCAGTTTCCATTGGTGACCCTGTAGCGGGACTACAAGTACGTTCCTGAAGCCTCGCTTTCACTCTAATGTAGTTTCGTTATCATTTCGTTATCATGTTCTCTTTCTGTTGTCTTCTAATGTGCATAGTCCTTTCCGTTTTGTATTTAAGTTCTCATAGCATGTAAATTCTTTAGTCAGTAAGCCAGTCAGGTTGTATGATAACGTCACGCAACACCGTCGCTTTCTGTCTCCGAGTCTGCGCACGTTAACTGCACCTCGATCCCGAAATACAACACAACTTCGATCCCTGTTACAACCCCAACCTATGCTACAGATGAATAGACCATTTTCACAATGACGTCCGATTGAAATATTAGAGAGCTTACGAAACCAGGATGGCAACGCCAGCCAGAACGTCATTTGACATTCTGCAAAGGAAGTATTGTTTCCTTACGCTACCTTTAATATATCATCCAAAAGGCCAAAAAGAGCCCTCCTATAACTCAGAGATGCCTGAAAACTATATTTTTTTCTTTGAAAACAAATATTCAAAAAGACTGAGCTTCACGTCGGAGCCCTAGATCTGTAGTATAGAACGCCAAAAATAGGTTCTCCAAGTCGTGAAATTGAAAAGGACAACTTCAGAGACTCTCAGGGGAAGCAAATTCGAGCAGAAAACAAGGAATCTTTTGTATCTAAAGTTCTGAAAGAAAAGCAACATTATTGCGTTGCAGTTGCCGTTGCCGACGTGGTTTCGTAAACTCTCTATTTCCAGGAACAGCATTTGCCTTGACATAATGTGGATCTCAATCTCAAAAGCGTGCGTTGCTCTCAGCAACGCATGAAATTGCTTTGTGAGTGCATTTGCAATAATGAATATGCATGGTTTAGATTTCGCACTGTTCAGGGACAACCTCATTCCCAGGGTGTTCTTACGTCATTTGCTTGCTGATCCTTCGATCAAATGCGTCCACCCATTCTAGATTTCAAGGTTTGCTAGGCAACGCTAATCGACGAAAAATGGCCGTTGATCCAGCACTAATTCTGCAGGAGATACATTGAGAAACCTAAACATACACTTCAAGGACTTTATTTCAACATTTTTGAAGGTATTTGAACAATTATCTTGGGTCGGCAAGTATGCTCAATGTGAAAGTAAACTCGCTTTGTTTGGGGCGAAAATGGGCCTAAGTTTCAAATTCGAGAAACTTTCGCCGCGGCTTCGAAAATGAAATGGCTCTATATTCTCCGAATTTCGGAGATAATTAGCAAAAGTATGGCTAAAATCCATAAAAATCCATAATCAGGTAAAATCCATAAAAATATACATAAAAATCCATAATCAAGTAAAGACTGTCGTTTCCCGTCGAATTTTGACATGCCACAGCCGCTTACCCCGCGCAAAAACGGAGTTACGGCGCAAAACGGTGTGCCAATCGAATCGCCGAACGGCCTCTGGTATTCGACAGTAGATTTAGAGCAACGAACTCACTATGAGAATGAGACTGGTATAGGGCATTCCATCATTTGCCTGGAGCTGAACTTAATTATGAAATGGGTCTATTCGAGGCTGTGATTTATTTGTACCAAGTCTGAACACGTTACGATTTGGTAGACTCGGAATTTGTGTTTGACAGAATCTTAAATTCTGACGGTAGGTCTGGCAGACTTGGAAAGGCCACTTATAAACATTTTGCTCCAAAAGGCAGCAGATTTTGCAGACTTCGAATGGATTCTTGTTACATGCAGTTACTAAAAACAGATACTGAAAATAATGACACACCGGAAAGAAAATGTTACTAGCAAGGAATTTTGGTAGATTTACGAATCGCTAATCTGAGACAGACAATGCAGCGATTTTGCAGTAAATTCTTTCATTAAGAGGGGTGGAAGGACTTCTAGCTACCGTAAAAGCTCTATTTTTAAGTCTCCCACTCTATTATGCCTTCTCCTCCGAGCCGAAATTTTGAATAAACCCCTCTCCATTAGGCCCCAGCCCACTTATATCAAATTCCAGAAACAAGAAAACTTCGCATGCTAGTTTTGATAGTATTTAAGAGTGAAAATATGTCGCATTCTTGTATTTGACTCATGAAATCGTTGGCGAAATCGCGGCTAACAAGGGGGAAGGTTGTGGCAGAAGGCATTCTCTGCCGTTATCAAAGCTGTGCTCACTAACTTTTGTGTGAATGAATTTCTTGTTACTACCTTCAATCTAAATGGTGATTCTAAATGTTTTTGCCGATGGTTTTTACTTTTAGCATTGCTAACCCAATAATTTGGCCTAAAAGTGAATTTTTCAATTTCAGATCTTTTTGCTCTGCAACGTTCCGTAGTTAGTGTGAATTCCCAATTTCCATGCGGTATTGGTTTAGAATATGTATTGTTTCTCCTGAAACCAACCTTGAATGCTATATTAAAATGCATTTTGCCAGAACAGCTTATTTCTAATACCTAATCCGTCTGAGGCAAGCTGTAACAAAACAAAGCATCCACCAAAAAACCCACGTTTGATTGCACACACCAGTAGCAGACAAAACAGAGCAGAAAACAAGGCAAGAAAACAAGACACAAGGATTGAAACAAGGTAAATAAATAATTAATCAATCAAAAAATCCCTGTCCTAACACCCTTGATCTAATCATGAAACCCGAAGAAAGATTTTCGAGTGAACATGATTCATTAATGTGAATGGCCTAAGATATATAGCGCTTATCTAAAAATAGCACAAGAAACGCCTAATCCCTGCACAGTTCTATGCGATCGCATCTTTTAGCTCACGTTCTTCACTTGACCTGATTGGTTAATACGATACAATTGTCGCTATTATTTATTACAAAGCACAGGATCGAGGCTGAATTTTCATTGCAATGAAAATTTGTGGAGCAGAAATGAAGGGTCACAAAACAATGGAATTCCACTCCACACTTTTTGTTGTATTAACAAATTGCTAACGAGACATATGTCCTTTACAGTGAATATCCTGAGTTAAAGATGAGATCGAATAGGTATGTAAATAACCTACTGTATTTGGTAATCCAGCTCGTGGCGAAAGAAACCATGGCCAAAGAAAACAATGGGGGATTAGGCACTTGTTTGTCCTATTTATAGAAAAGTGTTATATATCTCAGGTCATTCACCTTTTCCCTTAAAAAGAGCAATCGATGGTACAACTTTCAGTGCAGGTTCAAGCACATTTCATCCAGATAAATTATGATTAAACTTTCGCGTACCTAGCTATTGAATTCAGTGGACCTTGCTTAACCCAAAGGAGGACCTTTCCAGAGTTTCGTTATCAAATTTCTTTTTCAATATGCCAAATTTTCTTCCGGATTATTACATTTACCATACACAAGATCAAATACTCTTCCGGCTTCCGGAAGGATATCTACTCAATACCGTACGAATAAGTAGGTCACTCTGGGCATCTCTCGCTGATAAAGGACGAACAGATTTTGCTGCTGGTTCGTGTGTTTTTCTCAACCTGGGCTGGAAAATGTCAAGCATAAAAGGCACACTCTGGTTGGCAGTGGCATTGCTCATAGTTGGCAAGATGTATGCAAGCCCTATTCAAGAATCAAGGCAATTGCGAGGTTCGTTCCTGAAATACACGTATGTTTCCTGACAGGCACACATATCTTTTATATAAGTTACCGTCTGAAAGAAATCCCATTTTTCGACGGCTAAAGTGAGAAACTCCAGGAAATCCCTAGCATATTTTTACTCTATCGCATTACTAAGAAGGTATTTGAGTCCTGTTTACTTGCACTGTTTCGGTACTTGCACTGTTTCGATCAAACAGTGCAAGATCACTTGTGATCCCAAGGGAAGCCGGAACTTTCCAGGATTGTGCAGCAAAACTTTTTAATTCTTTGCCCGAAAATATAAGAAACTGTCGTATTCATAATAAGTTCCTAACATCATCTAAAGACTTTTTAAAGAATAAAATTGTTACATAAGTTTTTGATGAAATATACTGTATTAATTTATTGAAAATCTCAAATGCCCTACAAACACTTCACATAGCGAGCTGCAATGGAAAATGGTGAGAAATAGGTTTCAGTTCATGTCCTTCAGAAGAGATCCAATGCCCTGTAGTTGCCAATTAGGGACATTTTCAACTTGTATTATGAAATTTTTCATGTAAATTATATCGTAACCATTCAATATATGTGTTTATTTAGCCATCGTAAACAATTGATTTTTGTGGCGAATTTTACATTACATATATAAATATTACATATTTAGCTTCTAGCTTTGTCATAACTATGAGAAAGAAGTGCAAACTATCACTGTAGACCTAACGAATAAAGTCCCTCTCCTCTGTTGTCAGACAAAACGCTTTGCCGGTTCGGTTCTGTTCTCTGTTCTTGCCCAATCTTCAGCATTCCCTCGTAGCTGCTTTGTACCAAAATACAAAACTGAATAATTTTCTTTCTGCAGATCCCTTAGAGGGACGGCTTGAAAGACTGGAATTGGCAATAAGAGAACTTCAGAAGAACTACAATGCTCTGGTCAGAATAATATCTAGCAAGAAGACTGAGATCCAAGGCAAAATGAGAGCCATTAACACACGACTGACAAAGATGGAGGCGAAAGCATGGACCGTCAAACGCCTGGCCTACCAGTTCCCGAACTTACGTAAGGTTGTGCTTCCACCGAACACAACAACAACAGCTAAAATTCCTTCTCAGCTATTGCCACGCAACACCAGAGCTATCTTGGTTGCTGTTAAGTGTGACAAGTGGATGGAAACATTGTATCCAAGGATGTCTTTGGTTTTGAAGCAAAAAGGCAGTGGTGATGACGATGAGATGTTGTACAACGCACCTATGAATGATTTTTACTATGAAGCTGTGGTACCATGGGATGGCCGAAGTATCAATGCGTTGATGATAAAAGTCCAGGGGAGCTCCACAAATCCGTACACCATCGAATTGGTTGGGTATATCAAAGCGTGAGAGACACTGAAATGAGCACGCCTTTCCTTTATAGTTAATAAAAATTAGGGCTAGTTTGCATTTTAGCGGACACACTTTCAACATTTCCTCGTGTCTGAATGTTGCACCGAATGTGAATGTTAACCGCATCAGTACTGAGATTAAGCATACCCAAACTGTATTAGAGGGGGTTTGGGGGCGGAAGCCCCCAAAACTTTGGAACCAAACGAATACATAGATTGCCGGTCCTTGCTGCAGATTTAGGCCACATTTAGGTCATCTTGACGTTCTCCAGTAAGTCCGAATCAGTCGAAGTCGAATCACGGTTAGATTTAGCATTATCCAATTAGATGGTAGGATTCTAATCACTATTGTTAAGGAAGCCAATCAGCATGTAATACTAACAATACAATTCAGTTCAACCTCTGTTTTCCTTGAAAGCTATGTCCGCCAAAGTGCATTTGTCCCAAAGTATTGAGTGCTGGTCTGTAAGGCTCTATCCCTATGAAACGGTACAGCTTACTGAGGAGTGTGGTAGCTGCATGGTTGAATAAAGCTATCACATACATTTAGAATTATTTCAATAGGTTATCGAACAATCAATGAGATTTTGCATTCTCTGATTCTTTTCTATGTATCTCTGGAATTTTTGTATTTGTACCATACCTTTAAAGACGCAGATTCTAAAGGGCATGCTCTAATAAGGGATGGGAGTAGAAGGAATAGGGTGAAGCTGGCGTTAGATAATCATATAGATTGTTAAAGAAATCCCCCATATTTATTAGGGGTATTGGAGGAGAGAAGACCTTGCAGAGTAGAGTAAAGACAATAACTCAGGATGTACGCCTGCAGACGAGGTTTCAGTTTGTGGCAAATTATGTGCTTTCATCTGCAATTCCCATCTGCAGAAGGAACTAAGTGAGGCTGGCGGATACCCATAACTCAGGATGTACGCATGCAGACGTTAGTGTAAAGATTTCGTCATGTGGCAAATTATGTGCTTTAATTTGCAATTCCCATCTGCAGAAGGAACGAAGTGATTGCGTTTTCCCATTGTAGGTGGGAACAGTAATACTAATGTATTGTATACTTGGTTTAAATTTTACGTACTCAAGAACAAGATTTCAATGGAAAGAAAGTCTCAGCTATAAAATAGATCCTGCCTATTTAGGAAAGTCTTCTACCTTTCTAAAATACTTGAAAAAGTTGAAAATATTAACCACCATTTTCAGGGGCACAATTAAGGGACAAGTCCGAGGTTAGTATGGTTAATACTACAAAGGAAATTCATCCTCTACTGACGTGAATTCTTACCTTTGCTTCACATTTTGAGCATTCCAACGACTGTCAGCTTCAAAAATGTCTCGATATTTTAGACCACATTTGGTCTCTGTGTCACGATTTTATTGCAAGTGCACACGATAAAGAGGCTAGCAAAGATTAAGAGGCGAAAAACAATAGGACAGCTTTCCTTTCGTTTGCACGATATGATATCATTTCGCGCAGATCGTTTAATTGAATACGTACTTTCAAAAGGAGAAGCCGAAAAATAGTGCCAAAAGTATTATACACCATTCATATTGTCTTGTATTTCATCATCAATAATACCAACCGCGGACTTGTCCTTTAAAGCATGCATAAGATTGGAATTGTTCCTGAAGATTGGAGTGACTGTAATCGATCCTATAGTTCTCAAGCAAATATGTTCTCAAGCAGAGTTTCATTAAGCTCTCTAAATACACTCACCTTATCTTCTCCACTGAAGTAATTCTTAGGAAGAGTAACTAACCATTCATTTTCAGTAACGAATTCAAGCAGTCTCCTCAAAACGGGGCTGTATGACAAGGTTCTTTTTGAGCCAATCATTATCAACTTTCGTTTTGCACGTGTTACAGCAACGTTGATCCTTCTCCAATCTTTCAGCAGCTCTCCGATATTCCCAGCCTCGTTTGAGCGGACGAAAGACACAATAATGCATGACTTGTCTCGCCCCTGGAAGAAAGAGAGATTCAAATAGACTCATCAAAGCGGCAGTTTGACGGTTGCAGCATATTTCTCACGAATTTGCATATTTTCATCAGTTTATCCTGTGTTACCTGAAGATAAATTAAAGGTAATGCAATTTAAGGTAATGTGTCCATGCAAGTACAGCTGCTTATACACTCTGCCAAAATATGCTGACAAGACGCTGACGAAGAAACCTCAAACAGCGCACTGTGATTGGTAGAATTTAACTGATCACATGCAAACTAAAAGTCAAATTATACATCGAGGCTTCCTAATGATTAGTCAGGCGACCGACGCAAACCTTCGCTCTTCGTTTCGTAGACCATTTATTCTGGTTCTACTCGTATAGGCTCCCTGATTTCACAGTTTTGTAGAGTGAGCAGAATCACTTCCGCAAGTTTTGCGGGTAAATAAATAATGCTTTTGAGAATACCAGAGCTGTCAATGCTATAATGCTATGGATGTGCTATTGATAACAATACATATATCTATCTATCTATCAGCTTATCTATTCATCGATACTGCATATTACCTACAATAAGTATTTGGAGTGTTAATAGTTACAGTAAAAAGTAATTTAAATTCGCAAAGCTAGCGGAGTAGCCTCCTGGGTACATTTAACTATACTTGGGTGGAGAGCGAATGTTATTTGTATAGTACAGGGAAGTTGGTGTGTACCAAATTTACTAGGTAAGTAAGGAAGCAACTCTGCTAACTGGATGTACAACACATACCATAAAAGAAGGAAAAAAGGACTGTTTCAGAAAAATTTGATAATTCGCTCTTTGTTCAGCTCTCTTTTGAAAGACTCGATAGACCCTTCGTTTATGATAAGAGAAGCAAGTCCGTTCCAGATTCTTATTGCACTAGGGACAAACTAATTCATAAATGTATCTGTTCTGCAAAACAATGCTAAACATGCAGCAAAACAATTCTTTTGAAACATGCAAAAATACTTTCATTGGAAAGGAGATAATAAAAGTCGGTGGGCACACCAGCGAAGAATTTCAAGTAAAAACAGCGAATCATGCGACATTGCGCGGCATTTACTTTCTCGCGCTCGTAAGATCTGCATGCCTGCTAATGGGCATGTTCAAATATACATCACTACAACTAAGTCCTTTTCTCCTATGTTTTACGGTAATTTCATTGTCAAAAAGAATGTACAAAGTCAAAAGCACAAAAAAGCGATGTTTCCTGAGCCATAGGCCATGAATAAACTTGTTTTTTACGATTTTGATGGAAATTGGTTGTTTCTTTTTTGATAATTACAAAATATCCAGTCCTCCATCTGTGTAACTAAGGGCTAAATGCATTAGGAATTTTACGTAAATGTTCTGGCTATTGATCACAATTTAACGCCCAATTCCCCCCAACAGCTCAGACATTTTACTTGACGCGGCAGAGCAGAAACTGCGCACGCATGCACAAAACTCGCAACTTTGAGCTACGTTAGCTCTTTTGCAACAGATCCCAAAATTAGGCAACACTTGATATTTTCCTTCTAGGCCTTAAACTCTTGTTTTATCATTTCAAAAAGCTTATCTATTCAACGATAACGTCATTTTGCACAATTTCTGCTCTGTTCCTTGACGCAGAAAGAAGAAGAGGTACCTGGTATTTATCAATCGTATTGATCTCGACATCTCGGATTTCATCATCACTAGCAAAACCCTTTAAACTCTGTTCCATGACTTTCAGTTGATTTCTATATGGTGAAATTATCCCAATATCTCTTGCATTAACACCACATGTAATAAGTCCTGTAAGCATCTGACCGACGAGCGCAGCCTCCTTTTCATTACAGATGTGATTTCCTGCAAGCTCTTCTGAACATGAGGCAGCATCTGTGTCTACAAATACGACAGGTTTCTTTGGATCGATAATCGTTGAGAGAGTCGTTTCTGAAAGAAAAATTGCATTAATACATTCAAGCTTAGGCTTAAGACCAGTTCAACAACAACAACAAAACAGCAACAACAGCAGCAGCAACAACAAAAATACCATACTATCGAAATTCAATTACAGAACGCAATTGATTCTGGTAAGGAGTCCCTCGCCACCATCTCTAACGTAGTCGTGCATTGCAGGGGCATCACGTGAACATTGCATAAAATGAATACTGGAATAAAAAATATCAAGAATATTAGAATAACACAACAATAATTAAACAAGTATAATATGCCATACCTACGCAACCACTGTCCTTGAAATGTGGCAGTCTCTTTTGAAACCCTGGCATTTCTTGGAACTCACACCCGACTTTGCTCGTACCACACTGCATTCTACAGCCGTAGATAAGGGTATTTGCCAATGACATTATGTCCTTGTGCATTCGATATTGGTAGCGAAGGCTAACAACCGCCGATGGGTGCTTCTCTGACAGGAGTTTGAATAAACTTATATCCATGCCTGCTTGCCTGTAACGTAAAAGAGATAGTCAATGCCCATTTGTTTATAAAAGTACATTGCTAATCATGATTCTTCGTGACGCCTGAGTTGAATTTCATGTCATCTAGAGGCCTGTTTATATGAGGTGGGCTGGTCCGTTAGCGAGCTGGCTTGCCTTCAGGTGAGATCCTACAAACATCAGTTTGTGTTTATATGTGTGCCGGGCTGGCCTGTGTTGTAGAGATCCCGGTTATCGAGTGGCGGGATCCCGCCTCAAACGGGCTTACTTTTCTCATATAAACGGAAGAAACGGGCCAGCCCGCCTGTTATGCACGCACAGTACAACATTTGGCGCACAGGGGTCTGGCCTGCACATATTCTTTCTTTTGTCAAATTGAAATTGAAAGAGCTAGAAAAGGTTCCCTTGTTTTTTCAAGTTTAAAGAAAAAGTGCAATGGGCACGTGGTTGAGCCCCAGCCCCAGCTTTGATTAGCTATCAACAAAACAGAAACACAATGAGTCCAAACAAAAGGTTCAGTACTTCATCTCCTCCGCAACGACGAAGAAACGGTCTACAAATAAAGAGCGAAAGCTTGAAACCACGGTTTCCAGATTTCTGGAAATTGGATCATACACCCATAGTTATTACGATGAGCCCATTATTGCTAAGACAAGTACGGAGTTGGTATGACTGATGATAAAATACAAGACCATATTGTTATGAATGGTTCATCACACTCTCCGCCATTTTTCGTCTTTTATCTGCAAAACTGGGTGCTCAAGTAAGTGAACAGAGGATACATACGTCAAAAAGCAGAAAGATTTTGTGTAACGCTCGATGCAAACGAAGACACCCTATTATTTTTTCCGCCTCTTAATCACAGCTAGCCTCTCTATCATGTTTTGATGAAAACTGACGAAGAGATTGCAATGATGTTTGGCCTTAGTTCTCAGAATGCTTAACTAATTTATAGCTGCTACGAACGTCAGATGTGGAAAATGTCAATAATTCGATGCAGCAATTGGTAAGTTTGTTTTCTGGCATTAATCATACCAACCTAACACTTGTCCTTTCCAAGGCTAGTTTTAAATTATGCTCCGCAAAATATTTGTTTACAAACAGATGCACAATACATACTTTGCTTCAACACTCTGGACAAGTGGAGGCAATTGGTAGTGATCTCCAACCAAGACAAATACATCTGCACATCGTATCGCACCAAAGCAAACAGGTTGAGTGATTTGTGACGCTTCATCAACAATGCAATAATCGAATCGCTTCTTTAATAACAATGGATGATTGACACCAAGGCAAGTCGTTGCGACGATGTTCTATAATGTGGTAGGTTGATCAAAAACAGCTCGTATAAGCTAAGTCAAAAACACACATAAATGCTTGAAAGCCTGTAGCTTTCAAACCATTTGTCAAATTCCTATAAACTTTTTTCAAATTTCAAATATATTTCATGCCATGCAAAGTAGTGCCATGGGTGCAATGATTGGCATGATACTGAAACTTCCCAAGTGTATTGTCACATGACTTAAAATGGGTAACCATAGCCGATTAGGTCTATAACCATTGGTGACCCAGGGAGGGGGGGTTAGATGACTTGTGGATGTACAAGGTGTCCCAAAAAATTGTGCCCCGTTTGTGTGGCTACTGTGGAGGAGCTGCAGATTCAATAATCTCATTTTTTACACAACTGCTCAGGTCAGGCTTCAACTTCGAGTTTGAGACCTTTTTTGAGTCAATTTGACAAGTGGTTGCTGAATTATGGCAGGGAAAAGGCAAATAAGCGGCTTTTGACGACTCTTGTGGATTTCAAGCCTGGCCTTTTTCTCGAATGACTCGGGAAATTAGCGGGCGGAAGAAATTACGAAAAATATTCATACTGTAGGGCTATCTTTTAGTGACAGAACAACAACGCTTGAAGCCTTTCCATCGGCTTATTACTTATGGGTCAGCCGGTAGCTGGTTGAAATAGGACACATCATTCTCATATTAGACTACGAACCAAATTTTGCGCTAAAATCTTTACGCAACGTTGCAAATCTGCGAGAATTTGATCAACCTTCAAGTATACAATGATGGTTTTTGCTTCAGTTTGACACTGATGACTAAACTAGAAGCTTGACATACAAAGAGAAAATTAGTCTGGTTATTCCCAATCCCGGGGAGGGGGGTAACATAGCATGTTGAGGGTACGAATCTGTGCCGCACATATTGGTGGGTTTTGGGGTCCAAGATTCTCTAAACAACGGTCCCCTTTTTCGGCAGATGTTCCTTAAACATGGATGGGTTTTCCAGAAATTGGCAAAAGATTGTCAAAAATGGGGGGTTTTCCGCCAAAATTCATCATAAAAGTGGCTATGACGGCAACTATCGGTAATTAGAAGAAAATAGCTTTCTGAAAACCGGGCGGCAGTCTCCCGTCCATCCACAAGTCATCTAACCCCCCCCCCCCCTCCCTGGGTCACCAATGGTTATAGACCCAATCGGCTATGGTTTGCTTTACCCATTCTAAGTCATGTGACAATACACTTGGGAAGTTTCAGTATCATGCTAATCATTGCACCCATGGCACAACTTTGCATGGGATGAAATATATTTGAAATTTCAAAAAAGGTTTTATCAAGAGATTTATTACCTAACTTGAAATGGGTGTAACATTCACATTTACTAATTCTAAACTAACCAAAGATCAGATATGCCTGGGAAAATGATTCGGTCATTGATCTAGCGAGTGAGTCAAAGAGAATGGACGCGTTTGGATAGCTATGGAATGATAAGTATATGACCGATACCCCAACCAAAATGTTAATCCTTCGGTCAAAGACTTACTTAGATGAGAAAATTGTGTTCGATAAAGTCACACATCTTTAAGACCCAACATTTACAAAAATGCTTGTACGGGGCCTGTCTTTATGGGAATTGAGAATTCCTTGTTCATTTCTGGTCCATGATTTATGTCATATTGGAGCCTAGATTAAATGCCATTGTGAACAGAATTTTAATTTCAACAGCAAGCAAATCATGGACCAGCATGGAATGTGGAATTCGCGTTCCCAAGCATGCCCCTTACCAGCATCTTCCAAATTTCTGAGGTCTAAGGCCCTGTTCATATGAGGAAAAACACCTCACCTGCCAGACCCGGGGCTGAGAGGTGAGATTCCACCTTCCAAAAGAATCCTTTGTATTTTCAGTTCGCGTTTACATGACGAACGCAACACCACCGGTATAGTGAAATCCCACCTCACCAGAGGTGGAATCTTACCTGGGTGAGGTGAAATTTTTCCATATAAACAAAACACCACCGGTATGGTGAGGTGAAATGAAATTTTTGGTTGATTCTCATTGGTCAGTTCATTCTGATTTCACGGAAGAGAGACTTTACTCCACCTCACCTCTCAGCCCCGGGGCTGACAGGTGAGGTGAAAAATCTCATGTAAACAGTCACTGAAATTTACCTCGCTTGTCAGCCCCGGGTCTGGCAGGTGAGGTGTTTTCCCCCATATAAACAGGGCCTAAATGATGGAGTGATATTACCAAACAAAATTTTCTCATCTGAGTTAGCCTTTGACTAAAAGATTAACACTTTAGTTTGGAATATGGGCCACGCACTTTTATTCCATTTACTTTCAAACCACGTGATAGTCTCTTACTCAAAACAATACAAATGACCTTTTCAAAGCAAGAATGTCACATCAAAGGCAGTCTGTCACCCCTCTGATTGGGTAATAATGACAATACAGAGAATAGAAAATTTGAATGGCTGCTGATCCTACAGACTTTGTACGACCGTAGAAAGTGAGAGCGGCCAGCTCTCCTTTGTTTCAAATACACAGATTTACAAAGGAATCCGTTGAGTTGAGCTCTGACTTCGTTGCGGCCAATCAGATACGTGACAGACTGCCTTTAACTGTAACCAAACATTTCTGGTCAAGACATAAACAAGTTGATATAGAAATGAATAACAAATGATGCTTTAGCATCGACCTGTTTCTAGCCTACAGACTTGCACAGTAAAAGGGGCCTTGCAAGCAGTGTAAAATGCACGCATCTTCTCTTTGTAGGTGGCAACATTTGTGGATCAGGAACAGGCGAAAACAAAGAGACCGCAAAAGGATGTATTCTCAACGCATGCCAGGTACGATAGCTACTTTAAAATAAACACACATGAGACACAAGACGACAATCAAACAAAAATGAGCTCTCACTCACCTTTGTACTGTAAAAGCGTTCAAGTTCATGCACAGTTGTCATGCCATTTGTTAAATTTTCAACAATGTATGGTTGTATTTCTGCGTGAATTTTACTCTTTTGACCAAGTCTAACAAAATCCAAATTCATCTGAAAAAGAAAATCTGCTAGTGTTAGCATCACAGTTGGTTAGTTCTCCTACTGTTACCTTTAAAAAAGACACAATGAAGAGAGACGCTCGCAAAAAACAGGACCAAGACCAGTGGAGGAGGGATGGACCACCCTCCCCCAAGGAGAAAACTTGTTCGAAATTTACCTTTGCCTGTTGGATTTTTTGTGATTAACAAGTCCATCTTTGGAAGATTTCGTAGGAGAAAAGAAGCATTGAGCAAGCATATTTCAACGTTGCAGGACAAACTCTGATGGAATTATTGAAACTACAGCATATTTTCAATGAATATTTACTAATTGTGCAGGCTGCCAAGTTGGATTGCGAAAAAAGGCTAGAGTTTCGTAATTGAAGAATTAGCTCAGTCCTGTGACCATGAATATTAGAGTCATAACTATGAGGATGTTGTTCTTCGTCATTACCTTAGGGGTGTCCCGAAAAAATTGTGCTTCGTTTTATGTGGCTGCTGTGGAAGAGCTGTAGATTCAATGATCTTGGTTTTTTACACAGTAGCATAGATCAGGCTTCAACTTAGAGTTTGAAACCTTGCTTGAGTTAATCTGGCGGGTGGATACTGATTAATGGCAGAGAACAGGCAAAATTAGTGGTTGCTTCAAAACAGTACTTCTAAGGGCTCTAGCATCGAATTAAAATTTTCACTATATGTTCTAAACGGTAGAAAGTGCTCTATTATGAATGGACAACACTGCTAACCCTTCAAAAGATTTAGCAAAAATTTTGATACGACGCTAGAACCTTTTCTGTTAGAAAGTTCAGAAAATTTACTTTATTTTGACATTGCTGGAGAATAACAGACAGCAGTGCAATTTTTGAAGCAGCCACTAATTTGCCTTCTCTTTACCATAAGGCAGCAACCGGTTGCCAGATTGACTCAAACTCTAAAACGACACTAGACCTATGCAGCTGCATAAAAACCGAGATAATTGAATATACAGCTCTTTCACAGTGGCCACACAAACGGAACAAAACTTTTGGGACACCCTGTGCTTCAAAACTAGTCTATCAAGCGGAAGACTTCGCTGCATCTGCAAAGTTATGCCAAACTTAATTTTTCGTAGATTGCGAGATAGTTCCGACGTCGTAAAGCGTTACAGCGAATAATGCAACTTTGGTTTACAAACGAAAATAAGGAATATTAGTGCCTGCAGTTGCAAGTAACACAGAGCTCGTTATATGACATGGCTCGAAATCAGGATTTTCAGAAAAAGCTGATGTAACTGTTACTTTTATCATATTATATCAAGCTGCAGTTGTTGTCAAGCATTGCTGATTTTCAACAAAATATCTTGAACTTCAAAACCAAATTTCTGTGATTTTTCAAACATGCAACGGCTTTATGGACACCTTAAACCAAGCTGCTACACAATGTTGCGTAGCAAAACGTTGACTTTTTCTCTTACCTCTTTCAGCTTCAATAATATGTTATCCACTGCAGTATGTGTGTAGCTTGCTATAAGAACACTCTTCCCTAAAGCCACCAAGATATTCACTATGCATGCGATCGATGTGGTTTTTCCAGTTCCCGGCATTCCAAGTATCATCACATAATCTTTTGCAGAGAGACATTGATCCACCGCTCTTTGCTGGTCAGGATTAAGTCTACCATACACAGATTCAATTTGTCTTAGCTGAGAGTCTTTTATGAAATAGTTTTGTCCATCCCTTTCATATGTTGACCTGTGAAAATAAAAGCCCCATTTAAAGGGGCTTGCAATAAATAGCAATTCTGCGACTACCATATTTCACATGGTGGTTCAAAATTAACATTACATCTAGATACGAAATTAAATACCACAAAATTGCAATTACAAATAATAATACTGCAAATAAAGATTACGAATAATCCGTTCAACAAATAATTACAACAAACAAATGCGAGAGGAAACATTTATGCCGGGGAGGAGGCTTTTAGCAAGAAGCTTATTGAAATGTTCTGAGACCTGAATATATTCAATGTTGCCTCGAGCATCAATCTTTCAGAACAGTGAGAACAAGGCCTTAATCCTACCGGATGACCCAAAAAAATTTCTCCAGCGAGATCGCACATAGTTCCTGAAAGCAAAGGTTATCATTACAAACAAGGTGTAAGCATGTAGCTGAAAGGCTCAGCTGTCTTTCGAGATGTTGCTTGGTCGGTTTAACATATGCTTAATGTGAGAAAAAATATTTACAAAAATATGGAAAATTCATTCATTGCTCGGACTGCTCCCTCGTGTTCCAGTTGATGTTGTGGAAGATGTGAAAAAACGGAATTCCAAATTTGCTTTGTAGCAAGAAATTTGAATGAGGAAGAGAGGGAAATCGTTTTGGAAACAAACAAGTTCCCACATGACTTCAAATCTATCGCTACTTAGCTTTCCCAAAAATGTTTGCTGGAAATGGTAGCGACGATTTCACTCAAAATGAGGAATCTGGAACTTGAAATCTCTTTGAATCTAGTTTTTAGGATTGTAATGATAATTAAAATGACCATGCAGCACCTTAAAAGATAGCTAAGCCTTTCATTTATTTACTTTTTTATTTAATCAACTATTATACAAATCATTTGACATTAGCTTTCGATTTCAGGCAGCTAGTTATGATCTTGCTCGTCAATTTTTTTGGTCACCCGGTAGTTGAGGAATCGTTTTGCTCTACACTCACATATTGACACCACTTTCAACTTTTGATTCGGTCTTCCCATTGTTGAGCAGCATTTTGCAATCAAACCATGAAAAAGCTGGTGGCATTTGGTTCACAATGAGATCTCTTAAATGAGCATCATTCTCACTCCTTGATGAAAACAATTTCATGACGTTGGCTAAAGGAATCTTATAGCTGGTCAAACTTTCGTCCTTTTCGATTCGAAACGATGTCGAGTAGAGACCTCTTCTGAAAAAGAAGCAAATTGCAACAAAACTTAATTCATATGCTCATCTTCATTAAATCATACATGCTAATTTACAATTAAAGGAATTCAGCGTCTACCTCGACTCGATTGCATGTCGTAGTTTCGCTTTTGCCTGAATTGATAACGCTAAAACTACGACTCATTTTCCTAGCCTTGTAGAAAAGGACCAGCTCCCCACTGAAACCTTTTAGCTGTTCGACAAAAGATTCGATTAAGTGGTGTTGGGGCTTATATCACTATTGTGTACATTCGAACTGTATCAAGCAAGCGTTTGATTCGCATTCTTTTTTAGGATTTAGCTATTGGACTTAAATCACCTGATACTTTTTTCTCACGACCACCGGGTCTAAAATGCCTCAAAATCACTTTCCTAGAACTGCTAGCAAAAACCACTGTCGTCTAAGCCACATTGTGACCAGCAGATGATGGGGCAACAGAAACTCGTCGCTCATTGACATTTAACAACAGCAACAATTCAACTCAACGATATGAGCATAACTGGAGGGTCCTTATTTAGTGAGGCTAGTATCACAGTCACATCTGCAAAGGAGTGCCACAAGGATCTGTTCTAGGTCCAATCCTCTTTACTTTATATGTAAATGATATGCCAAGCGCAACTTCCTTAGAGCCAAGGCTGTTCGCTGATGATACGAACTTATTCAATTTTGGAAATAATCTTACTGCAATGATTAACAACACAAATATAGAGCTAGAAAAGCTTGACAGCTGGCTCAGAGCTAATAAGTTGATGGTCAACACTAGTAAGACAAGTTACTGCTTCTTCCATCCGTCAAAAAGACAATCAGTCAATGATTCTTACATTGTAAAAATGGGTGAAGAATTAAAGCAGTCTGACAACATTAAATATCTAGGCATTAAGCTAGACAATAATCTTACTTGGGAGAACCATGTCCATAAAGTTAAAAGTGAAATAATCAAATATACTAGCATGTTTTCAAAACTGAGGTACTACGTACCAAAACCGTGTCTAATGTCACTATATGACTCATTAGTCCTTTCAAAGATATCATATGCCTTTGAAGCCTTTGGCATAGCGTCGCAAAATAAGCTGAAAGATCTTCAAGTCTTGCAAAACAGGATTCTTAGGATACTTCAATTTAAAGATCGTAAATATTCGACAAATGCAATTCACAAGGAATGTAACATCCTGAAACTTATTGATTTGTATGAATTTAAAATCTTAAAATTTATGCACAATGTGCATTACAATAAAGGGAAACTACCCTCAGTCTTTGAAGGCTACTTTGAAAAAAATGAAGGTAGTCATGCATATCTAACACGTCAAAGTAAAGACTATAAAATTTTTCGAGTAAACAAAACATGGGGTGATAAAATGATGCGAAATAAAGGTGCACGCCTGTGGAATGAACTTCCCTCTCAAATTAAAGATATCTCCAACCCTCATACCTTCGCTAAGAAATTAAAGAAAATCTTCATTGACAAATATTAACTAAAAGAGTGCAAATCTATTACTAATAATCATATAATCCATTTCCTTACTCGTAATTCTAGATGGCCTCATATTCTCATCATATGATAGTATACGACTGTACTCATTTTAATTTTTATTATCATCTTATTTGTTATCCTCATTTTCTTTTCTTTTGCAAAGTTTATTTAGCGGCCCAAGCTAGATAAGCAATGCTTTACTTGGGTCGCGTAGAATGCAAGTACCTTTTTTCACAGATTTATCGTACATTGTAACAACTTGTATTTTACGAATAAAATTGAATTGAATTGAATTGAAATAGTATCTACTTACAAATTCTAAAGAGGTAACTTGTTCCATCCCAAACTTTAATTTTTTTTAAAAACTTCAATAGACTCGATATTCGAATCTAGACGTTTTTGAATCATTTGCTAACGACTTCTATCTAAAATGCGGACCCAACATCGTGGTCAGACATAAAAAGTACAGTTATTTCGTAACTAAACAAAATTTTCGTTCGTAGGAATTCCTGAGCGACCAGAAATTTTGCCTTTTCTTCGCCATACATTAGCAACCACTTGTCAGCTTACCTTGTTCTTAGCTTTTCCTGGCATCTTACACACACTTGATGTTGGCTGACAAACTGAACGTATCCTTGAAAGAAAGTTTCGACTTAGAGAGTAAATTCATGTCAATTGAATATTTAGCAGTAAAAGGTCAGTACAATAACAGGCACTCTCTCTCTTTTAAAACCTTTTTTTGACGACAGTGAGCTTGAGAACTGGTCAACCCTACGACCTGTATGTCAGTTACATTGATAGCGAGTAAGAGTAGGGATGATGAGGCGGGGGTTCTTATGTTTTTATTAAGACCTGGGTTTCCCGTTGCTTTGCCCTTGTTGTATGGTAGGTTGTCCTGTTGAGCTGTGAACTGCTCCTGAACCTATGATCATTCCTATTTTTCCTCAGACACTGTACCTTTCTCAATTTCTTAGCTGTTTTGTTGCAGGTGTTTTCCTGTAATGGGATCTTAGCTAAAGATTAACTCATAAAACTTCAAACTCGGTCCAGTATCCGATTTATCGTGGCCTGTCAAAAGTGCATAGTTTATTTTGGCGAGCCAGGTATGTAGATACGATAAGTATTGGAAAATTGAAACTGAATGTTAACTGTGAATTATCAGTAATATTCTAAAGCATTTGACTGTTTAACGTAATATGAAAAAACAGAAATTAGTGGAACTAAAGCCCCGGAAAATTCCCCACTGGGTTTTTAGTCGAGGAACTGTCTAACAAACCATTATGCAAATTGTCAAGTTGCGGGGGGGCGTCAAGCAGTCATGATGAAGGCACCACACTCTCTTTTACTTTTCATATTGCCTTACTGTTTTCTGAGAATTTGAGTTAAGTTTCAATGATCATAAGAAGTTTAGATTTCGATGGGCCTTGATGGGCTGATTGTTTCTAGCGTTATTGGTGGTTGTTTGGATGTGATCTTGGTGGAAGGGGGGGGGGCTTGCTTCCCGCGCTCGTCAAAGTGGAAAGCAGAGTTACCTTTAATCATGAATAAATAGCAGCGTGTAGCATCCGTTATTTTCCGTCTTTCGTAGGGAAATGCTTTGTAGTAATGTCTCGTTGATAAATTATGCCATTCATCAATTACTTATTGTAAGTGATATCTTTAGTTGGAACCCGAGTCTACCACATTTCTACCCAAATCTTACCAAAATACAACAACCTACACAACATAACAAGAACAATACCACAGGGAAAATAAAAATGCATATCAACCCTGCGGCCATTTACATCTTATTTCATATGAAAAGAAAGAGACAATTCACAGTTACAAATTCAAATTACATTTACTAAAGGGGGGATGTGCCCGTCTATTGGGACTTTCAGTTGAAATTAAAAGCGTTCGAAGGCGTATAAATTTACAACCATAATATCAAAAATAACATCCTAAGCATTTTCGCAACGCCACATTCTTGACTTGACTTACCAGTACTATTTCCGAATGTTTTACAGTTTTCTTCACTAATCACGACCCTGTCTCCCGCACTAATATTGATACCACTTAAGTCGATATTACCAGAGATGAGATCATTCTTGCCGAATGTGTACTCCCACATATCATCACCTGAAGAGAGAGACAAAATTCAGGTCAGAAATGTTTTCTTACGCTAGTCAAAGAAACCTTTTTCCGCAGCTGAACAGTTCTAAGGAAGCAATCCAGGGTTAGAAACGAGAAGTTACAGCACTTGAAATTTCAAATCGTTTGCTGATGATTTCTAAAATTCTAACTAACTAAATATGATCAATTACCTTGACCTATAGTCAAAACATTCAACTGAGAAGTGACGATAATCTAATCAAACCTTGAGACAACAGGTTTTGAATAATGGTTCAAACGACATTTCTTAAAATCAACTTTGTCTGCTGAAAGCTTATTGCCTATGTATCTGAAAACTGAAGATCTATTACTACGTGTTCAATGACGTCTGCTTGACATTAATGTGATGAAAGTAAGATGCCATTAGCCTGAGTGCAAACTCTACTGATTTCTATTCAGAAAGGTTCTCCTCCAGTAGAGTCTGTGCATCGGCGACCAAATCCTTGTTCTGAGCCACGCACGGCTCCCTCTCTTGAAGAACCAAATCATTGAATTGGATTCAATTGAGTGGTCTATAGAAAGGGAAGGCATAACATCCACACACAATAAGGTTCTTTGGCCAGCATTGTCGAAGGAAGTGCTAATCAAATACCTGCAGACACGGACAAAGACATAGTGGTTCAAGATACAAAGGATATATGCGTCAGCCAATCAGGAAAGGTTCCATGTTTCTCATGAACTAAGAACAAGGATTTAGTCGCTCATGCGCAGACTCTACAGGACGAGAACGTCCCTGAAAAGAGATCAGGAGAGTCTGCACAAGATACCAAAGGATTTTATAGTTAAACTGTTTAGTCTTGGAGAGAATAAACTCGGTGATTTTGGAACCGCGTAGCTCCGTTCTGGAACACTTCATACTATAATACCTTTGTTATCTTCTTTCTTTAGCACAACTTTGCTGAAGCATTTTTGGTTGGTTTCTCTTTCTTCACTGGTCTTCATCCACATCTTTCTCTCCCCGTTTGAGAGTGACTCTTCACGTGCCTCTAACATAATCAAACGATGCCATTTTTGAAAACAATTCATTTCCTTCTCTGTCAAATGATCTAAAAAAATTATGTCACATAGTTTCAAACAACATCGACAAAGAATCTGGATTTAGGAGATAGCCAAGCCGGCGTTTAAAGAAATGCTGCTACCTGAAGATCAAGCAATAACATTGAAAGCTGCCTTATGTTATTCCCGATATGTCCAGTTAGGTTCAGTGATTTGCCCAGCTTTAATCGGTCATTCCTTCCCGTCGATATAGGAGCTGGAATCCCATTGAATAAGCAATTTATACTAAGGTGGGGCCTCTTCATTTACCCAAGAGGACAACGCGTACTAAAGCGTGTTTAAAGGGTCTGTTTCATCCAGCATTTCTTGTACCTGTCGTCTGTTGGTTCGTCTCCGTTGTCGCCAATTTCATGGGCCACGAAATTGGCGACGGTAAGGCAAAGGTAAACCAGGAGATGGCACGTACAAAGCATACTGGATGAAACAGGCCCTTTAAGCACGCTTTAGTACGTGCTATTATTACAGCAAGTTATTTCTGTAAGGTAAACAGACTAGGGAAACTTGCTCGTCATTGTAGCGCGTTTTATTGTTTCTCGAAGGGATATTTCTTTGAAAATCCTTTTTAAATTCTGAACGGAGTGATCGATTTCATCGAGGAAAATTTATAAAAATAATTGAACATGCTAGCTATTCAATCAGATATTGCAAAATATCATTGATTATACATTCAGGGAGCAGTGGTCACTCAAACGCAGGGCATTTAGTTTTGACACAGCCGGCATAACCAAGACGAATTCACCAACTGTTACGAAAAAGAAGAATCTGATTGCATTGGCTAATTCTACGGAGTTCAAGCCAATACCGGGTAAGTCAGAAAAATTCATAAACTAATTGAAAACTTATACTACAAAAATGTTTACTGCACATAGAAAATATTAACATAACATCCCCAGAAGAAATACCTGTGATTTCACTGAACAGCTCTGCAATTCCGCTAGTGTCTTCGGTCCCATACTCAACAGTTTTATGATATATCATGCAAGTTCTCAACGCAGGGCATCTCTTGCAAGTACGTGCATCTTTCAATAAGCCTGCCAAAATAGCATTTTCGTTTTTAAATAACTTTAAAAGAGAGATTTTCATGAAACATAGATCCATATAAGTTGAAAAGGCCATATCTTGCTATGCCCTAAAGACAAATGAAGGACATATGGCGATCTAGTTTAGAAAAAGAAGTCTCTACTTCCCTAATCGCTGTGATTACATATTGAGATTATGAAACACAATGGAATACAATAGCAAATATTTAGCCTGCCAGGCCTTTAACATGAGGTGTCTTATATCTCAGTCATCTGCTTTTAAAAGACAAGTGCGCACGTCTGGTATGATTGATGACAAAACGAAGGTCATACCACAGTGAAAGCAGTGGCGGTGCCAGCTCTGAAAAATCAGAAAGAAGTGGGGGATGTTGACGTAATTTTCAGTCAAAAGGTATACCCAGCTAATTTTATGCCATTTTTCTTTGACAATTTTTGCCGACTTTTGGAATTTGGAGGGATGACACAGATTGCATTAAACATTGAGTTTACCAGTATTGCAGCCAACCAGATGCGCGACAGAATAACTTTTAGAGCTAACCTTATTAAGTATCATTTATTTGTCTTTTGTTGTATCTTTCATTGTTATCAATGTTAAATTGTTCATTGCTGGATTGCTGTTGTCTATTATTGTGCTGCTTGTTTATACCAGATATAAATGTTGAGTTGAAGCTACCATGTGCAGCAAGATGACCCTGAAGTTCTCTCCCGTTTCAAACAGCACATACAGTAAATCCCCGCACATTAGAACGTACTTTTTTGAGATCCAGGCTCAAGTAGGTTCTTATTTCAAATGTACTAAAACTAATTTCAAGGTATGAAGGTTCTTATTTGAAGGGTGTCTCATGTAGGTTCTTTCAGAGTCTTTTAAAGATGTTCAGCCCTGTAATCTGTTTGGGAGCGTCAACATGGACCTAATAACTAATTGGGGAGGAGATTCAAACTTTGAAAGCCAAGTGAAACCAAGATGAACTTAGTAACTGCAGTCAAAAATAAATTTTACTACCCCTGCAATGAGAACCTATGCTTCATCAAACTGAAACAGGTTCTTATTGCAAGGTACATAATTTAGGCAAAACAGCATCAAGGTTCTTATTTTTTAGGTTCTTATATGCGGGGATTTACTGCAGTAATATAAATATGCATTTTTGTTTAAACTTTTTCATAGGGAAGGATGAGAGTATGATATTTCCTATCAAGGGAAACGTCGAATTACCTGGCATTGATAAGCCATTCTTTTGATTATCCTTGGATAAATATCTTGCTAGTTCATTCCTCTTTATGATCAGAGATCGCTTTTCTTTCCTTGTAGCTGGCACACCTTGCAAATGGCCTGTTCTCATGTAATACAAAAGTCCTACGTCTGCATCGAATTCATATTTTTCTGACATCATTAATGCGTATAATATCACCTGAGCACGATGTTCGATTGAGCCTGAAAGAGAAAGAGACTACCTCGTTTTATTTTTTGCTACATCAAGGGAGTTCAAGGAGGGCTTTCTTTTGGATTACGGTAATTCGAGTCATGCATGGCTACTATTGGCAAGCTACATCTCACACTTAGTCACACAACGTAACGTTAGATCACTGTAATTTCAGCTCCTTGTCATCCAGCAGTATATTATGTGAACAAATTCAGTTAAACTGCAAACCAATCTGTTTCGAAGCTGGAATGATCGACATTTAGTTTAGCAGCTGCACTGAATAGACATACATCACAAGAATCATAAGTGAAAGGAAATTTTCAGCTAAAAAGGACGTAATTGCAAACGTAAGGACAGTGTAGCAGCAAACGGGAGCACTGGTGTAATATAGAGTCATACTAACTCAGATTAAATTGGAGTAGAAATTAGTTGAAATCCAAAAAACAAGCAACCATTCTTTCACTGATTCATTTAAGAATTCTGTCTGAAGCTCTGAGCCACTTTCCAACAAGAAAAAAACGGCTTACAACGAAAAATAGAGTTATTCATTTCATCAGCACTCTTGTTGAACCTGGTTAAGATATGTGGGAGGTATGTAAATTATCTTCATATGTGATGGTTTTAATTAACAGTAGAAAGGTAGGACTTCTACACACCATACCTAGCTTCGAAAACATCTTGCCAGTTTTCATTTCAAAGGGCAAAAAGCAAGTTTCACTCCCTACTTGCTTGCTCGACTGCTTGTGTTCTCTTCTGTGAATTCTAACGTTCATTGATGCATCAATTTTGCCTGAAAAATGAAGAAGATCTCTGCAGTGCGGGCTAAACGTGACTTGGGTGCTTTCAGTTATCGTCATGAAGAAAAAGGTACCGTTATAGGATGAGGCAAATAAAGACAATTGTTCTGCTGAATTAATTCATTTTATTAACATGTTTTTTTCGAACGTTTCGAAGCAAACTTGATTCATCTTCAACGAATAATTAAACAAAACATGGCAAATCTATACCCTAAGAAAACGACTAATCGATTAAAACAAGGGTGAGTTACATTATTTACACGATGAGGGAAGCCGAGGCCTAAACCCTAAGTGAAAAAAATGAGAGCACAATGGGGGCCAAATCAAATGGGATGGACGATTGTTGGAGATTGAGTTCAAGTTGAAAGCCTTTATACTTTACGTGACTGTCCTGAAGTCCATTCCCAACAGTCATTAGACTTGCTCTAAGTCTATTCCGAGATTTTTCAGCACTAAGGAACATAGTTACTTCTGCGGGGGCGTAAACCTTGAAGAGGACGCTGCGAAGGAAAAGCGAATGCGAAGGAAAAGCGAATGCGAAGGAAACGGAATCCTTCACATTCACTTTTCCTTCGCAGCTTCCTCTTCAAGGCTTACGCCCCCGCAGAAGTAACTATGTTCCTTAGTGCTGATATATCTCGGAATAGACTTGGAGCAAGTCTAATGACTGTTGGGAATGGACTTCAGGACAGTCACGTAAAGTATAAAGGCTTTCAACTTGAACTCAATCTCCAACAATCGTCCATCCCGTTTGATTTGGCCCCCATTGTGCTCTCATTTTTTCCACTTAAGGTTTAGGCCTCGGCTTCCCTCATCGTGTAAATAATGTAAGTCATCCTTGTTCTATTGCGCAAAACATTGGCCGTCAAGGGTAGACTGATTGCATATTCGTAGTTATCACTATTGATAAACTGATGGACGCTCAAACTACGACTTATGGACTTTCAAATTAAACATTAGGACAAAACTTTCCCCCTCGATTTCATGTTCGCATATGGAAGTCATAGCAACCCTCTCCAAAAAGTTGAGTGCTCCAGGTAATGGCAGATCGGTCTAAGTTGCTGGCCCAAGCCTCTAATGCTAGAACATCTCAAAACTCAAGTTTTCAGTGGTGCTAGCCAAGAAAAAAGCTGCAAGTATCCAGATGAATGCTTTCTCAACCAAGAATCAACAAAACTTTTCACTGTGAACCAGGAGTTCCTCATCTTTAAGGTCAGTTAGCTTCCTTCATCTTCACCGCAGCAATGAACTGTCGAAGGTTGCTTGCCTCATTTCTGAGATAAATTTCTGGCCTCGTTTCGGCGTTCACGGATAAATTTGCGCTTTTCCGTCCCAATTTCTATATGAAACTTCATAAGTCCAAGTTTGAGCAAAAATGAAAAATGTTATTGCTGTTGTCTCATTATTGCTGTCGTTGCTGTTGTTGCAATAACTGGGACTGTATAATAAGTCTAGGTCCAAGTTGTGAAGTAAATCTTAGAAGACAGTCTTCTAAACTCAAAGAAAAGAACCGAGTCATCTGGATATTTCCAACCTTAAAACTTCCATAAATTAATCATCTACATACCTTTTATTCCGAGAGATGGACACAAAACATTCTCCTCGATATCAACTACTTCCATAACACTAAGCCGGACGTCTGAATCTTCATGCGGTTGATTACCATGCTTAAAATCAACATATCCATCATGATTTTGTGGCTCCTCCTTAAGGAATTTCTTAGCCCAGGCACTTAAAGATGACGTCAGTTCCTTGACTTTGGTAACAAATGTTTTTTGATCGATATCTAGGCTGTATAGCGTGTTGAGATAGTGGTATTGCGTTAATAAGTTGCTGGCTTTTTTCTCGAGGAGCTTCGCATCATAAACTGAAAAAGGCAGAGAATACAGTAAAAAACCGCACACAAGAGCTTTCCTCGAATAGAAGCTAAATTTTTTTTATCTAAAAAAAACAAAATTTTCTTTATCTAAGCTAAACAAATCTGATTCCAAGATGAAAGTGTCCAATCTTACAGTATCACATCACAGTTTGATCATAGAAATATGATCTTAACTTCATACATTTCAAGAAGAAAGAAACATCACTGGAAATACTTTTTATCAACATCATCATCATCATCATCATCATCATCATCATCATCATCATCATCATCATCATCATCATCATCATCATCATCATCACCATCATTTTGTGTAGGCTAAAACTACAAATGTAAAAGAGAATGCTCCTTACATACCTTTATCTTGAATCACGTGATCAAAGATATCATGCATGAAAGTACCAAGAATCATTGGCTCACTCGGACCATCCGTTTTGAATATTTCCGATAAGACAGCACGACGTTGACAAGTGATTCCCGTTGAAACAGTAGTTCCGGACACTAGTGTATCCGGGAACAGTGTCAGATATTGATCTGAGTTGTTATCAAGGCATATGAATGACTGTTGACGTGGATTAAAGTCTGAAACGAAGAAGAGAAGTGAGACATCAAGTCATCAAATACGGCTGCGCTGGAGCATACCAAGCAAAATTAAGCTAAAAACACCAAAATACACTACTAACGTAAGGTGGCTCGCTTCTGATATAAATTTCAAACTGCCTCACACTGGGTGTCCTATTGCTCATGGCATACCACGAAATACAAAAGGTTTGGTAGAAGGATAGTGGTCTGGTGGTTTCGTGGGTTGGTTGGCTGGCATGACTTTTTGGCAAGGTAGAGTCAAGTATCCCATCCGTGAAATCAGAATTAACTAATGAGAATCAACGAATAAATTCAACTCACCTCACCTCACCTCACAATACCGGTGGTGTTTCGCTTATATTGTTGATATTCCCTCAGAATGTTGTAAGTGACAGTTGCAGTGATGACCTGGTGATCGCGTGTTCTTCCCCGGTACAAATACCTAAGTATCTTGTAATAACCTCCCCCGATTAGAATTTCAGCTCAAGGGGGAGGGAAAACTTAGAAGAGAGCTTAATAGCGCACTTAAAGGAATTTAGTCCATATAAATAGTTGAGCGTTAATAACGCTGTCCTCAATTTTTGCTGACAAACCGCTGACGTCCCTTTGTTGTCGTACAATAGTGCAAAAGTCATTAGTAGTGGAGACCAAAGCCTTCTTAATCCTTGCATTATCCTAAGGAATTTCTTTCGTTTAATTTCAATAGGGATTAAATGACAACTTTTGCTTCATGATTGAAAAGAAGTTGATATTAGTCATGAGAGCGCTATTAAAATGGACTCAATGCCTTTAAGGTAGTCACCTGTGATATAAACAGAGTCTCCAGGGAATAAGTCCATTGTTTCCCAATCATCTCTCAAGATACAGATTGATTCCTTGGATGTTTCCTCATCAAAAAGTCTCAATACTTTTTCTGCTCGATTAGCTTCGTCTTGTCTTTCACGTCGCATTACTTCCAAGACAAGAACAGAATTGACTGTTTTTGCAGTTGTTTTGATTAATGTCGCATTGGAAATATCCATTTCATCGTCCATATTGATGTTGGAGAATGAATCGTTCAAAATAATATTGTCGTCACTACAGATCCATAAAAGATAGCATCACAAAACATGGACTTGCTACAAGTCTCTCTCGCGGCGAAAACGGTAGAATCCTTTTTCCCGTCTTGCCGCGAGAGAAACTTGTTGCAAGTCCATACAAAACAAGACAAATCATAATTCCTCTTTTAGGAAGGATTTACACTAGGCGAATACATTCGTGCGAAGCGAAATTTTGAAGTAAATGCGCATGAGATTTGCGCAGAGCATCATTACAGAGCATTCTCCTCGACTTAGGCCGCGTTCACATTGCTCCATTTTTGTACAAAAACGGAGAGAAAAGCATCCATATTTATGAAAGTGTTCACACTGATCTGCACAATAACGCCACAAAAACGGAGGTTTTCGAAAACGCTATCAAAAAGTGGATATCCACAAAAACGGAGGTTTTCGAAAACGCTGTAATATCCAACAATGAGCTTCACCAAACGGGAGCAATGTGAACGCACAAAAACGGATATCTTTGGCTCAGTATTTGTTATCAGGTAGATCAATGTGAACGCACAAAAACGGATGCTTCCCTCCGTTAAAAACGGAGTAATGTGAACGGGTAGCTTTGATGGAACAAAGATGCGTCATAACAAAAACGGAGCAGTGTGAACGGCGCCTTAGAAGCGAATTTTTTGCTTCGCAGAATCCATTCCTAAAGCAGCAAAAACAACCAATCAGAACACCTATAAACAGTACCAACACCGTCATGCTTTTCCTTGTTTTGGCGCTAAAATTTCTCCGACTATTAGAATGGATCAAAAGAAAAATTGAAGGCAAAAAATTCGAATTGAAAAATTCGCTTTACATGGATTTATTTGCTCATTGTAAATTCACCTTTACCAAATCCACATTACCGGGTATGGCAGAAAAATATAAACAAATTTGATTGAGGCAGCGTTTACACAGGATCAGTTCCATTTGGAACCGTACGCAAATGGCTACGTTTAGGCCTTGCGTTTGCACGGGACCTGCTGGAACCGTCCCAAATGGAACTGCTAGCCGTACCCAAATGGGTCCACTTACGAAGGCGATTCAAAAAAAAATTGAGAGAAATTTACAGATAGCTTTCTCTTTATGAGAAAGTGCCACTTGTCAAGTGGGATTTCAGCATTGCATCAACCTGTGCACAAGGTGCTTTTAAAAGTTGCGACGTTTAAACAAACCAGGATTCTCTTTGTTATAAAATTGTGAAACGCTCTTTCCGTGCCATCGAATGAGAAATCCATCAGGTCTAACCATGCAGCTTATGGCCCCAATCACGCTGCTCAGTGTTTGTACAAAAACGGAGAAAAACGCCCCGTTTTTGTGAAAGAGTTCTCACTGATCTGCACAAAAACGCCACACAAAAACGGAGACAGTGGATATCCACAAAAACGAAGGATTCATGAACTTCACAAAATCGGAGTAATGTGAACCCACAAAGACAGATATCTTTTGCTCCGTATTTCCTATCAGGCAGATCAATGCGAATCGGATGTTTTTTGAAAACGGATGTTTTTTGTATAAAAATGGAGTACTGTGAACGGGTTGCTTTGATCCAACAAAAATGCATTATAACAAAAACGGAGCAGTGTGAACGGGGCCTAAGATTCGGATAGTATTTCAGCGAATAAGTATTGTTTCTTTGGCGGTTTAACTTTAGCATATGGTTTCTCAATGATAGAAAATCTCTGAATCTCAAGTGCTAACAATTCACGATCACATTCTGAAAAAAATAAAAGTAAAGTACCAACCATGAATTTTCTTTGACATACGCTCTTTCTCCAATGTTCTCTATATTCTTGTCCCTTTGCTTTGAACAGGTATCAGCAGTAGCTGATGAAAACATTAGATCAGATGCATCCAGATCTGAGAGACAACCTAGAAAGCTTTCCTCCAATTTTTCGCCAACTGCATCGTCGTCAAGTAATTTTGAGCACTTAAATCCATTTTCTTTTGATTCATTTAAAATACTTATCGAAGAATTGAATGCATTGTCTGTTCCTAACGGCTCATCATTCTGTAACTTATCTCTCAGTTCTGAAATGTCGTTGCCTTTAGTGTCTTGTTTTCCATGATCAAAATCCTCTAATTCATGTTTTCTGTTTTCTATTATAAAGCAATCCCTGTTAGAATTGTCATCTGATCTGGAATCAGTACATACAACATCTTGCCCCTCATTAAACGATGCCTCTATATCATCTTTGCTATTTTCATTGAAACACAAGTTCGGATAAGTGTTTTTAATCCGGTTTTTCGAACTGCTATCCACGTTTTTGCTCATTCCTTTTGAACTGATATCCCTCATGCCTCCATTTTTTGGCGCTACATCATGTAAGCTTTTTCCATCTCTTACCAAATAGGCCAACATGACCTCATCATCGAAAAACTCAATATCATTACTAACATCCTTCATATGGGTCTTACTGTTTGCTGTTGATTTCATTACTGCATTGGTTTCTTCTTCAAAACGGGATCTACCCTTAGGAGTCCTGTCTAGCTTTAGGGACGAATGAGGCTTTGATTTGATAGCAGTGCTTGCAGAATTTCGAATGGCAGTGTCAAATCCTGTCCTTGAAGTCGTATTAAAATTTGTGGTCCCCACTGCATTGGCATCATTATCACCAACTGTCAGCTGTCGCGCGTTATTGTCCCTCTGCGAAGCAGAATCGCTCTGAAGTTCACATTTTTTGTTTGGGAAAATGACTTTCTTTACACGCTCTACGTTACTAAAGTGATCCGGTTCCTTTATAACGTTACAAGCCTCTTCTTTCGATGTATCTGGTATACGTTGGGCCTGGTAACAAAAGAACATAATTAGAAAACATTCACTGAGATCATAACTTGGAACACAAGAGCCAAATTTTGCCCTCAGAAAACATTTTTCATGGCACCACTTTTATTGCATGAAACATAGCGCTCTCTCGAATGAAACGTCTGGTAACAGCAAGCAGATTACAGAAGAGTTGACAAACATTGTTTTGAAATGGGCCGCCTTGACAAGCATTGTTTTGAAATGAGCCAATCAGTGATTGGAACATTAGATCAGATTTGATATTCCCTATATAAATCTGATCACAGCTCTACAAAATGGCTTACAAGCAGTGGCCACAATTTGCTGAAAAGCGGGAATTCTAGGAATTCCTTCACATCTTTTAGTTGAAATATTCTACTTTCGCCCATAATCTCTGTGCTATGACACTGCGAACAGATATTAAGATAAAGAAATTAAAACTACATAAAAATTTACCCATTATTTCCTTCAGAGGTATTCAGCAAGGCTAAAAGAAACTGTCACGAACGACGGGTGAGGCAAGCGGATGTCACCATAGTCAGAAAAACCCACTTTTTCTCAGATAAACTGGGTTTTTTCCAGAAAAACACACTTTATCTGAGAAAAACCACTTTATCTGAGAAAAACCCTCTTTATCTGAGAAAACCCACTTTATCTGAGAAAAACCCACTTTATCTGAGAAAACCCACTTTATCAGTAACAAAATTGGGTTTGTCAGATCAACCGACTTTATCTGTCAGAAAAAGTGGGTTTATCAGATAAAGTGGGTTTTTCTCCAGAAAAAGTGGGTTTTTCTGGAGAAAACCCAGTTTATCTGAGAATAAGTGGGTTTTTCTGACTATGGTGACATCCGCTTGCCATAGACGGGCTGGGCAGAAGAGAAATGTGCTGAAAGCTTTGAAGCTGGCACGTGTTATAGCAAGAAGATAACGAGTGGGTGGGTGGTTTGTTTATTTACAGACGGACGTAGTTATCCCTGCTTACTTACTGTTAATGCATTTTGATACAATACAATATAAAGTGACTGTAGATGCGTGAAAAACTGATAAAGAATTAATTACCTCTAGCAGCACACTAATAGGCCGGCACAGTTTAGAAATGATAAAAAGGCAAACCTTTTCAGTACTGTCAAAGCTAGCATTGCATGCTTGCTTCTTTTTCACAGGAGACACTCCACTTGGTCCTAGTCTAAAGACTCTCTTCTTGTTTTTCTTTTTCAACGTTAACTTTTTCGCTGACATGATTGACGATGAGTTATTTTCGGGAGGAGATATTTCGCAGATTTCTCCAGAAAAGATTCTACTTTTCTCTTTATCACTTTTCCTGTTGGAATGTATTCCAAGCTTGTGCCTCAATGTGGTTTCTGGCAAGTGTTTCCGTTCAGAACATTTCGTATGGTTCGTACTCTCGATAGCATTGTCTTTCTTCTTTAGAAAATGGTTAAGTCCTACGTTCCTAAGTGGCTTCCCTGTCTTTATGGATCCATCTCCTATTTCTACCTTTTCACGGGGCCAACTGACATCATCATAATTATCGTTAGCTGAAACAAGGGGCACTATTTTAGTGAACAGAGCATCCTTCTCTTCTCCAAGTCGCCTTGGGTTGACAATGTTCTCAGCAAGTTCTGATATATCCTTTTCTGCATGAACATCCTTGCTTGTTTGCTTGAAAACCTTGTTAGTTAGAGGCGTGCAAAGTCCCTCATCTGCCTCGAAATCATCCGATAGCAGAATTCCACAATCATTTACTATCTCATCATCTTCTAATGTTAGATCAATTTTGGATGTAGAGCCATCCTTTCTGGTAGGCTTATCATCAGATGATTGGTTTCCATTCTGTGATGTTGAACTACGAAAGCCATGTACAATAACACGTCCACCACCTGAGACTATTTTCATGCCCTTATCATGATGCTTACTTTCTTTGTTTGAGACGGACGACATTCCTCGATCCTTCCTGGATAAAATACTTTTCTTCTTGTGTCCCTCATTTGGACTGTCTACTACGATATCAGTTTCGGATATTGTCCTGTTGATAAATTTTGGCTTTGGGAGTACATTTCTCGGCCGTTTTCCACTTGAACTCTAGAAAATAATCGAAGTAAATTCAAGGAATCGAATCGACCTCGCAACAAAAAAACAAGCACTTCAAGAATTGATGATGAAACTCGGCAGTGGTTCTCTACTATACAGTAGAAACCTGCATAAACGAATCTATTTTTATAAGAAACTTTAGTCTGAAATTCCATATTTCAAACCCCCTAAATAAGAACCTTTCAGAGGCTGACACTGGGGGAGGTTCTTATGTAACAGGTTTCATATCTTCAGAATTCCTCAAAGCTTTCAAAACTTCTTGACATTCTGATAAGAATTCTTCATAGTACAAATGACTGTGAGATTTTTAACAATAATTCTAGCCTAAAATGTTCTCAAGAATTCTCAAGGAATTCTCAAAGTCTTTAGATTTCTTGTGCCGAAAACAGTATTAATGTGTGTCATGTGGGTGCTGTATTTTAAGAACCTTGCAGGCTGGAATTTAGGATAACAGCCACTTAATTAAACACCTTTTCAGGCAACCCAAGGCAAACCTAGGTTCTTTTATGCACGTATACTGTATCATAAGTCGAATGCAAGGACACAACGAATGCTTCTCAAAACAATTTCTCAAGAATTGATCAATGTTTATGTGGATGAAACATTTCTCATTTTTTGGCTGCCGTCTGTTATCATTCATATCATCTGCCCTTACATGGGGCAGAAATTCACAAACATTTCAAGAGCTGCTAAACGGGTGAACTTTTCAGTTGTTAAGAAGAATAGGTTTAAAATATGAACAGCAGGCTGAACTCTGTATACTGCACAATTCAAAACGGTATTTTCAGTGCTTTGAACAAGATTTGTTGCAACTTCAAGCCATTCAAAGGCTTTTTATCCAGATTGAATTCTTTCAGAAGAGAGATCTCATTGTTTGTAGTACCTACATAAACTGTTATGTCGTTTGACCTGTTTATTGATGCAAAGGGGTATTCATAGCCTTTTGATCCTCGTCGTATTGTCATTGTGGTATTGGGAAGTAGTCTGCAGTACATAGATCAATTCATAATATGTAACGTATATATGTATACAGTTATTTCTAATGTCGAATAAAACAAAAAAATCTCCATATGCATTGAGTATGGCATTTAATGAGAGAAAAGATGGGGCTTAAATGTGTATACATACCTTGTTCAGGGAAAGACTGTGATTCTTCTTCACCTGACAATCTGAAAAGACATAGCACATACTTCAGCAGTTTCAGGGTAACTTTTGCGGCTTTGCTTGTTTTAAATTATTGGTTAAGAGAATTTTCTTTGCTTGCAGTTGCTGATCGCTTTGATTTGAATAGTCAACCAGTAGTAGCTATGGTGTTTCAAAATCTGTCCTTGTTTACTGGGTGAGCCTGAGTAGCATAGGTTTCAAATCTTTAAAAAGCTGGGTGTAAAATTCAATGACCTATTTCTTTGAACTGAACGGCTTCAAAGAAACTTGAACTATTTTACAGTAAATCTGCCGTTGGACTTTTCTAGAATCTTCAATATTTTCAGAATTACAGTGTTTTTCTTCTTTGTTAAGAATTCAAGAAAAATTTTCGAAAAAAACTTTAAACTATCGTAATCTCTAAACCCCTTGACGAAAGATCAAATAATTTCAAAGAAAACCATAGTTTTTGGATGCCTACGACATGGTATCAAGCAAGAATTTTTCACTCTTCTGGTTTTTGATTTAGAAATTTGATGACGTCCCATCAACTGTAATTTCAACAAATATTCAAGATTTCTGAAAAGTCCAACAGCAGAATCATAGAAAAGTGGCTAAAGTTTCCTTCAGGTCATTCAGATCAAAGAAATAGGTTATTGAATTTTACAACCGTCTTTTTTTGTAGATTTGAAGATTTGGAACCTATGCTACATACCTCAATAGTTCAGTTGAACATAGTAGCAAATCTTATTAAAACAATTGTTTATACCAGTTATTCTTTAACTGTTAACTTGAATATTGATACCTCTCTTGTTGGTATAGATGCTTTGAGAGCAGAAATATTAACCTTGAAAGCTCAAATTATTATCCATAGTCAGCAAATATTTAAGGGGCTTGTTCATGTAGAGTAAACAAACTTTTTGAAACGACAATTTTCCAGAATTTTTTAATAGGCCATATCACAGAGATTTTCCACTATTATTCTCACAATGAAGGTGTTACTTTGAAGATGGACTCTTGAATTCATAGAGAAACAAACACATACTCGTAAGTTGAATGAATGAAGAGCCATTAGCAGAATTTTAGGAGTAACTTTATTGTGGATACACACAATCCACCAAAATAGGTACAGAACACAATGGGGTCATGTTGTCAACAATATCAATCATGGAGATAGCAGGATATTTACGGTTACATGGCCAAGCCCCTAATGGGAGGCATGCCTCATGGGAGGGTTATCAAATGACTAATATTGAATAGTTCTTAGGATTAATATTTCTCTTTCTCTTTCAAGTTCATCATCTCGGATCCAATTGACCACATCTTTTGGTTATCACTGGTCTTGCATTGCCAATAGCAAGGAAAGGATATGTTGCAGCTGAGGTGACCTCACAGTAGAAATTCTTACCTGAATCAATGGAAGTCCAGAGTGATGGCTCCTTCTCCTGCAATCATAACAAAAAATTATCAAATACAAACCCTATTCTTTGTAGGCATTTTATCATAATACAGATGAGGTATCTTTCCAAAATTTGAGGCAGATATGGTACCTGCTCAAAGGGATCTGATGCACATTCACTCCAGTATCTGCTCAAAGTGATCTGATCCACTGCAATCAGACTTTTCATACCATCAATGATTATAAAGAGATGGCTGGATTTTGAGCCACATGAAATAAGGTGTGTTTAGGCTAGACACACAAAAGGCAGCTGGCAGCCAGAAGAAACTGTACATCGCACGCAAATTAGATAGGATTTGAATTTGATGATATTGGCAAGCCAATCCCTATCTTTGATCACAGAGGCAATTTACAGCCCCTTTACGTTGGAACTGATATCTCAAAAAGGCTAGATATCAGGAATATTAGAATTTTAGAAACACATTTTGTAAGACAAAGCTTAATTGGTAATCAGTGGGTTAGAAAAGATGGGATAGAATTCAGTGAAGATAATGGATAAGAAAAAACGCAAGGTAGATCTCAGTGACCTTAGGACTTTGATGAATGACCACTGCACTTCAGGATTTTTGACTCTCACTTTGGGAAATTTTGATTTATCAACCTGGCAAACAGCAATTGTGACACTTAATCGACAAACTGTTGTCAAGATGGTGTCTCAGTCACTGGCATCTCCTTGTTGAGCAGCAATTGTAAAGATACTCACAGCTTTAAAAAAGGATCCAATTCCCATCTGCTTCATCTTTTTCTTTTTATGATTAGACTTTGCCTATGAATCAAGATACTCAATGAAACTATGTAGTCAGTCTCCAATTAGACTTACCTTGCAAATACCCACAAAAAACAACAATGGACATGCTTGCAATATCGCAAATGTCAGGGGACATATGATTGGAAATTAACTTTAGTAGAAAACAGTGGCATCGTGGCTGGGGGGCCAGGGGGCCATGGCCCCCCTACGAAAATTTTGTCAGAAATTTCGGAAATTTTCCAATCTTGTCAGAAAAATTGAAATTTGATTAATCGATTCTTACATTTTACGTGGCTCATCTATCACAAGTGAAGTGTAACTGAAAGCGCCACTTTTTCGGTCAAGAACCAAAGCTTTTTACCGAAAAAGTAGGTTTTTCGGCGAAAAAACTAGGTCTGTCTTTCCAAAAGGCACTTATTTTCTGCAAAAACTGTTTTTTCCAATAAAAAGTGGTTTTCTGGCAAAAGGTGCAATTTCTATTTGAAAAAGGAGGTACAATTTGCAAAAAATTCGAAGGAATAAACTTTGGACCAAATATTTTTGGTCACCTCTTGGAACTTTTTGCGAACTTTCAGATATTTTTACACAAATTCTGTTGATTAAAAGATGATACATTTACAGTTTGGTATACCTGCTTAAACTTTGATGTTTTTATTTATGGATTGTGCTTCATTTTTAGGGATGGGTAATGAGAAATTTCTAGAAGTAGTTATCCTTGAGACTTGAGGATAGTACAAATGATCGCGAAGGTTGAGTTTGTTTTAGTTTCGGTGAAAGCATGCTTATGGAAACGCAGATTTAAACTTATGTATGCTGAAGGAAATCATAAGCGCATTTTTTGAATCCCAAATTTAAAAAACGATCTGATTCTAAGTAATTTTGAAGCATACCATCTTCAAATTTCCCAGAAAGACCTTGTTACAATTATTCACTAAAAATGGCGTTTTCCAACAATCTACAGGTATAGTCATGAAAAATTTTCCCACGGGCAAGCCCCTGTTTTTCTTGCTCCGCTTCAACCTCGCTTTAGCCTCACTCCCAACACAAATCTTGTCTAAATAGGGTTGCACTATACTTTGATAGATTCTTTACTGTTATGGCACTTCAAAATGACAACAGTTCAAAGATATTTGGCCATTGCAATCCATTATATCCCAACTAAACTTTGTCGGAAAAAATGCCTCTTAGTCAGAAAATTCTGACCTCTGGCCCGCCCAAAAACTATGCTCCCACGACGCCACTGGTAGAAAAGACTTTGTGAATACCAGGGGGTGCCAGCTTTGAGTAAGTAGGATAGACAAGAGGTAAAATTGATTGCCAGTAGGTATACCTACAGTTTTTTACATCATTTTGCGTAGGAATAAATGCCAACCTGAGGAAGGCAGGGTGGACATGTCCACCCCAGGGCGCCACCCTTGGTGAACACCCTTTGTATTCACATCCTTTGGACCAATGAAAGCCCATGATGAAGGGAGGACAACCAAGCTTTTGTAAAAATATGTCAAGGGTTATGGCCATCCAAAAGCAATCAATGGGCTAATTTGCAATTTAGCGGATACATCTTTAATATTTCTTCACTTTTGAATGTTGAAATGATTTTGGATGGAAAATGCAACATTTCTAAGATTAAAGTATTGCTACTAAATTAGCGTGGGTTTCAGGGCAGCAACCCCAAAACTTGTTGACCAAATGCATAATAGATAGCCAATTGCTGCTACAGATTTGGGGCATGATTTGGTCATTATATGATGTTCTCCACAAAGTGTGAATTAGTTGAAACATGTTTCAATTTTGCATTAGTCAATCCAATGATAAAGATCTATCAATACTTTTTAGTAAGCGAAGCACCAATTAGTTCTAACAATACAATCAAACTCGATCTCTTCTTCCCTTGAAAGTTTTTTTTATCTAATATAAAACTTTACAATAATGAAATTACCTAGAACAGCACTTACAAACTACTTTAACTACACTACAAGAACTATACCATGAGGAGCAGAAGACCATGACTACCCCATGGCCATAACATAGAGACGGGTAACTAAAGTTAAATCTAAATATACAATCAAATACAAATTCAGCACTAAAGGCTACGCAATTTCTACAGATAAATACAGGAATCAACTTGAAAGTTGTCTAACAAAGTGCATCTTCATTCCAACTAATGTATCACTCAAATTAGAACTATCTTTATAAGATGTGAGATGACTTAGGGGCTATCAACTTTCGTATTTCTTAACGGCTTTCAAAGTGTAGAAAAGAAGAGTTTTGCCATACCTCCACATATGGTATAACTTTGGTTGAAGTCCGGTCAGCGAGTTCCACAAGACATCTATTTGCTGCTCCCGAAGTCTAACTAGTTCTAGATAGACTAAGATATGTACCTAGGGGCTGAAAATTTAGGCCACTCAATGTCAATGACACTTTTGGTAGGCCTCGAGAACAATGTTGGGTGACAAAAGCATTTAACAAGTTTCCTATACAAACCATGTTTCTGTCTTATCAACTCATCAGAGCGTGCCTTGAGTTTCTTACAGATGAAACATCGTCTTGGCATGTACTCTAGCGACCGTTTGTCAGTTGTCTCGCGCGAAGCAACCCTCTCAGGCCATCAAGTTGTTGCTGTTGTGTCAGTTTTCCCGTTTTCCCCGTTTCCCCGCCAAACAGAACAGCCACAACCACATGGTACAGACTCAAGGACTCTTCATTTCAAGAAACTTTATCAAGAAACCAAACGCATATTTTTGCATTTACCTTGCATCAATGAAACAAAATTCTTTTTTTCGAATCAATGCTTGAGAAATTTGCTGAAAGAATCAGTGCTAAGAATCACAATGCTTCAGTCGACATTAAGATCTCTTCTGTCGACTTACACTTGGTTTTTGTAACAAACTGCTCATAGAAACTCAACTCTCAGAACGCCAAAAAAAGAAACTGCAGGACTATGAAAATATAACTAACCATTGATCTTCAAAAAGGAAATCCCTGGCGTATTCTACTTAATTTCCACTTCTTTCCCCTATAAGTGGGGGTCGTAGGGGGTCAACAAAACTGTAAAACCGCCAAAATATTTCAGAAAAACCGTAAAACCGCCTCAGAATTCAGCTAAAACAGTTTTCACATTTTTCCGTGCTTTTCACGTACCTCTTCGGTACTCTTCGGTTCTCCGCTGCAGACGACTGCCTCGTTATCATTTTTATGACTTCCAATGCCTGAAATTCACCGGTAAAGGTGAAAATTAGTAGAATATTCACAAAGTTATATCGTACTTGACAAAGATTCGTAGCTTTTATTGTCAATTTTGTGATGATTTGACCCCTCGAGTCACATTTTGTAAAGAAATCTGGAAACCGTTGAGAAAGAGAGGAACCGCAAAACCGTCATTTTTACGGCCAAAAACCGTTAAACCGTTCCAAAAAAAGCTAGAAACCGCAAACCGTCAGCCCCTACGACCCCCACGTATGATATTACTTAGGAGGTACTTGAATAAAGTCGAACATTGGCATGGCTTCAAAAAATGGGATTTTCAGGAGGGAATAGGCTGTGAACAAAGAGAAGCTCGTAAGGAACTCTGAGTACTGAAAATCTGATGATTTTAAAAAGCTTTTAGTTTTGGCCTAAATTCAAAGTTTCTTATGAAAAAATACGTGCAGTAAATCATTGGTAAATTTGTTACAAGTAAATGAAGCCAAGACATAATCTGTAACAAACCGGGCAAACAGAAGTCTAATTTGCCCTCTGTGCAGCAGCAGAGCATTCTCTGTGTGCTCTCGGAGAACTCCCCAAAGCCTATTAAAATCAAACATTCAAGGCTACTTTGTGAAAAAATATATTTTCGCATCGGGCTCATGAAATTCAACAGAAGACTGAAAGCGTCTTAAATACCTGCTTTTTCAAATAAAGAGTTCCCAGTTCTCAGAGCATCACTATTTGTAAGTGTTGGCAGGAGATAATAGGTTGAACAAATAAACAAATCTACACCTTCGATCAAATGCTTCCCGCTGATGCTTGCTTTGTCCATAGAGGAACCACCGCATGCGCTACTGCATGGGTTGCAGCCAAAAATGAGCATATGATAACAAAAGGGAGCTGCAACTAAAAAGAGAACTTGTTCACTGATAGCTCTGACCACAAATTTCTAGGCCTGTTCACGTAATGTCTCAAATAAAGACATCTCCTTTGACAGAAGAAGAGACTGAGCGTCTTTGCAAATTTTACAAAGCCCATCGAGACTACGGACAACGCTACATCAGAACGATCCCTGGTGGTCAAGTCCTCGCTTCAACTTTTGAGAATTTCAAAGATCAGTTCCATCAATTTCAGCTTCGACCAGATGATATCTTTGTGTTTGGATGGCCTAAGAATGGAAGTGTTTGGCTGGCAGAAATGGTCTGGTGTCTCAGGAATGAATGTAACTTAGAGAAGGCTAAACAAATCGATTCATTTGCAAGGTTCCCATTCATTGACATCACGTTCATGGCTGATGCATTCAAGCACGTCCTGCCAGTTGGGCATTTTAGCAATTTCGTAGCGCAAGTGAGTGTTCATATCAAAATTACAGATGTTTGCTTCAGTTTGACTAAAAATTTTGATCCAATATCTCCGGAGCAGAGCAGAGCAGGTCAGTTTGCCTTGGTGGTACAAAAACTCTAATAGCATTCAATCATAGAGCCATTAGGTTTGCTTTTTCGCTTGACGATATCTCTTTGCCATATGCAAAGAAAATCAACAGACAATCAAGGAAACCAGTTAGACATTGTTTGTTACCATCACAGATCCATAGTTTCGTTGTAACTTTTGTCATTAGCATTTGCCCTTTAAAGACGGTTATCAGCTCTGTCCTTTGGCCTAAGGAGGTCAACAAAGGATAACATATTTTCCACAACATCGTACAGTACAGTCGTACGATTAGTCGTTCCTTGAGGATGGGCAAGAGGGGAGGGAGTGCGACAGAGAATTCCAAAGTATAGGTATTGGAGATATACACTGCTGATTGGAATACGCTTTAACAAAATGGAAAACACAATTTACACGCGAGTAAAACTTAAGACTCCGCCCTTATAAGCCAATCTACGAGTTACGAAGTAAAGCAAGTAGCTCATTGAATCAGCTGCTAGGAAAAAGGATAACGGAGACTAAAAATATTGAAGTCAAGATTGTCCTATGAATATTCCTTCATATGCCTCTAACAGTTAAACAGTCCATCGTAAACGATTGGTGGATAACTTTCTAACAAGTTGCAATGATAGAAAGGCTTCTTGATGAATGAATGATTAAATGAGTCCTTATTTTAGAACCAGAGAGTGTTGATATGAGAATGAGAACTCCAGATTGGATTCAGGTCCATCGATTTTCTTCCAATTTAGATTGAAATTCAATGCAATATTCATTTGCAGAAGTAGTAATTAGATTTCGATGGGGCGTAAATCATGGACCAGAACCGAATGTGGAATTTTCTTTCCCATGCGAAATGCTTACAACCTTTTCCTTACTTCTGGGACTACAAGATGAGTTATCTTACCAAATACATTTTCACATCTCAGTTAACCTTTGACTGGCAGATTAACATTTCAGTATTGAATATATCACCAGCGTACTTTTTATTCAACGGCCTGCTAAGCGTGAAAACTCTTTTTGCCTCACCTGGTACATCAAAACCTTCGTCAACCACAGAAAACCAAACGATTTCTAGATGACATTAAAATTCCTATCTTGTTTCATTTCATTTGTTGTCACTTTCAGGTAGCAGAAATGGAATCACCACGGACAATAAGATCACATCTCTGTTTTGATGTGATGCCTCCTAAAATGCTCGACGAATGCAAAGTCTTTGTTGTTCTGCGAAACCCTAAAGACACAATTGTCAGTTACTACCATCATGAGCGCTTGATCAAGTTCTTCAGCTACTGCGGAGACTTTGCGTCATATTTCGATCTGTTTATGGATGATCTAGTTGCATGGAGTTCCTACTGGACTTACAACAAAGAGGCCTGGAAGTTGAGAGATCACCCTAACGTGTGTTTACTGTTTTATGAAGACATGAAACGAGATTTAGGCGGTTGCATCAAGAAAGTGGCGAAATTTCTGCAAAAGGAGATCTCTAATGATCGACTCAAGGTTCTAGAAGATCATTTGAGTTTTAAAAGCATGAAGGATAATACTACTGTCAATTTGGAAAATTTGAGAGAAATTGGTTTCAATGATATTGAAGATGGAAGGATGATGCGAAAGGGAGAAGTTGGGGATTGGAAGAACTATTTCACTGATGATATGAATATGCGCATTGATGAAGCTGTGGAGAAGCATTTCAAAGGAACTGGACTAGAGTTTACATATGAACTGTAAATTCATAGCTTCGATCTGCTTTTTAAGCTGGGAATGGAGGAAGCGTTATTCGACTGTAATATTGATTTGATTGGCTTTATACATTGTATAATTTCTTAACTATATGTTTTTTCTTCCTTTTCCATTGAAAACTAGTTTCTTGTATCTTTTAACTTAATTTACTTGGCAGTATCTATGATTGTCCACATTAGGGATTAGTGAGGGCATGGCTCCATAAGGTACAAGCCTGAGTCTAGGTGGATGGCAACCCCCTACCGTTGGGAAAATTTTCAAAAATGAGCCTTTTTCATGCAGAAAAATCTATCATTTATCTGGAAAAATGCTGTTAACTGATTTTTTCGGGCAGCCCCCCTCTAGATTTTATCTTCCCGTACGCTGATAGGAAGCTCCCAGAGGACTTTGGAAAAAGTGCAACTCTTTGGGGTTAGTTTATGATATTTTGCCTTTAAAATGAGTTATGTTTCACGTGATTTTACCTGTGGTTATGACAAAGGGTACCTGACTCTCTGTAAAGTAATAAGCATTCCTTTAAAGACGAAATTATGGATGTTCCCTTTCCGATTTAATCCTCCAACTCATATGAAACACAAACTGCTATTAACCACCCTTCTAAATTCCCAGTTTGGTACCTTGGGTAAAAGACTCCGTAAGAGATAGCATCTAGTAGCTAGTGAAACATTAGTTGAACTAAAATAGTGTCGATCATGATCTTCGAGAGATCATACCATATTCTTATGTTAATTCCGGAGGCAATACGGCATAGTTCGTATGAAGCAAATGATATAAATTTTAGTTTTGACCCCGCTCTTTTTCAAGCCTCGCTCTGAAGCCTTAGGGATGAACAAGCCTCTTGGTGAGGGGAGATTAATGGCATCCTTTGTTTCTGTAAGGTACTATTATTGACAAAACACTGATGTAGAAGGATAACAATATACTGTTTGCCTGCACGCAGCCTCAGCACTCCTCGAGGAGTGACGAGGCTGTGCGCAGGCTATATACTGAAGAAAGACTCTTTTGAAAAGGAAATGGATAGGTTGGTGCTTTCTTACGAAAAGACATTTAAAGTTATGCACCAACGGAGTACTTTTTTGCAATGTCAAATTTATCCACTCGCCAAGAAAAGCTTCAAAAACTATTCGGATTTAAGGTAAAGAATTTCCTATAACACACATCGTAAAGTCTCAAGGGAAAATCAGTTAGGATCTAATGCTTGAAAGCATATACAAGGTCGTAAAGATCCATCGCAGTGTCTGTAACACTTTCCATCAAACTAACAGATCATAGTACTTCAAATTCATTCGCATCCCGGATTCTGTGATGAATTCACACATCTATTTAATTGACTTACTTTCAACATCTGTAATATTCTGAATGCCTCCCACACCTATTCAATCGATGTTGTCTGATTCATGGAATATTCCATCAATGTAACAGATCATACAAGTACATGTTTTTTTGGCATCCCAGATTCTGTGATGAATTCTCACATCTATTCAATTGACTTCTTTTCGACATCTGTAATATGCTGATGGTTTCTTATACCTATTCAATCGATGTTTTTGGATTCATGTATGATTCCATCAATATAACATGTACAAGAATTACATGTTTTTTGGCATCCCGGATTCAATGATGAATTCTCTCATCTATTTAGTTGCCTTCTTTTCGACATCTGTAATATTCTGATGACCTTCCACACCTATTCAATCGATGTTTTTGGATTCATGAAACATTGCATCAATATAACAGATCATAGTAGTACATGTTTTTAGCATCCCAGATTCTGTGATTAATTCTCACATCTATATTCAATTGACTTCCCTTCGACATCTGTAATTTTGCTGATGGCCTTCCACACCCATTCAAAGATTCAATCGATGTTTTTGGATTCATGGAACATTCCATCGATAGAACATCCCATCCTATCATCATACCCATTTTTATGATGAGTTTTGGTGGGAAATTTTTAGCTACTTAATTTGCCAGTTTCTGGATAACCCATCTATTTCTATATCCATGTTTATTGAAAGTTTGCCGAGAAGGATAGCCTTGTTTAGAGAACTTTGGGCCCAAAACACACCCATGTGGGTGGCATGTGGCATGTGCCCTTACTCTCAACGAGCTAGGTATTCCCCCCTTATGTTCGAGTTTTATGTGCAATGTGCAGCAAAATTCCCTTCATAAAACTTCCTTCATAAAGATTATTAAAGACTTTCATGAAAAAGAATTTACTTTTAAGTTAACTGATGGTCCTTACCTTATCGTATTCTTTTCATGATTCCTGCGGAAAATATTTGCCCTGGTTATGAGGTAATGTTTTGAAATTGCCCTCGTAGAATTACCCTGGGTACCAGAGCCTCAAAAAAAAAGAAAAAGAAGAAGGAAAAAGGAATTTTTCCTCCTTTTTCCTTCTTCTTTTTCTTTTTTTTTTGAGGCTCTGGTACCCAGGGTATTGTAGAATCAAAAACTTCCCAAATAATGGCACAAAGTGGAAAGGTCCAAGGTCCAAAGTTAAAGTTGCAACAACAACAGCAACAAGGTGGCAATATTTGTTTTCAGGCTGCAGAACACAGGCACTGGGCACTTATCCATGCGACTGAGCACATCAAATTTGGTTTGCAAATACATCGTGATCTTGGACAGTTGATGCAGTCATTCTTCCTCTGTTTTTATCACAGGTGAGTTCCTTCTATGTTGTATCGTTGCAAGAACGGAACTGCTTCTGGGCAACGAAGAACGCCCTTACATGAATGATCAATGAAATGAAAGAAGTGTTAGGCCCATGATACTTCAACCAAGTTTTAGTGTTCCTGTTCAGCGTGACCGGTGGAGTCGTACAGTTGAAGTGATTGTGTGTAAAGTTTCTTTCTCGAAGTTCCAGAGGTGCCGTAATTGAAATTTCACTTAATAAGACTAAAACACATTTGGAGGTCCAACATGAAATTAGCTGTAATTTTCTTTTGCGTTTGATTTTGAGCTGAAGTGAGTTTCAAGACGAAGTTGGGATCAATTAATTCATCTCATATGCAACGTTGAATACTCAACAAAATGGAAATTAAGTCTGATGTCACTAAAATACAGCTAATAATGTAACATGGCAGATGAAGGAAGCCAGACTTGAAAGTTTTTAATGTCTTGCGCAGGGCCTAAGTAAGACTGCATGGAAAATTCACAGTTGAGAACAATATATTAGAATGATGGATCCTTTGTTTATTGCCAACTGCGTGGCTCAGGTAGAAATCTGCCTATGTTCTGCGCTCACAAGATAATGCCCACGCTGTACAAACTTTCCAGTCTGAGAAATAAGCTGAAAGTCTGAAATACATGATCCATCTAAAGTGACAGTTTTAACCAAAGACCAGAAAACTGGTCATGTAGACAGGAAAAAACTGCCTTTTTTATCACCATCAGTTTAATTTATATAAACTGACCAGCCTTTTAAAAGTTAATGTGTTCAACTTTTCAATGTAAACTGAACGTCAATCATGATTAAAATTCAATTAGCACGCCACCTAAGCTTTGCTACTAGATCCATTGTATTTGAATTAAGTCTTGGGTATTTAAAGGTGGCACAAGGAACTTGGCTTTTCAGACAATGTAACCACAAAAGTATTAGAGATTCTTGGTGATGTTTATTGAGTTTACTGTGAGAACAGTCGGGTAACACATAAACGTGAGGTCCCATAAATATCTTGCATTACAACAGGAGTCACAGGCTTTCCGCATTTCCAGTACTTGGTGCTGGAAATCATGTCACCTTTAACCAGATACATTCGTGCATGATTTACGAAAACTGGAACAGTAACAGTTGAATGTTGAAAAACATTCAATTTGCGTGAAAGAAGGGATGGGAGATTTTTGAAAATCTGTTTTATCAGATTTTTTCATGGACATTTTAAGATATTTTTTGCTTTGTCTACCAAAACTTCATTTGTATGACAGAATCTACAGTCTAGCAAAGTCCTAGTAAAAGGGTCTTGCCTGTCTTATTGTGCTTCTTCACAAAAATTTCACCACCAAATTTCAAAAGTGCCGTATAGTAAACAGTTATATCAATTTTGAATAGGACTTTTGGGAAATGACCAGTCTGGTGATCTGTAATCAGCAGTTGCATTTTTGGGGTAGATCCGAGCAACCTTGCATAATTTGGCTCAAAGTATCTTGATTTATTTCATAGCAGACACCATATGTTTATTATATACTTTGTAAAGGAATGCTTCATGATTCTAAGTATAAGAATTTTGTAGCATAAGTTATGAGTCTAGTGGGTCACTTAGATATGTTTACTGTATATTGAGAAACTACTGCATTAATCATGAGGGCTTTAATTCATATGGCCAGGATTCTGTTTTGCTTTCAAAGAGACTGGGGTATGAAAAAAATCTGATTTTAGGAATCAGAATGACCCCCATAAACCCCTGACCCCTGTGGCTAACAGAAATAGCATATTATAGATTTTGATATTTTCAGGGAGGGAGCCTTTGGCCACAACCAAGGTTTTAAAGCCATTCTTGTGCGAAGGCATACTAAGACACAGAAATACAAGGGAGCTCTATTCGAACAACTTGAGAGCGGCTGGGCCAACAACGCTCAGTTGAAGACGAAACAGAACAGAAAACAAGATAACAAAACAAGACACAAAGATCAAAACAAGGTAATAATCAATCAAAACATCCGTGTCCTAACACCCTTGCCTAAACCACTTTTTTCGATCGTGTTTTCGGTATATAGTTTCACGATTGTCAGTAAATTTTATTTGCAGAGACAGTAAAACAGTGTCGTGTTAACTGACATCTTTACCTTGTTGAAGTAAAGTAAAATGATGAATTCAGACTACGTCCACACTATACCGACACAATTTGAAAAGGGAAGAAAATTGGTACGGAAGGGGCTTCCGTCCACACGAAAGTGGCAAAGTATTGTTGGCAAAATTTGAAAACAGTAGGGTTTGAAAATAGTGTCGTGTGATCTGTGAACACTTGAGAACGATAAGGTGGTGATTTTCAACGCTTTTCAAAACGACTTTGATTGATTCTTTGCGCCGAGGTGAATTTCTTCGTGGTCACATCCAGCCTCTTTGACACGTAGACTGCACTGTCGAATTTTCTTTTGTTTTCAAATGGTGCTGATATCGTGTGAACGCCAGCTGAAATTTTGGCACTGTCTAATTTTGTTACCGTTTTCAAAACACACTGGCATCTGTGAACATAATTAAAGTTTATTAGTGTAAATTTAAAATTAAAGGAACTGAACTGAACTGAACTGAACATAGTGTAAGAAATGCTTCAGGATCCATTCTCATATTTCAGCAATCGAAAGAAAATACCAAGTGCCATTGAACTGGGCCATGTTTGTGCAAATTTGATTCAAGTATGCCTGGTGTGCGTGTTGGATGCAAATACACAAGGAAATGGAGTAACGAGGACATGATAGCAGCCGTAAGTGCTGTAAAAGAAGGAAAATTATCTTATCGGGCTGCAGGCAGACAGTATGGGATACCACATCAAACAATACGGGATCATTTGATTGGTCGCTCCAATCTGGGAAGGCGTTCGGGAACACCACCTATCTTGAGCCAAGAGGAGGAGCAAGATCTCGTAGAATGGTGTAAGGAAATGGCAGAGGAGGGCGACCATAGGATCAAACATGTTATTTTGGATACTGTTAAAAAGATTCTCGATAAAGAAGGCAGAGTGACGATTTTCAGGGATAACAGACCTGGAAGGGATTGGTGGTATCTGTTTCGTCGTAGGCACCCTGAGCTCGAAACGTTACTGCCAACGAGGAAAAGACCCAAAAAGAAATCATCAGAGATGAATTTGTCAGAAAAGAAAGGCAAAGAGGAGGGGAATGGAGGGCAGGAAGATGAAGAAAACGAAAGAGAGCGCCCAAGGAAAAAGAGAAAAAAGGCACGCAAAGAGACTGACAAAAGTGAAGAGGATATGGCACAAAAAGGTAAATTGTCTGACAAAGGTAAAGCTAAGAAGAGAAAGAAAGTTGACAAAGATTTAGACCGGGATGAACAGCTTGATGCAGAGAGTGGCGATAGTGAAAAAATTCCCGGAACAACAAAAGAATCAGTGAAAAGAAAAAGTAAGAAAAAATCCAACAAGAAAAAACGAATTGAAAGGAAGGTTTGGAAATGTGCCAAATGCTGTGTGGTGTACACAAAGAATGATGAATCGATGTGGATTGGGTGTGACAATTGTGTTCGATGGTATCATTTAGAATGCGTAGGCCTAAGTGAGAATGAAATATTTGATGATACTGAATTTAGTTGTAACCTTTGTTGATGTTTTGGTAGTTTTAGTGATGAACTGTGACGATTTCAAGGAAATAGGCATGACTATAAATTGTATGATATTTTACAGGAATGGCAAGAGAAGGTGGCCATACACTGCAGTAACCTTTCTCCACAAAGATCTTCAACTTTCGCTCATCTAAATCCATCAAATTGATGTTTTGTTGTAGTAGCTGTTAATTAGATCCAGTTTTGAAGGGAATGGTGGTCTGTTAGATATTGATTCAAATCGTGTTCAGAGCCTCTGTATTAACGGGGCTGTTTTTTGCCATGTAAAAAACATTGACAAGTTATTATACTCAAAGATAAACGGAGCGGATACAATGCAATGAAATATAATCGTAAAGCTTAAAAACGTAGAAAGAAAACACCCCTAATCACAATGGCAGGGATAGCGTTAAAGGGTCAAGCTGACCTTATTTCCATGACGGTCCCCTTAGAGGTGCTGGTGCAAGGAAGGTACTGTAGTTGTTTTCAGTACAAAACAGGGTTTATAAGACCAAACATGGTTGGGAGAGATTATGAAGAGACAGTTCAGTTAACTGAATGATTAGACCCTCCGGTCAGAGATTAAATTTCTATGAAAGGCAAAGGAAAGAGCAACCAAATCGTATTCAGACTGCAATATTCATTTTCAGAGAAAATTCAAAGTGCTTCTCGGGTAAATGTTTTCTTTACAGACAATCAGCAGATTGATCTGAGCAATTCTCAAACGAGGTTTGAGCAAGCTTTATGACGCGACGCTTTCGCTATATTCAGATGGACCTCGTAGGAGGGTACCAGAAACCGTATGACCACCTAGATATTTCAGAAAAATCGTAAAACCGCCTCTAAATTCAGCTAAAGCCGTCATAACATCTTTCCACGTTTTGCATATCTCACCTCGGTTTGATGTCGCAGACGACGGCCCCATTCTCGTTTTTACGACCCAAAAGAAACCGAAAACTAATTCCAGTGCCTCAAATCTGCTGGTAAAAGTGAAAATTGGTCGAGTTTTCCCCAAAACGATATCGTATTGGACGATTGTTCATAGCTTTATCTTAAATTTTGTAACAATCTTACTTCTGGAATCATGCATTGTGAGAAAATCCGCAAACCATTGAGAAAGACACGAACCGTAAACCGTCATTTTTACGGCCAAAAACCGTAGAACTGTTCTGAAAAAGGCCAGAGCCGCAAGCTGTCAGGCCGTACGACTCCCACATTCAGGCATGCGAGGCTTCTTTCGAACACGTGGCTTGCGCTAGTAGATAGAACCGGTACGGTTTGTTTTAGCTATTTCTAGTCATGTGGCCAAAGTATGAGTAATTTCAATGCTGTCCTCCTTTTGGCATTCATGGCACAATTTGTCATGTGTTTAAACATGTTAAAGAGCCTCAAATATTTGTTATCGTTTTATCAAGAAATTGATCACTTGGCTTCAAATGAGCGTAAACAAATCTTACCTGGTCAGATCTCTAGACCTTAAACAACGCTATAATAGGTAGCTATTCTACAAATGATATTCTACAAATGAATCGAGATCGAGTGATGTTTTCATAAGTTTTGTAGAAATGTGACAAATTTGCTGATCTGTACACCATTCGATAGAATCTCCATTATGCCTTAATCGCAGCTTTCGCAAGAAGTTGGGGAGATTTCGTTCTATCCATTCTCCTTTAAAGATTGGCTAAAGGTGTATCAAATCTTTTCAGTTCCTTATGATGTTAGGAATCAATAAAGAACAGATGGACATAGATAGTATTAGTAGAACGAGAAGGAATTTGCCCAGGGACCCAATTTTTCAATATTAGGTACTACTATCATTGTGGAAGGGTCAGTTAAATGCGGTAACGTGGTGGTAACGGAACAGTAATGTGTGTGGTAACATATCTGGTGACAATTGTGGTAACGTATGTGGTAACTAGTTTTTAACCAACGCGGTTGAAAGTAAGAACAGACTGCTTTATCAGATAAGGGTGGCTTTGCAAGTGACATGCCTTGTAACTACATCCAATTGTTGTCTCTTTGTTATCGCTACTTTGATGGTCACTAAAAACGGCCGAAAATGAAGAGATTGCACATAGAAGATATATTTTGCATATCACTGCCACCACCATCAGCAAGTTTAATTGATAATAATTCCTTGCGATTTTGGAGTATGCTTCAAAGCCAGGTAGCTTTGAAAATCACAGATTTCTATGAATTCAAACCCATCTCAAAAGCCTTATGGAATGCCATGTCAAAATAGACGATTACACTACAGATGGTGGCAAGGAACTTTTTACTATTATGCACTGCGCTTGAATTACGAATCCCTTACGATTCTATAGGAATTCGATTAAAGAACGCAGTGCATCTTGGGAAAAAGTTCCTTACCACCATCTTTAGCGTAATCGTCTTTTGATCTTGTCCTTGACATAACTATATGCACACAATCAGATTTTCATCATCGGCAATGCAGTCACATTTTGGTGATTAATCTGAAGATTTTCAAGATTTTTTTAATTCACCCGATACGTTAGAATTATACAGTAAGGCCCCGTATTTAAGAAACCATTTTTCCTCACATTAGCCTGACACGTTTCTTATATCTATGATGCTTTCCATGTTTGAGGCCAAGAGTTTCTTAAACTTCTTATGTTTTTTCTGAAAAGAGCTAGAGAAAAAATGGGTCGCAATATAATGGAGTTATTTGGAGATATCAAAGTCAAAAAATCAAATAAGTCAGTAAGTCAAAAATCTGATTCAAATAATCTGTAAAAATTTGTTTGATTAAGATTTAATTGCTAGCAATTTCATTTTTACCATGCATGAGCTGACACCCTTCGAGTTTATCAGCCCAGGACCCAGTTTCAATCAAAACATAAGAAACTTTATTTTCGATGGAGCCTCAAGAGTTTTTTATAAATAGGGAGGCTACTTATTTTTCCGTAGCCTAAAAGTTTCTTTTGGATGGTTTCTTAAATGCGAGGCCTCACTGAAGTCTTCATTTGAAAAGTATGGTCATTGCGAACCTTTTTAACTACAAAGTCACAGTTCCTGTTAGGCCTATTGCTAAAGTAGTTCCATCATTTTCAAAAACACTGAAGCGAAGTTTTTTGTGTATTTGTGGGCATGATAGCCGAATTTTGAAATTTTCAGAAAACCTGTGAGATTTTTCTGGCAAATCCGGGGGGTATCCTTCAGCTGGGAAAACTTGGAAATTCGTGACACGAGTGACTTATCTACCGTTGCTAAATCCTGCGGTGCTACATCCTGTTTCACAAGAGCCTTTTGCGAAAAAGCTCCTCCTTACTGGCAGTAATAAAAGCTAACACTTAATCATAACTGCAGCTTATCCTCGTAAATCAGACCAATAAAATGGGCAAGAATTCACAAACTTATAACCAAGGCAAGGTAGCGCCAGTTTGCCCATAACTGGAGCAGGCATATGTAAACTGATCCCTGACAGAATTTTTTCTATCAAGATTAAAAAACTACACTGTATAATTCTACATTACACTGTGCCATCCATAGTGAAAAAAGACAAAGTCACCGGGTCTTCACTACAGAAACTTGCCCCCCCCTACCCTCAATTTTACCTTCTCTCAAAGATCATGGAACAAAGACTGGATTGGACACTGTGTCCACAACAAAAGACGATGTTACGTATCAGCGGTTTTCAGAGTTTGTAGGGAATGATCATTTCCGGCCTGGCTGAAAGCACACGCACGCCATCGGAATTTCTCGAAAGAGGAAGATGAGCAGATTCAAATTTTTAGAGTAATATGGTTGTTAACTGTTGCATGGTAGGCTGTACTACATATGAAAATAAAGCACGGTACCCACTTTTAAGTTTCCACAAGATACCACCAAGTTCAATCAAGAGCCAAGCTAAAAAGGATTGGAGAGCACGCTTGATAAGGATAGTCAACAGAAGCGACAACAGTTTCAACTCTGAGAGAGCTTATATATGTTCAAGACACTTCGATCCTCAGTGCTTCAAGACAGGTAAGTGGATACCAGGCTAAAGCTTGGATTTCATTGATTTCACAACCTTCATTAAGCAAACTTTCCTTTGGGCCTGTCTGCCAGTGCCACTCGAAAGAAATAAAACAGAACAGGCCCGAAGGGGCCATAGCATTCTGACGATTGATAAATCATCACATAAACCACCAGATGGTATTGGTTGCAAACTCCTAGATGATGAAAGTTGATTGATAGACAGTTTGTATTTATTTTTGCACCCCAACGAGAGGATTACAGAATATATAAATTATGCAAAACTAAGACAAAGTACTTGCAAAGTTTGTGATGGACCCTCCATGTACAGCCAGTTTCGACCCTACCAGTTTAATTTGATGTCAAAAAACTATTGAAGTTAGAAATCTATATTTGAAAGTTAAACTATTTATTTTAGAAATCTACTGTATATTTCTCTGAAAACTTTAGTGAACTGTCATTTGTGAAAGCTGGGTACATGACCAGGGGTGGAAGAATCTTTAGAGGGGTACCAAATTTTTGGCCTCATTGTTATTGGGATATCAACCACCTTGGCAAAATTGCAAAGTATCTGATGGGCTGTGAACTTTTTCGAATATGTTTCAGACTGAAGCAAAAATTACATATTATTCTTGTAAATCCAAAGTTACAGCTGTTACTGCTATATTTATCAGGCAGAAGTTACTTGAAATAATGGGTAATAATTCTTGTTTTGATGACTCCTTCAGATGTTTCAATTTATTTTATGTTCAGATTGTGTTTCTTAGTGCATAAGTTTTTATAGTAAATCCAAGCTAAACAACTCGATGGTCAGATGGTGGGGCATAAAATTTCTCACTATCTTGATATGGGGTGTCAAATTTCATTCAGCTTGGTGAATGGGGAGTGAAATTTTCCTATTCGTTTAAAATTTCCACCCCTCTCCCAGCATTAAAGCTGACAGTTTCTTTATCCCCAATCGTCAGTTATACGGTACAATTGGAGGCCATTTATCAAAAATGTCCTTATTATCTTCCAGGCAAGACAGGAAGACAAGATCTCATTGTTGGTAGCTTACCAACAAATTTTATTGCAACAAGGAGTCATGAAAGGAAAGGGCCAGCAGAAAGACGTCAACTTGTACGAAAAAGTGATGTTATCCTGCCAATTTTGTACAAGTACAGGGATTTTCAGGAACTAGAAAAAGATCTATCAAAGGTAAAAGCTCCTTGGGTGACCTTGTATCACACTCAAAACAGTTTGATCTTTGGGCTGGTTAATTCATTTGGAGATGTCATAGTAAAAGTATCTGTGGATGAATCTCTTGGATTTGTTGTTGAGGGTGGTTTCAAGGAACTACCAGATGACCATCCAATATACAAGAAATACAAACGCACAGTGTCAAAGAAGCAGATCAATGTTCTTCTTAATGACATTTCACAGTTGAAGCAATGCCGGGGCATAACTGATTCAGTAGAAAAGGAATATGGTTTGAAACTTGCTTCCTCTGGCAATTCATCAAAACTGATAATAGCTAATGCTAAAAATGGTGCAGAGTTATTGCATAATTTGCATAGCAGAGATTGTTCTGTGCTGTTATGTGAATCAGATGCTTGTACTGGATGTAAAATCTCTACTCAGTTGCTGAAAAGAAAGTTCAAGGCTGCAGAGAAACAGAAATTAAGGCCTGTTGCTAAGAAAGCCCCATTAACAAGAGTTGCAAAAGATCGTCTTGTTTTGGCTATTCGTACACTCCGGGATAAAGAGAAAAAATTGGAGGAAAAGGTGAAAGTCCTTGAAGCAGAGATAGCAACAAAGGGAGTTGATCTTGAGCATGAAGTACACAGTGATTTCACAAAATTGCTTGAAGATGGTGCCAAACAATTTCCTGAGAATTCTTTCCAGAATTTGTTTTGGAAGGAGCAAAAGAAAGCATTTGCACGTTCCAGCAAAGGGCAAAGATGGCATCCTATGATGATAAGGTTTGCCTTGCATCTGCACCTTCGATCACCAGCAGCATATAGAGCTTTGAAAGAAAGCTCTGTTGTCAAACTTCCATCAGAAAGGACATTGAGAGATTATTCCAGTATCTTTCACCCTGCAGCTGGTTTCAAGAAGGAAGTTTTTGCTGACTTGAGGCATCAGGCTTCAAAATTAGAAGGGACTGCAAAATACGTTGTTTTGATGTTGGATGAACTATCCGTTCAAGATGATCTTGTGTTCAATAGCAGTACAAATGAATTGATAGGGTTTGTTAACCTTGGAGAGGAAATGAATCAAGTCTTTCAAAATGATGTTTCATGCACTGTTGCAACCCATGCTCTTGTGTTTATGGTCTGTGGTATAGCATCCAGATTAAAATTTTCCCTTGGTTACTTTGCAACCACTACAGCAACCTCAGGTATGCTGTATCCTTTGACATGGAGAGCGGTGGGGCTATGTGAGGGATATGCAGGACTTAAAGTGATTGCAGTGGTGTCAGATAAAGCCAGCAGTAACCAGAAATTATACCGCATGCTAAGCACTGAGGAAAGGATTGCTTATAAAGCAATCAATGTGTTTGCCATGGAACAAAGTCGTCCTCTTTTCATGTTCTCTGACCCACCTCACTTGATTAAAACAGTGCGCAATAATCTTGCAAATTCAGGACATGGAAAAAAGAGGCTGCTCTGGAACGAAAGTGAGATGACTTGGGATCATATCATTTCGCTATACGAGGCAGACAGGCTGAGTGGGGTGAGGAAGCTACCAAAATTAAGAAATGAGCATATATATTTGACACCATACTCAAAAATGCGTGTCAACTTAGCAGCCCAAGTCATGAGTGAAACATTAGGGAAGGTGATGTTGACTTATGGACCAGCTAAAGGAAAAGAAACCGCTAAACTGATCTTGATGATAGATAAATTTTTTGATTGCTGTAACACCAGATCATTGACAGAAGGTGAACGGAAAAGGAAGCCATTCCTAAAGCCTTATACCAGCATAGATGATGAGCGGTTTGAATTTATCAAAGGAGACTTTTTGAACTACTTGACCAAGTGGAAGAAAGCAACAGATGAGCGAGAAGGAAACTTTACCCCAGCAGACAGAGGAAAGATGTTCCTAAGCAAAGCCACTTTTGAGGGTCTACAAACAACAGCCCATGCTCTAGTTGAATGTGTACAGTTCTTGTTGCAAAATGGCTTTCAGTATGTCCTCACCAACAAGTTCAGTCAAGATCCTTTGGAGGACCACTTTGGGAGACATCGGGGACTTGGGAGAAGATCATGTAATCCCACTGTTTATGCACTTGGCCATCAGGAGAACAAGTTGAGGCTTCAAAGGACCATTGCAACCAGCATTACACCTAAAGGAAACACCAAGGGATCAAAGCGCCCAAGAGAGGGGATAACGATAACAACAAGTCCTTTGAAAAGGAGAAAGAAATAACAAATTTCCAGGAAAGTTAAACATTTAGCATCTGGATCAGACTATTTGAAGTGACTGCAGACACAGTTAACCATTTTTTGACCGTATACAGTAGAGCTCATACATGCAAAACATCATTAAGAAAAGAAACACAAAATAGAACACCTCCTGACTTAAAAAATTTCCGTTTTACAGTCATTTCCTTTTTCAAAATAATTCTTTCTCAAGAAAAGTATGCTAACATGCAAATGGTTTGCTGTATATACTGGTGAACAAAGCACATTTGAATGTTGAAGGGACTTTAAGTTTTATCACTTTACAGTAATTTGCTACCATTTTTTCAATATTTGTGGTTGCTGTACATACATGTGGGCTTTTTTAAGCATAAGTGAGAGAACATTGCAGGTGTATACACATGTGTACTTTTGTTAAGGAACTGATAGTAGGTCCTGGGCTGTAGCTATGACAAAATTCTGTAAATTTAGATGTTTGAAATGCTGAAGTATCAATTAAAAAAAAACACTGTTTTGCCAAAAGAGAATTTTGAAGAATTCAGGAGCCAGACATCAAGTGCAAAATCTTGGATTGGGTTCTTCCAAAGTCACCTTAATTTTGCAATCATCAGAAAAATTGATGTTAGTGAAGGTGAATTGTGATTGCTTACATTGTCCTTGCTATTTTTGTTCACTGTAATATTGATTCAGTTATTGATTCAGCATATAGACTCAAAAGGGACATCTTGCTGTTTGCTTGTAAACGACTGTGTTGTGAATGCCTTGTATGTAGTTTTACATGCAGATAAGCTTAATGGAGGATCATCCAAATGTTCTGAGAGAGCTCAGGAGTTAAAAATGTACATATCAGTTTTAATCTCTTCTTTTTTCATGCAATGGGTCATGTATTATAAGTGCATCATTTAATATGGTTGTTGGAAAAATGTCGGAAGTGTTCTTTATTATGCCTACTGTAGTCCAGTATGACTACAATTAATCTTTTTCAAAAAGAAAAGCAACAACTTCCCAAAAAGTAACAAAGTCTAGTAAGAGATTATCAGAGGTCAGTTCAAAATTAAGGTCAAACTTTTGAAATTTAGTTATGCATTGCAAAGAGTTTCAAGCAACATTCTTGATCAACACAAATAGTATTTTTGTCTAGGATAAGTTCTTTTTTCTAAATATTTGTTCAAAAAGCAGTCCTTAATGACTTTTTATCAAGTACCGTAAGAATAAGGCCCATGTTAAAAAACTCTGCCATAGGAGTGGGCTTTGGGGGTACTAGAATCTGCAAACCCGTGTGAAATTAGCAAAAACCTGAAAACCCACAAGCGCTAAACATCAAAACCAGAAACTTCATTTCAGAGCAAAATCGTCACTTTTCGTCAGCAATCTTTGATTATATCCAACATTTGCATTTTCACTGACTCTCTGCACCCCGTTTTAAGTATTAAAAAGTTGGTTTTTTGACTGCATGACTTCAAAAACCAGGCAAAATACGAATTTTGGATTTAAATACCCGAAACCCGGGCTTAAAAGATGGAACAACCTGCAACCCTTGGCAAATCTCAAAACCCAAAAACCTGTGGAGTTTAAACGTAAGACCCAAAACCCAATAGCTAAGATTGGCCAAACCCCAAATCCGTTAAACCCCAAAGCCAAGTTTCCTTCCCTTATAAAAGTTAGTGCAATACACTACTGTTTGTCTTTGGAAGAAAGTTTTAATTTTTTACGTAGTGCTTTTTCCTTCTTTTGCTTCCTTGATCCTGACTTGTGATTCTCAATTAGGTGCTTTGCATGGGCATAGGCCCTTAACTTCACATAAATCTTGATGCTATCCTTTAACACAATGTCCTTAATACTGTTAGGCAAAGCTGAATCAAACATTGATTTTGATCTCTCGATCATACTTGCTTCCTGAGTAAAAACTCTTGAAACAATAGAGGCCACATTGATTTTGTTAACACTTCCAGAAACCGATACTCGAAAAACTTTCTCTGTTCTATGGAACAGCTCAGCAAATGTGGCCTTAGGGTAAGTAAGGCCCCCACGGTCCAGAGTTTCTATCAACTGCCCTGTAAATATTCTTGCAGACTGGCTGCTTTTGCAGCAATTTAGGGCATCGATTCTCTTCTCCAACACAACTTTGGCAGCTGCTTGGATGCCTGGTTTCCTCATGTTGTCATGAGCCTTTCTGATCAATTTTGATAATACTGCCCCACAGATGTATGTTACAGTCTCTTTATCATGTTCTGACAGCTCTATTTGCACGTGTTTCACTTCAGCAATACTTGTATGACAACGATCCTTGGCAATTTCTTCTTGGCAATACAACAACAGCCATGAACAAAACTCTTTCGGCACGTCCAAACATCTAATCAAACGTGAAGTAATGGCCTCATTCACCCACACTGAGTTGAAGTTCGTCCACATCCTTTCGATGGAGAAAGTTTTCATTTCTACAGTCTTCTCAAAGACTTCACTGAGGAAACTTAATTCTGAAAAGCTTCCCAAGGAAAGCTGCAACAGACGGTTAACTGTACCCCCAAACATTTCGATCATCATTTCATTTTTTGCCATGACTTCCAGCGCACGCTTCAGCAATTCTTCAATATTCACGGCGTAACAAAGTTGATCCCGCGGACGGGATGTGCTCTTCTCCTTCACTGTTCTTTGCCGCTTTCTCTCAGGTTTCCCTTGAATGACTACTGTATTCTCTTCGTTGCAAAATGTAATCGTAGTCACCTGAAAAACAGAGTACCTTAGTTCAAATATAGAAGGATTTTGAAGCATTGAAATTGTCAAAACGATGTGTTGTCTTTTCTTGCAGATCGGGCCTAAGCAATGTTACGACATATCATTACTATATCCGTTTTCTACGCTCAAATATTTCTGAGAAGATATCAGATAGACGAATATGAACGATAACACATTAATCTTACCTCTGCTGCATCTTCGAGCATTTCTTCGTCTATTTCGGGACCAAAATAGTCAAATTCCATGATGAATCTCCGCTGCACGGCTCACGCTCACATAAAATTGCTGTAGACCGGAAGTGAGGATACCCTACAACTTTCGCGCTACCTCGCATTTCGAAGATGAGACCAATCGTCTATTGTTTTCGACACAATGTCCTATCCAGTCTCTTTTTCCATCATCTTTGCTTCTCTCTAAAAGTCTGTCTCAGTGACGTGTTACATGAAATTGGCGATAACGCAAACTGGCCCACTCAGAACTCTCCAATTTGCTTTATTCCAGAAGATCTCCACGTCTTATTTAATTTGTGTTAGACCCAAGTTGATTTGAATTTAATCATGGTTTTATCCCATGAAGGAACGTGGCATAAATGAATCGACTTGTGCTTTCAAACAAGAGGAGTCTGCCATTTGCAGCCTTGAAAATGTCAAGAACATTATCAAGTCAGTCACCAACGAAGCCAAAAGCTGTCATATTTGATATGGGCGGTGTGGTTGTCCCATCACCACTGCCTTACTTCACAAAATATGAAGAAATGCATCGAATTCCGAGAAATGAATTGACAGCATTAGTTCTCAGTGGCCATGGGACAGGTATTATCATATCTTTTATCTTATTACTTTGTTCGTTTATCTGCTTACTACTTATATCTATCTACCTACTACTATTTACTCTATCTACTTACTCTACCTACTTACTACTTATATCTTACTACTTACTTTGTTTGTGTATCTCAGTCTGGAATAGAAAGTGGGAAACCAAGGGGGTAGCTGTTAACTTTCAATGCAGGGGAGTCCGTGCCGATTTTTGGGGTCTGAAATCTTATGTTAGATAAATATTTGGGGTCTGTGAATAACAACAAAACAAAAATTCAATATCTAGGGTCCATAAATCTGAGAAAGAGATTATTTTGGCCCATTCTATAAATGTCGTTGTGCATATGGGCTTCAAAAATAAATAACAATATGTGGGCCCTCCGAAACATTAGACTCAATATTTGGGGTACAGCAAAGACATGCCCCCATTGAAAGGCAAGTTGCACACTCGCCGTGAACAAGCCAAAGAATTAATGCAATTTCTGAGAGTTTTCATTGCTCTCTTTATAGAAAAGCCCGTTTAATATTGTACATTCTCTTTAACTTTTCACTCTTTGCAAGGTATTTGGGGACAGCTTGAACGTGGTGAATTCACTGCAGAAGAATACACCAAGAAATTCGAAGAAATGGCGCATGCAAAATTTGGTCGATTTCTTCCAGAAGAGATAGTCAAACGGATGATAGATAACAAAAGCGTCGTTCACCCTTACCCCCAAATGATCGACGCGATTGAGTGTCTGAGAGCGGAGGGAATCAAGACGGCACTGCTCACGAATAACTTTCTGGTATCTAAAGATGAGAGTTTTCTGCCTTTGGACAAGCAATTATTCAACGTGGTAAGTGCTACGGGACCCAGTAGAAAGTGCTCCTCGTTGAAGAATCACCAAAATTCGAAAACATGGCGGATTTTCAAATTTCTTGTTTTATCACTTAGATCAGAGACAAAACTGTCTTCCAAGGTAAAGTGAAATCCCAGATTAAAGAATTCTCTGCAACAGGCTAGAATGGCTCTTAGATATAGGAAGCATTATAGGAACACAACGTGGACTTGCCCAAGACGTTAGGCAAGTCCAAAAGCAGCATCAATAGTTTCTTAGCTCAGTTCTTAAATTATTATGATTATAGCCACCGTTTGGACGAAAAAAAAACACATTTTTGCACTTCTGACTGAAGCTGGTTAAAAATGATTGACATTTCGTATTCTACAACCAGGCATGTGTCTCAATGATCTAGCACATAAAGCAATGTTTTTATGGAACCTCCATTTTCATTCAAACAAGTTTGAAGGCATAACTATTATTCAATTCAACGCGGAAAACTGAGAGTCACGTAATCAGTCTAGCTGCAAAGCAAGATGCAAGATCTTTCGACCATTCATTTTATTTCCCTTAAGTGATGAAAGAAAACGTACTATCATCTTAAAATATTTTTGATCATTGACAAAACTGAGCGAAAAGACAAGTTTTGAATTATCCGATAATTTTAATATTTTGATAGGTTTGAAACAGATATGCCTCACTCTGTATTTATCATTTGCTTCATTTCAGGTTGTTGAATCCTGTTTGGAAGGTGCGCGAAAACCAGAGCCTGCAATCTATGAAAGAACTCTCGAGCGATTAAGAGTGAAAGCAGAAGAGGCGGTATTTCTTGATGACATTGGAGCTAATCTTAAACCAGCAAGAGAAATGGGAATGCATACTATAAAGGTAAAACCGTCCTCACAGTCATTTGATTTTATGTTCATTTGATTCAAATTAAATTGAAGCAAGCTACCAAAGAAAACATTTGATGCAGCATTTAAGTTTATATGTAAGGTTCCTTTGTGAAAGTTAGCCCACAGTTGCCACTAGTAAGTAAAGATTTATCAGTACTATATTGTTAAAGGCTCCCTGGTCACGATAGGCCATTCACTAGACATATTTTGACGGCAAATTTGTGACCCATTGTTGAGAACTGATATCACAGGGACCCCAGGAAGATTTTAAAACACACCCCCAATTATAGATACCGTAAAAGCTCCAGTAAGCCCCCTCTTTCTATTAAGCCCCCCTCTCCAATAAGCCCCTCCCCTCTTAGTAAAAAACCAAATTAGGTCCCCCCTCTCTATTAAGCCATGCAAGGCTGTGTCACTACTTATGCAAAGTTCTAGAATTTACCAAATATTTCCATTTACTTAGGGACACAACCTTGCATGTTTATTGTGATATGGTTTGGGATAAAAACTGTCTTGAATTTATGTATTTGAGTCGTAATATTGTATGTTGATTCCACAGAATATTGGATTAAAGAAGTGAAAAGCTACCAAATATATCCTCATCACCTGATTTTGTGAATAAGCCCCCCTCTCTAATAATCCCTCCTCTCTATTAAGCCCCCTTTGGAAGGTCCGAAATTGAATAAGGCTTCCGACCCTGCTCCGTAGCCACCTTTTTCAATTGCGAAGCTATGACGCGCAATCGCAAAGGAAGGTACAGAGCGGGGCCTCTTAATCAAGGGCGGGGGTTGATAGATTATAAATTCTCGAGGGTCCCTGTGCTGATATGCTTGCTTTGCTGCTGCTATAGTTACTTACTATGTTTGGAAGATATCTTTACCAAACCCAATTTACTTTGCTTGAAATCTTATATTAGTCATGAGGTAGTTATTACTTTTCCCTCCCCGTGGTGTGTCGTCCCTGTATCGTTGTATAGTAATTAGGAAAGTATAGTAGAAAATATGATATGTTTTAAAATTTTTGTATCAATAAAAAGGTTACAGCAAGAGGAGAAAGCCCTTAGGTTAATTCTCAAATCTTCTTGGTACAAGGAAAGGCCTATTGCCTGCTGCCCCGAGATTTTCTCATCATTTATGTCGCAATATCATGATACTTTGGATGTTGCCCGTATGGTACGAAGTGGCTTGCCAGCTAAATCTGGACTTGCTACAAGTCTCTCTTGTGGCAAAAACGGGAGAAGGAATAAAAGCGAGGGAGACTTGTAATACTTGGTAGCCTGGTTCGTTGGCTGGACAGGATTCTGTCCAGTCGGCATCCTTTTACAAAAGCCGATATCCAATCATATGCTTAGAAAGGACGATGATACAACGGAGCGAGGCTCTGCGATGTTTTTTGACAATGGCCCACTCAAGCTTCGATAGTAGTTGACAATAACCCAGTCATTTTGAAAATGGAAGCAAGGCTCGATAGCTCATGAATATTAATGAGCATGCCAAGTAATACAAGTCTCTCTCGCTTTTTTCCCTCTCCTGTTGTTTTCCGCGAGAGAGACTTGTTACAAGTCCAGTTAAATCAGAAATTGTTGGACAGCAGCTTCTAGTTGCAATTTTAGGCATATTATTCATCTTTCCAGACCAGACGTACTTTCTGCTATTGTCTTCCCTATGATTTTGCGATTCCTTGGCATATAGCTGTCTTGTTGATTCTATTGCTAGGTATCCAATGCTGATGATGCCATTTCGGATTTAGAACACGTCTTTGGAATGTCTCTTAAGGGATATGTCCCTGGTACTGTTTCTGTGCAAGGACTTCATTCGATATCGGAAGCTTCATTGAAGAAATATCTTCGAGAAAAGATCAAGTTAAAGAGTGATGGTAAGCAAAAACTGACTAGAAACTATACGTTTCGATTGACCCAAATGTCGTCATGTCGAAGTTTGTACCGATTTTAGTGCCAAATGTGTTCAAGTAATTCTCATGGCTAGTGATAATAGCGTTAAGAATTTTTGAGAAGGAACTAAGTGTTAATGAGCATGTGGCTCCAATCCTTGGAAAGCTTTCAAATGTGTAAAATGTCATTGCCTAATTCTTTGAACTGAATTGATGAAAGGGAATTTTAGGTCATTTGCCATAATTCCAGAACGAGCATTTTTGATATAATCATCATTTTTGGAATCACAGTTTTATGAATGATTGCCCCAGAGGAGGTGTTTGAAGCTTTGACAAACAGTAAAATCTCCATAAAATCTAAACTGATTGAGGAAGGTCAAAACGACCAATGCAAGAAATACTCAGTTTTTGAAGATATGCAAAACGGTAGCAGGAAGAAGTCTGTTACCCTAATGGTTTACGATTTAGCAATTTGATGACTTCACAACTTAAAAACTAGCAGACATTTTAAAAAATGCTATAACTCTAAAAATAAGGACAATATCAAAAATGATTTTCTGGCATTATGGCCAACGACCTGAGGTTTCTTTTGATCTATTCAAGCATTTGATTTGAAAGCTTTCCAAAGATTGGAGCCCAATGCTGGCAATCCCAAAAGCCCCTCCCCTTAGCAAGCCTCTGCGGACGAGAGTGTGTTTATGATAAGTTGACTTACGTTGATGAATATGTTCTTCTTCTGTGAAACATTCTCAACATTCTCAAGAGCTATAATGTTTCAGTCATTGATTGGGTACAGGAGAATGTGTATCCCCTTGAACCATACTTTGCCAGATGAAAAAGAAATTTTACAGGCTGTTATACATTGCAACTAAAGATGAAACTTGTCTCAGAAGCTGGTAACACAGTGACACATTTCGGTACACATTGCTCAAGTTTAGGTTGCATTATCAGCCATTATGGATTAGAAGTTGGGGCTACAATCGGGGACAAAACTCAATGGTACCACGCCCAATATTTGAAATTTTACTACTTGATAACAATATTGACCTAAATTTAAGCTAACCCCCCACCCCCCAGTTCAATGTTGTGAATTTCTGGGCTCAGCAGTGATTCGTGAGTCCTGTCATGGAAATATTCTCCCTTCAACATTGAGCAGGGGGTAGGGGGGCTCGATAACTGAAAAAGTAATCTAAAATGTGGCAGAGTGCCTTAAGTTTTGTCCCCGATTGTAGGTAACGCCGATTAGTGAAATCGACTCAAAGGCAACAAAGTTACGTGGCTATTAAGTGACTAAATTATGTTGCTCTTATTGGCATGATTAGTAAGTTTCGGAAAATGATTCATGCTCTTTGTTGCTGTCGATTAACGAATCAAATTGCAAAATGGCCACTTGTATTTCAGAGTGGAAATAGAGTGGTGAAGTAACTCTGGGGACGAGATTGCCAGCGAGGAAACAAAATTTATTAAAAGTGAAGTGAGCCGTGGGATAAACGTATTTCATTTTCAATAAAGCGTCTTTGGCACTCTTAGCAAAACAAAAGACAGGTTACACACTTTTCTGAGCTCAGAATTCAAGAATATCGCAATGCTCAAGCTCTGCTCATGGAAGCCTTGCCATATGGGCCTATCCATTTGAAAAAGTTCGATTTTTGCCATAGGTACTCCGCTAATCCTGAGAAAGTTCAAGCATGGTCAGTCCAATCCAACGTACTATGTGAAATTTGGTGGGAGAGAAATGGTTTTGAGAAAAAAGCCGGTAAGCTAGTTGTCTGTTGACCACACCCAATTTCAAAACTTTAAATGCTGGGTGTAAAATTCAATGACCTATTTCTTTGAAATGAACAGCCGCAAAGAAACTCGAACTATTTCAAAAGAAAATCTGCCGTTGGACTTTTCTCAAATCTTCAATATTTTCAGAATTACAGTGTTTTTCGTCTTTTCAAAGAATTCAAGAAAATTCTCGAAGAAAACTCTAACTGTCGTAATTTCTAAACCTCTTGACGAAAAATCAAATAATTTTCAAGAAAACCATAGTTTATGGATGCCTACAATATGGTAACAAGCAAACTCTCTATCTCTTATGGTTTGTGATTTAGAAATTTGATGACGTCACATCATAAAATGAGCTAAAGAGGCCGTAATTTTCGACAAATAATCAAGATTCCTGAAAAGTCCAACGGTAGAATCATAGAATAGTGGCCAAACTTTCTTTCAAGTCATTCAGTTTAAAGAAATAGGCCATTGAATTTTGCACCCACCTTTTTTCGTAAATTTAAATATTTGGAACCTATGCTGTGGGCTGTTCATTACCGCCATAAAGCTTGTTCAAACTTCTTTCGAGAATTGCTTGGAATAATTTGCTGATATTGTAAAGAAGCCATTTACCCACGAAGCCCTTTGAAATTTGTTTGTTAAGGACTACTACAGTTTGAATACAATTTGATTACTCTTTGTTCTGCCTTGCAAAGAAATTTAATCTCTGACCCAAGGCATTTCATTCCTAAAAGTAACTAGTTACATAAGATAACATGCAAGATAAAAGTTCGTAGACGCCACTCTCCAAAATCATACCGGGTGAATCATAAAAAACGCCCGGCGTTTGAAAGGCTACTGCTCCCTGAATATATAAGCAATAATATTTGCAATATCTGATTAAATAGCTAACATGTTCAATTATTTTTAGAAATTTTCCTGGCTAAAATTGGTCCCTCCTTTCTGTAAGCGATGTTCTAAAATGAATCCCTTTGAGAAACCTCAAAAAATGTGCTAAAATTACAAGCAAAAATCCCTAATGTGTCTACTTCACAGTGATGACTTTCAGCACGCTTTAGCATGTGCTTTCGTTTTGGCGGGTTGAAAAGTCTTCCCCCTAGTGTGGATAGCTTATTCAGGGGGATTCCAGTCTCCCATGAAGACAAAATACACGAGCACATCCAAGATTCATTATCGCTAGGAAGGAGAACAAAGGGAAATTTTGGTTGCTGTTTTCCCTCGTTTTTTACAGGTTTTTGTAAGGGGCTTTCTGCAGAAAATCTCATATTTCCACGGGAAGGAATGACTGATTAGAGATGGGTAAATTACTCAACCTAATTTGACATATTGGGCATAAAACAAGGCAGTTTTCAACATCATTGCTTTGATATTCAAGGAGCAAGATTTTTTCAAACGCCGGGCGTTTTTTTATTGACTCACCCGGTATTTATATATACATATATATAAAGTCTCCAAAATGGGCATGACAAAATACATTGTACCGCTGCTAAAGTCCAAAACCTTACATCATTGTAACCTTAAATCAACAAGTCTTTTAGAATACTTGGAGATCTGGATCTAGCCAGTCTTTGTCTTTCTTAGGGGCCGCAGACACATCGATATTTTCCCCAACAACGTCATTTGGACGTTTTAGGGGAAGAGGTTTTGCTCAAGACGTTTTCGAATTGAGATCTTACATCGAATCCCATGGGGGTCCTCCGGTACATCTTGGATAGGGATGCTCAGGTTACTTTTTTGGGTCTAAGATTTGGACAGAGCTTACTTTTTTGGATCAATCATTTGTACAGTTATTTTTTGGGTTCCTGAAGTTCTGCATTACTTTTTTGGGTCTCAAATATGGGTTCAAGTAAGACAATTGAGAAATGCATCTGCACAAACAAAATCTAAAATCAAGCAACATTACTAAATTCAAAATATTTTAATACTTCAGAGTATTTTGGATCAGAAAAAAATTTTTTGGGTATAACTTTGGGTATACATGTCAGTAACTTTTTGGGTTGATGCTTTGTGCCCCGCCCTGAGCACCCCTATCCTAAATATACCTGACTACCCCCCTGGGCATCGAGAAAAAGTTTTATAAAAATGTATCACAACCTGCAATATCTGAACGTTGTCTTTGTTGATTTTCTCTCACTGTCGATATGAACAGAATGTCGATACCTTGAATTGCCTAAAGTTTCATACCTTATCTCCCATAACACAAAAATATTTTTAATGTAGGAGTAGACTAACTTAATCAATTAGAAGCTGTTGTTTGATTGGTTGAATGGATTGATTGGACCTCAATGGACGTTCGTAGAACCATACAGCAATGAGGAAGCTTAGTTTGCAATTTTGAACTTGAGAACCTCAGTTCCTTTGATGATTGGTAACAGGCCGATATGCAACATACATTTCCTCTGTCTTTTGTGAGGCAATTGGAGGTGGTTTTTGGAAAGGATACATCAATTCAGAATACCATGCATGAATATGAAGTTGATGGCTGAACGTCCCGTTTCAAGATTTGAATTTTAGCTGCTTTTGCTAATTTGTTGCATGGGGATAAAAGTGCACGATGAATTTGCAGCTTCCTATGCAACATATCAAAGTAACGTATCAATGTTATCACAGGTGATTGTGTAAACAGTTAGAAATATCTTGTCTGACGTTCGAAGCACAAATTAGGAATATGAAGGTGATGGTTGAACGTGGTGTTGTGAAATTTCGAACTTCAGCTGCTTTGCTAAGTTGTTGCATGGGGATAAAAGTGCATGATGAATTTGCAGCTTCCGATGTAACGTAGCGCATAAAACTTATCACAGGTGATTGTGTTGACATTTTGAAATATCTTGTCTGACGTTCGAAGCACAAATTAGGAATATGAAGGTGATGGTTGAATTTGGTGTTGTGAAATTTCGAAGTTCAGCTGCTTCGCTAATTTGTTGCATGGGGTTAAAAGTGCACGATGAATTTGCAGCTTCCTGTTGCATGTATGAAATTTTTTGCAGGTGCTGGGGTGATTTGTTTCAAAGTTCCTGTCTGACGTTCGAAGCATCAAGCAAGAATGTGAAAGTGATACCTTGATGTGTAATTTCGAACTATATTACTTCAGCTGTTTGCTAATGTGTTTTGAAGAGATGAGGGGTGCAGAATATATTCTTCGTTTTTTAAGCAAGACATTCAGTTGATTTGAAGTGGTTCTGTTAATGATTGAATCATCTCTGCAGAAATCTGAAGAACAACGGACAAATGAGAAGGTGACCAATAAAAGGGCGACAGCCAAACCTGCAATTGCGCTGCTCATAACTTCAGTTATTTTGTTCATAGGTTTCGAAGCGACAAATGTGCATGATAAAGTCTTTGTTTCCAGAGCAAAGTAGTTAGTGTTTATTTGGTTATTGATTTACAAGTTGTTACGGCATCTCGCCAGTAGAAGTTACAGGTGCACCCTGACGTAAGAAGGTGATTGCTCATCGTGCCACTTTGATTTTAGAAGTTTACCTACTTTGCTACTGAAGTGATTCGAATGTAAGGTGCACCAAACATTCGTTGTCTCTCAGTCAAGTTGAACATGTAATCGGAAGCGGTTGCTTGATTGGCTGAAGCATCTGGGAAGACATTTGATGATAACGTCTCGACTTGTACCAAAACTTTGTAAACTGTATGGATCATTTTACAAATAACAACTGAAGAAACAGAGTTATTCACTGCAGGAAAGGGTAAAGATGTCCTCCTAGCTAAGGATAAAAGGAAGTGCACCAGAGACATTAGAAGCACTGACGATACAGTCAAGCCAAAGAATAAATAAGATAAAGTATTAATGCAGGACTGGAAAATCCTAGGAAAAAAGAACAACGATCTTCAAGAAATACAAGAACATAGTCAAACCAAAGTGTAGGCAAACACTACGCCACGACATCCTAACATACAAGAAGAGACATCGATAAAGGACAGGAACACATAAAAAGCATAGGCCAACATTGCAATAAGATATCATAGCGTGCAACTAAGAGATGAATTATAATCAATGGGAAAGCCAGGATCCAAAGTAAAGTAATAACATAGCAAAAGCAGAGCAAAAGCAAACATTAGACATCGAAAGATTTTGATGAGGTACAAGAACACATATGTTCATAGAAGGAAAGCAAGACAAGGAGCTAAAGTAAAAAGGACTTAACCAAAGCAAAGCATGAGGAAACACTATACAGCCAGGTATCCTAACGCGCAGCAATTGCCAATACTGAAAGAGGACAAGAAAATAAGACGAGTAGCTAAAGTAAATATAACACAGCTAAACCAAAGCATATGCAATCACTATGTATAAGGGGACTTCAACGTGCCGTGCTACAAGATCACATACTGATCCAGGGAAGGAAGCAAAGACAAGGAACTAATGCAAAAAGAACATAGCCAAACCAAAGCATGTGTAATCGCCATATAGCAAGGGATTTCAAAGTGCCGTCTAACAAGAACATATACTAAGCCAGGAGAGGAAGCCAAGACAAGGATTTAAAGTAAAAAGAACATAGCCAAACCAAAGCATATGCAACCACTATATAGCAAGGGATTCTAATGTGCCGTGACACAAGTACTAATACTAAGCAATGAGAGGAAAAGAAGACAATTAGCCACAGTAAAAAGAACACAGCCAACCAAAGCATAAGCAAGCACCAGATAGCAAAGGATTTCCAAGTGCCGTCTAACAAGAACACATACTAAGACAGGGAAGGAAGCCATGGCAAGGATTTAAATTAAAATTAGCATAGCCAACCAAAGCATAAGCAAACACCATACAGGAAGCGAATTTAACGTGCCACAAGAATACATGCTATTCTATTGCAAGAAGGCACGACAAGAAGCTGGGTAAAGTTGATATATCGAAATTAAAGCAAAGAAAGCAGTACAGAAAGATGTCCTTCCTTCCTAACATTCACAAATAATGTAATACGTAATGTCTAATCTTACGGTAACAACAACTGTTTTGTGTGTTCCACCACGACCAGCATATTTACTATTGTTCGATGTCTTACTTGCAACACCCTTACACTTCTTGATCATAAGAGTACTCGTAGTGCGCTTCAGATTATCATTACCAAGGCACAAGATTCTGCTATGCCTCTCAATATCAGATAACTTACAAATCCTAGGATCAGGGCTTATTGCCTTCATTGGCTTGGGCATACAACCAACTGTAACTTCTCAGTCGTGCCAAGTATTGCGTCAGATGCTTTCTGTGGTAGTAGCTCAGACTCATAGCGCTTCCAGTGGCTTTATACTCCTGTTAACAATTGAACGATACATTGCATGCATTTATAGCTTACGATTCTTCACGATTGTAACCCCTTCGAGAACAAGCCTCGCTATCGTTTCCGTGTGGGTAATCAGCATTTCATGTGGCTTATTATCACTGCCAACTGAAACTAACTACTCACAATTGGTATTGGGCAGGAATTTACGTGCCTTTTACGTCTATGTAATGACAACACTAGTGACTACCTTGGTCCTGATAGTCGTTCAGGCTCGCTTGTACAAACTGTCTCGGACAAAGTTGAAAGTTGTTCCTCACAATATGTTTGGTGCTCAGAAAGAGAAAGACGATTTGACAAGAAGACAGTTGAAATTGGGCTTTGCAGCAAGCATTGTTATCATTATGTACGTCGTGTGCATGCTGCCAGTGGCTTGTCTTCTTGTTTACTCTAGACTTAATCCAAAAAACGATGTTTATTCAATAAGAACAATTCTGGTGTTTCTCTCGTCAATGAACACATTCTTTGATCCGTTTGTTTATGGTCTTGGAATGGCTGATATGCGTCAAGGAATCAAAGGAGAATTTAGGAAGTTGAAGCAACCTGTCTGGCAATATTAACAACAAAGTGGTCCTTGATTCAAAGGAGAATCAAAGAGAAAAGGAGAAAAGTGAATCAAAGGAGAATTTAAGAAATTGAAGCAACGTGTCTGGCAGAATTGACAACAAAGTGATTTTTTATTTCAAGCAAGACTTCGTGGAAACCTGTTACATGACGATGACCACGATGACAAAAATTTTATCCTCGTAACTATCCTTAACAATTTGATGCAATTTTGTCGTGTCCTGTTCTCTTCCTGCGAATTATTGGCACTTTTTAATGGTTGCTGCATAGGAATGTCACTTTCAGTTTTTCTAAATTTTCTTGTTTCGTACAGTAGACTTTTTAATTTAATGACAATTTTTGGGTTGATGTGATTAATTCTAGGAAAAAACTTACCAACTGCTGGTACGAATAATCAACTGCTTTCCATATGCTGACGGTCGTAACAGCTGTAAGTTAGTTGAACACTCTGCGAATTTAGGCAAAAGCATGGCATTGTCGCCATTTTATCATCTAAAGACCATAAAGAGGCTACAGTTCTGGACATTAGTGTTCAGAATTTGTGGCAAGGCTTTAACTTTTCTTCTAGCGACCCCTTGGGCCCCTAATTTAACGTTGTTTGTGGACACATTTTCAATTCTGATACCACAATGACTGCTGATCACAAAAAAAAACAAACATTGAGATGGGGGAGGGGGAATTGTGAATTTTTAACTGTATTTGGTAGTGACGTCTGGGCAGGAAAGTCCCTTTTTTCTTAACACCTTATATCCAGGATTATAGAAGCAATTAAGAGATAAGAATGTAATAGGGCAGTCCCACTTTTGTTGACCGTGATGTCAGAAAAGCACAGACTCTTTGCAGGGAGCATTTGGGAATAAATAGAGCAGGTACTGGAACCTTATCAACCAATCAAGTCACACCGTGTTGTTGGAGCAATTCTCAGATTTCCTTGTCCACGAAAGTCTGCTTATTAGTTGCGTGATCGTCCTTCACTTAACCCTATTTTTAACCGGGTGAAAAAAGCGATTTTCTACTGGAGGGGGGCGTTCTTGGCGCCCGCAATCATTTTCGCAACTATAATAGCTATAACAATGAACCTTGCACTGTGTCATAATCAAACAAAGGAGAATTAAAAAAATAGTATCATTTAATTTCTAATCACATGATTGGTTGCTAGACAACCAAGAAAAGGTCAAATTTTGACAAAATTGAGCTATTAGCAAACAAGATAGATTTCTATTCGATAACTGGTTATTAAAATAGTCTAAAAACTATCCAAATACTTTGAAATATTAAAGGACATCAAAGGCACCGTCACATTTCATGGACATAGAAAAGAAAACGCTGCGATGAAAGTTAAGTAGAAACTGCGATGAAACTGGCCACCACTAAATTTGAAGGCTTCAGTCACATGTGCAGGGTTTACAAAAATCTCGTAAAGCCCCTTTGAATAACTTCCTGAAATCAACAGTTACTTACCACTGCTTTGTATCAGTAGATAGTTGAAGTTTTGGCTATCTTTTGAGTTGCTGCATGGTCACTACGCTATGATTGCTTATGGGATTCTATTGTTTGCAAAACGACTCGTGTATTCGTCGTTCTGATTTTGTGTTCCTAAACAAATCTGGAACTAAAACATGGACTCATGGATTTAGAAAAACTTCTCTTAACCTGTGATTCAAACGAACAAATCCGTTGAATTACCCTTGAAAGCCAGGTAGCTACAATCTTTGCCAAAACTCTTGAAAAAAATCGCATATTTTCCCACTTCTCTTCCCCTTCCCCCTTACAATGTTGGTTTCTTGTGTGATTACGCAGTAGGTTAGGACACAACCAAGCAGCCGAATCGCTTTCCTTCAAGTCTGGTGATCATATTCTTGGACCAACATTGTTCAGGGGGGCAGGGGGTGCGGAAAAAAGCAAGATGTGAAGTTTCCCGTGATATATTTTGTATCGTCAAGCAGACGAAAAAGCAGCAAAAGGAAGTTTTTTCAAGTTGTTTTGGCAAGGATTGTAGCTCACTGGTGGTGCATTCCAGACATGGTTTTTAAGGGCAAATATCAGCATACGTAGCATAAAAGATTTCAAATCTTTAAACAGCTGGGTGTAAAATTCTATGACCTATTTCTTTGAACTGAATGGCCTCAAAGAAACTTCAGCTATTTGCAGTAAATCTGCCGTTGGACTTTTATGAAATCTTCAGTCTTTTCAGAATTACAATGTTTTTCTTCTTTCTTAAGAATTCGAGAAAATTTTCGAAAAAAACTTACAACTATCGGAATTTCTAAACCTGTTGAGGAAAGATCAAATAATTTTTAAGAAAACCATAGTTTATGGATGCCTGCAGTATGGTAGGAAGCAAAACCGCTTCACTCTTCTGGTTTGTGACTTAGGAATTCGACGAAGTCACATCATAAAATGAGCTGAAATATAACATTTGCTGTAATTTCGACAAATATTCAAGATTTCTGAGAAGTCAAACGGCAGAATCATAGAAAAGTGGCTTAAAGTTACTTTAAAGTCATTTAGTGTAAAGAAATAGGTCACTGAATTTTACACCCGCCTTTTTGCACTAATTTAAAGAATTGGAACCTATGCTAGCATACGTAGAACAGACAACAATGATATATCTACACATCTGCAAGACTTATGACGACGAGTCCCATGTATCCCTGCAGTAAACGTTGCTCAACAGGGACTCATAATGAATCCATGAAAAATCTGACCTTATTTTCTGCAATCATCAATGGAATTATGATGGAATCACTGCTTCGAATCTCGAACCTCGTGGGAATATCATCAATTCTTCAATCGAAAATTCTATCGCATTTCCCGTAACCATAGCTATTCTCAAATCTCGCAATCTGCTTGGTACTCTAGGAAGCGTAGAGTTTGGGCCTAAATAGGGTCAGCTTTTTCAGAGTAATATCATGAGTCTTTGTTGGCCAAAGCGCCATCATCAAGTCCGTGGAGCACAGAGAAACAAGGGACCCTAGGTCATAAGTGTAAGGTATTCATAGCTTCAAATGGCCACGCGACATCTCAAAAGATAGCTAAGCCCATCAGTTACATGCTAATATTAGTTTGTGTTCATTCATAACATTTACTCTCTTCTGAAAGTTAGGCATGATCTAGCTCGTGAAATATTTTTAGGTCACCTTGTGATCCTCCAGAGTCATCAGAACACCAATGTTCATATTTCTTTGTCGGAATATGGTGCATGAACATCCATGCTTATGTGACTCCCTATTACTAAGATTTGTTTCCTTTCAGCCTGGAAAGTTACTCCCATCTGCTCATGCAATCGACAGAGAGTACAGGTAAAGTTATTTGTATTCATTACTTACGATTTTCATCACTCATAAAGCCAATCCTGCAGTCTTTGGTTAGAGATGATACAGCTCTAAGAGCCCCTTCCAAATCAGCCACTAGGCTAAAGGGTCATTTTCCTGAGGTGAGTCAAAAAACTTAAAGCATTTGGCAGGCTATGGAATAAAATGTGTGAGACTGATGTTCAAAACTAAAATATTAATGTGTCAGTCAAAGGCAAACTTAGATGAGAAAGTTTGTTTGGCACAATCACTTATCATTTAAACCCAGATATTAGGAAAATGGTAGAAAATGTGAAGTTTTGGAACAAGGATTCCACATTCCATTCTGCTCTATGATGTACTTGTATTTGAACTTGAAATTCTATTTCTTAAACTGGCAATGTAAACTTCAATGCCACATAAATCATGGACTAGAATGGAACGTGCAATTCTTGACTCCCATACAAACCCCTTACAGAGATTTTCTGATTCTTGGATCTTAATGATTTTTTATTTTACTAAACCAAATGTTCTCATCTAAGCTTGCCTTTGACTGATAGATTAATATTTTACTTTGAATATCGGTCACATACTTTTTATTCCATAGCCCGCCAAGCGCGTAAACTTTCTTGACTCACCCGGGATACTGAAATATGAAATATGAAAAACATAGGAGTTTTATCAAGCTCCCTTGTATCTGTGAATTTCGTGAAATTTAGATAGCGAACAAGACAAAGTAACAATCTATGGTTTATGCATCAGACAAAGTAACAAACTCTGCTTTATGCATTTGTTGATTGCCGATAATTTTCTGTAGAAAATGCGATTCGCAAAAGATACCAAGGATTTTCATGAAATACGATGGAAAGGGCATCCAGAGCGTCGCCTTCTACAGTAGAAACCCACGTAAAGGAACATGTTTTTATAAAAACCTAACGGCTGAAATTTATATGCTAAATCCCCTCGTATGCTAAATTCATATGCTAAGTAAGAGTCCCCCTCCCAGAGGCTGAAACTGGGGGAGCTTCTTATATGATCCGGGGGGGGGGGTACTCCCATACTTGACTTGACGGGATGTGCCGCTCAACAGGGTGTCCTTTTACGGTAAAAATTACGCGACAGGGTGTTCTTTTCTGATAAAAATTATGCGACAGGGTATTACAGTTACGAAAAGTATGCGATAGGGTATCATGTGGAAGGATGCCTTTTAGAGTTCTCTTGAAACAATGGATTTTGGCAAAATTTTTATGCGACAGGGTATACTTTTGGGCCATTTTTATGCGACAGGGTACAGGGTGTGGAGAGACTTGCCGCACACCCCCGTCACTTCCCTAGTCAAGTACCTCCCCCCGGGTTATATGGTAGGTTCTAGCCTAAACAAGAGCTGTAACATTAAAGATGTTCGCAATAATTCTTTAGAATTATCAAAAACCTTTTCAGAATTATTATGCTGAAAGACAGAATCAGTGTGTGCAAGGCGTTTACTGTATATAAGAACCTTAAAAACCTTGCTGGCTGGAAATAGAATAACAGTCATTTAATTAAGAATCTATTCAGGCTTTGCTTTTTCTTTTTTAAATATTTTCTTTTAATGTAAATTATTAATTTTTGTAAATAGGTTTTAACATTATGGTTTTTGTAATTAGGTTTGAAGTATGTATTTCCTTTTTTAGATTTTAGATTGTATTGTAAATGTTTTTATTGGAGGGTCCCTTGAAAAGCAACTTTGTTGAAGGGCGGCCCTCCCTAGATGAAATGAAATAAAAATGAAAAATTCAGGCTGACCATGAGAGACATATGTGACCTAGGCTCTTTTATGCAGGTTTCTACTATATGGTTCAAACTAAGTATAGTTTCCTTACACGTTGACTGAAAGTTTTATCAAAAAGGCCAAGGCAAATCCTCTTTCGTTGGACGAATAACTTGAAAGCACTTTTTTCTTCTTTGAAATTTGCGCTTGAAATGGGTGAGTTTTACTGTGGAGGCCTAGATCTGAAGAACAGCACGTCAGAAACGGGATTTCCTAGCTGTAAAACTGAAAAAACAAGTATATAATCTCTCAAGAGAAGCCAATTTGCACAAAAAATAAGGTAACTATAGAGCCAGAAATTCGAAAACAAGGCAGCGTAGCGTTGCAGTACCAGTTGCCGTCCTAACACTGACAGACGATGTCGGTAGTCTCCCCCACTACTTATGAACGTCTTGAAACTTTATAAGTAGTTGAAGCTATGTTTCACATATTGTCTTAGTTCACTAAATATTCATTGTACTTATATTGATTTCAAATATCATTGCCAAGGGTCATGCGAGGTTTGATGCAAGCTGGTGTTCCTGTGCCAAACTGCTTGGATATTTGTCTCGATGAAAGGTTAGTCACATTTTTATTCTTGCGTGATCCGCATATTATAGGATGTAGTTTTTGAAAGATTTGGAGATGTATTAGTTTTGCAACATCGCTTGTTACTTGGGGAATAATACCACCGACTTAGCAAAGTAATTTTTTATCTCAGTTGATATCAGGCCATGAAAACCCATCTGACCATGCGACCAGGCTATCGCAGGAATGATCAGTTCACAATGCCCTGCAGGAATTTTCTCGAAATATATCTTTCTTCGTGTATTATGCACTATTCTCTCATATTTCATAATGAAAATAACTTAAATGCAATGAAGCAAGTTACCGAGCATAGACTGTATCTCATGTACAGTAATATGAATATTACATGCATCATGTGGGATGACTGGCCGAGTGGCTTGTACAGTCTTCGTCAGGTGACTGAAGTTAAGCTTGGTCGAGTGAGGTCAAGCTCCGGATGGGTGACCTCGGAGGCCTGACCTCGCAACTCACCTCGTCGTCCTTCGGAAGGGACGTTAAACTGGGGGTCCCATGCTTGGATGCGGCTTGCAAAGTGGGCCTAAATTAGCTTTCAGTAGCTAGAAATCCTGACAAGCCCACTCAAAAAAAAAACAAACATGAGATAAGCAGATAACTTTACTTTCCTCATGCCCCTTAGAAATCATCGATAATTTTGTTCATGGGGTTCCGACATAATTAGCTCTAAACTCCCTCCAAGTTATTTTTCGCGAATTTCTTTTGCATTTATAGAATACCAGTATACTCACAGAAAAAAGGTGGTTTCTGGAGTACCCTTTAGGGCGATTGAATACTATGATTTAGGGCACCTCTTATAAGACAATTATAGTCAATCGTTGAAACATGGCCTCGTTAAGGATGCTGTATGTTTTCACTTTTGTGTTCTTGCAGAATCTTTAAGCATTAGCTTTATTTGGTCGCAGGAAGAGAAATATTTTTTAATGCCCTGGTTGATATATTAGCTAACACTAAGAATCTGGTTTAAAGAATCTGCTGAATTGATGGCAAAACTAGAAGCTTGCAAACGTTATGGCGTCTTTTTACTCACCGATACATTAAAACTGCGTTCACACGATGCCGGCACATTTTGAAAACGGTGAAAAATGTGACGGATAGGCCTCCCGTTCACAAGAAAACGGCGCATTTTTTGCCGGCAGATTTTGAAAACGGTAGATTTTGAAAACGGAACTCTAACCGGCACATTTTGGAAACGGCATCGTGTAAACACCTGAAAATGATGAAAAATAGAACATTTTTAGACCCTTTTGGAACAAGACTGGTCGATTCTTAGGGTGTAGGTAAACTTCTTTGGCATCATAGTCTTGCAACGAGTTTTAGCCGTCTAATTTCTTACCGTCTTGAAATTGTTCCTGTATCGTGTGAACGCTAGCTCAGGTTTTGCAGCCGTCACATTTTTCACCGTTTTCAAAATGTGCCGGCATCATGTGAATGCAGTATAATTAATCTGTTTGTTGTCAGTGTGCTTGGAACGCAGTTCTATTTAATGGACTATGTCAGAGGAAGACTGTTTAAGAATGCAGCACTACCTGATATGGAGCCAAGTGAGAGAAAGGTTTGTTTACGAGTTTTCGTACAAAATTCTATAAATAAAGGTGCAATCTGAGCCATCAAATAACACCGTTGCTTTTTTATTAGACCCTCACCAGCCTGTTTATTTCTTCTCAAGAAGGCTGTTGTTTGTTGAAAGGGCTGTAAAAGATTTTTGTAAACAATCTTAGAGTGCGAGACAACCGCGCACATGAATGAAGCCTTCAGACTTAATTACGCCCTGTTTCATCGCAGCTTCTGCATAAGTTTCATTGCTGTATTTTCTTGTTTGCCGCTATGAAATGTTATTGAATTATTGATATCAGTTAAAGCTTTCAAATTTGAGGCGTTAGAAAAAATTAAACAAATCCTTCCCCAAAGTTTCGATTACCGAGGTCGTCGGGGTTACTTGGATGATTATTTTCTACGCGAAATTGCTATGTGTTGCGTTGTGTATAGCCTAAAGACATTCGATGACATGACACGCAGTGCCACACAGAAATGATGGGTTGTACAGCCCCGTTGATTAATCTAAGGGTGTGTTTGATTGGCGCCAATTCTGAAAAAACGGTAGACTTGGAAGACTCGGAATTTGTGTTTGATTGACTACCAAATTCCGAAAACGGCAGGTTTGGCAGGTTTGGAAGGCCTACCGAACCTTCTGCTCCAACAGGCGGAAGGTTTGGCAGACTTTCCAGAGATTCTCGTTTTCATGTGCAAAACTTTGAAAACGAGGCAAATTTGCTCGTGCTGCTATGGCAATTGAGTCAGTTCAGGCTTTGTTGCCAAGCACCAGACTCGTCTTCGCGTTTTTCATCTGGAGACCTCGTTTTCGCCAAGCCGAATCTGAAATCTGCTGTTTTGAAGAATTTTGTGTTTGATTGGGCACTGTGTTTCCGTCTCTGCGAAGTCTATCATTTTGATTATTTGGTAGGTTTGGAACTACCAATCAAACACGCCCTAAAAAATCCAAGAACTCCAAGGCCACTTTATCGTGGGCTCTTGCTGTTTGTTGAAACTAACTGCTTTGTAGGTAATGACTGGAAGCTTTATATGCCAGCGCGGGTTTGACTCTTTGATTTATATGGCATTTTCTTATCTTTCAAGGCAATTTACTCAGAGATGAATAAAGTTTTATGCAGAATCCACTCGGTAAATCCTGATGCAGTTGGTCTTGGAGATTTTGGCAAGAAAGGTAACTGTTTCAGATTGTAAAAGGGACTGTTCTTGTGAGTTTTTGATACCTTTTAATCCTATAATTCGCCCATTCCACTTATAGAAAGTCAACCACATTTGTCATATAGTAATGCCACCACAAACTTACTTCATCAAGCCAACATAAGTAGGACTTTGCGCTAAATATGATGGCGAGGAAGTTTTGCTAAGATGGGCTGCATTCTTCAATCAATCTTTATTGAATCATTGAATACTCGTAAATTTGATAGCATTTCTGCTTGTTAAGATTTAACTAGCCGCCATACTCGCTATAATCATCTATTGACATAGTAACTTATTCATAAAATGTGCATTTAAATTCAACATCCTTTCTATTGTGGTATTAATGAATAGAGTGAAGCGGAAGCCTAGAGCCCGCTAATCAACATGCCTTCTGTATTTTGTTGGCTTTCAAGTATTCTTTGCGTTGCCTTTATATGAAACTAAGTGAATTGTTTGTTGTTATTCTCACTTTGTAGCCTGCTCGCGTATCCAAACTCTCACAACACGAAGGTTTTTAAGGCACTGTGGTGCAGCAGTATAATCCTCTGACTCTGGAGCCAGGGTAGCCAGGGGGACAGAATTCAATCCGAGGTGGAGCCCAATCACTTTAGCGTCATGGCAGGGGGTCATGGACTCGAACGGGTCTTCCTTATTTCTATGACCAACTTCTAGCTCCAGAACCCGGCAGTGCACCTCTTGGAAGCCATCAAACTAAGGTCCAACATTGTGAATGTTGCTTTACCGTACTTTGCTTTGCTTTGCTTTACTATGCTGTGCTATGTGTGACAATGGGTGGGTTATCACAAGGTATGTTGACTGATAGGCTAAACGTTTCATTTCTTAAAACCCTTCATTTACCAGCGCAGAAATATGCGATTATAGACGAGGAGGTCATAGACGCGTTCCCTCTGCACTGTATCTAATAGTTGTGAAGTCTACCACTTCTGAATCTCTACAGGGAACTACATAAGTCGTCAGATACAACGGTGGAGTGCTCAATATGAAGCGAGCAAAACCCATGAGATTTCAAGCATGGATAAACTTATGAAATGGCTGCCTGAAAATTTGCCAGAAAAGGAGTCAATCACAGTAGTACACGGAGACTTCAGGTAATAAACTCAAAAAGAAGAGCTATGTTTATCAATCTGAAAAGTTCTCAACTCAGTTCTGTCCTGGAGTTGACTGAGTCAAGAACAAACGAAGTCGCGTCGTAAGTGTTATAATTACAGTGGTTACACCCAAAGAATACATGACTTGGACCACCTCCCAGTTTCTGAAACAAACAAATAAAATAAACGAAGATGTGTAGACCTATGACCAAGAGTCTCTTGTTTTCTGTGCTCTTTGGCTGACTTGATGATGACACTTCGCTCAACAGAGAATCATAGTATTAATCTGAAAAACTGACCCTATTTAGGCCCAAACTATGCGATTCTTAGAGTGCCAATCAGATTGTTAGATTTGTGAATTACTATGCTTAACGGGCAAATTTGATAATATTTGATTCGATTGAAGAATTGAAAACATTCCAATGGGATTGAGATTCGAAGCCGAGATTCAATCATAATTCGATTGACGATGGCAGAAAATAGGGTCAGCTTTTTCACTGTTTTAGTAGGGGTCCCTGTGGAGCAAGGTTTACCGCAGAGATACAAAGGACTCAGCATGATAAGTCTACCAGACGTGTAGATATATGACCAGACGTGTAGATATATGATTCTTCCTTGTTATATGCTCATGTTTGCCCTTAGAAATGGTGTCTGGAATGCACACCCAGCGAGTTAGCTACTTGGCTTTCAGGTCGACTTTTGTGGCTTTGTTCGTTTCGAATCATTTATGGAGGGAAATTCTTTTGTATGGGATTGCTAACTGCTTTGAATTTTGATGTCAATCAAAAGGAACTGATATTGTTCATTATTTTACAAGATTTGTCATTGTTCACTAGATCCATTCTTTTTATCCCATAGAATTGACAACTTGATATACGACGAAAAGAACCCAAAGGTATTGGCTGTTCTCGATTGGGAATTATCAACGATCGGTGACCCCATGTCCGATCTTGCATACAACTGTATTGCACAGTATCTTGGGCCGAAATTCCCAATAATGCCTGGGTTTGCTGGCACAGATCTCAAGGCACTGGGCTTACCAACGGCTGAAGAATATATGGCAGAGTACTGCAAAAATATGGGTATTGCACCAGTGAAACAATTAAACTTCTACTTGGCTTTTTCCTTCTTTAGAATAGCAGCTATTTTACAGGGAGTCTACAGCAGATCCCTTAAAGGTAGGCATATGTTTACTATGTGATGAATGGTGGTTGACCCAAAAAACTTTACGATCCAGGTCGCACATAGCTTCCTGAAAAAGATATCAGCATGCAGCGTAGTAGCGTAGTCGTGTTTTGATACGTAGCTTGATGATTTTAAGTCATGACCACCCAACAAAAGGCCACTTTCAAATATGTGGTAACTCGTTCACTTTCCACACTTCCCGGCGGGAGGGGGGATGGTACATAACTTTTGGATGGACGGGGGTCTGCCGACTCTTAGAAAGGTATCCTCTTCTAATTACCGAAACTTACTTTCATGCCCACTTTTATGATTAATTTTGGCGGAAAGCTACCCATTTTGATTTTTTGCAAATCTTAGCCATACATGTTTCAGGATAATCTGCCGAAAAAGGACCCTTTTTTACAGAATTTTTGTCCCAAAATCCACCCATATATGTGGCACATACCAGCACCCTCGACATGTTATGTACCTCCCCCGGGGCCTATCCTCTCCTTTCCTATAAAGTTTTAGAAAATATGAAAAAAATCGAATTCCTAAATTAAGTGGGAGCTTAAACTTTGAACAAGGAACAGAGGCTGATCATTTGGCAAACAAGAGATTTCCCGACGACTTCAAATCCATCTCTACATAAATTGTTCACGAAATGTTGACTGGAAAATAATAGCAATTGTTTCATTCCAAATAAGGAACGTAGAATTAAAAATTTTCCTTCAATCTGGTTTTTGGGACGAAATTCATGGCTGAAAGTGACCATTTACCTACTCAAAAGATAGCCAAGCCTTTCATCTAAACGGTGATGCAAAGCACTCATTATTTACTGTTGATTAACTGGTGTAGTATTTTTGGGTCACCCGCTAGTAGATATAAATATACTAGTAATGACATTTGTTTGTGAGTGTGGCGTTTTGGGCACTGGGAGCAAACTGCACCAACATATGGAATGGAATAAATTAATTGGCCTTTCTTATTCTGTTGATAGCACAAGATGCCTTTACCGCCCCTCCCACCTTTGATGACACCACCTCTGACGGTTTCGTTATTGTCTGATAGAAGTAGGTTACTTTCAACTTACTCCGACTAAGTTTAACGTTAGATTTTATTCCAGCAATTCGTATCTTTACCTGAGATGAAAAAATTTTGCAGGACAAGCAAGTCAAGAAAGTGCAAAAGAAATAGGCCTACTAGCCGAACATGTTGCTGATATTGGATGGAAAATAGCCGTAAAAGAGCAGATAAAGCCAAAAATTGAAAAGATCAGTCAAGTGGCTCGTGACAAGGAAGATTCCATCAAAGGTACATTAGCCTGTACCTTGTGAGTTTTGTTATGCATTACCGTTGTCATGTTTTTAAATAACTGTAAGAAATTATTACAAAAAATAAGAAAGAGATTGTTTATGTATCGGGTGAGTCAAAAAAAATTCAGGCATTTTTGAGGGCTGTGGAATAAAAGGTATATGACCGATATTCAAACTTAAGGTGTTAATCTATCACTCAAAGGCTAACTTAGATGACAAAATTTTCTTTGGTGAAATCAAACATCTTTAAGACCCAACAATAATCAAAATGCTTGTAAAGGGTTTGTATGGGTATCGAGAATTCCACATTCCATTCTGGTCCATTATTTATGTGGCATAGAAGTTTACATTGCCAGTTTGAGATGCTGAATTCGAATTTCAATAGAAGGTAAATCATGGACCAGAATGGAATGTGAAATTTTTGTTCCCAAACATGCCCTTTACCAGCATTTTTCTAATTTCTGGGTCTGTAAGATGAGGGATACTACCAAACAAAATCTTCTCATCTAAGTTGACCTTTGACTGATAGATGAACATCTAAGTTTTGAATATCGGTCACATACTTTTTATTCCACAGCCCTCCAAACGCCAAAACTTTTTTTGACTCACCCGGTAGATACTTATTGCTCTGATTATTATGTATTTGTAGGATGATCACGATCTCAACAAATTTCTACGCCAGATTTACAGCAATTTACCGTTATATGGAAAGCAAAATATAATTGAATTTTACGCCAACCTTTTCTAAGGGCCTGTTTATATGAGGAAAAACGCCTCACCTGCCAGACCCGGAGCTAAGAGGTGAGATTCCACCTTCCAATAGAATCATTTGTATTTTCATTTCACGTCTACATGACGAACACAACACCACCGATATAATGAAGTCCCACCTCAATAGAGGTGGGATCTCACCTTGGTGAGGTGAAATTTTTCCATATAAACGAAACACCACCGGTATGGTGAGGTGAAGTGAAATTATTCGTTGATTCTCATTGGTCTGTTCATTCTGATTTTATGGAAGAGAGACTTTGCTCCACTTCGCCTCTCAGCCACGGGGCTGACAGGCGAGGTGAAAAGTCTCATATAAGCAGTGACTGAAGTTTAGCTCGCTTCTCAGCCCCGTGTCTAACAGGTTAGGTATTTTTCCTCATATAAACAGGGTCTAAGATTTGAAAGACCTGAACCCTAAATGACATTAAAACTGCCACCTCCGTCTGTTCCTTCAAATCATACATCAAAAAATGGAATGGAGAGAATTGTCGTTGTAGGAAATGTAATTTGGGTATTTTAAGCATTACTTAGTGGATCTGATGAACTGTAATTTCTTGTTTTTTTAAATAGTTGGTCGTCATTAGCGCTTGAAGTAGAGCTATTCAAAGAATACCAACTTCAAAGAATTTGTGATAAAATAATAAAATAGCTTCCGGGGACTTATCCCTGCTCCCCTCCGTGGGGCTCATTTCGCTTCGTTTGTAGCCCCTATGACGTGACTGTATAGGGCCCAAAGAAGACAAGTTCCAAGCGGTCGAGTGCCTCTGTATGCCTCTGTCTTTGACAACCTTAGTAGTTGTTATGATTGCTGAAGAGACTTTTTGACACGGGGTATAGTCGGGGATAACAGCTGTAGTCGGGGATAACTTTTATTTCATTTTTACGTTCTCTTTTATTGCCTTAGGTTTGTATGATATTAGGTTATGTCAGTAGTTCTTTTGTTTTGTTAATTATTTTGATCTTTTAAACAGGTCAGGTTGAAAAACGTATATATTCATGAACCTTTTTAAACCTGTATAAGTATCATAAAATTAAATGAATTGAAAATGAATAAAATTAAAAGGGTAATATGCGGGCACGCTACATTTTGGACTATCTGAAAATCAAATTTCCTTGTATGTAGGTACTATTTTGTTGCTTTCGCCAAGTATGAACTGATTTAATGTACAGTTTTGCGTTTCAGTTGACGAACAGTGTGTTTGATTATGAGTCGTAGCTATGAGTTTCCGGGAACCTTTCAATAGCAATAACTAAGGCCATTTATGATAAGGCTATCAGCAAACCTTGAACCTCTGCTATTTTCGTCATCATTCTTTAGAATTGCTACCAATGAATGCATCGCAGTTACGCCCGAAGGCAAAGCAGTTGTTCAAGAAGCTAGAAGAGTTTATGAAGCTAGAAGTGTTTCCAAATGAGAAAGAAGTTCTCGGCGAGAGATTTGGTGAGGACAGATGGCAACCACATCCAAAGTTAGAGGAACTGAAGGTAACAACAATGAAATTCATTGTGATATGGCTCCAACACAAGCAACTAGTTAATTCCAAATAGCACCACATCTTTGTCCCGTAGCCTGTGTGCAAAGCGGCCAATAGTCTTGGAACACCTTTGCTGATTTTGCCTTGTTTTGCGATTTCCTCTTCTCCCCCTCAGAGCCATGTTATTCTTTGTTGATAGGATAGAGCTGAGAGGTCGGTTTGTGACTCTGCTGTAATGCTGGGACAATAACCTTTGAAGTTTCAGGGGGGGGGGGTGGTTATTTAAACCTAATCGCTAGTGTTAGAAATGTGGATTATCAAGAAATGGCCTTAATGTTCCGAGAACATCTGGCAGGAGGCATTGAAGATATTGTGGTGTAGCTGTGTAATCCTCTGACCAGGTGGCACCTATAACTCTGAAATACAACTTCATGGGGCACAAAGCTAGAAATATTCAACAAGAGAGGTCGTCATGTCCCATTATTTTTCCTGTCCAGATCATCAGATGACTGCTGATGGCATATTAGAGTTACATAGCATGTGAAAATCCGTTGCAAAGTCTATTCATCGAAATACTGTGAAGAATCATTGTATTGACTTGCTTTTAATTACTTTGTCATTGGTTTTCAGGAAAAAGCCAAGGCAGCTGGTTTGTGGAATCTATTTATCCCTCTGGAAGCTGATCCTGAACAGAAATACGGTGCTGGCCTCACCAATGTTGAATATGCTTTTCTTTGTGAATTGATGGGCAAGGTCATCTTCGCTCCAGAAGTAAGTCATTCAGACTTGTCTAGAGTTGAGAATCTTGCCCAGAAATTTGCCTGGGTTTGTTTTGCCCAAGTTGTTTTTGAAATTCTTTTTTCATTTTGAGTAATTTTGGTGCTGAAATATCTTTTTCTATATAACAACATTTCTTCTCCCATCAGTTAAGTTTAATTTGAAAACGAAGAGCAAGAATTGCGCCGATCATCATTTTCATATATTTCATTCCAATTGTGACAAATCCAAGTATTAATATTAGTAAGACAAATCCATTTGAGACAAATCCATGTGACGGGAAGATTAGAAGACTAGGCCATATTTATAGTTATTTACGTTTCGAAGCAAACTTGCTTCATCATCAGAATGTCAAGTTTCCAAAAGCACTAGGCTAAATTTATATCGATAAAGACAATCAACTACCAAAAATGCGTTTCTTTTAACAAATCATAAATAATGAGGTACGCCCAGGGGACAATACCTAAAACAAAGCTGAGGGAATAGAAGATTGCTGAGAGTTATGTGACGGATGATCGCGCAAAGCAGTTAAGTTGATAAACTGTTTGGTCTAGTTTACTCTCTGTGGTATGCTTCCGTTAGATAGAGTGGGGCTGGTCGGTTTCATCAGGAATTTAAAACTTTATCATACAGCCACCAACGTTCCATTTAAAGTAAATTTTTTCTTTCTATTTTTTTTAGTAGTTACGTGTAGTTTATGTGCGTTCTTTGTCTTTCAAGTCATCACGTGTAGTGGACAAATGCCTGCACAGAACATGAGCGAAAGGACACAGACTGGGTGATCGGGCTTAAGCTACCCTCGTAGTGGTTTAGCTTTGACATACTTTATACAGTTTGCTATTAATATGTAATGATGTAATGAATACTTACTCGTGTTCTTCTCTGTCGTATCTGAACCTTGCAATTACTGCCAAATACAGCAAGTACCGGAGCTAGATTCCCCTTCCATGAAAAAAGCATGGCGACTTTCTTGTCGACGGTTTGCAAAATGTGTTCTCGCTCCTCCGTATTTTTCAAAAGGTGTGTGCAGAAGAGCGTACTTTTGAAAGCTGAGTGTGGAGGAGCAAAAATATATTTTGGAAACCGTCAACAGGAAAGTCACCATGTCTTGTCATGGAAGGGGAACCTAGCTCCGGTACTTGCTACATTTGGCAGTAATTGCAAGGTTCAGATACGACAGAGTAGGGCACACGTAAGTATTCATTACACCACTACATATCAATTGCAAACTGAATAAAGTACGTCAGTTTAATCACTACGAGCGTAGCTTAAGCCCGATCATTCAGTCTATGTTCTTATGTTCATGCACTGAGGTGGCTCAAAGGACACTCGCAAATGGGTGAAATTATGACCAGATGGCAAAGCAATCCAGAGAAAAATACTAACCAGACCAAACAAGTATCGTACAACTGTTGACAAAGTTCAAGCAAATCAAAATAGCTCGTGTTCCAGGCTATCAGAATGGGCCGCGCTCTCCTCAGTCCAATTCTCAAATTGCGAAAACGTCTATTCTGAAAATGATAATGATATAAAAAATGCTCTTTCTGGAATTATGGTTTAGCTACCTTGTGGATAGAAGTTCCCTTCGATCCATTCAGTTCAAAGAATTAGGCTATATCATTTTACGCATGAGATCCGATCCCTATGGCCACTTGGTCCCTCACTGACCCATTTTACCCCCATAATACAATTTTCCATGATTTTCTCTACTAAGCTGACATGCTTTGTTTGCTTCAGGTATTCAATTGCTCTGCTCCAGATACGGGTAATATGGAAGTGCTCATCAAGTATGGCACTGAGCAGCAGAAGGTATTTGCTGTTTATTATACCATATAGTACATTAAATAGGTATAAGGCAGTACAGCAAGGTCGTAGCTTTGCTAAGGGGCTAGCGATTACCCCTCTGCAAGCATGGCTGACAGTTCTAGTCATTAAAGGCATTGAGCCATGGTAAATAGACCGCGTATACCCACTTTGAACAAATTGCTGAGTCATGATAATAGCCTTCGTCAATCCGATTGGCTGTTATTCAAACTGCACACATGATTTTGTAACCTCGCAATTGGCAAATCAGACAAACTTTTTATGTCTTATCACATGAAGACAAACTGATCATATGAAAACAGACAGATCTCCAGCAGAGAATTGTTATTTACCATGACTCAATGCCTGTAACATGCCGCTTAGGCTTAGCTACCACGGCTCATTCTGCAAAGTTCTGCATGTTCTTTCCACAGAAAAGGTCAAATTCATAGGGATGAGCTGTCAGTAGGAGGTGGTCAGGTTGACTTCGGCGATAAACTTCTTGTGTAGCATTGGCCATGTATACATTCACGTGGCTTCTTGTCTAAGAATTCTTTTAGAATACCTATAACTTGTTAAGAATTTTCGTTGAAGAAAATCTGCAGCATATGGTGCAAGATTTCTTATTATTAAGATGTTGTGTGAAGAATTCCTGCAAGTTCTTAAAAAGTTTTGAGAATTCTTATAATGTTAACGTGCAAATGGTCTGTGCTGCAGGTTCTTCGACCGGACGAACTATTTTGATCTATTTTCACATGCCAAAGATCTTAGCAAAGAACTCTCGACAATATCTTTTTGAGTTTGACCTAGCTTTGCTAAAATAAGTGGGGCTTCGTACTCTTTACAGTTTTGTAGTACGTGGCTAGTTTTAATTTTTGCCTTTTTCTTAAGGAAACATGGTTGAAGCCACTTCTAAATGGAGAGATTCGATCATGTTTTGGAATGACGGAGCCAGCTGTAAGTTGTGCTCTTTAATTTATCTTTTCTTGATCATGTGGTCACTGCAAGAAATATTTAAATTTCCCAATAGCTTTTGCATGGAAATTTAGGGAAAACGGACAGTTTTCTCTGATAAATTGAAGGGGAATGGAAAGTTTTATTTCCCTCTTAGGAAACTATTAGGAAAGTGTCCGTTTCCCCAAAATTTCCAGCACAAAGAACATTGGGGAATTTGACCATCTTTTGCAGTGTGTTTATATGCTACATCATGAGGACAAGTGTTGTAACCTTATAGACTTGTGACGATGAATCTCTTGTTTCCCTTTGCTCTTTGACTTGAAGATGGCGCTTCAGTCAAGAGAGACTCATAGTATTACTCTTAAAAACCTGGCCCTATTTAGGTTCAAACTTGGCAATTCTTAAAGTGCCAATCAGATTGCGAGATTTGGCCAAGAACAATGCTGTCGAATTTTCAGTTCGAGTGATGCAGTTGACTAGATTTTGTGCGAAATTGCTATGGCAGGTAGTTGAAGATTTCTCTGGTTTGTTTTGGTCTTAAAAACACGGAAAATGTAGCGTTGAGAAACTTCCTTTGCACTCACCAGGTAAAGTGAACTTCCTTCTTCAGATTCATACCAAGTTTCTTTGACGAAACACCTGCTTAACTTTGTTTTTATCGTATATTCTTTCCGAGGAGTGACCTTTGAACAGAGCTATGGTAGTCGTTCGATCCTGATTCGATCGATCGAATTCCTAAGACAGGGGCAGGTTTTTTACTGTTTTATTATGAGTCACTGTTGAGCAAGGTATACCGAAGGGTAGCAAGAGCAGCCGAGTAATTTTCGTCAGTCTAGTAATCTTAGCCAAAGAAAGGCCATGAGTTCCTATTTAATTGTTTCCATGATAGAATATATTGTACTCTGATCTCCAAAGATGATAGCATAGGCTCCAAATCTTTAAATCCACCTAAAAAGGTGGGTCTAAAATTCTATGACCAATTTTATCTAACTGAATCGCTTAAAAGAAACTTTAGCTACCTATCCATAATTCTACCGTTGGACTGTTCAGAAATCTTGGATATTTGTTGAAATGACAACGCATTTCGTATTGCAGGTCATTTGAGGAAGCGACTTCATCAAATTTCAGAATCATGAGGCACAAAAGTTAATGTTTTTACTTGATATTATGTTGTAGATATCCAACTATGGTTTTTGGAAATTATTTCATCTTGCGTCAAATAGTTTAGAGATTACGACAGTTTTGAAGTTTTTGGTTATTTGTTTTTGAATTCTCGAAGAAGATGAAAAACACTCTAATTCGGAAACTATTGAAGATTTCAGAAAAGTCCAACGGCAGAATCATAACAAAATAGTGAAAGTTTCTTTGAAGCCATTCAGTTCAAAGAAATAGGTCATCAAATTTTACACTAAATTTTTTAAAGATATGAAATCTTTGCTAAAGACGACACCATGCCGGTTGAGTCAATAAAACAATTTCCGTTTGAAAGGCCACAGCTTCCTAGATATGATGACGATGATATTGGCAAATATATAATTCAATGGTAGATACTTTATAATTTACCAGACTGAAATCGCCCGCTCCGTTTTGAAATCATAAAGGATTTTCTCAAGGAAGTCTTCTCAAGAAAACTACAGTAAATCCCCGCATATAAGAAGCTACTTTTTTGAGAGACAAACTGAGATAGGTTCTTATTTTAAGAGGTACCAAGACTAATTCCGAGGTATAAAGGTTCTTATTGGGGGGGGGGTGCATTTTAGAGTCTTAACAAAGATTTCCAGTCCTATTATTTTATTTCGCACAGTTCTCATGGACTCAATAACTAATTGGGGATGAGATTTAAATGTTAACAGTCACCCCTGGGTCCATAATTATCTAAAAATAAGGACAATAAGAAGTCAACCTTGCTACCCCTACAATGAGAACCTATGTCTCATCAAACTGAAACTGGCTCTTGATTGCAAGGTACATAATTTAGGAAAAACAGCCTCTAGGTTCTTATTTTGGTAGGTTCTTATATGCGGGGATTGACTGTATGGCGAAACTTAGGACCAAATGTTCCTACAATTTGTGCGTTACAAAAATGACAAAAAGAAAGAATAAAACGCTTTAGCATGTGCTATCGTCTTGGGAGGATGGCTATGTCTTCCCCTTTGTTATGAATAGCCTATTCAGGAGGAGTCCATTCTCTCATTTGGACAAATGAATAAATACATGTGAGTTTTATAATTTTTAGGAAATAAAACCAAGAAATTTTGCTCATCGTTCTCACTAATTTTCTAAGTTTTGGGAGGGGCTTTCTGCAGGATTGAATTTAGCAGTAATAATCTAAGACAGTTTCAATACTGTCCCGTCGCTATTCAGGGAGCAGTGAGTGACCTTCCAAACTGGTTTTTTTACTCAACCGGTAGGTTTATTTATATGGATATAGATGAAGAGTATCCCGGGGTACGTCGTGGGCAAAGGAGCAAAAATCCTTTTTCGTCTTTTATCTTTGTATTTCACGTTGCAAATCGTTTCCTTCAGGAACATTTTTGTTGGGGCAGATCAGTTCTGATCAGCTTGCCCAATGCTTTTGGTAACAGAGGGAAACGCTCGAACATACGGCAAATCTCGACAATGAGTAGAAAAATGTCTCTCAATCCGAACTCTTTGACAGAACTGCCAAGCTCCGGTTCTAGAAGTGGAAACTAACTCACAAGGTTCCCTCGGATTCAGTTTTGTCATTGCTTACTTATTTCGTATGCATGTTTATTTCATTGCATTTCTTCAAGGGTGTTAGGACATGGATGTTTTAATTGATTATTTATTTACCTTGTTTGATCCCTGTGTCTTGTTTTGTTGTCTTGTTTTCTTTTCTGTTTCGTTTCAACTGAGTGTGGTTAGGCCCAACCGCTCTCAAGTTGTTCGAATATAGTTCCCTTGTATTTCTGTGTCTTAGTGCGCCTTCGCACAAGATATTTTTCGCTTTTAAAACCTATGTTGTGCGAAGGCGCACTAAGACGCAGAAATACAAGGGAGCTCTATTCGAACAACTTGAGAGCAATTGGGCCGAACCACGCTCAGTTGAAACGAAACAGAAAAGAAAACAAGACAAAAAAACAAGACATAGGGATCAAAACAAGGTAAATAAATAATCAATTAAAACATCCGTGTCCTAACACCCTTGATCTTAGATTGATTTACGTTGAAAACCATTTTATGATTTCATTATTTATGATTTATTTTGCTAATACTTCTCAACGCAGGTTGCTTCATCCGATGCAACAAACATCCAATCATCAATCAAAATTGACGGCAATCAATGCATCATCAATGGTAGAAAATGGTGGACATCTGGTATGATTCAACCAAACGATTGTGCAGTGATTGCTATGATTTCTTATTACTGAAAAGCAATCACTTATTAGATTTGATTGACTGCTTAATCGCTGGCCAAATCAGCAACCATCGTTTGTCGAATGTTTTGGATTTCTAGCGAAGCATGTGTCCACGTTGCTAAAGGCTGATTTCCAGTCAGAGGAATTTTCCGAGCGGGCGGAAATTCTATTGTTTGTGGGAGAAAATGTCGCTCTGAAATTGAATAGATAGTTACGGCTGAGCAACCTTTTATTGTCTAAAATTCCGCCCGCTCGGAAAATTCCGCTGACTGGAAATTGGCCTTAATATCAGGGCATGAAAAAGCATTTCCCTTCCTGTGATCGAACAATGAAAATGCTTATGCATTTGCTGCAAGAATGGATTGGTGAAAATACACCGGGTGAGTCAAAAAATGTCCTACGTTTGAAAGGATTCTACTCCCTGAGGAAATCAGCAATGACATTTCGCAATATCTGATTGAATAACTGACATGTTCAATCATTTTTAGAAATTTTCCTGGCTGAAATCGGTCACTCGGTTCAGATTGTACAAGGGATTTTCTGAAAAAAAATCCGTTCGGGAAGCCTTTAAAACGTGCCAAAGTTAGAAGCAACTTGCTCTAATATTTCCCTCACATCGATGACTTCAGAAAGCGTTAGCACATGCTATCCTCTTGGGGGCTGAAAAAGCCTTCCTCGTGACTTATTCAGGGGGATTCCCTTCTCCCAATAGGGCAAAATTCATGGAAACATCAAAAAGTCATCATTGGTAGGAAGGAGAACAAAGGGAAACCTTGCTCATTGTTTTCACTTGTTTTTGCAAGTTTTCGAAAGGGGCTTTCTGCAGAAAATTTCCCATTTCAACGGTAAGGAACCCCGGGCCTTTTAATTGACTCACCCGGTAGATTACTTAGAAAGAGCCCAGATTCAAAAAGTTTACCATGTATGTGTAACCGGTTTTCTGTTGATACGAATGAGACTTCATGAACAATAAAGTCGGAGGAGTTTGGGGTGGTCAAAGCATGAGCGATGGGAAACCCAGTGTGTAGCAGTTTGAAATTTATGTATGTGAAGCAGGAGGTCCATATTTTGGGGTGACCTCGTGCTGCTGGGGTTTAGGGGCCTAGTAAATCTATGAATTAAAGAAGATTTTTGTTGTCATTGTTTTAACCCGTTGTGATATCTTGTAAAAATATGAATTGATTGCCTTATAGGTGCGATGGATTCAAGATGCAAGATTTGTATCTTTATGGGGAAGTCAGATCTGACTGCACCAAAACACAAGCAACAGGTATTTATTGTTGTTCATCAAATTTCAATGGTTCTTTGGTGTTCTTTATTATCCTCTGTGCATTATCCAACCCGCAGTCCAATTTTTCGTTCGATGTATTAGGGCCCATAGATCTATGTCCGATAGGATAAAGGTTATGTATCCATGTAAGCACAGCAGCTTTGTGGGCGCATGCCAATTTCACGTGAAATTTCATGTAATCACTGAAGTAAATACAATCTCGCGATAGCAAGGTTTAGTACAAGCAGACTGATGAGACAAATTCTCATCTCTCTTTGAATATTTTCTGTTCCGTTTACTTGTAAAATCGTTTTTGTGTTAGCTAAGTAGCATCTTGCGTTGTATAACTAGTTGTATTTTAGGTCTACTGTGTTCTATGTTTTAAATGCCAGGGGTCAGTCATGATATTTTGCTCCTCTTAGTATCGTCCTTGTACTGTATTATAGTACTTCGTAGTTAGTGTCTTAGATATTGGTCATTGTGAGCTTACATATTGAATATAAAAAGTGGCGGTGTTTCAATTCTTTTGAAAGAATTCGATTGAGCAAAAAATTATGTAATATTTTTCACAGAGCATGGTTCTTGTTCCCATGGATACTCCAGGTGTGAAGATCATTCGTCCATTAACAGTTTTCAATTACCAGGACCCACCAGGTAAGTTAATCTCTTTGAAGTTGCAAATGGATACTTGAAGAGGATATATTGGGCTCAAGTCTTTCAAATCTTTCAAAAACATGGGTGCGAAATTGTATCACATTTTTCTTAGCCTGTGGACAGGCTTCAGAACAGACTTCAGAACAGGCTTCAGAACGATACGAAAATGAAGAAGAGAGCCTGTAAGAATAGGCTACATTTTTGAATTCTATAAATCTAATCTGAGGTACAAAAGGCTATTGTTATTGTTCCCAAATGTTTAATACCACAAGTGATAAGAAAGGTGTTATTGATCAATCTTACCTGTTACTACTTTGATATATCATTGTGTGACGCTAGAATGTCATTTTCAAGGAAAAATTACAAAGAAAGCCATATACCTCAAATCGGGTACATGGAATTCAAAAATGCTTTCCCTCCTCCGCAGCTCCCAGATAAGGCCTGTTCACAGGCTACACTTTTCTTTGAATTGAATGATTAAATAGAAACTTTGGGTAATTTGATGTAAATCTGTCATGACAATTTCAACTTGATCACATAAGTGCTCATTTCGTAACTAAATTACTATGATGTTAGCAAATGTTTTATTGATCTATAAACCCTGATAACTTAGAGGTGATGTCTTGAGCAGTGAAATTTTTGCCTCCGCTGACCTGGCAGCCAATGTGAGACAGTTTCCACCATTTATAGTATCGTATCGTATGTGTACCTTTTTGCAGGTGTTTATTTAGTTGTCTATTTAATTATATATCTTTATGTGTTGGCCATTGGGTAGACATTGTCTTTTGCTCCTCATGGTATCGTCCTTGTAGTGTTGCATAGTAGTTAGAGTATAGTAGAATGTAGCATGTATTGTAAAATTTTACATATTGATATAGAAAAAAATATGTTTTATTTTTTTGCAGGGATCAATATTTGACTTTATGGGTGTGTTTGATTGGTGATTCCTACCTACCAAGTTCTGACAACAATAGACTTCGCAGAGACGGAAATACTGTGCCCAATCAAGGACAAAATTCTTCAAAGCAGCAGGTTTCAGATTCATCCTGGCCAAAACGAGGTTTTCAGTTGAAAAATATGAAGATGAGCCCGGTGCTTGGCAACAAAGATTGAATTGACTCAATTCAAAGACAAATTGCGAGTCTTCCAAGTCTACCGTTTTCGGATTTGGCACCAATCAAACACACCCCAAAGCTAAGAAGCATTTTGTGAGACAAGCAGTGCAAAGAGCATTATTGACAAAGTGGAACTTATCTACCATTGTTCTTGATCTTTTTCGTAGCGGGACACGCTGAAGTCGATTTCAACGACGTTGTAGTGCCAGCCTCAAACATTCTTCTAGGCCCTGGAAGAGGCTTTGAAATAGCTCAGGTATGATATCAGTACCGTTTGATTTACTTTGTACTTATTTGGCTAGATTGTAGAATACCTCCCTCTTCTTCGCAAACTCGATTTTATGCTAATACGTAGATACACAGTCATTCCAGAAGCATGAATATTTTCGTGATACGGTGACACGCAGTCAGCATGGGATTCATCTTGACTGTGTATTGACATACCAGCAACTGTAAGAGCTTCATGTCATGTAATTTCGTTCTTAGAATGAGCAAAGATGATTGTTCCATAATTCAAACAATGAAGGAAATACAAGTGGCTTGACTGCGCATCAATTTATCAGCTTATCAGCAAACTGTAGAAACTTAAACATGGAATATTGACTAAAATTGTTAAATTTCCTTTTCAAATGGAACAGTAAGGGTACCATAAACGATCTTCTCAACAGGCGTCTCAAGAGTTAAGAAAGGACGAGCTTCCAAACTGAGGGGGGCTATTTTAGCTAGAATCACTCCATGTATTTGTGATAGAGATCCTTTTTGGCGCAATGAATTGAATTAGGGCAATTGATCTTGTGACAGATGTAATAAACCACAGAATTCTGCGTACATGAAATAGACCGTCTTCATTAAAGCAGATACAATTTTGACAAGAATCCTGATCAGCCCTCAGAACCAAAGATTTTCCATGGCTCTTGCAGTGAGGTTTCTCGAACATTGGATACATTTTTGACTCAACCGTTTTAACATCATTTTGATAAGTATTTTAAGAAATGTAAACTCCGTATGTTTCCCCAGGGACGTCTTGGGCCTGGCAGGATACATCATTGCATGAGACTGATTGGCTATTCCGAGAGAGCCTTAGAATTGATGGTGGAACGGGTAAGACTAGAGAAAATGGCTACAGTACCGGGTGAGCCAGAAAAAGTTCCCACTTTTGAAAATTCATATCACCAAGACTACTTCACCGAATTGAAGCATTCAAATTCTAGTTAGAAGCCGAAAGATCAAAGTATTTTGTGATTTTTTCGCTGTCCTACCAGCACTAGAAGTATTGGTAAATTCAACTTTACAAAAATTTCATGGTTGCAAGATGACTGAAAATGGCCCAAAACATCGATCAATTCATGAATGACTTGTCGCACAGAATGCTGAAGGAAATGCAATTTTCGTGGATGAGAGATATCCTCTGTACATTAATTGCTATGGGATTTAAAATGCTTCGTATTCGTTTGAAAATCGATGTCTTATAACTCTTGAGGGAGGTGAAACGCCCATGGCCTATTGTTCGGTGTGAATAGAGCCCTTACGATTTGATCAATGTTTTAGGCCCTCTTTTCCGTCATTTTGCAGCCATGAAATTTTTATAAAGTTGATTTTACTAATACTTCTAGTGATGGTAGGACAGCGAGAAAAATCACAAAAATACTTTAATCTTTCGACTTTTAACTAGAATCTGAATGATTCAAATCCGTGTAGTGGCCTTGGTGTTATGAATTTTCAAAAGTGGGAACTTTTTTCTGGCTTACCCGGTATTTAACTATTCTATCCTTACTTCACTTAACTTCAGGATTTTCCTTGGCTAAAGTCGATCACTTCGCTCCAGTTGTACTTGGGACGTTCTCGAGAAGGTCCCTTCAAAGTGCATAAAAAATCCTCCAAAATCTCGATCAAATTTCTTTAAAATTCCTACCTTAACAGCAATGACTTGAACACGCTTTGGCACATGTTATCCTTTTTGGAGAAATGAAAAGTCCTTTGTTTACTTTTGATTCAGAATGTTGTATTTGCATAATTGTCAGCATAATTGGCAGTGGGGAATCGATGACGTTGTGCCTTTTCTCGCAATGAATCCGTTGTTGTTGCTGGTACTGTTGTTCTAAGCTGAGTATATAAAAAGGTCATCTCCATTAGTGCGACGAATTCAAAGGGATTCCATCGTCCCAAGAGGATATTTCAAGTTAATACATGTAATTCTCATTGTTGTTAGGCAGAAAAGGCGACAAAAATATATTCAGTTTCTTTCAGCGGTTTGTTGAAACTGTTTGGAAAAACCCTCGCAGCAAGCTTTCCCTTGGCTCTTGAAAAAACAGGCCATTTTTCAGCTAGGTGCATTTTTGCGGTGGTAGCTGCAACTCATTCGAGCTGAATCAAACAGTTGTGATATCGAAATTGCCTACAATTTCCATATGTGGAGACTAACCTCGGCTTTCTCAAAGGAATTTGCAACAAAGGCTACTTAATCTGTCCGTTGCTTTGTGGAATGTCGCTTGTATGATTTCCAGTGTCGTCACGAGACGGCTTTCATGGGTAATTGAAGTCTCCAATTCTATCTGAACAATCATAAAAGTAGTTGCTAATTAATTCTTGAGACGGGGGACCAAAGATGAGGACAGGTATCTACCTGCAGGCATTGCGATGTCAACAGGTGGAGAATGGCCCATTTCAATTTTTCCCAGACGATGGTTCTGTTTGTTTTCAATACCCCGATCGCGACACCAACTAACTTGTGTTATTCGTAGTTTAGTCAACACTGGGGGGGGGGGTTCACGGCTAAATTTCGGGTAGGGGTGTGCCTCCCACAGTTTCAAATTGTAATCGTTGGCTAAACAAATTTTTTGAAAATGATGCCCTTGGCTAGACTAATTTCTCTATCAAGAGTGCCTTGAGTTGGCACTTTCTTGACAGAACTTGCCAAATTCTAAAAAGCTTGTTTTTTCACAGGAATTACCGAATTTTGACATTTCTTTGACCAAAATTGCCAAAAAGGCATACCCCTGCCTAGACTAAACGCGAATGAAATCGCCTAAAGGTATACCCTTGGCTAGACTAGAAGTCTGAAAAAGTATACCCTTGCAGGCGGCACATCCCCAGGTATCTTTACCAGGGAGCGCCGAAGCTACGGCGCTCCCTGATCTTTACTATGGAAGAATCCCCCCCCCCCCGTGTTAGTCAATTATTGGCTTGAAAATACATTCGCTATTATCATTGTCATGATATTTGACGAACAGTACGTATTATTTCAAACGTCATTAAGCCCGTATCGATCCACGTTATCTTTTCAGACAAAATCACGAGTTGCGTTTGGCAAGCCAATCATTGAACAAGGCACTATTCGCAGTGATATTGCACAGTCAAGGATTGAAATTGAACAAGCAAGGTATCTTGTGTCCTGTAATTATTTACTTCAACATGTAACATTGAAAGTTTCAATCTTTGATCATAAGATAAGCCTTGGAGATTCGTCTTTTCGAAACCAGTTCGCCAAAGTATTTTTCTGTTTGATATTTTGCCTTCTCGAGTCCATGATCTTGTTTTGATTGCCAACAAGGTTATCTTAGAAACAGATCTCTCTTGAAAATTTTTGTAAACAAAAATTGATTCATACTGTAATTGCCATTTATAGTGGGAACTCGATGACCTTGTATCTTTTCTCGCTATGATTGGCACGGTTGAATTTTATAATAATAGTTGTACCGGGTGAGCCAGATAAAGTTCCCAGTTGTAAAAACCCGTAGCACCAAGAGTACTTCACAGATTTGAATGATTCGAATTCCAGTTAAAAGTCGAAAGATCGAAGTATTTCTGTGATTTTTCTCGCTATCTCCCCAGTACTAGAAGTATCGGTAAATTCAACATTATGAAAATTTCATGGCTGTAAAATGACTGAACCAATCAATCAATCGATCAATCAATCGATCAATCAATCGATCAATCAACCTGTCAAAAGCTTTATTAATGTGTCAAAATGTTTAGCTTACAGGCTAACTGAAAACAGGACGAAAACGTTGATCAAATTGTTAAGGGCTCTCCGTACATAGAATAATACGCAATGGGCATCTCACCTCTCACCTCTCTCAAGAGTTTTCGACATCAATTTTCAAACAAAATACGAAAGATTTTCAGTCCCATGGCAATATATATGCATTGGATAGCTCTCACCCATGAACAATAGCATTTTCTTTATCAATCTGTGCATATCTGTGCAAGGAGTCCTTTGTAATTTGATCAATTGTTTAGACCATTTTCACTCATTTTGCAACCATAAAATTTTTGTAAAATTCAATGCCTCTAGTACACCTAGCTAGCTTCAGTTCACCTAGCATCAGAGAGCTTCCTACCTTGTGCCAATTCAAAAAACAACTAAAAACACATTTGATGAGCTGAAAGCTAGTTAAAACACGACTCCCTGGAAGATCAGCAATGCCATTAGCCCTCGGAATTTTTCGTTTTGTATATCATTTTAACTAATAGAACTTTCTTTTTTGTAGTATTAGACTTATTAGCTGAAGGGATTTCGTGTATAAATAATTCAAAATGAATGAAAATGAATATACCTTTAGTGGTTTTGAGACAACGAGAAAAATCACAAAAATTCTTCGATGTTTCGGCTTTTAACTAAAATTTGAACCATTCAAATCTGTGAAGTACTCTTGGTGCTATGAATTTTCCAAAGTGGGAACTTTTTTCTGGCTCATCCGGTAGTTATTAAGATTTGATAGAAAAAAGATTTCTCTTTCATATCTGTCAATGTTTTGAATTTGTGGTGAAGTCATATGAGCATTGACTTTAAAGCAAATCAACGGAGTTAAAAAGCTTAGCTAGGGAGACTAGGTCCATCTAAATTTGATGAAACAATAGGGAGATAAGTTGCGCCAGCCGTTCTTTTGTGCTATATTTAAATTATTTCGATATATCTCCGTTTATTTACCTTAACTGCCAAGTCAAAGTTAGTCAAAGTTTGTGTGAGGACAGTCACAGCCTTAATCACTTTGAATTCATCATGTTGATGTATTATTAGTGATTGTTTATTAGACCATAAGTTGAAAGGGTTTGCTACATGCAGGGGCCATGCCGGCGGCAATAGTCCCGGCAATAGTCCCGGCAATACCTGCAGCAGCCTTACGGCACCTTATGGCTATGTGGAAACCAGGCTAAAACAGAGCTTTAAAACAGAGCACATCGCAACTGATAATTTCCTACGCTTGCAACAGACCACTTTCAAAATGACGTCAATTCTTTTGAAATTCTTCCATGAACATCACTTGCCTCGATATCATGTGGATCTAAATCCCAAAAGCGTGCATTGCTCTTAGCAGCGCATGAAATGGTTTTGTACATGTCTTTGCAACGCAATGGTATGATGAAGATTTCTTGCTGTACAGGGAATCACATCTCTTACCTCGAATTGAACTGGATTGTGAAACTGATCTATTAGAAACCCAGCTTTTGCAAAGGATTCCTTATCATGTGATTTTGTGGCTGTCATTCTTTGTCTTGTCACTCACGGTCTCGTGTTTATCCATAGGTTGCTAACTTTGAAAGCTGCGTACATGATGGATACTGTGGGAAATAAGGTAAAGTTTTGAACGAGAAAATAATGTAAAATCCCCGGGGGGGGGGGGTTTCTCGACGTATCATCTGACGAGGACGTGCCATTTTGCCCGAAAAATTGGTACCCATAATTCCGTAGGTTCTGGTGGATTTTAGGGCCATAATTCCGTATATCGAATGAAAATCTGGACCATAATTCCGGAAATTATGAAAAATCCCCTGAAAAGGACACACATAATTCCGTGAAATGTCTACAAACTGTGAAAAAGATACCCATAATTCCGTAGCGGTTTAAAAAAAGTACCGCTAAAAAATGGCACGTCCCCATACCATGAAAAGCACTAAGTTACCCCCCCCCCCGAGGTAAAATCAAAGCACTTTGATTGATGCGCATTGAAATAAGCACGGCGTTTCTAGCGTTGCCCGTTATCATGCAATGCTCGAAATCAAGTCATTATCAAGTCGTTATTAGTCGTTATCAATTCATGCTATACTCGAAACGTTGTGCTTCGAGTATATTTGTTGTTTCGAGGTAGAAGTTAAAATGATATGATAGCGAAAAGGGACAATACAAGATAATAAGTGATGAAACTAAATATAACGAAGGACGGTAGTACCAACTCCACCACACCCCACCCCAATGTTCAACAGCAAGCTATTATTGCGAGTCGTAGTTGGTCGGCCCATTTAAGCTGGTATGTTAAGGCATTCTTTATTAGTTAGTGCGAAAGTGTTATATCTATGGGAATTAGTTGTGTATTGTTAAGTTAAGATGCAAATCTTCAGGCGATGTCCAGCACCACGAGACACCCTCCGCCACCCTGTGGGCTCAAACCGAGCCATTGCCAAAGAGGGCATGGCTTGCCCCCCCCCCAGAGCTGCCAAGGCTTCAAAGTTGTTGAAGTAAATTTATTTGAGTTGGAAATTTTTGGAGCAATTTATGCTTGGGCTTGAAGGTAAAAATGCTATTGTTTAAAAATATTTCCAGGCTCTTTATATTTTGCCTCTATCAATATTTTTTGTTTTTCAAGTATATTCCAAAAACCTGGACATCGGTTCCTTGCGCAATGTTACGCGTTCGAATACATGTGCTGTTTGGGGTCTTTGACATTCTAAATGGTTATTATGCAAAAGTCTGGAATGTTCAAGATAAACTTCTGCAATTCTTTCAACCTCTTGCTTTTTATTAATCATGACAAGCTGCTAGTGAACTGAAAGGCGCTTAAGTATTTACAAATGAGTTCGGTCCTGTCTTACATTTTCAGTAACTGTTTTTCTCATGATTTACTTTGATTGCAATTTAGGTAGCTGCACCGGAGATAGCAATGATCAAAGTTGCGGCCCCGGCGATGGCTGAAAGAGTAGTAGACAGAGCGATACAGGTATTTGTATATTCTTATATATATAATCGAGCTTGGACATTTGGCGGGCTGTGAAATAAAAAGTCTGTGGTTCATATTCAAAACTGAAAAAGTCCGGCTATATTTCATGCAATCGCCATATTGGATGTACAATACATCCAATAGATAATCACACAGCCCCCGGGGGGGCTACATAATAGGTTGAGGGAACGGGTATGTGGTGCCCACATAGATGGATTTTTAGGCCCAAAATTCTCTGAACAAGGGTCCCCTTTTCGGCAAATTTTCCTTAAACATGGGTGGGTTATCAAGAAATTGGCCAAAATTAGTCAAGAATCGATGGCTTTCCGCCAAAATTCATCATGGATGTGGGTATGACGGCAAGCTTCGGCAATTAGAAGAGGGAACCTTTCTGAGAACCAGGCGGCAGATCCCCTTCCATCTGCAAGTCATGTACCCTCCGGGCGCAGCCCTTCTTACCTAGTCTCTTAGTCGTTGTATTGTTTAACGAAGTTTAAGCAGATACTGTAGACTGTCTTAAAAATAATTTAAGGACCGATTTAAGAACCTATTGGAGCTATTTTAGCCTGTTACAGAAACGCAAGGTTCTATCACGCGGGGTCTTGTTTTAGTGAATGCAAATATTTAATGAAATTAGAGAACGCAGTCTGGGACACACTCATGCCAATTTTTTTCTTCTTCTAGGCATTTGGTGGAGCTGGTCTTTCATCAGATTTCCCTTTGGCGCATTTCTTCACTTGGGCTCGTGTTTTGAGACTGGCAGATGGCCCTGATGAGGTTCACAGAGAGACAATTGCCCGCTTCGAGATCAAACGAGGAAGAAACAGCAATTTGTAAACCATGTGTTACGATTATTCTGTGAAAGGATCGAGCCGTTTTTGCCCAAATAATTGGTTCCCATAAGTCTGCAGAATTTTAAGAATCCCAGTGTTATAATTCTGTAAATTTAGTAACAGTTTGGGCCTTCATTCCGCAAAATTACTTCCATGCCATTGACGTGTAAATTCCATTTATCAACAGATAATTTTATTTACTTTCAAGTTTAGTGGGAAGTGATTATGGACTCCAATCGAATGTGGAATTTTCACAAACTCCTTGCCAGTATTTTCTTGACTCTTAGATCCAGAGATGAGTGATTTCCTAGACAGAATTTTTAGATCTAAGTTAGCCTCTAGCCTTTGACTCACTGACTTGATAGATAACATTTAGTTTCGACTATTGGCCTCATACTTTTTATCCCGCAAGCTGCCAGACATGGTATCTTTCTTTTACTCATCTGTTACATTATTTCGATGTGACAGCTGATGCATGCTTTGTGGACCACACAAAAATCGTTTATTGCCATTCGCACTGCACAAGACCCTTTTTTAACAAATAGCATCTTCACTTAAACGGTTTGATAATTCATATCCTTAAAAGAGCCTTATAACTGAAGCCTATATCGTTTTTCGTTTGCTTTGCTGTCATTTAGATACAATATTTTAGAGCTGTATTACTAATACCTTATGTCATTTTCGTATATCGGGTCAACTGGAAAAAAATCCCACTTTCAAGAATTCATAGCACCAAGAGCATAGACCAGGGGGCACTGGGGGCGCGTGCCCCTCCAAGATTTTGCAATAAACAAAGAAGTGCCCTTTTTATTTTGAGAAAGTGCCCCCTTTTTCTTAAGAAAAAAGTGTCCTCGAAGTGTCGTCCCCCTCAAAGTTTGAGATGCATCCTACGTCCCTGACCAAGAGTACTTCGCAGATTTGAATGATGCCAAGATCGAAAAATTTTTTTGATTTTGCTCGCTGTCTCACCAGCACTGGAAGTATCGGTAAATGTCAAATAACACCAAATCATAGTCATAAGAAATCTGATTTGACACAGACTTTATATTTGCTAAGCTGGAAATAGTGTGTAATTTTTCAATACTGTGTAAGAAATAACAAAATAATTGTTTAAACTAGATGAATTTTTACAAGAATGACAATCTAATATTACTCGTCGTATTTCATTATATGAGCCATTTATCTGCTGGCCAATTTGAAAACTTGGAAGAGATTTCAATACATAGGATGGGCCTTGGAGTTGGAGAGGATAAGTGCCTCCTTGCATGTGATAGAATCTTTCGATTCGTTAAGTCCTGTATTTATTCAGGTCTCAAGTTGAACCTCTGCGGGATCTGGGAATGCCCCCCCCCCTAGCAGTGATCCACAAAGCTAAACCTAAGGAATAGGAGTCAACAGGCAACATTTTGATTTTGCAACAAACCGAAAGGTGCGCTTTGGGTCAGAAGGATCTTATCAAGACTGATCCCGTTAAAACGCTTTTTAATTTGTTAAATATTTACTTTGTGATTTACTTGTGTTTACTTTTCTTGTTTTTCTTCTGAAGAAATCAGACATCCATCAGGATTTACATAAATTTCTGTTATCTATCACATTCTTATCATTAATATCCGATGCATATGAAAGTGCCCTTCTTATGCAAGTGTCCTTGAAGCTTCGTCCCGGGGGGGGGGGTAACATAACATGTTGAAGGTACGGGTATGTACCACCCATATGGGTGGGTTTTGGGGCCGAAATTCTCTAAACAAGGGTCCCTTTTTCGGCAGATTTTCCATAAACATGTGTGGGTTATCCAGAAATTGGCGAAAAATAGCCAAAAATGGACCGTTTTCCGCAAAAATTCATCACAAAAGTGGGTCTGACAGCAAGTTTCGGTAATTGTAAGTCATGCACCCCCCCCCCTCGGGAGCTTCGTGCTCTTCCAACTTCAAGTGAATGTACCGAAAAGTCTTCCTATGGTGACATGGGTCTGCAATGTGTATTCATGAGCGAGGAAGGGTTGGAGGTACAGTAATGCCATTTTTATAAGAAAGTAAGAATTCGGCCAGCACTGAAAGTTTCTAAAAGTTGTCGACCTTTGAGTACTCAGAGTTCCATAAAGGTTCCATAACAATCTTCGTTTTTTGAAGCCATGAGAATATTGATAAATTACTCGAGAGGTTTTCAAGAAATGTAATACGTGAAGCAAGTTAAGAATAAAGCTAAACTATGCAAATGATACATACATACATACATACATACATACATACATACATACATACATACATACATACATACATACATACATACATACATACATACATACATACATACATACATACATACATACATACATACATACATACATACATACATACATACATACATACATACATACATACATACATACATACATACATACATACATACATACATACATACATACATACATACATACATACATACATACATACATACATGCGATATTTGTTATTGCAGGTTAAGCTAAGGTCAGCTTATGCTGATGTGGACCTGCATACTAATACAAAGGAAGTTTACCTGAAAATGTACAAAAATGTTAAACTGTTCAATAATAATAATCCTTAAGCCTAGTTTTTAAAATGCACGTTTCAGATTTAAAGGAAAATTTATTTATAAAATCAATATGTAATTTGATGTTGTTCTTGAATTCTTGTGTGTCCTCTTTCTCTTTTAAACTGTTGTCAATTGCATTCCACAGAAGAGATCCTCTATATCTAAGACTATTTCTGCCAATCTCTCTTTGAAATCGCTTTATGTCCAATTGAAACTTATTCCGAGTTCTACTCTCTCGTTTTTCAAAAGGTCTTGAGAGTAGAGTAGGGCAGTTTCCATAAAAAATTTTGTGCATGTAGGTTAGCAGCCTTTTCTTATATATATATAACTTATTGGCTGCCAATTTACTTTGCCTATAATCTCTTCATTTGTGAGGGCTCTATCTTTGATCTTGTGTATGAGTTTTGCCGCCCTGCTATGTAGATTTTCAATAGCATCCAAGATGACATTAGAACTTGTGCCCCAAACAGAAATACAATATGTCATAGAACTAACCACAGTTTTGAAATATATCTCCTCTTGAATCTTGATAGGTAAATACCTCAGTCTCCTCATCTCTTTAAATTTGCTATCAACACAATCTGTCACTTTTGTAAGATGACTCTTCCAGTTTAGTTTGTTGTCTATCTTGACTCCCAATGAAGTGCTCTCTGTAACATATTTTATCATATTATTCCCAAACATAACGGGCTGTAGAGGCCCTACGAAACTGGCGTTTGATAAAATCATTGCCTCTGTTTTTCCCGTGTGTACAGTAAGGTGGTTCTTTGTACACCATGCATGAAGTTCCTTTGATGCAACGTTTAATTTCTCAATTACATCCTCGATGGTTTTGGAGACACAGTAAATTGTGGTGTCATCAGCATACATAAAGAGATGTCCCGCCGATATGGCATCTGGGAGATCATTGACAAGAATCGAGAATAGGCGCGGGCCAAGGAGAGACCCTTGTGGGACTCCAAAGTCGATTCCATCTACTGATGAGAACTTCCCATTCACTTCTGCGTATTGCTTCCTTTCATCAAGGTAATCACAGATCCAGTGAAACATGTCTCCACAGATGCCAACAGGTTGGAGCTTCTTTTTCAGGATGTCTCTATTCACACTGTCAAAAGCTTTCTTAAAGTCAACAAACAATATTCCCACATAATTCCCATCATCAAGTGCGGCTTTCCACTCTTCAGTAAGATAAAGAAGTAGCCCTTCTGTACTACAGCCATGTTTGAACCCCCATTGATTTGGATGACTTATCCCCGATATTGTCAAATGACTATCCATTTGATGACACATTTGACCCTCCATAAGTTTGCTAAGTATGCAAAGTAAAGAAATTGGTCGATAATTTTCTCTATTCCATTCTTCTCCCTTTTTGAAGATAGATTTTAGCTTAGCGAGTTTCCATGTATCAGGGAACTTCTTCTCTGCAATACTCTTTTGCACTATACACCTAATTCCTGGTTTCACAGGATCCCCTATAACTTTCAATTCCCTTGACCCTATATCATCATGCCCGGCAGCCTTTCTAGGATTCAAATCTCGTAACTGATCATCTAGTTTCTTCTCATTGTAAACAATGTCATTGCAAGTTGGAGTTACCCTGCTCATATAACTCATGCATCAAATTATAAAGTTGTATTTTCCCAGTAAGGGAGCTTCTTAATTCTTGATTTCTTGAGAGTTCGGTTTCTTCTGAAAAGATAAGTGTGCATGATGCATGCCTGTGGCTGTGGAATCTACACTGCTGCGCTCCTGCGTCATCATCATCATCATTTACGCTTTCTGTCTACAACGACATTGCGCGGTCCACAATAAGTCTCCAAATATGTCTAGTTTGTGCCATCTTTTCATGCTCTTTTACTTGTATTGTGTTGAAACTACTATCTTTGTTGTTTTTTACTAATGTTTTAAATTCAACCTTTTCCAAATCTTTTTCTATTTGCTTGATCCATGTTAATTTTTACCCACCCCTTGGTTTTTTGCAGGGGTTCTTTGCTTCTTTTAATGACTTTCTTGCTGGTACTGGAGTGTCTTCTGGTAATCTTAAAAGATGACCATACCGTGTCAACCTTCTTCGCTTTACAGTTTGGCTCCATGGAGTTGAATTTGTCTCCTTATAGATTTTATCATTGCTGACTTTGTCTTGCCAATTTAGATTCAAAATTTTTCTCATCATTTTTCTTTGAAATGTATCAATGATCTCTTCGTGTTGTTTGGTCAAAGTCCATAATTCACAGTTGCATGTGAATATGCTTTCAATGTGGCTTTTAAATATTCTGAGTTTGGTTTGTTTTGATGTTTTCTTGTTGTCAAAAGTGTATTTTAATTGGTTGTATGTATTTGTGGCGTACCTTAAGGCTCATTAACGCATGCGCTGTTCTTTCAAATGTTGATGCATCGAATGGCCTAAAATGTCTGCAAGAGCTGGCTTGGCTGAAGGCTGGAATAATGGCTGGAAAAGCTACACAACAAGCAAATACAACGGTAAAAGTAAATCAAGGGGTGACGAAATGTTGTGGATTCTGTCGGAGTGATCCACATGATGACCATGCCTTGTTTTTGATCAATGGTAGAAATGATTATCGACCTTGGATAAAAGATCTTCCGTTCGGTGTTGTCCTCTTGCCCAACGCGCCATACATTTGCAAGAAATGCGTCCGTTTAATGCAGCAAAGGCATGACTGTAAGATTAAAATGAAAAAGTTGGAGGAAATTTTGAAGAACAGGCATAATGGAGATGTGACAGTTCACTCATTACGGCCAAAGAAGCAGAAAGACCAAATGAAGAGGTGCACCCAACAACCACCCCCTTGTGGGGAGCTCCCAAACAAAGTAGTCGTTGTGGCTGCCGGGCCAAGGAAAGCCTCTGACTGCATCAGTGGCATATATCAGCGGCCAATACTACCAAAAAACGTTCAATTTGAAGCACTATACTATGGAGGACCAAGTCCTGTTTATATTTGTCCAGGAGGGGGTGGGATTGCTGTTGACAATGCTCATGGTGTGCAAAATTATATGATGGTGCCTAAAAATCAACATATTGAGAGAATCGCTGGCAGTGAAAACTTAACTGTCACTCCTGATCTTAAAGAAACAACAAGTGGTAAGGTAATGGCACAGGAAAGACCAATAGTAATAGAGAAAAGTGAAAAGGTTGAAATGATGAATGTCCCACCGATAAATACTGCAAACTTGCCCCAGAGCAAACTGGTTTTTATTCCTGATTCAAAAGAAAGGGCAAGTGGTAACATAACTGTTCAGGAAAGACCACAAGTAATCGCAAAAAGTCCCATGGTTGAAGGAGTGAATGTCCTGCCCACTAGTACTGCAAACTTGCCTCATGACAAATTAGTTGTTACGCCTAACCTTACAGAAAGGGCATTAAGTGATAACATAATTGCACAGGAAAGACAGCAGATAATAGTAAACAGTAAAAATGTTGAAGGAGTGAATATTCAGTCCACAAATACTCTAAACTTCCCGTATGACAAATTAGTTTTCACATCTGATGTTAAAGGGAAAACAACTGCTACGATTGCACAGGAAGGACCGCAGATGATAACAAAGAGCCAGAACGTTGCAAAATTGAATATTCAACCTACACAAACTCCATCATCACTATGTGCCACATTTGTTTGCACTCCTAATAAAGAGAAGACCAATGGCCATATTGTTGTAACACAAAGTCTTGTGCCACCAAAAAACCTAGAACAAAATACTTTAGCTGCAAGTGCAGCCGTAAAAGTAACCGGGAAGACCATCACAGATGGGAGAACAAAGGAAGATAGTAATACAGTGGTACAGAAAAGTCAAGTTGTACCAAATAGCAAACAAATAACAATTGTACCTAAAAATTCAATCAAACAAAATGCAAACAAGCCAAATGGTTCAAAAGGGACCACTACTTATACTTTTAACATAGATGCAATAAAGAGGAGTCTCAAACTTAGTGATGAAAAAACTAGCAAGATTGTTGTTGACGCATTAAAAGATCCTGCGTTATCAAATGCAGAGCTTATGAAGAAGTTGAATGTCTCATCAGGTGCAAATGTGGCAGCTCTTCGAGATCAAAGTCGGTCTCCAAATGGCAAAGATTCTGAAAGAAATGCTCCACTTTCTTCTACTACACCAACAAACCAAGGGAAATGTATTATTATCCATGATAAAAAAGGAAATGTTACATCAAGTGCACATGGATTCACCAGCCCTGTGGAAGGGGATGTGAAGAAAGTGAAAGGACAGGCTTCAGTGAAAATAACAATTTATTGGACCAACAACACAAGAAGAAAATATCTTCCTCGTGACTTAGTGTCAATTGGTTTGATGTTGGCTAGGGGGACACACAAACAAATAGCACTTGCTGTATGGAGGCATGAGGAGATCCGCAAATACTTTATCCTACTCCTGACAAAGAATATTCTGAAAGAAGGATGTGGAGCGTGTGGTCTTGGAAAAAGGATGCCCAAGGAAAAAGGTTTATTTTCTATCGTTATCAATTTTTGCAACACACAGTCAGTTTTTAGTAGGATTAAACAAAATATTTGTGGCAAAAAATTGAAAATAGCCATGACTAATGGACTTTTTGCACTAAACCTATAAACACAAACAGAAGCACTTGTAATCTGTAGAAAGAGGACTGAACAACCAAAATTTGCTTGTAACTAGAGAGGAATATGTTGAATCCTGCAAGAGAAAACCAAATTAGTCTTAAAACTGGAATTAGTGAAACACATTTTTTGTTATTCAATGTTATTCTTTATTGCAGTTACTATTCTTTTTTCTCTTGCAGGATTTAGTAGTTTTCTCCATGGTTTGAGGTTCTTTTGCTTGTTCTTTCACTGGAGTTAATGAATTTTCTTTGTACAGATTATGGTGTTCTCACTGCATTATCGGTGTAGTACCACAAGTCCATCAAAGTTATTCTCATCATTTGTGGATTTTGAAGAAGACTTTTTACTAAAGAAAGGGGCGCAAGTTCCTGATACCTGTAACATGCTTCAACACCAAGTGTAGAGTTTTCACAGGGTTTTTACCTGGATGTGATAAAAATGATCCATACTCAAGCGTCATAAGCATCAAGAATGTATTGTTGGGAGATACATTTTAAGGGGGCTGTCCAAATGAGAGTTTTAGGTTCAGTTTTTATTTTTAAAACTTTCTTTAAACGACTTTTCATTAATAAACTAAATACAAGCAATTAAACTAAACTGCATAACTATATTACAGAAAAGATGAGAACATCCATACAAGCAGCAGAATCTAAAAACCAAACATATCAATGAAAGAATTAACACGTTGCATGGTAGCCTGCGTGCAGGATTCAATTCGTTCGGAACGAAACAAGGACTGACTTAGTTGCAGCTTGGGAAATTTCTAACCCTAAGGTCTAATTGGTTCCAAGGGTAAGGAATTTTGTTTATCAAAAGGCCCCATACAGAGATGCTCTGTCTCTTTATCACCAAAAGAAGTGTGAGGATCCCACACAGTAGCCAGCAGAAAATGAATTCAATTCAACCGGAAATTTCAACTGATAGGAAGCAGACAACTCGGTATTTATTTAGACTCATTATATGAGTCCCTGTCATCTCAGCTTGTTGCTGTTGTAGTCGTTATGGCTGCTGTGAAAGACAAGTTTGCAAGGGGAGCACTTATGGAATGAGTCTATTATGCAGATGTGCATTTGTGCATAATGTTGTACATTTTTGGTTCTTTAGCGCATGCGTCATGATAATCTTTGTCAACAGTGTTCTCCAAAATGGGCCTAGCTCACAGTGGCGAAAGGACGATGACTCGATATGAAATATTTGCAATCCGGTAAGTAATTGCGGATGCCAAGAAAATGGCGGAAAGTGTTGACGAAAGTTCTTGTGCATTCTGTCTGATTAAGGTTGTTCAAAGGCACCGTTATTTAATCAATGGCAGCAACGATTATCTCTCTTATATGGAAGACCTGCCTTTTGATGTTATCCTGCCTGAAAATGCCGAGTACCTTTGCCAGACTTGTGCCCGCTTGATGCAGCAGAGAAAACGCAAGAAAGAGAAGTTAGAAGAGCTGGAGGACATTTTGTTGAAAAGGCATAATGGAGATCTGACTGCTAACCGTATGAACAAAGAACCAAAGGCAAAGCGGCAATATGAGCTGCCATCTTTTGACGAAGAACCCCCAAACAAAGTAGCCATAGTTTCTGCTGGATCAATAAAGAGAGTCTACGAAATTGTACGTCAGCCCCCAGTGGTACCAAAGAAACATAAGTATCTATTACCAAAGGTTGACATGCAGCTTGAAGGAGCAAATAAGCCTATATACCCAGCCCCAGTCCTTGTTCCTAGAATTGGGAATACTATTCACTATGCAGATGGTACGCAAAAGAGCCTAGTGGCAACTAGGCACATTGAAATCGTAAAGATTCCAACATCAAGCAGGCCAATATTACCTAATAACAACTTGGTTAACAGTACTGATACAAAGGATGCAAAACATGTTGATACATCCGCACAAAAAGGCCCAAAAAATCAAAATATTGAAAAACTTAACATTGCTGAAACTACTTCTTCATCAACATTACCCCTTGGGAACTCAGTTATAACTCTTTCTAAGGAAGAGAAAATTAATAGTTGCAACAAAGTGACACAGCAAAGTCTTGAATTACAAGACAAGGAGCAAGTGAAACTTATTCCTATAATGACAACTGGAAAAGTTCTGAACAAGCCAATCTCTGTAAATGATGAAAAGAAGATTAGGAATGAAATCATGAAAGTGGTAGAGAAAAGTCCAGTCATAACAAACAACCAACAAATAAAGAATAAGCCCATGGATGCATCCAGGAAAAGTTCTGATAAACAAGCCCTGAATGGAAATGAGAAGACCGATGCACAGCAAAAAATTCTAGTATTACCGATGGCCAAGCAACAAAAAAAACTTGCACCCACAAGTGCAATAGAAGCAACTACTAACAAACCAAATGTTAGTAAAGGGAATACTACATATACATTCAATTTAGAAGATGTGAAGGGTTGTCTAAAACTCAGTGAACAAAATTCTAACAAGATCATCAACCTGTTGAAGAATCCCACAAATCTGGGACTCGCCAAGTCACTCAACATCCAGTCAGCAAGTACCAATGTGGCCATTCAGCAAGCTCCAAGTTTGTGTCCAGACACCCAACAGGTTGAAAAACTAAATGCCCCACTGTCTATTTCTCCAACAAAAGGCCCAGGAAAATTGGCTCTTGATGATAATGGGAATGTTCTCCCAATTGCAAATAGAAACAGCAGCCCAATAGCGGGACATGATGAAACATTGAGAGGAGAACCAACATCAGTGAAACTCATCATTCATTGGACAAGAAATTCAAAGACAGTAGATCTTGCTCCTGATTTATTTTCCATAGCTGTGATGTTGTCAAAGGGCACACACAAGCAAATTGCACTTTCTGTGTGGAAACATCCCAAGATCCAAAGTAGCCTAATTAACTTACTTCCAAGAAAAATTGAGCGAGAAGGCTGTGCTCTATGTGGTCTTGGAGGAAAAAAATATTTCAAAGGTGAAAGTGAAATGGTTATATATATATTTACATGAACATTAAAGAGAGATCAAATTTGGGGGAGGGGGTTGCCCATTAGTGAATCCTTTTTTACAAAAGTTTTGTCCAATGTAAAGACAGATTTCTGTCTGATTGCAGTCCATTTTTTCAGACTTTTGCCGCTGCCAAAATTTAGGGTATGGAGCCCTCAGCTCCCTGCCTCCTACCGATGGCTGTTTGGAATTTTACTTTGGGATCCTATGCAGCAGCTTAAACTGCATACACTCCAAGTCTCTAAGAATGTTGGTGCAATGTTAACCACCTATTTCTTTTGCATGAATTTGCAAATTTCTTCTATGAGGAAACAATTTTTTCAGATGGTGTTAGATAATTGTTTCCTCATATAGAAGAATTGGCAGATTCATGCAAAAGAAATAGTTGGTTAACATAGTACCAGCATTTTTTAGAGATTTGAATCATATGTAGTTTATGCAGCTGCATAGGATTTGCTTAAGCTTAGAGTTTGAGGTCATTGGTGGTGTCACAGGGGGATTGAGGGGATATGGTCCCCCCAGATGAACCAAAAGTGAGCAAAACTTATCAAAAGACATAACATTAGTTGGGTATTCCTACAGGCTGAAGGATAACATTAGAATTCTCCCAACATCTTTGAAATTTTTAGAGCTGGCGCAGCCACTGACAGAGATATTGCAAAAGTCATTCTGACATGTGCAACATTATGTACAAAAGTTAACCAAGGAAGTAACTATCAAGTGTTGCCTAATTTTGGGATCTGTTGCAGGGGGCTAAGGGGGCCCAAAGTCACAAGTTTTTGCACTGTGTGCGCAGTTTCTGCTCTTTCATTGCTGGTATAAACCCAACTGATGTATGCTTTTCTTTTACCAGTCCCAATCAAATGTGATTACTGTGATTTGACTTTCAAGAACATGAGCAAGGCAAAAAGCCACATGATGACACATACCGGGGAGAAGCCATTTAAATGTGATCAATGCACAAAATGCTTTGCACGTACTGATGGTTTAAGAAATCACAAAAAAAATCACCACAAGAAAAAGACAGATGTCATTGAATCTCTTGTAAAAAGCAGCATGGCAGAGATATATTCTGGGATACAGAAAGGTTCTGAGGGATCACAGCACGCAACTGGTACACTTGATGATTATGTTGCACCAGCCGTTGACCAAGACGGCCCCAGTGATGTCTGCAATCCTGTCAAGGTACAGTATGGTCATTTTTACAAGAAACTAAGCAGTGGCATAGCGGGGCACCTTAGCGCCCCTAGTATTTATATGGATAAGCTTGAAATTATTCATACCCATAAAACGTTTGTAGTATTTTATTAGGTCGATATATTTGTGGGCCAATTCCGCCAAAGAAATTTTGTTCCATCAAATGTCTCTTGTTGTTATAAATTTGTAGAGTGTATGATATTCTTATGGATTGTAGTCACGATGAAATTGGTCTTCAAATAGAACGATGCAAAATACTCTAGATTTGGTATGGGTATGACTGGGGGGGATACATGACTTAGGTATGGACGGGGATCTGCAGCCCAATTTTCAGAATGCCACCCTCTTCTAAATACTGACAGTTGCTGTAATATCCACTTTTATGATGATTTTTGGCGGAAAACTACCCATTTTGACAATTTTTTGCCAATTTCTGGAAAACACACCCATGTTTAAGGGAAATCTGTCAGAAAGGGGACCCTTGTTTAGAAAATTTTGGATTCAAAAAGCCATCAATATGGGTGGCACATACCCGGACCCTGAAAATGTTATGTTGCCCCCCCCAGGGGGTATGATTCAAGCTAAACGGTATACAAGGGCCCCCTGAGGTCGCAGATGCATCAACAACATGAAAATACATGTTACAAATACACATGCATGAAAATTCCAAATTGAACACACACAATGATATCTTGATCTTATATTTCCTTTTTTTCTTTATTTTGATACTTTAGGATTGAAATAACTTGTAGATAAGGGAGCGGTCATTTTTATTCCTGGGTGCCGGGGCAGAGGATCATTTCGCAAAATTGAGAAGATTTCATACCCCATCTTGAACATAGAAAAAGTATCTCGTACCCCATCATCATTCAGCAAAAATGGTTTAGTACCCCATCCAAAAGTCCTTGTGGATAAAGCATAGATATATGGACAGATAGCAAGTTTTCCCAGGCGATTTTCGTACTGTTCAAGTGATTCATCACTTCCAGATGTTTCTTGACTTTTCTTTCAATCTTTGATCGGTGACTTCATCCAAAATTGTTTCCACAAAAATAGTTTTGTACCCCATAAGAATTGCTCTTAAAATCCTCGTACCCCCACAAGATAATGGAGAAAGGTTTCATACCCCTGCCAAAAATCTTCCGCCCTGGTACCCAGGATTAAAAATGACCGCTCCCTAAGGTATATCTTCTTTTTATTTAGTTGACAGGGCAAGCTGTAAAGCAGTATTTATGCCGGGTGCCCCCAAAAAAGTATACAGGTTTGGTCGACCGTAGCAACTAGAATTTTGCGTAAATCAATTCGAAATGATTTTAAAAACATACCTCGATAGCTAGCTTGAACATAGATACATCTCTTGTTGATATTGGTGCGTTGAGAGCTAAGATATTAATCTTCAAAGGACAAATTTACCTCCACTTCCAAACCAGAGCTTTGACGTTTTGGCCTAAGCAAATTCTTGAAGCATGGTGAATAAAATCAGCAAAATTTGAAGCACGAGGGGAAAAACTAAAGATGGCACTGCAGATGTGTTTTGCAAAATAAAATTTATGGAAGGCCTATCGTCAAGGGAGCTCCAAAATCAGCTTCATTCATCTCATTCTCAATATCGACATTTTACCTTAAACATACCATCCATCGGTGAAAGTACTCTTTTCAACGCAATCTTTGAACCGTTGAATCATTCCTTGAAAAGAATTTGTTATCAGAACTCGTGGGAGTCTAGAGATCTTGGTCGAAAGACAAAAGACAGGTAGGCCTAGAGATCTTGGGGTCCAAAAGATGTCTCCTCTTTTGTTTATGACCCGCCTGGGAAAGCAACCTCGAACATACGTCATGCTCAGCCTGATCCTGAGAGATGTGATAACAAATTCGTTTCGAGGAATTATTCGACGATGCTTAAAGTGCGTTGGTGCTCAAAGGAATACTTTTACAGAGGAGCTGTATGTGTAAACTAAATTGTTGATACTGAGATTTGTTGCGGCATATGGTAACTTGTCCAGGACAAAGTTAATTCATGACCCTATGTTTATTATTATTTTGTACTGTCAATGTTTAGCCGCATAGGGACTGATTACTCAACCTGCAAACAGCATTTTCAGGTCAGTCTTATACCCATCCAGTTAACAGCTGTTTTCATTTTCCATATTTTGATACTTGTTTGCAAGTTTAGTGACCAGAGCCTCATCATTGTGATGCCCATTACGGGTTTTACTGATTAACGCGATAGAAAGATGAATGAAGCTGATTTCGGAGATCCCTTGATGAGAAGTAACACATAGATTATATTTTGTAAACACATCTGTTGTGCCGTCTTTAGGTTGTCCCCCTGTGCTGCAAATTTGTTGATTTTATTCACCGTGCTTCAGAAATTTGCTAAGGCCAAAACGTCAAAGCTCTGGCTTAGAGGTGGAGGTAAATTTGACCTTTGAAGATTAATATCTCCACCCTCAACGCACAGATATCTGCAAACGAGGTATCTATGTTCAAGTTAGCTATCGAGGTATGTTTTGAACATAATCTTGAATTGATTCACGCTACATCCTTATCGATAGGGTCGACGAAATCCATATACTTTTTTTTGGGACACCCGATATGTTTATTGATGCTTCTACCCTGTATAAGGAATTAAAAATGAAATGAATGAATGAAAATGAATTACTTCTATTCGTTTAACATTCTTGATATAATATTTTTATTTCCAATCTCGCAGCCAAGCAGATTCTAAACTGGGACTAAAATCTTGCGAAAAATCTGAAGAAATATCAAACTTCTTCTTTCCTTCAACTATCGAAAGAAGTGTTGATCGTCTCTTCGAACATGGCTTTGCTTCGAAAAGTCGAAATTGAAAAAATCAGCCAATTAAACGCTTAGAATAGGCCAATAGAAAACAAAGTTGTTGAGCGTGTTGTACGTCGATTGTATCAATAAAAGTATGAATTTGTCATCAAATATTCGACATTGTACGAAGATAATAATTTAGTTACAACGTTTTGAGCTCGAAACGTTGTAACTAAATTATTATCTTCGTACAATGTCGAATATTTGATGACAAATTTATGCTAAGAATAGGTACCTGGGTTGACCATGTTAAAAAAGTAGCAATCTGATTGGTCTCGCCGTTAACGCGGCAGGCTTGGCCTAAATTAGTCCCCGTTTTGTAGCTGTCTTGGCGAGAGTCTCAGTTGGAAGCCTTAAACATCATCCAATTCCTTACAAAAAAGCTGAGATTCTGTTATCTGATACATAGGTATGTTTACCGCATGATGTTGAAATTTAATCTCTTTCATTCAGGGACAAGGACAAGCTATCAAACAAGCTACAGAGTTGAGAGCTGAGTTAGGAGATAATGACGAGAAAGGCCTGGAAAAGTCCTAGAAAAGCCTGAACATCAACAGGGACTGCAGCTGATGTGACAGTACATTGTTCAAAGTTAACGGTGTTCATAGTTTCATCAGTTTGAATTACATTAAATTCCAAATGTTTTGAAGTGAGAAGTTTCAGACAAACAGTTTCGGACATTTTTGGAAAGATAGGGAACCATGTCCTTTTTAATGGCCATATCGAGTGGCTCATATATGCTGAAGAGAGCGCCTACGCATCCGTTGTTTATTTAGCTACACAGTGAAATGGGACATGTCAAATTTGTCAAGCAAAATAGGGTGTATTTTTTGTATGGCCTGGGCTAGCTTTTAACCATGTCGATTCGCTTTAAAGCCTGGTTTCCGTAAAGCCATAAGGTGCCTTTAGGTTGCCTGCGCTTACTCTAGGGTGCCTAATACAAGGGGGGTCTTAATAAATGGGGGTCTTAATAAATGGGGGGGTCAGAAATTCGCAAAAAACGGGTTTTTACGTTATCAACAAGAACTCTTCTTTTTCTAAAAGAAGACATTCGAATTAGCTTACGAAGTGCACTGCAATGACATGTTTTCTAAAAGAAAACATTTGAATTATGCCAAAATTAATAAACGGGGGGTCTTAATAAGGGCTGGGGGGTGGATAAAATTTTTGAAAATTAATAAGCGCCCCCCCTTGTATTAGTCACCCGAGAGTACTTTCTACAATTTTCATCTTCCATCCTCTTGGCATAGCAGGCAATTACTTCTAGTGGAAATGTTTTCTTACGGTTCTGCAGGCATGTGTTTGAATGCCGTTAGACTATCGTAACAGCCAAGGGAAAGTTGAACGTGCTCAACTACAGTAAAACCCCGCAAACAAGAACATAGCAAAATAAGAACCTGCAGACTGATTTTGTGGGAAAAGACACCCAAAAATAAGAACCAAATATAGACTGATTTCTTCAATGTTCTTATGAGATGGTACACTTCATTAAGAAATTTCATCAAATCAGTAAAAAAATTCATTGACAACTGAACACCTCCAACAGTTTCATAAATATGCAAATTCTTTTATCCAGCTGTATCATTTAAATTCCTTTTGTCAATAACAAAAATACCATACCTTCTGATATTGAAATGAAGTCATTATACCCTTAAGTATATTTAACACATACTGTATACTGTAGCTATATATTCATCATGGTCATAACTGTCCATGTGATAAGAATCAGACCCTGTAAATGTCACAAGTACCTCATTTGTAAGAACCTAGCCAGTCAGACTTTTAGAAAAGTATATTCTTGTATGCGGGGTTTTACTGTATTCCTAGCCCTTACGGTAGTCTCCCGGTTGTGTAACGGTACTTCAAACACCTGCCTGCGGCACCCTAAGAATACTTTTCTATTAGAAAATAATTGCCAACGATGCCGGGTGAATGGAAGAAAGCAGAAAGCAACCACAGGCAATTTTACAGCACCTTATATGGTGGCTGTAGACAGAGCAGAAATTGCGCACGCATGCGCGAAAACTCGTAACTTTGAGCCCCCTTAGCTCCCTGCAACAGATCCTAAAATTAGGCAACACTTGATATTTCCTTCCTAGGGCTTTGGAATCTTGATTTATCATTTCAAAAAGCTTATCTCTCCAAGCACTTCCTGATCTCTGATTGGTCGATGACGTCATTTTACGCAGTTTCTGCTCAGTCGTGGCTGTATGGAAACCAGGCTCAAGTCCGTCATTCGAAATAGGTTATATTTGCAAATGAATTGCCATGTTTTTACCAGTGTTTGAAACTTAAGGCGTCTTATAGCAGTATCGTAAGCAGACAAAAAGCTAAAAGTATTTTCAGACACCTGCATTGGTAATTGGAAAAAGATGTACTAAAGAAGATTTTGCTGAAATTTTCACTGCCAAAATTTTTGGATTTAATGTGTAGTATGCGATTCAAAATTAACCGTTCATACCAGCAGTTTGGACAATTGACTTTGAACAACCTGTTGCATTTTGTGAAGCATCTTTGTAAGTATCTGTAAAATATTTTTGTTCAAGAAATCTGCAACGTTTTCTTTCTTTTAGAAGTGCTTTGCCCATTGGCAAAATTTGTATATTTCTTGGGAGTTAAACGTTTAATGGAAAACTAGTATTTTATCGATAACCCACTTATGGTGTAGTTTTTAGTTCATGTTTTATGATATTGGCTGCGGTCACGCTAGGCGGTTTATCCTGTTGTTTCCTTTCGAAACAACGTGCTTATAACGTTGATGTATATGACCGCTCTTCTTGTTCACATACAACGCTGTTACAACGTTTCGTTCTTGGGGCAAAGGCCTTTAAAAACATAGTGTCCCAAACAACAACGGGATAAACAAGGCCCTGACCAAAGTTTAAGAAAAATTAGCCAATCATGATTTACCAAGGAGGCACGTGACAATTACTTTCGGGCCAAAATAGTTGGCCTCAACACAGGCAGTCTTGCAAAAGACGTGACGCACACAGTGTGACCAGATATCTTCATGTCGTTATAACGCCGTACTTTCCAACGCTAAAGATAAATTTCAAGAAAGTGAAACGATTCACATCATAACAGAGTGAGATTCTAGTGTGACCGCAGCCATTGACTTTAAAGTCTGCTTTTCAAGTTGAGAGACTGGAATTTGGCGCCGCAAAAATTTGTTCTACTGAGTGAGTCAGAAAAAGTTTACGTGTTTAGCGGGCTATGGAATAAGGAGTACATGACTGATATTCAAAACTGAACTGTCAATCTGTCAGTAAGAAGCTAGAATATAGAGCTGGGTTTTCGGTCTTGCTAAGGTATTTCGGCGTATTTTGGCGGATTTACAGTTTTTGATACCCCTACGACCCCCACCTTCAGGTATCAAGACTGTTGAAACTGAATTTGTTTCCCTTTTTAATGGTTTGGACAATGTAAAGTAGTATGTTAGATAGAGTACAGTACTATCCGGCATGTAAGAAACGCAAATTTAAGAAATACAGATCATCATTTTCAAATTCATACCCAATTTTACAAGACAGTAATTTATCTGCGTAATATTCTTTCCTTTTGCTCTCAATTCCAGTTTTCATCCTCTACTATTTTCCAACACTCTTTCCATGGTGTCGTCGTTTCCTTTCCGTCTAGTACTACTTTATCCTACTTTATCAGGCCTGAGAAGCAGCTTATTTGTTAATGTTTGATGCATGCAATAGACCTTTAGCTACATTAAGTGCAAAAATTTTCAGCAGAAAAAATTTCGGACAATAAACTTCGGCGAAAATATTTTCGGACGCATTTTTGATATTTCGGACAAATTAATTTTCGGACAAGATTTTGACAAGCCTTTAAACCATTAATGCAAAAATTGCATCAGGTTTATGATTTACTGAAAATAAACACCTTTGAAAAGTTCGAATTAGCCTCCCATCATGTCTCGTAGTTCCTTCTCACGACAAAAAAGCTTACTAGTTTCCATATCTATATTCGTATGTCGTCAGTTTCAAAGAGGATGGTGAGGATATCGTTGTTATTTTTTCGACTAATAACAATAATGCTGGATTTGAAACATAAGTTCTTTTCAAAACCTTGCATGTTTAAGATAGTCCTTCATGCTATGATTGAGATTCGCTTTCATATTCACGCTACACATGCGCATATCTGTCAAGAAATTTTTGGCGTGGCAAATTTTCGGACAGTACCATATTTCGTACAAATAAATTTTCGGACAACTCTTTGTCCGAAAATTTGTCACGCCGAAAATTTTTGCACTTAATGTATTCTACAAAAGAGCCTGGATCGAGCGTTATTCTTATACAATTTTACGCTCAATGTTCGATCGAGTGGTGTTATAACTTCTATCACATTGTCCACATTCGAAAATGCTACAGAATGTAGCAAAATATCGTTCGATTCTGATTCTTTTCAAAATAGCTAAAAGGTTTATGCCTGTAGCATTCCTTGTAGGGGATACTGCGAATTCCCTCTTTTGTAAACAAGGGTGTTAGGACACGGATGTTTTGATTGATTATTTATTTACCTTGTTTTGATCCGTGTGTCTTGTTTTATTGTCTTGTTTTCTGTTCTGTTTCGTCTTCAACTGAGCGTGGTTAGGCCCAACCGCTCTCAAGTTGTTCGAATAGAGCTCCCTTGTATTTCTGTGTCTTAGTGCGCCTTCGCACAAGGGTTTTAAAAGCCATTCTTGTTCTAATAAAATAATCAAGAAACCCACTGTGCCCTCCTGGTTATCACCATACTGACTGCATGGCAACTCGTGTACTTGGGCACACCAAAAGGTACATCGTATGCGCAAGTTCAAGAGTTGCCATGCAGCCAGCATGGTGATAATCAGTAGGGCATATTGGGTGTTCTTGATTACATTATTACGCTCATCGTTCCTGTAGCAACATGAGCACTCTGTGTATACCTTGAACCACCTTCTCCCAATGCGGTTTTTCTAATAAGAAACTTTGCCCTGATTTGAAGTCTATCTCATTTTTGGGAGCAGTCATTTTCAATCCTGGGTGCCTGGGCTGAGGATTTTTGACAGGGGTATGAAATTTTGTTCCATCACTCTGTTGGGGTACGAAGATTTTAAGAGCAATTCTTATGGGGTACAAACTATTTTGCTTGAGAAAATTTTGGATGAAGTCATCGATCAAAGATTGAAAGAAAAGTTAGCAAACATCTGGAAATGATGAATCTCTTGACCAGTATGAAAATCGCCTAGGACAACGCGTTATCTGCCCATATATCTGTGTTTTATGGACGAAGACTTCTGGATGGGGTACTAAACCATTTTGCTGAAAGATGATGGGGTATGAAATTTTCTTCTATGTTCAAGATGGGGGTATGAAATTTTCTGTAATTGTGCGAAATCATCCTCCGCCCTGGTACCCAGGATTAAAAATGACCGCTCCCTTATTAGAAACGTGTCAGACCATAAATCGAAAAAGTTTGTTTCTATCATGCGGGACATCACTCTATATGACTGTTATGTTGATATTGTTGTATCATAATAAAAAGGGAGTGTTACAGAATTGAATCAACCGCGATTTACTGCGTTAATTCTTTGCAGAAAGTCTCAAGTAATGCACACTGAGCATTTTCATCGAATCTTAAAAATCGATTGCACGAATGGTAAATACATCTTCCCCCTGATTTAATGGCTTGAAAGCGGGGTGGCGCCAGGGGAGGGCTAGGGGGGTGCAAGCACCCGTTGGAAGCTTCAAATGTACTTTCATTGTTTTCTATGAAGTTTTTACGTCTTGGAGTATACTTTTCACCAATATTTTCGGCTATCCTGCCCAGGGAAAAATTTTTAATGCCGGGTGAAAAAATTCTTCTTGGGGTGCAGAACCCCGTATAATTAAAACTCAATTACCCTCCCCCGGCTTTTTAAATCTGTTACTTCATATTTTGCGGAATTAGCATACAAGTTTTTAACTCAAAAACAAATTCGACACGGTAGTTATCCCAAACAGTACCATAAATAAGCGGCAGACTTGTTTAGCTAAAAAAATGGAAATCCTTGATGCCTGGAAAGTTCTTGAGTAATATTTAAACATCAGAATGGCTTCAAAAATCAAGTTGAAATGTTCACATGGGCAAAGAAGAAGTCAGCATAAAATTGTTGAGGAGATCATAAGAAACTCTGAATGCTTAAAATCTGAGTTAAGAAACTTGCAGTATTGGCATGGGCAATAATGCACTGTGTTTGTAGCTTAGAAATTAAAGTTCATCTCCTCCTGCTTTTCTTTGTTTTTCTCTTCGGCCCAAGCTAAGCAAGTGCTGGAAATCAAAATTCAAATGGTTTCTGCGCCTTTGACAGTTAGTTCCTACACAGCGTTCATTCTCGTTTCCAGTCTGGTTCCCTGACGTCATTTTCGACTGGGGAACTGGATGCCACGGAAGCGGTCCAAAATAACGTCTGGACAAAAACCGTAACCACGCACCGTAACTATGGGCGGGCTTCTGTTGTTATCATGGCATGCTTTAAATCTTGCCCGCCAACAGAACGACGCTTAAAGGCCAATTTCCAGTCAGCGGAATTTTCCGAGCGGGCGGAATTTTAGACAATAAAAAGTTGCTCAGCCGTAACTCTCTATTCAATTTCAGAGCGACATTTTCTCTTGCAAACAAAAGAATTTCCGCCCGCTCGGAAAATTCCACTGGCTGGAAATCAGCCTTAACTGGCCTGCGTGCAGTCTTTCTTTTGTAAAACTGAAAGAAGGTAAAGTTGTTTTAATCTACACAAAACAATTCAATTTACACGAAAGAGAGACTGCAAGCAGGCTACGCTTAACCGGTGTTCCAAACAAGGATTGAGAAGTTTCGCTGGTTTTTGTCCAGGCGTCAACAAATCCCTTCCCTGGCGCCCAGCTTAACCGACCGCGGTCGAGTTGACACAGGGAGCCAGGCTGTCTCGTTTCAAACTTCCTCTTGGAGGCAGTTTGAAATGAGGTTAAACGCTTTGTAGGTGGTAACAGTTCACACGCACAGGAGCCTTTTAATTTGATTTCTAGCACTGTTTTGGCTTAGGCTGAAGAGAAAACAACCAGGAGAAAAAGTACGGTGCGTTATTGGCTGAAATTTTACAATAAGGGTGCGAACGAGAGAGCAGTAAAATATATCAGTAACATAATATGATATTAACAATTCGATATCAAATATCGTTAAAAGTATCAACAATTCAACGTCCCATGGAGATCTGGTGGTTTTCAGAGAGACTCAATACAAGGAAAAGGCTTCCTTGACACATACACGTTTTTTTTGCAAGAAACTGGTTTATAAGAAACTAGTACTAAGATGGCCAAAATTTTAAGAAACTCTAGTACTATGTCTGAGACGTACTAAGAAACTTTTAAAAGTTAAAAGCATGGATATTATAGCAAATAGATCGTTGAACCTTTATTCTTGAGCAACATTATCTAAAAATTTGTGTTTTCGACATAAAAGAACACTGTTTATTCCTTTATGATGTTTTAAATGTCAAGAAACATATCTGCCGCGGTGTTAGCAACCACATTGCTAATTCTGCATTCAAAAAATAAGAAACCAATCAAGAAACTTTTAGTACTAAAATGGACAAAATTTCATGCGAAATTAAGAAAATTTTAGTACTATGGCCTGATCCTAGTTTCTTATAAAAAAAACGTGTATGCCACTAGCAAGTACCAATTTCAAATAGGGTGAACGGTTTCTTGCATTGATAGGCACAAAATGACTTCACACTACCGTAAAAGCTCTATCAAGCTCCTGGAGGAGCGCTTTCTTGATTTTGATGGCTACGGAGATGGGGACATGAAAAGGGGGTGGCATATTCACACATTCAAGACAAAGACTGCGTTCACATAATGACAGTACATTTTGAAAACGGTGAAAAATGTAATGGATAGGCCTCCTGTTCACACGAAAACGGCACATCTTTTGCGAGCAGATTTTGAAAACAACACATTTTGAAAACGGCATCGTGTGAAAATGATGAAAACTAGTGGTGGCACCAGGGGAGGGCTAGAGGGGCTACCGCCCCCATATCGGAGGAAATTTTGAGTTTCTGTCGGAGGAATTTGACAGAATGATGTACGAAAACTGCATTTTTTAGCTATTCCAGCCCCCTGTTGAAAGTCCCAGCCCCTCCATCGGAAGATCTCTGGCGCCACCCCTGATTAAGACGGAACATTTTACGATGCCTTTGAAACGAGGCCTACTGGTTCTTAACGTGTAGGCATGATTTTTCGACATCAAATTCTTAAGGAGATTGCAACTTTGCTGTTAAATTTCCTTCCTGTTTCAAATTGTTCTAGTATCATCCGAACGCTAAACTTTTTTGCTACTGTCATATTTTTCACCATTTTCAAATTGTGCCGTTATCGTGTGGAGGTAGTCTTAAGATGACGCGTTTTGACGCATTCTACTTCACACTTTCAGGAACATCATATGGTGAGTCACCAACTCCTTGTGATCCACCCCCAATCCACCTTTCAACACAATTTTTGAGGCCAAAATCTTGTTCTGCATACAAATTTTAGTGTTTACACAACATTTGACACCATGGGGAATTTTGGTGATACCATGGGCTGTAGGAAAAGAGAAATTCCTATTAGATTAATTATCGTTGTAAAGAATAAGAACTGTCAGGCCTACCTTGTGTGTTCTCTGTTTTTCCATCCTCTCCGTTGTCCCGTCGGTTTAGCTTCATCCTCATCTTGGCTGGCCTAATCTTGTTTTCAAGAGCACGAGAGCACAGCCTCAGTTCGGCCTGTGAGCTCCTTCAAGTTCACAGGCCGAACTAAGGCTGTGCTCTCGTGCTCTTGAAAACAAGATTAGGCCATGTTACTTGTTGGGCCAGCCAAGAGGAGGATGATGCTAAATTCGACGGGACAACGGAGAGGATGGAAAAACATAGAACACACAAGGTAGGCCTGACAGTTCTTATTCTTTACAACGATAATTAATCTAATAGGAATTTCTGCTTTTCCCACAACCCATGGTGATACACGATTTGTTTATAAGAAACTGGTTTATAAGAAACTAGCATTAAGATGGCCAAATTTTTTAAGAAACTCCTATCATAACTATGTCTGAGAAGTACTAAGAAACTTTTCAAAGTTAAAAGCATAAATATCATAGCTAATGGATCGTTGAAGCTTTATTCTTGAGCAATATTCACTAACCATCTGTGTTTAGAACACTGTTTATTCCTATATGATGTTTTACATGCCAAGAAACATGTCTGCCGCAGTGTTAGCGACCACATCGATAATTCTGCATTCAAATAATAAGAAACCAATTACGAAACTTTTGGTACTAAAGCAGACAAAATTTCATGTGAAATTAAGAACCTTTTAGTGCTATGACCTGATCCAAGTTTCTTATAACAAAACGTGTAGAGAAAGTTAGAAATCGTAAGGGCTTTGACCGTGTTTCGACAGAAATTTGTCCAAACTTTGATTTTACGGCGAATGTCCTTATAACTTCAAATTCTTAAAACTGCCATGATAAGATAAATATGGATGCGTAAATCTGTTCCTCAACCAAACTTTTAACAAGATTTTTGCCTCAAAAATCTCAAAAAACAAGACTAACGTTTTCGCACCTCTTACTTTGAAAAGGTGGATTCCAGGCAAAAATAATCATGAGGCAAAGTCATACATATCGAGAGGAAAGCATAGGACACCGCTCCGGTGCGCTTAGCCTATCGTTGTCCTGAAAACTGCCTTCCAAAATGCTAGGTCCACATATATCACGGGATGACTGGCCGAGTGGCTTGAACAGTTTTTGTCAGTAACTGAAATTCAGACAATGGCTCTTGATACTCTTCTGCAAAGGAGTCTGTATCGAGCGATATTTTTAAATTTTTATCATCCTGTGACTATGGCTGCGGTCACATTGAGTGCTTGATCCCGCTGCTTCCTTTTGAAACAACGGGCATACAACGCTGTTATGTGTTACCGCCCTTCTTGTTCACGAGCAACGCTGTTAAGTTTCGTTCCTTGGGCAAGTATGCAAATTTGGTCGACCAGCGACTAGAATATAGATAGCGTGAATCGAACCGAATAATTTCTAAAACATACCTCGATATCTAACTTGAATATAGATACCTTGCTTGTTGAAACTGGTGCGTTGAAAGCTAAGATATTAATCTTCAAAGGACAAATTTACCTCCTCCTCCAAACCAGTGCTTTGACGTTTTGGCCTAAGCAAATCCTTGAAGCACGGTGAATAAAATCAACAAAATTTGAAGCACGAGGAGAAAAACTAAAGACGGCATAACAGACGTGTTCTACGAGATAAAATTTATGTGACACCTATCGTCAAGGGAGCTCTGAAATCAGCTATTTTTACAAATACTATTCAACGGTGAAAGTACTCCTTTGAGCATCAACATACTCTTGGAACTATTGAATCTTTCCTTGAAAAGAACTTTTATCAGATCTCTCAGGAGTCTAAGACACGTATGCCTCCTGTTTTATTGATGACACGCCCGGGAAAGCAGCCTCGCAGATACGTCATTTTCAACCTAATCCCAAGAGATCTAATAACAAATTCTTTTCAAGGAATGATTCGACGATGCCAATAGTGCCTTGATGCTCAAGGGAGTACTTTCACTGATGAATAGGATGTGTAAACAAAATTGTTGATACTGAGATGATTGAAGCAGATTTCGGAGCTCCCTTGATAATAAGTGGCACATAGATTATACATCAGTAAACAATGGGCAGATTTTGTAATACAATAGCATCAGTTGCTTTGGTTCACACCTCAATTCAAAGCGATTAGCGAATACAGACAAAGGAAATTCTCCCAACCAGTAAATCAAAACAAACATAGCCGCAAAGTTGCCCTGAAACCAGTACGGCAAAGTCTCACTTGGTGCGGGCGAAGGGAGATTTCTAAGTGAAGTCATGTGCTTATAACGAAAGCAGAAGGGTAAATATACCGTTCTGTCTGGCGGATTTTGTCTATTTGATTCGGGAGCTGTGGAGTAACTGTTCACATTTGAGCAATGATTATTCAAGAACTGTAATGCCCTTTGCTCGGCTTTTGAACTACGCGAACCAAATTCGACAGACAGAACTTTAGATTTGCCCTTTTTCCTTCGTTATAAGCATATAACCCCTCTTAAAAACCCCCGTTCGCCCGTGCCAAGTGAGAGTTTGCCGAACCGGTTTCAGGGCACTTTGCGGCTATGATAGTTTTGAATATCTGGTTGAGAGAATTTCTTTTGTCTCCATTCCCTAATCAATTTGAACTGTGGTGTGAACCAAAGCAACTGATGCTATTCTATTGCAAACTCTGTCTTTGTTAGGCATCTATGTTCAAGTTAGCAATCGAAGTATGTTTCAAACATTGTTTTGAATTGATTTACGTTATACAGTAAAAACCCGCATACAAGAACCTTCATTTATCAAGAACCTACAACCTGAAATGGTATAATTTGTACCCAATAAATAAGAACCAATTCAACCTGATATTTTAACAAGGTTCTTAATAAAGGGCATAAAATTTCACATTTCATTCACTGGGGGAATAAAGTCAGCTAGGATGAGAAGAGTGTTGATGACTATTGGGACTGGTGAAGCATGGCGGTACAAGGCATTTTTCACCAAGCTTTTTGAAAAAAACTGGTTGTCTGATGATTGTGGATGGGTCAGGAGATGAGAAAATTCATCCCCAAGGACTAAAGGACTATGTTTTTTAAAGTAGAGCTTTGCCATCATGTTTCAATGCTAAACCTTCATCTATCCTTTGTTTTCTGGCATTTGTCTTGGACCCCGTGTTAAGAACCTACATCCTGATTAATGACGATTAGAATGAAATTCTAATCGGAGTTAAAGCAACGAACATGCTGTGTATCGTTTTTTACAGATTTACAAATCTGGCAATATAAAGTACTATTGTTTTTGACTCTCTATAGATGCAATGTTTTCATCATCTGCGTGTTCATTGATAGTCGTACATGCGGCATGGTTTCTTCCATGCAGTATAAAACAGAGTTTGATTCGAGATTTTGGTAAAATTTTGCACACTCGTGTTGAGTGGTTGCAAATCAAAATCTCCCACCCACCCGCCTCTTTCACATTTTCATGTTGGATCTTCTTTCTTTTGCAGATGCATCTGGAAAGTTTTGTCCAACATGGACGAGGGGATTAGTTTTGCGGGAAAAATGCAGGTTTTCCTTCCAACCCCACCCTCGGGAGGGTTATTTGCTTTTTCGGGAGATGGGCTAGTTCCTTCAAAGCCCAAATTACCCTAATGATGAGAAGATGCAACCTTATGTTTGTCTGATGCTTATGAGGAAAAATTTACGAAAAAGGTTGAGAAATATCTGAAGGGCAGCCAAGCCCCAGCAGCCTTGAACCTATTTATGGGAGTATAGCTTTAACGGGATGTACCACAAGACATACGAGCCTAAACAGGCTGAGTTAAAACTCTTAGGCTCTTATTATGTGCAGGTTTTTACTGTATTCTTATCGCTAGGGTTGACGGAATCCGGGGAAACCCGGTAGTATCCAAAAGAACGGGATAAAACGGGGTGCTGACCTAAATTACAGCGTTATACCTCATTCACAGTTGCAAGTGAAACCAGTTTAAACAAAACCAGGTTATGGAACGGAGCCTTATGATTGGACAGCCAACGAATCGAGACCATTTGATTGACTGAAATTTGACCTGGTTTAGACAAAGCTGGTTTAAATGTGTCAGTGTGATTGCGGTATCATTTAAGCAAAATTAACCAACCATGATTTATCAAGGCAATCACGTGACAATTGCTTTCGCGCAAAAAATTAGCCACAGCACGGGCAGCTTTGCAAAGACGGGACGGGCACAATGTGACCGGGTGTTTTTGCATCGTTATAATGCCCTACTTTGCAACGTCACAGATAAATTTGCAGAGAATGAAACAATTTGCATTATAATGGGATTAGATTCTACTGTGGCTGCAGCCTATAGTTTTATACAGTGGGTAAAAATGAGTATCTTTAGAGTTTCTTTCCCTATTGAGCACATTCAAAGATTCTATAAAATTATAAAGCCATTGTTCGATTGGGACTCTTTCACAATATGCAGAATTGCGACTGTATCTATGGCTTCACAGCAGGCACTTTACAACGATTGCTCTTTTCAACACCCAGCCATTTCCAATTCAGTTGATTATTTCAATTCTTACAAATTAAAACTTTTCCAAGACTGAACAGTTTCAAAATTCAGTTGGTCATCTCAATTCCCATGAATCGAGACTGTTGAACAGTCAACAATTTCAAGCTCAGTGGAACCTTTCAGCTCCTATCGATTAAAACTTTGCTGCGTGAAACAATTTCTCTCCAAGGACCACCATCCTTCTCGACTAACCATTTACAGATAAAAATGCAACGAATTTTTCAAGTCCAGTTAAGTTTCTGTACAATTTGTTTCGCTGACATGTTCGTTATTCTGTGTTTCTTCTATCAGTATTTGCTGCACTGTTGCTTGAGCCATGCCGAGAGATATGCAGTCTGCAAAGAAAGAAAAAGAATCAGTGGCCGCAGCCAAATACAGTGCTCACCAAAACCAAATAGTGAAAGCCTTTGGGATAAATATCATCACAGGACCCAGTACTCTAGCTACGGAATTAAGGAATTGCAGGGACCTACAAAGCCCAAGAACTAATCTTGAATACATCAAGAAAGGCTTTCACTGTTCACCTGTAAAAGTTTGGAACGATATTCCCATCAATATCGGATAGCTTCCAACGCGTAATGGGTGGGTGGATAATGGATTCAAAAGCCAATTAAAAGGTTATTTTACGAGCTCAAATCAACTTGACATTTAAACATCAAACAATATCCGGTCTGCAAAAAAAATTGTGAGATCTTTGATCAAATATTGAAAGATAACAACAAACCAAAGGAACTTTATGGTGAGATAACATGATTGCTGAGGCTTTTAATACAATTTTAGACACCAGAGTTTTCCAAATCGGCTGAATATTCACGGAGCTACAAGTTTTTAAAGTAGGAGTTCGTGCGAAAGCAGAAACCAGAGAGCTCTTGGCATTTGTGATGAAAGTAGCATGAGCTGTCTTTGTCCTCTCGCTAACTCTCCTATTTACAATCTTCCTTCAGTATTTTGATAGATCATAATTGCAATGCTCACCACTATTCGAACTGCTTTGAGTGTAATTTTGGGTGTTCTCAGATATCTTGATACCATTTTCATCCAAGTCTTGTAGCTGGACTAAAGTTCTGACTGCTTGTCCCTCGTGTCCCTATAAAGTAAGAAAGGGAATTCAGACCTACAATCCTTGCCAAAACAACTTGGAAAAAACCCCATTTTGCTGCATTTTTTGTCTGATTAACGATACAAAATATATCGCTGGAAAATTCACCTCGCGCTTTTTTCCGCCCCCTGCATCCCCTGAACAATGTTGGTCCAAAAATATGATCACCAGACTTGAAGGAAAGCAATTCGGCTGCTTGGTTGTGCCCTAAGGCACTGAGTAATCGCACAAGAAGCAAACAGTGCAAGGGGGAGGGGGAGAGAAGAGGAAAAATATGCGATATTTTTTCAAGAGTCTTAGCAAAGATTGTGTGCAACAATGTGAGACATCTTTAGCAGCCTCTCAGCAATGCTGTTTGCAACTGTTTACCTACTACTTTCTTATGTTTCATTGTTTTAAAACTTTTTTAACGTTGGAATCAATACACCACTTCGATTAAAATCCTCGTTTTGAAAATTATTCAAACTTCTTTCATATGAAATTCTGGAGGCCAAATTCGGATTAGCACCCCAACTTTAGTCTAACCACAAGTTTTCATGTTGCTAGCAGTCGTGGTGTTAACTTTATGGCGACGTAAAGTTTGAAAATCTGTAAGGGATTTGACCGTGAAAATGACTCAGGGTGTAAAGTTTCACCCCGAACGATTTTTGACGGTCAAATCCCTTATAAATCTTTGAACTTTACGTTGTCATAAAATCAACGTCACAAATGCCACCAGGTTAAAAACATGCAACTAGACTAATGTTTGGGTGCTAAATCCGAATCTGGGTTCGAAATTTTCATAAGAACAATAGGAAGGAATTTTGATAAATTTCCAAAACGAGGCTGCTTAATCGAAGTGGTGTATTAGCTACTTTTTCATTTCAGCTATCGTATATCGTATTCTATTATCCAACGGTAAATAGATTGAAAAAAGATGTTTGATTAAATAAAATGAAAAAGTGCGTAGAAGAAACTACAATTTTGCAAGTAAGCCAGATAAGGTACTTATATATTGAATATTTAGTGGGAAATTAGATTGTTCACATTCTTAAATTGGCTCTTATTTCATTCAGGGCTTTCGGGTATTTCTTTTGCCCAAAATGAAACTACGAGCCCATTATTTACTGTCAGTTCACAGCATCTGAGTTCATGAGGCCTTATTCACAACGACAGTTTGTGGAAGAATCCGAAATTTTACAGAATGCAATGAAAAGCTTCCAAAGCATCTTTAGAGTTCTTTCCAATAAGTACACGGCAATATAACTTGAGAAAATTTTTGTTATTTAATAAAATGTAAGTTAGGTTCATTGACAAAGCAATTGGAGGTTTGATCTTATTTGATGATCTCTACGAATAAGAACCTATTTCAAATTTCAGACTGAATGGGTTCTTATATATTGGGGGTCTAACTTCAAAATTTCACCCAATAGGTTCTTAATCATTAGGTCCTTATACGCGGGTTTTTATCGTACAATACCATTGTCAGTTTTAGAAATACAATTTCAATTTCAAATGCAAGGAAAGCATGGATTAGAAATGGAACATAGATTTCTTGTTCTCATACAAAATCCTTACCAGCATTTATACCTAATTTTTGGGTCTAAGACATAAGTGATTTCGCCAACTATGATTTTCGCTAGACTCGATTACATGTCGTAGTTCCACTTCTGGCTGAACTGATATCGCTACAACTACGACTTATTCCCAAACGCTTGCCGAAACGGTGAATTTCCGTACTGATTCTATTTGGAACCTTTCCGCTGCTCCACAAAAGAGTTCGATTGAGCAGTGTTGGAGTCTCTATCACTATTGTATACATTCTAACATTCTACAAAATGTATCAATCTGTCGTTCGATTCGCATTCTTGTTTAGAACGTAGCTTTGGGCCTAAATCATCTGCTACTTTTTTCCTCACAACCACTAGACTTGATTACATGTCGTAGTTTCGCTTTTGAGCTGATATTGCTACAACTGCGACTTATTCCCAAACGATTGCGGAAACGGTAAATTTCCGTACTGATTCTATGTGAAACCTTTCTGCTGCTCCACAAAAGAGTTCGATTGAGCAGTGTTGGAGTCTCTATCACTATTGTGTACATTCGAACATTCTACAAAATGTATCAATCTTTCGTTCGATTCGCATTCTTTTTTAGAATGTAGCTGTGGGCCTAAATCATCTCCTACTTTTTCCTCGCAACCACTGGGTCTAAAATGCCTTAAAAATCAGTTTTCTAGAGCTGCTGTACCATCAAATTAGGTATCAGTACTTCGGTAAAGGATCATTCTTGCCACAAAAACAAAAACCGCCTTGCTCTAAGGCACTTGCTGATCGGTAGACGACGGGGCGACAGAATCCTGTCACCGATTGAAATTTTCTGCCGTTTTTACAGCTCTATGTCCATAAGGCCCTCAGTGGAGCGATAACAACAACAACAATTCAACTCAATGAGATGAGCGTAACTTGAGGGTCCTTATGGTAGTGAGGCTAGATTTTCACATCTAATTCAGCCTTTGACTGATGGGTTTAACATGTCAGCCTTGAATATTGGTCGCGTAAATTTTATTGCACAGCCTAACAAAGATCTAAACGCTTATTTCTGATTCACCCGGTAGGCCATGATCATGGGTGAAAGGAAACAAAATAATTGTCATTTGATAAAATGTATACGCAAATCATACCTGTGTCTTTATCGTGGTTTCTTCCTGCCCTTCCTGGCTTTCCTCTGCATCCTTACCTCAGCTCAACTCGTTGGTTCAAGTCTGCTTTGGCCAAATTCAGTTTCTCTGTAAAAGCGAGGCTGAGCTCGTTTGCAGTTTTGAAAACTGAATTAGGTCATAGAAAATTTGAATCAAGGAGTTGAGCAGAGGATGCAGAGGAATGCCAGGAAATGCAGCAAGAAACCACGATAAATACACAGGTATGATTTGTGTATCCATTTTATTAAAGAAAAATTGTTCTGTTTCGTCTTATCCATGCTATGATTACATAGTCCATGATGAATACGATAAACATTCACACACCTCCGGTAAAAGGGCGTTATTAATTTCCATTTAAAAAGCATAGTCGTCTGGCAGTAGCTGACAAAAATCCACAAATCGCTACTTTGAAGGGCATTGCAGTCTACAGCCCATACAAAGGAATGCGAAGAGTTTTCAGATATCTCCGTTTTTCGCATTCACGCTGAAACGTGATCTCGTTTTGTTAAATGCATCGTTTCCAAATTCATCCGTCTTCATTGGCGTTTTCGAAAAAATGCTCCGCTCTCACAGCGGAGGAGAGTGAACGCAAGGCAAAGATGGAAAAGTTTTTCTCCACTCTCGTATGAGTAAGGGGCAGTGTTGCGTCTCTTTGTTTCTAATACCCAACACGTCACACTCACTAATAATTATTACTTCTGATACCTTACCTCTAAAATTTCTGTACCCAAGGTGACAAGGTTTTGCTGTTTTGACGTTGCTATTGGTAAATTTCCTTGACTGATTTCTGTGATGATCATTGTATCCGATGTAATTAGGTTACCAATTAGTTGATTGCCACTAACACTTACACCCTGCAATGAAAATACATCAAATTACTACTTCCTAAGGTATGTATTGGATGGGTCAATGAATCCTATCTCTTGTTGCGGAGACGAGGCATGCTTTATCCGAGGAACTTTTGTGTGCCCCCGTGCAGTAGGTTATAGCTCATGCGCAGTAGCGTTTCGGGGTTGAAGCTTTAACGGGCGCTTGAGGTTTTGTTCACTGAAAGGGGGAACACTTTAGTTTCCTCGGACAAAGCGTATCTCGTCTTCCCAACAAACTCGCCGAACTATCCCAGTTGGTATGATACATGCTTTGCACTGCATGTCCCCATGGGTTGTTAGACACCGCAGTTGAGGTTCACTGCCGCCTTGTTCCTTTGAGCAGGATGAAACTTTTTGCTACTACGAAGGAGCTAGCGTAGGAGACGAAGGAAGTGAGGAAGGAAACATTTCTTCAATTTCAAAATCTTCAAACCTCCTCCACAGAGACATATTGATTTCCCTCCGCAGCTGCATATGCACTGAAAATAAGTGCGGTGTCTAGCTACCGACGGTGTCCCAAACAAGTACTCCTGTTTGAAAAAGCACTACCATTTTATCATACGGCTGATCTTCAAATTCCCTTTTTTGGGAAGTATATACACCAATAATAACCTTATTTTCCCAGGCAAAGCTGATCCTGATGATTGATTTTCAAGTCAGGAAATTTTGCTCTTTTCAAGGCTGCCTGATTTTGAAGCATGCTACAAGAAGCACTGTTTATTACCAGATTAATTTCTTTTTGTATGTTAAAGTTCTAATTTCGTTATTTTTTTAATATAAGGCATCTACGCTAAGAGGGCCTCTAACCTAATTACAAACAAGCTGAAATTACTATTACATAAAACAGTTAATTACGAAAGAATCTATGAATCTAAAGTTAAGCCACTAACTTATATGAAATAATATACTAAGTGGTGATAAAACTCGAAGTGTGTATGTGAATTGTGGGACAGAGGTTATATATTTATATTTATATTTAAAAAATTTCTGTTTACCTTACCTACCCCCTTAATGTAGCGTAGTGTTATTGGTAAACAGTGGTGTAGTGTTACGTTGTGCTCTTTTGTTAGTTGATTTGTAGATTATTGTTCAAATTCATTGTGAGAGCCATTTATAGTGGGGACTAGATGACCATGTGTCTTTTCCCGCTATGATTGGCTCAGGTTATTGTATTGTAGTTGTTTTTAATGTTATATTTATAAAAAAACTTTATACTTGAAATTCTGATTTCATTTTGAAGCATTCGAAGAGTTATAAATGTCAGAAAGAAACGCACACTATTGTTGTACACTGCAAGATCATTTGGAAATCACGGCTTAATGAGAAATCGTAAAGTAAGGACGACGAAAAAGGAGCATCTTGTTGACTGACTTTCAATCAGTTTCAATAATCATTCATGAAAAGTTAATGAAATGAAAGCTCAAGTGATGTAAAAGCAGTGGCAAAGCCTTATTACACTAGAAGATAAATCAACAAATTGACAAGCCCATGTGGCACAAAGCTAGTGACAGAGCCATGTTGAATTAATAAGTAGTTTCGAGCCTTCCTAGGTCCATCCTTAGCACGTTGACTGGGTAGAATTATGATTAAATACTTTATGAATAAAGATGAACGGTAGTCGGAATTGGGGATAGTCCCAATAAGGGCAAATTTCCATTAACTGTTGTACACTTGAAGGAAAAAATGAAAATCTCCCTAGGATGGTTCTTCTTTTTAATGCTCAGATAAATGAAATTCACCTTGCAATTAAACACCTGTTTCAGTTTGATCAGTTTGATGAGCCATACGTTCTTATTGCAGGGATCGCACAGTTGATTTTTGATTGCTGTTACTACGTTCATTTTGGTCCCAGCTAGGTTTTGAAGTTTGATTCTCCTCCCGAATTAGTTATTAGGTCCATAAGGACGGTTCCAAAACGAATAACCGGGCTGTACATCGTTGTAAGAATCTGAAAGAGCCTACAAGAGGCACCCTTCGAATAAGAGCCTCTATACCTTGAAATTAGTCTTGGTACCTTTAAGATAAGAACCTATTTCAGCCTAGCTCTCAAAAAAGTAGGTTCTTATATGCGGGGATGTACTGCATAATCAATGGTTAATTCTGAAAAAAATTCAAGATGAATACACATACCTCTCCATCTAATGCTATTCTCTTTCGATCTGGATCGTCTTCTGTCTCAGAACCAACATATCGTCTCTTTCGCTTGCTAGTATCATTTATATTCTGCATGAAGAATGTTCAGTTAAGTGCAGTATTAACATTTTGTAACCTAATGAGGTACCTTGCACTTAGCCTGAATGCAACCTTGCTGCAAGGGTCTGCAAAGCATTTAAAAAAATCAACAAAGAAATTTGAGTCATCTTATCAAGCTGAACGTTTAAATTAATGTATGGGCTTTTGATTGTGACACTGTTGCACCCTGCTTTATCCTTGATTAGTACCTGACTGGAGTTTCAAAAACGAGGCAGTAGGAAGTATAGAATTGGACTGCACAATACAAAAAACTTATAAGTAAACTCAAAAGCGGACTCTCTTCTATCCGCAAACTACAGAATATTGTCCCGCAGACAAAGTTGGATCAGTTTACAGGGTGCTGCTCGAGAGTCATTCGCGATACTGTAATGAAATATGGAGCAGTTTGTCCAATACCAAACTTGATCACCTTCAGCATCTGCAGAATAAGGCTTACACGCTCATAGAGAGTTCCAGGTTGAAAGATGGCTGGAGATGCACGTGGCTGTCTGTTTCAAGTTTGATTCAATATGACAGGGATATCATGATTTACACAACAACCAATGACTTGTACCCTGACAGCTTGAAGGGACGATTTTAACAAGAACACAGCTATATAACTATCCATTAAATAACTCATTAGATATCAACATGCCAAGGCAAAATTTGGAATTTTCGAAACGAAGTGTCTATCATTCTGCAGCCAAAGTTTGGAATGAAATTCCATTGAACATTAGACATAGTCTTACAATTTACACTTTCACAAAGAAGTTGAAGGATTTTTACTCAATCGGCAACGAATCCCAAAGTACTATCCCTAGGAAGAACAGCATTTTGCAGATTAGGCCATAATTAGGACTTGTGTTTTTATTCTTTACACTGTTGTATTAGGTATTTTAATTCTGTCGTTATTAGAATTTATCAGTTGTCTATAGCTGATAGGGTTTTTTTGTGCAAAAATATATGAACAAGAAAATGAAATACAACATTTACAATCAAAACTTTCTCCGGCCTAAAGCCGGGGAGCCGCGACTTTTCTGAACTCTGCCCCAAGTACCAAGTGACTCAGAAAACAAACCCCTGTTGCATCGCTGCACTGCACAGTAAACTTGAAAACCAGCATCAAAACATTTTTCTAGATATATTGGCAACAAGGAAACAATAAATTGGATACTAAAGTGCGGATGAAAAACGAACGAGAAATAAACAAAAAAAAGATGTTTTTAGGACACTAACTTGAAAGGCCTTAGTGTGCTAAAACATCTCTTTTTTGTTTATTTCTCGTTCGTTTTTCATCCGCACTTTTTCTAGATAAATATAGTATTGGGTTTCACCTTACGATCTAAAGCAAACTCCTTAAAAAGGGCCAAAAACTCGCTGATTTATCACAACTTCAAATCCAAAGCTGGCCATGCGTGGAACAAAAGCTCCTGGTGAAGCACCAACGAATATCGCTGAACAAAATGCATCAAAGCAAATAGCAATTGCTGCCTTGCGAATAATAGATCTCTCGAACCACTTCCAAAACACATAGGCAAAATAACGCAAAATAAACAAGTAAGCATGCATACCTGGACATGAGAAAGACTATCAGCAGGACTACCAACATCAACAACAGCTGTATGACTATCCATGGAACCAGTTGAACTGTAATCATCAAGTTCTACTTCTGCGATACTGCTTCTTATTACTGATTCATTCCCATGAGACTCATCATCAGCATGAATGCGTGCATGGTATCGTAAACTAGACTTTCGAGCAAAGTCTTTCATACAGACTTCGCATTGATAAGGTTTTTCACCTGTGTGAGTTCGTGTGTGTACGTTGAGGTGACTTCGATGGTTAAAGATTTTGTCGCAGTATTCACACTTGAATGGAAATTCACCTGTGGTAAAGAATGAGGAAAATTAGCATCGAGTTCAATATAGTGGTCTTCAAATCCTTAAATGAACTGGCTCCAACAATACCAGTGTGACCTCCTCTTTGCCAGAAATTCGCAATGTTCATCTTACAGCCTTCGTAATAAGGGAACTGACCGTGGGCTACCCAAGAGAAGGTCAAATAATGCCAAGAGATGTTTCTCCTGTACTATGGAATAGCCTTCTCTCAGCAGAGTCAAACAAGGCACGTTCTCCATAAAAACTATTTAGAAGCAAACGTGATCTTTCTCTCTTAAACCTAAACTATGTATGTATTGTACATTAGTTTTAACCATTGAAAATAGGGCTTTATATAGTTTGATTCGATTAGCAGCTTTTATTAAAGATTTTAATTTACTTTATTATCAGCGGGCCCCTTGAAAACCAGCTTATGCTGAAAGGTCTTTAGTTTTCAATTTTACCAGTATTTTCGCAATTCTTATCTCTATATTTGTTCTCGTTGTTACGTCAGTTTTCTCATCAGGTTGTCCCGAAAAAGTAAGCAGATTTGGTTGAGCCTAGTGATGAAAATTTAGCCTCAATGGAATGTTAACCATCGATTTTTACAAGGTTCCTCGGTAGTTAACTTAAAAATTGATACCTTGTTTATCAGTTCTGGTGCATTGAATGTGGAAATGTTAAAGGGGCTGAGTTAATAACCGTAAACAACCCTGTTTATCTCTAATAAGATCGATATTGATACCCACGTGCCCATTGTGTTCACCCAGCCCCTTTAATCTGGAAAGTTCAACTTTGCGTCCACCTCCAAATCAAAGCTTGACTATTTGGTCTTGTTTGTTTGTTTGTTTTCAATTTGTTTTCTGTGGGATTGTCTGGATTTCTAGCTACTGAAAGCTAATCTAGGCCCACTGTGCATGCCGCATCCAAGCATGGGACCCCTGGTTTAACGTCCCTTCCGAAGGACGACGAGGTTTGTTGTGAGGTTAGGCCTCCGGGGTCACCCATCCGAAGTTTGACCTCACTCGACCGAGCTTAACTTTAGTCACCTGACGAAGACTGTATAAACCACTCGGCCACTCACCCCGCAGAGCGGCACCAAATTTTTCCAGATAATTCTGCCTTCCAGTCATAACTGTAAAACGGTTCACAATTCGTTGTCCTCCTGGGAAGATGAAATCACCTAGAATAATGCTGCTATGTTCTCAGGGATGACAGATCAATTTCCAAAGGGGATAACATATCCTAAAGCAAGTAAAAGTCTTGCTTTAAACGGGGATCGCTCTGTTTTACTCACCCAGTATTTTATACCAATGTGAGCTAGAACCATTCAGTTCATTAAGGCCGGTAAACAGTTGGCGTCATTGCAAGATGGCAGTAACTGAGACAAAGGCATCGTCTTGTATAGTAGCTGGGACAAAGGTATTATCGTATTTAAGATCAGGGAAGTCCTTACCTGTATGTATTCTTGCATGCTCTTTTAACGTGCTTAGCCTCGTAAACATCTTGCTGCATTCTTCACATTTGAATGGTTTTTCTTCTGCATGCACGGGTAGATGAACTTTCAAATCACTTGCTCTGGCAAACCGGCGATTGCATTCTTCACATTTATGTGGCTTTTCGCCTGCAAAAAAGTGAAGAGATGAGAAAATTAGAGCAGCAACGCAAAGTGATTCAGAAATACGAAAGAACCGCTAAACAAGATAGTTATGGATTAGAAATATACCCTGAAACCAAATTTTTAATATCGTTTGCTATCACAGCTAATTTTATGAATCAACTTGCTTCAGGATCTGACGTAATTAGACTCCTAAATCGTAAACCAAAGAGGTAAAACTTTTGCCCGATGCCATATTGCAGAAATTCGTAATAAAGTACGCCCCCTTTCACACTTATCCGTTTTTGCATCAAAAGGATATGTTTTTAGCTCCGTTTTTGGCTTTGCGTTCACATTAATCTACACTAAAAACGGAGCTAAATGAATAAGCTGAAAAAAACGAGCTGAATGAAACTGAGGCGAACAAAAACGCATGTTTGTGATATAAACACCAAAAATGGAGCAATCTGAATACGCCAACAAAACAAGCCTTCCTAGTCTTGTTTTAAAAAAGAGACAATCAGATGCGCCTTTGACAACAAGTGTGAACACCATTAAAAAGATACTCGCTTTTATATGCAGTGTGAACGGGTGAGGAAAATAGCTTCGATTTTATGAGTCAAAACATATCAAACAAGATGAAAACTGATTAGTGTGAACAGGACCTACGTTTTCAGTTCAAAGACATAGGCCATAGAATTTTACACCAACATGACTAACACAGTTAAACCTGCTTTATCTAAACCAGTTTTAATTTCAACCAATCAAATAACTGGGTTTGCTGGATTGACCAATCAGAAGGCGCTATTCAATAACCTGGTTCAGTTGAAGCTGGTTTAACTTGCAGTATGAATGGGGCATATGATGGCATCAAAGAAATAAAGCAAAGCCAGTTGTGAACAATGAAGTATGTGAAATACCTGAATGAACGATTGCATGTCTTTTCAACGTTTTCGATGAAATGAATTCTTTTGAGCATATTTTACATTTGTAAGGCCGCTGTCCAGTATGGTTGTTCATATGAGACCTCAGATCTGCTGCAGTGGTATATGATTTTGTACATAATTCACATTTGAACGGTTTACTACCAGTGTGACTTAGCTGTTGAGAGAAAGAAAAAGAAAGTCACTCTAATCACGGTTTGAAACCTCTCTTGTGCGAAGGCGCACTAAGACACAGATATACAAGAGAGTTCTATTTGAACAACTTGAGAGCGGGTGGGCCTAACCATGCTCAGTTTTACATGTCAGTTGAAGACGAAACAGAACAGAAAGCAAGACAACAAAACAAGACACAGGCATCAAAAACAACATCCGTGCTCTAGCACCCTTGCTTTGGATGGTACACGTTTAGTGCTGAAACGTATTTTGTACTTAATACTTAATACCAATACAATTATGTTTTTTTTGTATCAAGTCATCTTGAGAGGATCATAATGAAACTGTCTGTCGCTACACTGGGTTTTAAATATCATATGGCTGCGTTTCCCAAAGCATGTTCCAACTCTGCATTCCTCAGGTCCCGTCCACTTATCGTTTTTATCCGTTTGGGTTAGCGTCCACACGTAGACGGTGTTTTCGGTCACCGAAAATGAAGCTTTTCGAAAACGCTCTCCAGGGTGGATCTTTTTGTGTACACCGTTTTCCTGTTGTCGTATGGACCGGTGAAAACGGAGCTTTTCGAAAACGCTTACGTCACAGAATCTATTTACAACCGATCAAAGCATGCGCTTGGATCTTTGGGGATCACGCGAGGGCATCGTAGCATTTTCTTGTGGACGGGGATGATTTCGAAAACGCTCATAGCGTGGACGCGGCTATTTCTTATACGGATAAAAAAGATGCGTTTTCAAAAATATCCCGATACGTGTGGATGGGGCTTCAGAAGCACAAAAATCCAAAAGTACACATAACTTACCATGTGAGATTTCAATGACGTCATCTGTGTAAAAGCCTTTGAGCATTGTTCACATTGGTAAGGCTTCTCTCCTGTATGTTGCCGTAAATGTTCTCTTAATCTAGCTGGTCTGGTAAATTGCTTTGCACAGTGTTCGCACTTGTATGGTTTGTCACCTCCATGCGTATACTTGTGTTTCACTAAATCGAAGGACTGTATGCAAGCAAAGTCGCACTGGTCGCATTTGAATTGCTTGATACCTAGAACAGAAGTGTCCAATATAAAAACAAAGCTGCGCGAATAGGCTAATGCCTCTTCGCCCTTTTTTCCTATGTTTTTCCATTTGTCGATATCACGTGGTCAATAGGGATTCAAAATATTACTCTTAAAAACTGGGCCATTGCTATAGTTTAGTTTTTAACCAATCAGGATGTGCTATTTAGACAGTTGTCGTTGTTGCATACAAAATGGCGTTGCTTAGGCCAAGAGTTGCTTAGGCAGCTGCGATGGATATATTGTGTTTTTACAGACGTAAAAACAGATTACAGCCTGAAAGGTATGCACTTCGCAATTTCTAGGTCACGAAAACATAATTCGTTGTACTAAAAGGTTCCTTTTCAATGTTCAAACTCCTTAGAGCAAATTTTGAAGCGAGTTTGTTGAGTGTATGAGAAGTGTCGCTGGTTTACACCATTTTGAAAAAGTGGGGCCACCTTTTAAGAGTAATAGTATGAGTCCCTATTGACCAAGTGATATAAACAAATCAAAAAACACAGGGAAACACGGGATGAAAAGGCATAAGCTTACCGCAATCACAAGTAGTGCTTATGATGCATATGCCACTAACTTGATATAGAGCATTTCCAGGCCAACTATTGCCAACAAAATCAAGGAAGAAACATTGACGATGGCGTTCAAACAATTAATGGTCTTGCACCTGGTATTTTTCAGAACTTGACACAAAGGTTCGGAGTGCAGCTATAAGAAGTTACAAAATATTGCACAGTGCTAGAACCCTTCTTGAAAAGGAAAGTGCTATTTTTGAAACAATCAAGCTAAAACAAGGCCTTTAAGTCTAGCGGGTGAGCCAGAAAAAAGTTCCCGTACAATACGGATTTGAATGATTCAAATTCTAGTAAAAAGCCAAAAGATTGAAGTATTCGCGTGATTTTTCTTGCTGTCTCAAGATCTTTAGAACTGTAGGTAAATTCAACTTTACAACATTTTCAAAGTTGCAAAATGACTGAAAAATGGAGAAGTGAAACGCTGATTGCGTATTGTTATGTGTAAGGAGAGTCATGACGATTTAATCGATGTTGTGGGCCCCTTTCCATTCACTTTGCTACCATGAAATTTTTATCTAGGTAAATTTACCAACGTTTCTAGTGCTGGTAAAGCAACGAGAAAAATCACAAAAATACTTATGATGCACTTTCGAAAATTCATCATAAGTGAAGAATACTATAAAATTTTTAAGCCATTTTGCAACTATCAAATTTTTATAAACTTAAATTTACCGATACTTCTAGTGCTGGTAAAACAGCGAGAAAAGTTACAAAAATACTCGGATCTTTCGAATTTTAACTGGAATTTAAATCATTCAAATCTGTGCAGTACCCATTGTGCTATGAATTTTTTAAAGTGGGAACTTTTTTCTGTCTCACTCGGTAAGTGGAGGCCTGTCACATGCAACTGTATCAAAATGGGACAATACAATTTGCAGCTCCTTTGCAGTGGCCACACAAAGTGGTAAAACGAAGTCTGGTTCACATAATGCCTGCACATTTTGCAAACGGTGAAAATGTGCGACAGATAGGCCTCCCGTTCACACGAAAACGGCACATTTTTTGCCGGCAGATTTTGAAAAATGGAACTTCAAACGGCATGTTTGAAAACGGCATTGTTTGAGCACTCGAAAATGATGAAAAAGGAATATTTTTCAACGTTTTCGGTTAATAGGTCGGTTAATAAGAAAATAAACAAAATCCACGAGAGCTCTGAGAATCGCACACAAAGATAGTTGTTCAAATTTCGAGGAATCATTGACAAAAGCGAATTCAGTAACAATTCACCACAATAATTTACAGTTGCTTGCTACCGAAATTTTTAAAACTCAAAGGAATCTCAATCCAAGTTTTATGCATCAAACCTTTATGGAGAAAGATACTCCATATACCCTTCGTAGTGGAAGAAATATTTCGGCACCAAAACCAAACACGACAGGGTATGGTATTGAAAATGCACGTTTTCTTGGAGCGAAGATATGGCATACAATGCCATCATCCTTAAAAGAGTCCCACACGTTGAAAAACTTCAAGCGAGACATTAAAAAATACAAGTTTGAGTGCACCTGTAGATTATGCAAACGATTTATTCAAAATTTAGGGTTTTTATGATTGTAAATTATACCGTGTATTTAAGTTTTGGTTGGCGTTAATTAGCCAATTAACTGGCTAGACGAGAAGCCAACCTAAAATGAAGTAATTATTATTATTATATTATATTTTCAAGACGAGACTAAAGGGTTCTTAAGGTGTAGGTACATTTCTTTGACATCAAATCCTTGGAGAGATTGCACGCACGGAGTTAGTTACCGTTGAATCGTGTGAATGCTCACTCAAACTTTGCCGGTATCATGTGAACGCTAGCTCGAATGTTGCTACCGTCACATTTTCCACCGTCTTCAGAATGTGCCGGCATCGTGTGAAACAGTCTAAAGACTGGTTTCCATATGATCGTAACAGTCGGCGACGCGTCGCCGAGACAGGCTCGCGGACACATCGGGGATGGTTGCGTTAAATGGAAACATTTGCTGAACGACGTCACCGACGTCGTCGATCAGAAGGGCACAGTACGGGGACGCATCAAAACAGTTGAGATGAGTTTAAAGCCTGGTTTCCATATGATCGTAACAGTGATCGTTTCCATATGTCACCGACTGATCGGGGACACGTCACCGATGTGTCATAGCAGGTCGCCGACTGTTACGATCAGATGCAAACCAGGATTAAGAGATGATAAAATTGAGAAAGTAAATTTACCGGTATGGATGAAATAGTGTCTTTTCAAGTCATCATAGCGAACAAATGATTTTCCACACGTGTTGCATTTGTGTGGCTTTGCACCAGAATGTCGAAATGAATGACGGGACAGCTCTGACGATGTCTTGAATGCTAATGTACAACCAGTGTGCGTGCATTTGTATGGTTTGTCAGTTTGATGTACTCTTTGATGCACTCTGAAGAAATAAAAGCAAATAGCAATTTCTGGAATTTGATATATGAGAGGGGCCTTAATAGAGAGAGGGGCTTATTTAAGATTTCTGCTCAGAGGGGAGGGGCTTATTAGACAGGGGGGCTTAATAGAGAGGGGGCTTAATAGAGAGGGGGCTTTTTAGAGAGGGGGGCTTAATAGAGCACTTACCGTATGTCCTGCAAAATTTGTAGAACAGGCTTTGCAAAAGCTAGGTTCCATTTTTCGGCGGAGAAATCATGGCTATCTTTTTTGGATGGCCATTTGCAACAGTATCGCGCAAACCAATGGCAAACGGGAAGTTTATAATTACTTTGTTCGAAACGCATCATTTACCCTTGGGTACTTAGGCCCAATGCGAGGTTATCTTAAATTTTCACTCCTCTCTTACACAGAGAATGATGCTCATACAATACTCCTTTGCAACACACCCTTCAAAACAAAAACTTGAACCATTTCGAGCAAAATCGAGCTGGATACCACCGGATAGTGAATGTGGAAACATCGAAAAATACTTACAAAAGGTTGAAAACGACCTCATAAAACTACACAACAATGCCAAGGGCAACCCAGATAACTTAACACCTAACGAAATGAAAGCTCTTTCAGAATTAAGAGCAAACAAAATCAATCATAAATTGATGACATATTCATAATTTGGCCTCACAGTGAGGTCGAATTGTTACAATTCCTAAATCACATAAATACAGTGCATCCCACAATCCAATTCGAGATGGAACACTCAAAAAACCAAATGCATTTCCTCGATACAACTATATTCATTAACAAGGAACAAAAACTAGAGAGTACTTTGTATGTGAAACCCACAGACATTTGCTCCTTGCTACACAAACAATCATTCCACCCGGAAACTTGCAAACAAAGCGTCATATACAGCCAAGCGCTTAGATATCGCCGCATCATAACCGACAATGAAACTTTGAAAACAAAGTTAGAAAAACTAAAAACTAATCTCATCAGAAGAGGTTACTCAATTGAAGAAATAAATCAACAATTCCAAAAGGTACAACAACTTTCACAAACAGATGCCCTCTTTGGAAACTCCCAACCAAAAAAGCAAGGGAGAATACTCCCATTCATAATACCTTATGACAAAAACACTGTACAAATCAACAAAATTCTGAAAAAACATTGGAAAATAATCCATGAAAACAATACCCTGAAAACTATCTGGCCAAACCAGCCCTTCCTGGCACTACAAAGGAACAAAAACATTGGGGGACATACTAGTACACACAGATCTGAAGAACGAATGAGAGGTATGATACACTTTTACCTTTTTGGCTGCATATGAGATACAAGGTGACCTTTGGCCAAGGTTGCTAGGGATAAGCCGTGAGCGACAGAGTGTACTGACCTTAAATCCCGAAACACTCTCACGGTCGGTTCAGTTGACAATTGTATCTCCAAAACGCACCAAATGCAAAAAACACGCTTGCCGCAGTTCGCGCGCAATGCAAATGTGATATCACAAGGGCTTGCTTGGACTGCCTTGGAGCGGTGCGAGGATGGCGAATAACTCACACCCTATCTTTTATTTCCCTTTTCATTCGTTCATCGGTTTGGGTACCGCAATTTTACATATTATTGTTTCAACCAATCGTTTGACTTTTATGCAGAAAATTAACGTTATTGACCAAGAAAATATCAAAATTTACCCAATCTACATTGCAATTTGAGCTTATGACGTCATTTTATATTTACTCTACTTTTAGAGTGCTTCACAAAAAAGACAGCTTCATTTGCATGCGGTGCATTTTTCGCTAATGATAAGATAAGCTCTCATAAAGATGGATTTTCGCCTATGTAAATGTCTTGTCACTTTCTGGCATCTGAAATAGGCCATAGAAACAAAACAGTCAATTAAGCACTGAAACTTCACTTAATCCACACAACCTAGCTATCACAGGAAAGAAGATGGATTGTGCTTTGAGATGGTATCCCAAATGGTATCCCCTCTCTAAGACAATGAACACTTTCTCCTGCGCTGCCCCCAGTTTGATGTGATGCGGCAAGATCTCTTTGGGCGGCTCACTGAAATCCCTGGTTTAAATATTGATCTAGATGATGAACCATTGTGTGACTTGCTTCTGTTCTGAGACTCAAAGAATAGTGTCATCATCAATCGAATAATTCTTGAAGCAACAATTTCTTTTATCAAAACTAGGAAAAGGCTTTCAGATTGAACTTAAGCACAAAACAGCAACAACATTTTCGTTCATTTGTAGTAATTGTAAAGGATGTCTTGTAAAGAAGTACTCCCATTTCCACCGTGGATAGCAGAAATGCATACTACAGTGCGCCCTTTCGGCAGGGCCGTGCGTGCTGGTTGATTGGGGTCGGTCTCTTGCGCCTGTTGCGTTCGGCGCGTGCGGAGGATAGGCTTTGGTTGCCTGGCGCGCGCTGTTTTGTCGAAAGGGCGTTTTTCCATGATATGTCTGAGTGCTTCATTGACAATCTGCAGTAAGGTGGAGGAGGTCCTCTTTCCGAGACGCCCGTTCGAGTTGCTTTTCTTTCTTTTATCAAATTATTTGTACATATATTTTGAAATTATTGTAAGTGGCTGTCGTAGTTGGAACTCGCTGACATCATGTCCTTTCCAGCTATGGCAGCCACAGAAAATTTTCATGTAGTTTTGATTGTAGTTGTAGTTTTGATATTTTATGTGACAAAAAAATAAAAAAAAAGATGGTATCCGTCAGATTGATTCAAATCTTATCATTTCCTGAAGAATCTCGAATGAGGTTTGGTTGCATTTGTCTGAAACACCCGGTATAAACTCTCAAGATAATTACAATTACAACATAAATACTACGCAACAACATACCACAGGGAGCATGGAATTACATAACAACCAAGTAACATTCAACAAATGGTTTTAAGGCTGTCTCAAAATAGATGTAAGGTGAAACAATTCGGGTATTTGTGAAATGCTCAGTTCTACCGGGTGAGTCAAAAAAACTCCCAGCGTTTGAAAGGCCAGGTGCGTCCTGAATATATTAGCAATGATATTTTGCAATATTTGATTAAATAGCTAACATGTTCAATTATTTTTAAAACTTTTCCTGGCTAAAATCGAACACTCTGTTCAGATTCTGTATGCAATTTTCCAAAATGAGTCCCTTTGAGAAACCTTAAAAACGTGCTAAAATTACAAGCAAAAGTCGCTAATGTGTTTACCTCATAGCGATGACTTTCAGCACGGTTTAGCACGTGCTTTCGTTTTGGCGGGTTGAAAAATCTTCCCCCTAGTGTGAATAACTTATTCAGGGGGATTCCACCCTCTCATAAGGACAAAATACACGAGCACATCCAAGATTCATTATTGCTAGGAAGGAGAAGAAAGGGAAATTTTGCTTGCTGTTTTCGCTCGTTTTTGCAGGTTTTCGAAAGGGGCTTTCTGCAGAAAATCTCCTATTTCGACGGGAAGGAATGACCGATTAAAGCTGGGTAAATTACTGAACGTAATTTGACATATCGGGGATAAAACAAGACAGTTTTCAGTATCATTACTTTGATATTCAGGGAGCAGAATTTTTTTCAAACGTTGCGCGTTTTTATTGACTAACCTGGTACATGGGCCACGCAAAGCAATGAGTTTCGCTTTTGATTGTAAATTTGAATGCTACTGTAAATACGTTTTGAATACTGTAAAAAAGATTTTTAGTTTAATTTCATTAACAGCAGTCTACTTTGTTTCCTTACATAGTAATCAATTTTTCTTCGGAGGGCTCCTTGAAAAACAGCTTCTGCTGAAGGGCAACTCTGCTTGAAAGCAATGCGAAAGTACATTTCTATGCTGATTACAGATCACATCGTTGAGAAAGGTCACTCACCTTAATGAGCTAGGGTTACTAAATCCTCTTTCACATCCTTCAACATCGCAAACATATGGTTTTGCTTCTGAATGCGACAACGTGTGTATTCGTAGTGAATTTGGATTACTAAATGATTTGTCGCATAAGTCACATTGATACGGCTTTAAACCTGCAAGAGATTGAACATAATTCAAAATATAAAGGGCGAAAAAAAATCCTTCTTTGTAAGCATACGGCTCAAATCTTTCAGATCTTTAAAAAGGTGGGTGTAAAATTGTATCACATTTTTCTTTGAATTCATGTGCTTGAAAGGAACTTTGGGTAAATTGCTGTAAATCTACCGTGGCAATTTCTTGATACATTGATTATTTTCAAAATGGCGGCATTTTGACTTATTTTGCAAAAATTCATTGAAAATTTTGAAGAAATTAAAATCATCATAAATCTTAAATTAATGGAGATAAATTGATAACATTTTCAAGATAACCATAGTTTATGAAGGTCTACAACATAGTTGCAAGCAGAAATCTGTTGCTCTTCTGGTTAAGAATTTAGAAATTTGATGACGTCACAGCCTCAAAATTAATAAATGCCACCATTTTGAAAGTTGTCAAGGTATCAAGAAATTGCCATGGTAAATTTCTTGCGAATTACCTGAAGTTCCTTTCAAGAGCTTTAATTCAAAGAAAATGTAATAGAATTTTACACCCACCTTTTTAAAAGATTTGAGCTCTATGCTTTGTTTGTAAAGCCTAGTTTCCATGTGATCGCAAGGATCGCTGATGACGCAAGGATAGCCCAGATTTGTGACCAGCAACTCTCTGCGATCCTTGCGTCATGTAGTTTCCATTTATCACAACGATTGCACATTTCTTAGCACTTCTGGCACCAAAATCAAATTCTCACAATGGCGTTAAAAGATAACAAAAAAATATCTTTTGAAAAAGAGGCCTCGATCACTGAAATTCATGCTCAGCCGGCTTCCCTTTGACGCAAGGATCGCTGCGATCGCAAAGATAGGAAATTTTCTATCTCAAATGCAAGGATCGCTGCAAACGCAACCATCGCTGACAAACTAAATGAAACAGTTTCTATTTCGATGCAACGATCCCTGGTCACAAATTATCGTATAGAAACCAGGATTAAAGGAACTGAGTACATATAAATACTTGAGCGTTAACACCGTCCTGAATTTTTGCCGACAAACCGCTGACGGCCCTACGTTATTGCACAATAGTGCTTAATTAAATCATTAGCAGTGGAGACCAAAGACTTCTTGATCCTTGCATTATTCGCAGGAATTGTTTTGTTTTAATTTCAATAGGGACAAAATGACAACTTTTGTTTTATAATTGAAAAGAAATTGATATTGGTCATGAGCGCGCTATTTATATGGACTCAGTCCCTGAATATCAAGAAGATTATTACGGCAATAAACGGGGCGTACCAAAAGAAACTGCACTTTTGACAGGCCATTATTACCTGACTGAAGTTTCAAAAACGAGGCAATACAGAATCCCACCATTCCTATTGGTTAATAGCACCTTTCCCGCGGGTTTCCCGTAGCGTTGTATAATACGATACAAGGACGCGTTTTTGTCACCACAGCAACTGCTTTAGGCCTAGGCCTGTGAGATTTGCAGTGAACTCAAACGACATGATTGTAACAAAATTTCTTTGATGAAATGCGAGTCAAGATTAGAAGATGCCAGGTAATAAAACTCATACTAACCGGTTTTGTCGTTGTACAGGAAAATATAAAGCCCTCGGTCTTAATGCACAGACCTCGCAAGCTCGGTCTGTACTTTTAAGAACTTGGGCTTTGTATTTTCCCGTACAACACAAAACCAGTTAGTATGCGTGTATTGCAAATCGTATACTGGACCGATTTTGGAGCTTTATGAATGTCTACAATATAACAAGGACAGATTTTGTAAGACAATAGCAGCAGTTGCTTTTATTGACACCTAAATTCAAAGAGATTTGCGATTGCTGACAAAGGAAATTCTCTCAAGCAGAAATTCAAAACAAACGAAGGCATTAAGTTTCTCTGAAACCCAGGTAGCTATCTCGTTTGCTGTGCATTCCAGAAATGGTTTTTTAGAGCAAACATGAGCATATATCGAAGGAAGAAGGATATATCTAAACATCTACCACGGGCATTTTACTTTTGCTGTTCAGAAGCCGAGAAGTAAGTGCTTTGATTCCACCCAAAAGATACGAGAATTGAATCGCCTCCAAATCGGTTCCTATACCAAACAAGTAAAATGCCCGTGGTAGATATCTAGATATATCCTTCTTCTTTCAATATATGCTCATGTTTGCTCTAAAAACCATTTCTGGAATGCACAACAAACGAGATAGCTACCTGGGTTTCAGAGAAACTTTGTGCCTTCGTTTGTTTTGAATTTCCGCTTGCGGAATTTCCTTTGTCTGCAATCGCAAATCTCTTTGAATTTAAGTGTCAATAAAAGCAACTGATGCTATTGTCTTACAAAATCTGTCCTTGTTTAATCTTTAGGTAAGATCCAAAATTAGATGCTAGTATTTTCATACATTTTCTAGTCCTATATTTATGAAGCTGTAAGAGAATTTCCTAGAATTTTCGTTTTGAAACACTGAAAACGGTCAAAAACTTTGATCAAAGTTTCTATATAAAGAATCAAAATTAATCGACAAAGAAAGAGCGCTTTCATAGTGACATAGGCATTTAGAAATTTATCAAAACTCCACGCCTCACGCCTGCTTAACCTCATCATGTCGCTTCACTACTTTGTCTTTTGATCCCCTTGACACAGGAATGCACTATAAAAGTATCAATTCAATGAAATTTTGAAAAGAAAAAATTTCTTTCCGTCATGAACGGTATTTCCGCATTCCATTCAACATAGAGCCAGCACTCGTGCATTGGATTGTAACTGATCAATTTCTAAATCCCCAAATCACCACGAAAACCTTCTCTCTTTGTCGATTCACGTTGAGTCTTCAGAAAATTTTTCTGACTGTTTTCAGTGTTTTTGAAAACGAAAATTTTAAGAAACTTGCTTATAACTCCATAAGCACTTAGAAGACCAAAAGAAGTACAAAAAATGCATTTAATCGAGGATCTTAAATAAAAATTAACTCATAAATCTTCCAAATTAGTCCAGCATAAGATTGATCGTGGCGTATCAAAAGTGCATAGCTATTTTCGCGCACCCGCCATTATTTGAGGCCAGACGTCTTAAAATTCATTCTAAAATTTACCTGACCGAAATTGGCCACTTTTTTATGAAATTAGGAGCGATATTCTTGAGAATGCCCTACCAGAATCCCTCAAAACATGCCTAAAATCACGAAAAAAGTTGCCCAATATTTCTTCCTTACAGCGATGACTTCCACACGGTTCAGCATGTGTTATCCTCTTCGGAATATGAAAGCGCCCGGAAAGATGTTACTTTATTTCCAGGAATTAGGATTTCATCCTTCCATATTCTCGTGGGCAGAACGCTCTATATATCTCCGAGGTGCAAGGACTTGAGAATAAATTGCAAAGGGTGTCAAACAAGCATCCTTCTTCAGAACTTTAAATGTAGGCGGTAGAGTAATTTGCTTTTCTCAGCCTAATTCTATTGATTTTTTCATTTTACATCGTAAACATAGGCATAATTTCCTATTCCCTATTAGTTTTATTCATAACAAAATAAAGTTTGACACGGTACCCAGTCCTCTCGACCGATGAGGCTACCGTGTAAACATAATCAAAATGAAGTGAAAAATGAAACAAAACAAACCTGCATGAGTTAACATATGATGCTTCAATGTGCCCAAGTGTTGATATTGTTTATTACAAATTTCGCAAGTATGAGCTCTCTCTCCATTTGCATGCTCTCTCATATGCCCGTAGTACGACCATGATCGCATGTAAACTTTCCCACAAATTTCACATGTGTATCGCTCTTTACCACTACTTGGTGGACCTAAGAGAAACGGTTGATAACTTGATCGTTGCAAACCACAGAGAATTAACACGGGTTCTAAAAGCAGCGTAGGAACCAAATCTTAAACAGGCCGTAGAAAGCAGCTGCTGACTGGGGGGGGCCATTGCTTTCAAAACATTAGAGAGCAAAATATCTAATCAATGCTTAAGATGTATTACCATTGTTTTCAAAATTATTGGGGGCTTGAGCCCTACCTGCCCTCCCCCCGCTTCCTACGGGTCTGATCTTTAAGGAAATACACACGATTACTTGTGGAACATTTATAGAAGCGTATCGTTCATTACAACTACCAGGGGAGCAAAAAAGAACTAACAGATGTGGCAGGCTGTGAAATAAAATGTACGTCGCCAATATTCAAAACCAAACTACCGATATGCCAGCCAAAGACCAACTTAGATGAGAAAATATAATTTGATAAGATCAGTCATCCATTAGACGCAGATATTAGACAATTGCTGGCAAGGAGTTTGTATGGGAACCATTTCATTTCTATTTCATTTATATTTATTTATAACAGGGTAAAGAAATTAATTAGAACCATTGCTTTCAAAACTGCCCTGTAAGGAGAAAAAAGTTGAAACCCTAAATCTCAATTAAAATACACTAACTAGGATTGATTAAAATCAAATTTCAGGTAGATCAGAGTGACAGCAAAAATTTAAAAGGGCTCCTCAATGCTCTGGAGTTTTCCAGACAGGATTTAAGGCCTCGTTTACATCAAACCGGATAGCTATCGTTGCGCCGCAACTTTCGTATCAGACAGGGGAGCTGTTTAAATCACACCAGAGCTATCCGATACAAGACGCTCCACAAATCGGAACGAAATCACTTCGCTTTGTCGGTGATATGAAAATCACTCCAGCATGATTTTGGCAAGACGTAAATGGTCCTATCCGATATTTTTCGCTCTACAATTACATTTCTTTTCTTTGAGAACGATGAGAAACAATCAAATTGAAAACAAAGGGTTAAGTAGCAATACTGGATTGCTATGCTATAATGTAAACCGAAGGTCTAATTGGCAAGAAAGTTAAGACGAAACGATAGCTACAGTAGTGTCCCACATATAAGAAACATGAATTTAAGAAACACCAGACCTTGATTTTCAAAATAATACCCCCTCTTATGTGAAACTGGTGCAGGCCTGAAAAAGGCTTGTTTCTTGTTCAAAAAGTGCGTATATAGTAGAAATTCAAAAAGCATAAAAAATTCAGCTTTGCAATTGAATCAGACTGTACATATTCAAATGAAAACAAGAATTTTACATGCAAATGAAGCAAAAAGCACTTTCCTGGAATATTAGTACCTTTTCTTGGTAGTGAACATATACAAATCAAAATAGTGTAGTTTATATGACAATGGAGCTGGATAGTACGTGATTTTTCTAAAAAGAAACGTAAGAAACTTTACCCTGATTTGAGCTTTATATCTCATTTTACAAGAAACAAATCAGACCTCAAATTGAAAACATCGTTTCTTATAGGCGGGACACTACTGCATCCGGTATAATGTAGACAGTTGCCTTATCCGATAGAAGTTATTCGGAAGGAGACGCGACGAAAGCGATCCGGTATGGTGTACACGAGCCCTAAATTGCGTCGGTTTTTTCGATAATTTTGATTTCGTGACTAAGCCATTCCACGGTTTTGACCCTCTGAAAGAACAGCATTTTTACCACAAGTTGATCGCAGAAACGGAACACACAGATCAGAAAAAGAACTCCATCTCTGGCAATGCTTACAATTTACTTGCCATTGAATCTTAAAGACAGAGTTCAGAAATAAAACTTAAACTTCAGTGGCAAAGAAATCATTCCGTCATCGTATCGTTTCATTCCGGTCCAATGAACAAGGGCAGATTTTGTAATAAAATAGCATCAGTTGCTTTGGTTCACACCTCAGTTCAAAGCGATTAAAGAATGGAAACAAAGGAAATTCTCTCAACCAGTAATTCAAAGCAAATACAGCCGCAAAAGGTGCCCCCGAAACCATCAGTGCAAACTCTCACTTAGTGCGGGTGAAAGGAAGTTTTTCAGAGAAGTTATGTGCATGGGACGAAAGAAGAAGGGTAAATCTAAAGTTTTGTCTGGCAGATTTTGTTAACGTGATTCAGAAGCCGAGCAAAAGGCATTACGATTCTTGCATATTTATTGCTCAAATGTGAACAGCCAATCCTCAGCTCCTGAATCAAATAGACAAAATCCGCCAGACAGAACTATGGATTTACCCTTCTTCTTTCGTTATAGCTTCTCTTAAACTTTCCTTCGCCTGCACCAAGTGAGAGTTTGCGTTACTGGTTTCAGGGCAACTTTGCAGCAACGTTTGTCTTCAATTACTGGTTGAGAGTTTCTTTTGTCTGCATTCGCTAATCGCTTTGAATTGAGGTGTGAACCAAAGCAACTGTATCTTCTGTATTACCAAATCTGCCCTTGTTGGTCCAATGTGAACAGGTGATGAAGTGCAGAACTGGTCCGAAAAATGGAACGATAAGACTTTTGGCCTAAGAGCAATGCGTTTGTGTTGTTTTTGTTCGAAATAAGAAAACAAGGGCTGAAGAAAAATTAAGCGAATGGAACGAAAATAAAACCCAAGTCACATCGTTCCGTATCCGTGTCAACAATCTACTGTTTCTAGTCCAGAAACTGGAGTGAAGATGGAATAGAACGAATGCATTCAAGTGTGAACGGGGCCAAAATGAATTTAAAAAGTGGAGGAAAGTTTACTCCTCTATTTGTGAGAACGCTTGGTGCGAGAATTAATAGAGCAAAATCATGGAATGCGAAGGTGGGTGTATACAATAGCTTATAGGACACTTACCATCGATATTAACCATAGAATTTCTGACTGGTGTACATGGCAGTTGTGACGCACTACCGGAATCTTGTAGGCCAACCATTGATGCTGCCATGCCTTCTTCGACAGACAAAGTTTCGGCATTCGTTGCACTCGAGATTTCATCCTGATTTGTCGCTTGCATAAGAGGTAGCTGTACGGTCGTAAATGGAATTGTCTGGCCATTGATCTGTAATGAGTACATCTGAGAACCGCTCGCTATTTGGTCTTGTATAAGACCGATAACTCCGGATGCATCGTCTGTTGAGATTGCACTCTGAGGTGTTTCGGTTAGCGGAAATCCGGAATTTACTGCGTTATTTGTGACGGTATGAGACAGAACTTCGACGGCGATCATTTCAGCTTGCATCGTGTTGCTGTCAGGGGTGCCTAAAGAATAAATGAGCTCATATCAAAGGAGCTGCAAGATATCTTGTCATACCGGGTGAGCCAGAAAAAAGTTCCTACTTTGAAAAATTAAAGCACAATGGGTACTGCAAAATTAAAGCACAATGGGTACTGCACAGATTTGAATGATTTAAATTCCAGTTAAAAGTCGAAAGATCCAAGTATTTTTGTAACTTTTCTCGCTGTTTTACCAGCACTCGAAGCATTGGTAAATTTAACTAGATAAAAATTTCATGATAGCAAAGTAAATGAAAAAGGGCCCAAAACATTGATCAAATTCACCTTTTCAAGGTTAGAGGCGCGAAAGCGGAAGTCTTTTGTTGTTAGAGATATTGCATCTGTGAGTCCAAATTTCTGTTCTACATACAAAGGTTAGTGTAGAGGCAAAGTTTCACTTTCATATCTGTCTTTGTTTCGAAATTCTGGCATTATGAATAATTTGAACTCATAAGGGCTTTGACCAAATTTGTCCAAACATTTGATTTCACGGTCAAAGCTCTTATGAATTCAGATTCTTTAAATCGCCATAACTTCCAAACGAAGACAGATATGAAAGTGAAAATCTGCCGCCATGCTAAAGTTTGTACGCAGAACAAGATTTTAGACTCAAAAATGCAAAATCTCCAACAACAAAAGACTTCCGCTTTCGCACCTCTTACCTTGAAAAGGTGGATTGTAAGGACTCTCCTTACACAGAACAATACGCAATGAACATTTCACTTCTCTCAAGAGTCATACGACATCAATTTTCAAACAAATACTAAAGATTTTTAGTCCCATGGCAATAAATGTGCAGTGGATATTTCTCAACCACGAACAATTGTTTTTTCTTTATTGATCTGTGCAAGGAGTCCATCAATGTTTTGGCCAATTTTCAGTCATTTTCAACCATGAAACTTTGTAAAGTTGAATTTACATACAGTTCTAAAGATCTTGAGACAGAGCGAAAAGTCACAAAAATACTTCGATCTTTTGGCTTTTAACTAGAATTTGAATCATTCAAATCCGTGATGTACTCTTGATGCTGTGAATTCTCAAAGTGGGAACACTTTTCTGGCTCACCCCGTATATAAAAATTGCATAACACATTGCAAATCAAACTACCAAGTATTGCTCTGAAAAGACCCGTGGACAAAAATCGACATTTTCAAAAGCTAAACTATTGCATTTAATAACCTTGACCAGTATACTGTTGTCATTACGTAGCTAAAAGGACCTTAATCAACCATGACGGCAACGCCGTCTATTTTTTACTATCTTTTTTGCTAATTTTCGTCTACTTTTATCTGGTTAGATCTGTCAAAATACATACTTGACCACAGATTCATGCAATTTCATTACATTTTACTCCTCTAGTGCTCATTTTTGTTATTCTTCGACTTTCAAAATGGCTAATTTTTTGCCAGTCAAAAAACATGTCCCTAATTAGCCGTACGGTCTTATACGAGTAGCGGCGTAAATAATACTTCATTTGTGAATTCAGCTGAAGCAATTGAAACGTGTGTACAACTTTTGCAGCCATTTTGAAATCACGTTAAGGCCCAGGGTAGCACTCAGCCCATGCTAATACGGGGAGGTAAATCTGATATTTTTTTGTCAGAATTTTGCTAAAAGTGATACTTCTAGACTCAAATAAAACTGAAATTATATTCATGATATCTTTGACATCAAATATTGTTCAAATGAAATTTCTGGGTCCGCTAGAGGCAATCCTGGCCTGAATTACGGACCACGGAGCCGCGGACCACGAAACAACATTAAAACAACATTAAAGAAACCTCGCGGAGGAAAGTAATCCTGGCCTCTATTTGGATTGTTTCAGGACCTTTTATGTTCATGTACAGGTTTCCAAGTATAAAACGAGCTAGTATTTTCGGGGCGCAGAGGAGCTGAAGCGATATTTTTGGGTTGCCTGAAAATTTCCTGGACTGACTCACCCATATGCGTATGTGCAGAGTGTTCCCACTGGGAGTTAAGGACGGAGTAAATACCAATAAAGGACAAAAATATCAACTAAAGTCCGTCAGATACTTTACGTCTCAGGGTGCTCGAGGTTTAGCGAGAATTAAAGCCTGTCAGGTGTGAATACCCGCACATAAAACATCTGAAGAGGTTTGCATGGGCAATCTTGCATATCACAAACCTCGCCTGATAACTAACTTGCAACAGACTTTAATACAACTTCTCTCAAAACGGCTCTCTGATATAGCAGGTTCCCTTTCACTTTCACCTATTTCTAAACGGTAGGTTCTTGTCGAGAATTCATTTCAAGGAACAATCGAAGGAAAACGGACCCAAAATGGTACAAGATGAACCTAATAAAGTTTTAATAAAAATATGTTTGTTGAGTGTAGTACTATACAAATTAAACGAAATATTGTAAATAAAAGATTTAAGTACCAAATATAGCGTAGATGTTCAAAAACACGATGTTTCGAGCGTATACTTGTATACTTGGTAACGATTATACGCTCGAAGCGTCGAGTTTTTGAACATCTACGCTACATTTGGTACTTAAATCTTTTATTTACAATAGTATCTGATAAAATTTACCTTGTGGTTCATTGCTTGTGCTGCATGTTAAATCTCTAGTAACCCCCGTTAATGACTCAGCATTAGATGCCTGGAAGGGTACCAAAGTAGATGAAGACGGGGACTCAACATCTGCCCCAGTTATCGTTCCTTGAAGATGACTGTGAGTGTCATCCGTACCACAGATGTTCTGCAGGGTCGCAAGAGTTGTAGAGTCGAGAGTAGACGTGGGTGAAATATCACTCGTTGTTGTCAGTTGATTTACTTGAGGTTGTAACGTCATTAAAAATGCTTGAAGTTGTTGTAGATCTATCACTGCATTCGCAGAGGATCCTTGATTGGGCAGTGCTAGCCCAGTCAAAGCTGACAGTGGTATCGTGATTTTCGGTGACTTAGGTGTGCTAGGGTTTTGTTGAGTATCACAAGTGGAGGCTACAGGTAAGGCTAGGGTTGTAGAAGAGTTCGGAGTAACTTCAGAGGTGTTAATTGTCATGATGTTACCAGTTGATTGGAGCGATTGAATGAGTTGATCTGCTGAAGTATCTGTTATACAACTCGAATCGATGTTTGGTTGCTGAAAGGAAGGAAATTTTCATGAGATATCTGTGCACAAATGTATTCTTCTGAATAAAAGAAATGGACAGGTTACCCGAAGAGATCAATGACATTGCCCCTGCTAGTGCAGTGTATACTTTATCAAATAGCAGACAAAACTTTGATTTAAAGTATCAGATGCCCAAACATAATGTGCATGTTAAAATTTGTTTTTTTTTTGCACAAAAGCCTTCCTTTTTGCTTGCAAAGACACTCACTGTGGGCAAAGGACCCGAAACGCAACTGCGAGCTCGACTAACAGTTCTCTTCCAGCGATGATTTTCTGAGTGTCCGAGAACCACCACCGTAACCGGGCCGCAACCTTTTCAGAACAATCGAAACAAAAAGCCCTGCCCCCTTCAGCGGGAGGCTTTAAAGTTTCAGTCACTTTCCTATATTTCGGCCTAATGTCGGACATTCTATCCCTTTAGTTTATTCAAAATTCTTGACTCTTTCTGCCACGAATTCAAAGCTTCGTATGAAGGTGCAACTTTTCTGAACGACGATTTCTTTACCGTAATCATGCTGAGAAGGTATAAATAGTGACTTGGTTGATCGCGTTTTGCATTCAAGAGGGCTTTCCCTGGGTATGCTTACAGTGTAAACTGGTAGAATATAATGCAAACAACCATCTTCACCTATTAAAAGTAATTGCGAATATGATTTACCCCTCAGATTTTTTAGGTTATTTAAAAGTGGTCGATTACTACCACCGCGCCGTCCAATTAGCACCGCCGACACCCTAAATTCAATAACTTCTATTAGAATTTATTTTTGAACGGTGATAAATTCATGTTTTATGCATTAACTCGTCTCGGAATCCTCTGAAACTAGTCATTTAAATCACGAGAAGCTAACAAGAGAGTAAATTATCCAACAAATGGTCTCCTGGGAGGGTGCTCCACTCCCAGCCCCCCATTGGTTTCGGCCCTGAAAGAGCCTTTCGATAATCTGCAAAAACTGAGTGAAAACAGCGAGCAAAATCTCTTTGGAATTCCATCGGAACATATAAGGACACAGGTATCCATGTATTATGTCCTTAATCAAGCATGTTCAAGTCCTTGCTGTTAGGCTGTTAGGTTTAAGTGTTGAGGAAATTACTCGGGACTTTAGCACGTTTATTTTAACTTTTTAAGATTTCTCGAAGCGACTTCCTCGAGAAAATCACTTGCAAAATCTGAACGGAATGACCAATTTCAGCCAGAAAAATTTCTAAAAGTAATGCTGGCTGTGTTTTGAGATATTGCAAAACATTAGTGCTTTGATATTTCTGGAGCTGAGGCACTCAGCACCTGCACATACGGTAGATAAGTCTGATATTTCTGGGTTAAAACATTGCCGAAAGTGATATTTTTGGATCCAAACAAGAAAGTGAAATTATGTTCATGATATTTTTTGCATCAACTGTCACTCATCGTCCTGATCACTTGTTAACCAGAAAAATCACTTGTTAACCTGATTTTCTGGGTATTTTAGAGCTAAGTTTGACCTTAATTTGCACTGTATCAGAAAAAATCATCTTCATGCAGGTTTATAAGCACGAAATGCCATAGAATGAGCTGATATTTTTGGGCTGCAATGAATCTGAACTGATATTTTTGGGTTACCTGAAATTTTCTTGGACTGACTCCCCCCCCCCTACGTGTATGTGCTGAGTGCCCCCCTGGAAAGGAAGTACAGTATGTGTTCCTGAAAAATTGCTCAATGGCACAAACATTTGCTGAATATCCATGGAATTACATACATTTGAAGTTATGCTGAAATTAGAGGCCTCTTAATAGGATATTTTGCTTAAGTAGCATGGGCCATTGTTTCTTTAGTTTCATGTTTATTCTAAGAGCAAATCAAGTTCTGGCAAATTTTTTAAAAGTCTGATATAGAGGATTCTCAAGATTTCTAATGAATTTGCTGGTGTTTAAATAAGAATGGCTTTCATTTTAAAAATCTTTAACAAATTTCATAACCTGGAACAGATTTAGTATCAATTTAACTTTAATACTTTTTTCTTTTTTCGACACAATATCAATGGATACATTGTCTAATCTAACTTAAACTAAAAGAGTTAATAATCTAATACAACAAAACTTATTAGTGAATTAACAAAAGGTAGTACTAACGGTATGTTGATACATTCTAACGAGAGAAAAGCGGAAAAAAAGAGTTCATGTATTATCCAAGTGTGTTTTGTAAATGGTAACCAGATATTCGGCAAATATTCACATACATTTGGCCCATATGTAAAGCTTATCTATTCAACACTTTCTTATCTAAGATTGGTCAATGACGTCATTTTACACAGTCTCTGCTTTGTTGATAATTCTAAAATCTGTGACAAGCAATTAAAAAATGTTGATTTTCAGTTAGATTTACAGGTGTATATGGCATTCAGGAAATCATAACTCAATGTTTTATCACAAATTATGGCTACCCAAGTCTAAAAATGTCTATTCAGATTATGGGAAATATTTGAAACGATGCTTAGTTCAGATACCTGAGAAGGAGGATCAATATCTCCACTGACTTCAGAAACACTTGTCACATCAGTTTGAACTGCAGACAAATTAAGAATAAAGTTATTGATGTCTGGACATATAATAAAAATGAGAGATATTTAAGAGCATTTCTGCTATTGGGACATTGTGCTTTCCTGCAGGAAAGATTACGGTACAGGCTTGTTGAAAAGGCAAATAAGAACACTCCTCACAAGCCCTAGGGAAAGGACATTGGGGGAAAAATTCCACAACATCACTCCCAACAGGGCTCAGGAAAATGAGGAAAGGCTTTCAGGGGTTCATAACCAGAAGCCCATGTCATTTGTAGTGAACCAAATATCTGAAATATCTGGAAAATTTCCTTTTGATGGAAGCAAAGGATCACAACTAATGAGAGTCATTCCATGAAAATTTTGAAATTTTTTACTTGTATGACATCAAAAGATATTGCATTTTTGATAGATTCTGGTTGCTTCCTCGAATACATACGAGTTTGAATCTCCATTCCTACGACCTTGGTTTTCACAGCCTTTTTCACTTACAAAATCAACAAACTTCAGCAAATTATTGGGGAAGCTCCCCAGCCCCCCCTCTCCTGATGGGCCTGGGGAATGATTATTGCTGTGTGTGTCACTGGAGAATTCTGTAATATGAAAGACTCTAGAAGTTCTCTGACAAGAAAGGATTTCCTTTATGAGTTCTCAGGCAAGTAATAATGTTTTATGTAACACGGCCTTTTCAGAAATTTTGTGTAATGTCTTGAATCCATGATCAAAGAGGTGACTATCCCTGCTTTTAAGTGAACATGCCTCCCCTCTCTTTTCAAGATCTTGGCACCAATAAATTTGAACTTGTCCCTGTAAACATTGAAAAAACCCACACTTTATTAGAGTAAGACAAATTGTCCATTTGAAAGGTTGAAATGCCAAGAATGCAAATAATTTTTAGGCTGAGTGATTTGACTCTGTAAACATAATTTAGCAGATTTTGTTTGACCCCAAGGTCTATCATTTGTTGGACCTAAACTAAAAAGACTATTTGTTCCCAGCACTGTAATCTTATTAAGCCAAATGGTCAAGAAACAGTGTGTGGTTGACCACAAGCAAAAATCCCTGCCACAAGTAAAACCCACACATGACGCTCTCCGAACAGCATTATTTGTGTATTGCTATATTATCCTCCTGAAAGCAAGAAAACACTATAAATTCTTCCCCTCGTGGCAAACTGGCAACTCAAGTCCCAAATTATCGTATGTCAATTAGATCCCAAGCCAAATAACTAAATGTTCACAATTCTGCGAAGCCTGGCTGCCATTTTCGTTTTGTGTGCCACGATAGCAAAAAATCTGTTGGGTTGGGCCTAAACGAAAACTTTGGGCTAGCCAACCAGATGCCTCTCGCATAAGCAGCAAGTTTCGATTAGAAATCACTGATTAGACGTGAACAAAGGTTATGATAATGAGAATTAAATCTGACATAATTTCATGGATATCTTTGTACCAAAAGCACTAAGGGTTCACGAAAAATGGCCACAAAAAATCGATCGTCGCGATATTTTCCATGACTGGCCTCCATTTTCGCTTCATGCCATGCCACGACATCAAAACCAGCTCGGACTACATCATGGCCTAGCTGGTGATATGATAGTGGAAGTCGAATTTTTATCATTCTTTTTGTCTCCCATGGTCCTGCTCCTGCAAGGAATGAAGTAAAATAAAATTTCATTGTGAGTAAACCTGTGAAGTGTATTTATACCTGTATACTGTGCCATAATGCCCTCGGAGCTTGCTTTCCAGCGGCTTTCCTTCCATCAAACGATTCGAAGAGAATCCGCTGCAAAAGCATCGCTGGCGTATCCAAGCAATTGTTTTGAAATCTGCATAACAAGAGAACACAAACAATGGAACAAAAGGTGAGTAAGAGCGGCAATATTCAAATTCAACTAACATTTAGTGTGGCACCTGCCATTTCAATGAAGGGTTTGATCAAGCCACAAGCCACAAATCTTTTCAAAAACGGTTGTTTGTTTGTCTGTCCAAAGGGATAACGAGCTCTAACTAAAAACAATGGTGTACTGATTTCAAAATTTATGAAAGAGATGATCAACAGCAAAAAACCATTAACTAGATTAAAATTTTCCTTCTCCCCCAAAATGATCGCTTCAAGAATAAAAGCCTGAGTTTTTGGTCAGGGGCTGGTCGCACGTCTAGGTCATTTTGAGAGATATCTGAGTTTGTAATCCGTTTACTGCAGTTTCTTCTTTCGTTATCGAGAAGAAACAGAAAAAAGGAAATCCAGCCTTTTTCTTACATACATTGCCCAATTTTCTAGCCTGCTTGCTGAAAACGCAAATGCAAAAATTGGATGCCTTGATGCATTAGTTAAATTATTAAATTCGGTTTTTCAAGAATCAAATTCGCCCCATTCTTCTCGACTTGGCGAATGGCAAATGAAATGAATGAATTTTTTCTTCACCCACGATTAGTCATGGTTCTACATCGCAATGCTTTGAAAATTACGCAACGGTTGAAACTCCTAAACCACACGCAGCGGTGTCGGCGCAGCTGCCCTGGGTACCATACTCTCTGAAAGAAAATTTTCTGTTAGAGAGAGTCTGGAACCCAGGGTACCGCGCAGCCTGAGTTCAAGAAAAAAGAGGAACAGTGGCACTATGATCCAGAGCAATGAATTCAACCAAAATTTGTCATTTATGTCCCATTCTCAATGCAAGTTAAACCAGCTTAAATTAAACCAGATTTTCGAAAAGGGCCTGCTGATTGGTCAATCCAACAAATCCAGTCATTTGATTGGTTGAAATTTTAACTGGTTTAAATAAAGCTGGTTTAATTGTGTCAGTGTGAATGCAGTATTACAGGGTTTCCACTTGATGTTGCGCTGAGACATCCACCATGACCAAGGCAAGGGCGGGCATGTCCCACTGAGAACGATGGTCCTACCTTTGTCCGAAAACCGGTTGTTCACGAAGAAATTTTTCGCCATCTTTGTCCCAAAAACTGGTCTTTTTTGATGACACATTTACATTGTTACTTTTCTTCGACTTGATGGACAATTTAATTACTTGCGATGTTTGTCCTGAAAACCGGTAGTTTCGGCCAAATACCTTTTCTCGAAAGACGGTGGTACCCGTAGCCTTAAAGGCACAAGTGTCCCCAAACCTATTTTTCTTGCTCACCAAAATTCCATATCATTCGCCGTGAAACAAGTGTTTATCCTGCAGGCATCACTACCGCTGTGATTGTATCTATAGAGAAGCAGTGTCCCAAAACTGGTAGTTTTCAAGCGGCAATTCTGAGGTGGTCCCTAGGTTCTAAAAAGTTGTTGTTATTTCTCCTGGTTTGTTCCAAAACCGGTCTTTTTATCTTCATATTACGGACAAAGGTAGAACTACTTTGGTGCAAAACATTGAAATCCTGGTCTTTTTTTGTAAATTTTCGTGGACAAAGGTAGAACCGCTTACGTGGAAATTTGAAATGCTGGTCTTCTCCGCTCAAATTAGGCTGACAAAGGTGGAACCAGCTTACATGTAAGCTTCAGGATTTTGACTAGATAGGAGGCGAGAAAACTTGATTTTTGTGAGAAATTAATGGACAAAGATGACTGATTTTAAAATTTGACCTTTGTCCCAAAAACCGGTTGTTTTGGGGAGGAAAGTCATATTGTGTCATAAAAGAGACGGTTATTTTTTCCAATTCCTTCGGACAAATATGGGGTCAGTCTACCCAAAGCGAAGATGTTGATTCTTGGACTTAGGCTTGAATCAGATCTTTTTAATTTTTACATGCATGGTAGAGGCATGGTACTGATTTGAAATCAAATTACAATTCCTTGTATTTAGGCTCTAACTTCAACGATTTTTTTCATTTTATTCCAATTCTGATCCTCTTAATGTGCGCTTGCAGGGAATGCTCAAATCTTTTGCCTTTTTATGACGGTTTTTAGACCATTAGTTTTCTTAGAAATTTCTGCACTCTACGCTTTCCGTTTTTTCTGAATTTTCCAAAAGCTCTAGACCTACGCTGTCCGCAAAAATGTTTTCCAAGTTCTTGAATTCTTTAAATTCACAGTGATCTTGGTATGCTTTACTCTGGGTACCACTCTCTCTAAAAGAAACTTTTCTTTTAGAGAGAGTCTGGTACCCAGGGTAGGTATGCTTTTATGACAGAGTCAAATAAAACTAGAAAAGAAGCTTGGTCAAGAGAGACCCACAACTGACGAAATGATGAGACCACGATCTCGTGAGATGAATGGACACTTTTTGACTCAAAAATGGAGCACGTACGTCATTGCGAGGGGCAAATCACTGATTCTTTTTTGTATACCTCCCTTGAAATCACTGAAAAATCACATATGAAAATCACAAAATTATCACACACAGAAAGCACCAAAAGTCACGAATTACTGAAAACTTACTGAAAAATCATATGAAAAAATCACTAAAATCACAAAAAATCACAGAATAAAACCATGTGATTTCAAAATCAAAAAAATCACGTAGGCTATTTTGAGAAGTGATTTACCCCTCGCGTCATTGTTTCTAAAATTGAGTGAATTCACCTATGGACCAGTAGCATAACGCAGTTTAGGGTAACTAAGTTCAAAAATAAAGGGCCCCGGCCAAAAGGGGCCCTAGTAAAAAGTTCTTTCGATACCTATTTTCATGCTGAAGCTATGATCAAAAATACTACGGGGCCTCAGGCCTGCAAGATATGATAGTCTAAGTGAACGGAAAGTAATGTTGATTAACTAGAAGTCGTAATAATGTGCGTTGAAATGGTCACGGAAGGGGGGGGGTACATAAGATGTTGAGGGTACCGTTATGTGCCGCCCATATGGGTGGTTTTTGGGCCGAAATTTTCTAAACATGGGTCCCTTTTCCGGCAGATTTTCCATAAAAAAGGGTGGGTTATCGCGAAAAGGCGAAAATAGCCAAAAATGGGCCGTTTTCCGCCAAAATTTATCACAAAAGTGGATATGACAGCATGTTTTGGTAATAAGATGGTACCTTTCTGAAAACCAGGGCGGTAGACTCCCGTCCATCCGCAAGTCATGTACGCCCCCCCGTGGGTAATGGAGTCTTTAAACAGACAATATTGCTTTTCATACAAACTATTGGCACATTTTTTTGAGCTATTTGGTTACTTATTACTTCAAAATGTCAAAATGTGTTCCCTGGTACAAAATTTGAATTGAAATCAATTCCACGGCAAAATTTAAATTGTCAGGTGAAGTAGTGAAATAAATGCTCTGGCTTTGAAACAACCAATCATCGGACATAAGCGTACGGGGTGGGGGGCCGGGGGGCGGTAGCCCCCTAACCAGTGGCGGCCTGGCTTTTTTCGTCAGGGGGGGGGCAGCAGCAAAATGGCGCCCCTTCAAATCAAACATCGTTATAAAGTCTCTGAAGAGATTGGCAGTCTTGTTGTAAATTTCCCGATTTTCCTACTCATATTCTTTGACACCTTGAACTGGTCCAGGGCTGGATGTATACATTTGAATGACTGAGATAAGTGAGGGGGTCTGGGGGCGAAGCCCCCAAAAGAATTTTTCGTGACCATGTTCTTCAAACTCTTGGAAAACAGGTGCTTTGCCCTTTCAGACATTTTCTGGTACAGGAAGACCTTCCTTCGAAGATTGTATACCTTATGTTCTAAAGATAAGATCAATGAAAAGATCTTCAGCAAGCATCTTCTCCGACCGTAGTTGTTTTATGGACACTGTTATTATTATTATTATTATTATTATTATTATTATTATTATTATTATTATTATTATTATTATTATTATTATTATTATTATTATTATTATTATTATCGATTTATTTCAAGTTGGCAACTTACATAGCTATGTGAAATTAAAAATGGCGCCCCTTCAAATCAAACTTTACAGGCATTCATCTTTCTCAGTGATATGTGGTGTCCAACTAAGCAAGTCCTTCAACATCATTAGAGGAACCAAAACAGGGGATCCGTTAAGTGCTTTATTATTCATCATGGTCATAGACAGAGTGTGTAAACCAATGGTTGCTACTGCTATAAGCTGTATGGCCATTCAGAATGAAAGAATGGTCAATCCCATACCCCTGCAAGCGTTTGCTGATGATATTGTTGTCGTACAGTATAACTCAGAAATTTCTCAACTGATCTTTGATGCAGGGGAAGAAATGATGGCCCAGGCTGGCTTGGAAGTAAAACACGAGAAATGCGCTGTTTTATACGCTAGAAGGTCGGGTAATAATTGGTACAAGGGTAAATCGGACATAAAACCAAAAGTGAAAGTACAGTCAAATGAATTAGCTGTTTGTGGGCGCAATAAGCCATATAAATACTTGGGAAAGTCGTTATCGTTATCTGGAGAGGATCCGAAGCAGGTCAATCAAATATTAGAAAATTATAAAGAGTTGCTGGACAAAATCTCAAAATGTAAGTTGCCACTTTCGCTGAAGGCAAGTGCTTTCAATAACATGGCTCTTGCTAAAATATTGCATCATTTTAACAATACAAGGTTTACCGAGGAACAGCTCGAAGAATTGGATAAGGCTCAAACACAAACAGTTCGAAATTTGTACGATTTATACAGTTCAACTACGCAGCTCATCATTTACCTACCACGCGAGGACGGAGGAATAGGAATTAAACGTGTATCTGCTGTATACCGGACGACACGAATTGCGTTTCTCCTAAAAATGTTGAATCATGAGGAAGATCATTTTAGAAACAGTGCACGTCAGTCTCTAAGTCTTGACATGTTAAGGAGGGGGGTAGCAGAATCGAGTGATGAAAAGAACTTTCTTGGTTACGAAGTCACAGTTGATGGATATTTGAATAATAAAACAAACTTTGGTTGTCAGTCTGACTGGCCTGAGTTGTTGCGCTATGCAAGGAAACTAGATATCTCCATCGTTTTCAGAGATGGGAAAGCAGGTGTAATCATTGATGGAAAGTTTCACGACGACACTTCATCGCTACAAAAGATTCTATTTCATTACACAGTTAAACGTGATTTGATTAAGGCAAAAGAATTGTCAATTCAGGGGTGCTTTTTCGGTATGGATGGCATTCATTTGAAGTCATCACATTCCATTTTCTACAACTGGAAAATAGACGACTTGTTAGTGAAATTCAGCATAAAAGCACGACTTAGCCTCCTTCCAACTAACTTTACGCTGCACATTTGGAACCGTGAACATGATCCTTTATGCCCCTTTTGCCGAAATCATACCGAAAGTATGGCGCATCTGATGAATGGCTGTCATGAATTTCGAAATTTTTATAGTCGTCGCCACAATCGAATCGCTGATAAAGTAGAAGATGTTATTTCTCAGAGTAACCGTCGTCTACGAGTCTACTCAAACAAGCTAATGGAGACAATATTCACGGAGTATCGCGAGGAACTGCTGTTGATTGAACATCGCAAACCAGACATTATTTTAATTGATCATGTATCACAGAAGTGCACCATTGTTGAAGTAGCTGTGTGTTATGATTTGTACTTTGATTACGCGTTTCGAGAGAAGTTGGGGCGTTACGAGAGCGTTTGCTGTCTATTACGAGGTCATGGATGGAACGTTGAATTAAAGGTTATGTGTTTTGGCTCGCTTGGTTGCATAAAGAAGGATATTTGGAGAGAACTGAGATCTTTGTCAGTTGACAAATTAGTTGCAAAGCAGATGTTACAATGGTGTTCAATATCAAATGTTATTATGGCAAATTATATTTGGAGGCACAGGGTGCGGAAGTTATTCCCATAGTCTAGGCCTACATTTAGCACTTTTGAAATTCGAGGGCATTGCTCTTTTTCCGTTTGGAATGAGTCAGCTAAATGTCTGCCTGTGCTTGGATAAACTCCCCCCCCCTTTGCTGAGGTATTTTCATGTGATACTGTGTGTAGTAGCTAACATAAACCTAGTATAGCGTATTCATACGTTAACTGAGCTGCTAGCTCAGGCACTAGGGCAGATACGAATGTATTATTATTATTATCGATTTATTTCAAGTTGGCAACTTACATAGCTATGTGAAATTAAAAAGCTAATTCAAGCCAACAAATTAAATACAATGTTACATAAATATATACAAGGAAAACAAGTCAATAAAATTACAAAAATTCATATCAATGTACAAAGTTCATATCAAAAATGGTGTAAAACTATAAAAAGCCGAGCCGAGGAATATACTGCCTGCAAAGTCTGCAGTCGCAGTCTTCATTGACCCAATATTTGATTTTATTCTTAAATTGTTGCACAGAATTTGAATCCTTGATTTCCTGTGGAAGAGAACGCCAAATACGCTGCCCTCTTTATCGAATTGTTTCAGTACCACAATTAACTGTATGTACCATAGGAAGTAAAAATGTATTGGTATTTCTCACATTATATCTAACACTTCTTTTCAAAAAAATTTTCGTCCATAAAACTGGGGTTTAAATTATTTATAGTTTTGAACATTTCAGTCATTAGCAATTGCACATTTTTCTGGTGTATTGTTACAGATCTATCTTTTTCCAACAAAGATTCGAAGCTGGAAGCATAGTCTTTATATGCAATTCGTAAGGCTCTTTCATGTAGTCTATTGATCTTGTTATTCATTTTTCTGCTATGGAACATCCATACCAAAGGACAGTATTGGAACTGGCTAGTTACAAATGCTCTCATTAACAGTCTTAATTTATCAGTTCCTAGATATGTGGACATGCGTGACAACGCAAATAGTTTGTTTCCAGCCTTTTTACAAATATTGCTGACATGCTTTTCAAAGTTGAGATTTGAATCAATCAAAACCCCTAAAAGTTTCTCTTCTTGTGAATTATTGACAGTACAGTTGCCAATATTTATGCCTACATCTTGATTTGTTCTTTCACCAAAAATCATAAAATGGCATTTATCTTCGTTAAGTTTCATGTAGTTATTTCGGAACCATTCAATTATGATTTTGGAGTCATTTTCTAACCTGGAGACTACATTTTCTAGACGCGTATCGCACGTATAAATGGTTGTATCGTCCGCATAGTTACATATATCTGTCTCCTGAATCGACAACAGAAGGTCATTGATGTAGATATTGAAAAAGAGAGGTCCAAGGACGGATCCTTGGGGAACACCAAGCTGAAGATGCTTATAGCTACTGAAAGATCCATTGATTTTTACTCTTTGTTGCCGATTTTCCAGATAGCTGTGGACAAGCAATAAAGCGTCACGACTAAATCCGTATACATGTAACTTAGCGATCAGTAAGTCATGTCGAATACAGTCGAAGGCCTTTGAAAGGTCCATGAATATGGCTCCAACTTTTCCACCCTTGTCGAGGCACGTTCTCCATTTTTCAGTTGTCCGTATCAATGCATGTTGAGCATTATAGCCCTTACGAAAGCCACAAAGCAGACATGATAAATACTGAGACATATATGTTGATATTTGAGTACCCATGAACCTTTCAAATACCTTCGACACTGTTGGGAGCACACTGATAGGTCTGTAATTACCCTTGAAGGTTTTGACGTCCTTTTTAAAAAGAGAAGATACATCGGCTAATTTCAATTCATCCGGAAAGGAAGAATGTTCTACTGAGTTATTAAATATGATTTGCAAGGGTTCAGAAACTATTTCCGACTCAGATTTTAACAACTTTGGAGGGATACTCTTGAAAGTGTTTGCTTTAGAGGGGTTTAGTTCACTAATCCCATTTTCATATTTTCAATTGAAACCTTTTCAAATGAGAAAGAACCATTGTTTACATCGAGTGAGCGAATTTTTTGAATACTTGGGTGCCTCGAAAATTTAAACACTATTTCATCGATGGGGTCACTAAAATCTTCAGAAGCAAGAATAATATTTTCAATTTCGATAATTCCAAGAGAATCAGTGATTGTGACAAAAAAGTTATTGAACGTTTCAGCCACATCAGACTCGTTCGACACAACTTTCCCTTCTTCAACCAACGTTATTCGTGATTTTGATGAGCTCTTATCCGAAATAAAAGGTTGACCGTTTTCCAAAAGTTTTTGTTGTCTGTAACTGCTGAAATATCAATTTGATTATAAAAATCTCTTTTTGCCTCACGGGTCATTTTAACGCAAAGATTGCGCTGTCTGCGGAAAGCATCCCAGTTTTCAGCTGTTCTATTCTTATCATACTTATTCTTTAGTCTCGTGCGCAGCATGAACGCCTTGTGAAGAGTTCGGTTCATAAATGGGCTGTCATTTGCACGAATGTATCTCTTTTTCATCGGTGCATGCTTGTCTAAGACATGTCCAAAGGCACTCTGAAAAGATGTGTAAGTCAAACGTTGTACATCAAGGTCAGCAAGTTCCTTCTGAAGATCCTGTCGAAATACCTCATCTCTAAAGTTTCGATAGTCTCTGTAGTTAACTACGTTCGGTTTTTGCTTGTCAAAAGAAGTTTTCAAAACTGTAACGACCATTTTGTGAAAATCTGATAATCCAGTTTCAATAGCTGTTGTTTGTTGAAAGTTCCTCCCTCTATTTGTCAACATCAAATCAATGCACCTTGGGTTATTGGACTTAAAACACGTAGGCTCTCTAACGAGGTTCTTGAGGTCGAAAAGATTCATAAAGTCGATTACCTCCTGATCCGTTTCAACTGCATTAAAGTCACCAACAAGCATAAAATTTTCATATTTTTCGCTATGATGGTCTATTGCTTTGCCTATCTCATCGAAGAAGTAAGGCTGTTCTTGTGACGGTGGTCGATATATGCAAAAAAGGACCCATTTCTTTCTACGAAGGTTTATCTCAAAGCAAATGCATTCAATGTCATCTTTAAAGCTGAAAGACTTTAGCTGGAATGAAGGAATATCATCTCTGACATAAACTAATAGCCCACCGCCGTTACTGTTCCTGTCTAATCGAAAGGGTTTACTGAAGCCATGGACGGAAAATTGCTCAATAGGAAAGGAAGAATCGAGTTTTGTTTCCGCTATCATGAAAATGTCGATATTGCTATCAACAATTTCCACTAAACCTTCAAACTTGTTCCTTATTGAGTTGATATTGATGTAGCCAATTATCAAGCGTCCTACATTAATTGCTCTTAATTTCCCAAGCACAGATTTTCCATCCATGTCTTCCGTCTCTAAAACTAAAGGCTGCTGCTGACTACTGGGAAAATCATCTTTGGTTAAAAGGGGATCATTTTCTAAAAGTGGTAGCTCAAGGAGAGTTGGGGGAGGGAGAGGTTGCTCTTTATCATCATAACCTTCTCTATTCAGTCAGTAACCCATTGCCCTTATGAAATTGTTAGCTAGTATGATTGTTCCTTCCATATTAAGATGCAGTCCGCTTCCATTTAAATGAGATTCTGGGTCAATGTTTGAGTTGTCAATAAATCCCAGCCGCATACGCTCGCATTCTCTTTCCAGAGCCTTATTGACTTCTATTGCTTTACCATTAAACTTGTCTCTTCTTTGAACAATGCTTGAGACCAGCACTTCAGTGTCTTTGCTTTCCATCGCCTTAGCGAGTTCAATGATATCTTCGGCTATAGTCCAGGGGGATTGTTTCGTATGCAAATCATTCGTACCGCAATGTAGTATGATTCGGCTAGGGGATTTTTTCATGGTGGGGCAGACATAACTGTTCATGGCATCAGTATTTGCTCCTGGAAATGATCGCACGAACACGTTCTCCTTGTGTGACACTGCTTCCTTCATTTTGAAGCCTTGGATTCCCTTCACCATTGAATCTCCTAAAATCTCAGTTGTTAATCGTTTTCTAACCAAATGTGTAATTTCAGGGGCAGTATTGCTAACAGAACTGTAGTATTCTTTTGGATAAATTGGGTATAGTTCTCAGCTATGGCTTTTGCATAAGAGTTCAAGTTTACAAGGTTGCTACTTAGGATCCTTGGCAACAGTGGGAAAAATCATCGCTAATGTTTAGCAAGATAGGATAACCAGGATTTTATAGCACAGTGTGGTTTTCTAGGCCAGTTAAATAGTTCCGAAATGTCGGAGATATCCGAGTAAGTTTCTCTTCAGTCGTCTCCAACAATTCTCAACTCCGAATATTTTACTTGGTTCCACAAGGTCTTTTGAAGAAGTTGGAGATGTCTGATCTGCAAAAAATTCGTAAGATTCTGCTGCTTTGTTGGCCAAAATACAGCAAAACATCAATTCAAGGATCAAAATCATTTTAATAAAAACGTACAAGTTCAAGTGTTTTACAAGGATATATAAAAACACAACACTCAGCTAGCTCACCAAAGATAGAGAATTTTCAGGCAGTTCATAGCATATTTTACTTTATTTTTCATAAGTATCTTTTATAGTATTACTACTTGAAAGGTATTTGATCGTTCTCAAATTTTAAAGACGATGCAAAACCTGGCTTTCTATAAAGCAAAATATATATAATGAGTAAAAATGAGCGATGGCTTACCATTGAAAAAAGAGACAGAAGTTAATTTTTTAGATGTAATGCATACCTTTGTTTCTTAAAAAAAGACTGGAATTGAATCATAATTCTTCGCAGATAAAACATCTGCGACATCTAGCAGAGCACATGGGGCTAAGTAAAAAAGTAGGGGTCAAGAAATGTTGGAGAAACTTGCTCCGTGATCTCCGAGTTTCTTACCTGTGCTAAGTTTTCTTTTCACATGAACTGTGGCTACTGGAATAACATTTCCAAGTTTTACGAAATTTTACATGGACCCGAAATCATTTGTCTATGATAATGACTGATACATTTGCATCAGATGCATCTGTATGGACCGCCCGTGTGACCAGCCACGTGGTGCTGGAAAAAACGTGATCGAACCATGAAGCTTCATTAAGTTTTTGGCGCCCTTCTTAAACTTTGGCGCCCCTTCAAAAAGTCCGCTGGGGGGGCCACGGCCCCCTGGCCCCCCCAGCCAGGCCGCCACTGCCCCTAACTCTGGAGAAATTTTCAAAAATCAGCCTCTTTCGGGCAAATTTTTGCCCCTAGTCGAGCAAAAATGTTGGCAAACAATGGGCTTTGTGTCTAGACTTATTACGTTGAGTCCTAGTAATCGCTACCACCCACCCACCCCCCGCTCATATAAGTCTACTTTGTGTCTAGATTTTTGTCTTCCCGTACGCTTATGTCATCGGAGATAGGTCACCTAGCGTGTAGCTGTTTGAATTTTATGTCAGAAGCGAGCCACCTTCATTTACTGTTTTTTGTGTACAACCACCTTTCACTGTTTCGTAATTTTGAAATATTTCGGTACAACTTTCAAAATTACGAAACAGTGAAAGGTGGTTGTATACCAAGTAAATATGAGTTCAAAACACAAAAATACAATAAGATACGGTGGCTTGCTTCTGCTATAAATTTCGAACCTCTACACATTAGGTGTCCTATCGTCCATGAACCAATGATTTTGACTTTCATTCTTGATAAATCAGCCACTACAAACCATAAGTAGAAATCTCTTCCATTCACAGATTTGGATACAGAAACATTGGACTTACGGCCTTAAAAAATTTGGAATCTATAGGCTGCTACTCAATCCATGCCACCAAGGCAACACAAGCAATAAACTAGTAACTTGTAAATTACAACATGCGGCCGGGTAGCTGAATCACACTATTGTTGGATATAAAATGATTTTGAATCAGGAAAGATTGTCCCCAGAAGTGTAGACTTGCCGTAAGTCTTTCAGGCAGACTTATTACTGTCTAGTGCTGTTTCGCTACAAGGAGCTCTTTCAACTGGATTGCCTCAGCGGAGGATTTGAAATGATGGAACGAACATTTGAAAGAAACAAAGAATTTGGCTTTAGTACTCTGACCTTGCAACCATGGAAATGAATTACACTGTTATTGAAATTTGTTTTCTTGATTTTAGGACGCATCTCAAACCAAGTTTACCGAGGGTTTATCACTTTGCAGTGCTTGGAAATTCGAAGGTGGACTTCTCGAGCTTGTTACGTTCTACAGAAAAAATGTTACAGTTGCTGTGACGTAACAAACTGTTCTGGTGGAGAGTTTGCTTCTTATATTGAACCAATGTGCAATTTAGCTTTGATCCCGAGGTACTGTAGCTTGAAAGTGAGCTTGTTTTGGTTTCTTGTGTCATCCACTGATTTCGAGCACAGCTTTGCATCTCTGTAAGTTTTGGATCTTTCTTGTTGTTTATCAGGTCCCATAAAAGCTTCCACCTTCCACATCGGCAATTTCCAAGTATTTGTATGTAACTTGAAATGAAATCTCGAGCTCTAGCCCCTTTCCAACTTCACTGCAAAGTCACTGCAATATGCAATATTTCCTTCATCAGTTGCAGTTGCTGTGTCGCCCTATTGTTGGTTATTCTTTTCTTCAAGTCAGCCAATGAAAACCCGACTAATTGTTAGGCCGGCCAATGATAACCTATTCATTCTTCTTTTCCACCAATCAAATAAAGTCATGGCAAGTGACTGCCATTGTATTAACAATTGCCTAATTAGCAAGGTATGTGCTCAAATTTCAAATTCACTCAGCTACACACAGATTAGTAAGCGACCTTCGGCCGCAATAACCAACGAATGCTTCGAATGCACATAACCTAAAAAATCATAGAATTCATACAGCTAGAAAATTTCACTAATCTGGCAAACAATTACTCTTGGCTAACATTTAATTTTTCTAATTGTTTCGCTACCTTTTCTGCTTTAACTCTGTTTTCATGACGTAATTTCTCGACCTCATTTTCATCTGCTAGAAAGCCTCGGTTCACAGGGTCTGCGTAAAACTTCATAAGCTTTGCAGGCGGTCTTGCTAGCCTCGGCACAGGAAGTTTTGGCTCTTTTATCTTAAGGTGATACCTCATTCCAACTTTGTCGAAATATACAGCGGTTATTTTGCCACCTTGCCTTTCCACGGCTTCGATCGCAGATGGAGTTGCCATGCTCACCTCAATGTTCACTTTAGATTCAAACCAGTCTGCTCCCTGTGAGAAAAAAGCTGTATCGTATAAACGTCTTTTGAGTAACACAAAGCTTCAAAATATAACGGGTGAATCAATAAATACGCTTGGCGTTTGAAAAAATCTTGCTCCCTGAATATCAAAGCAATGATATTGCAAATCGTCTTATTTTATCATCGATATGTCAACTAGGTCCAGTAACCCGGCTTTAATCGGCCATTCCCTCCCATCGAAAAAGGAGATTTTCTGCCGAAAGCCCCTTTCGAAAACCTGCAAAAACCAGAGAAAACAGCAAGCAAGATTTCCCTTTGTTCTCCTTCCTAGCAATAATGAATCTTGGATGTGTTCATGTATTTTGTCCTCATGGGAGGATGGAATCTCCTTGAATAAGTTATTCAAACTAGGAGAAAGACTTTTCAACCCGTCAAAGGAAAGCACGTGCTAAAGCGTGCTGAAAGTCATCGCTGTGAGGTAAACACAGGGATTTTTGCTTGTAATTTCAGCACGTTTTTTAAGGTTTCTCAAAGGGATTCATTTTTAGGAACTCGCTTACAGAAGCTGAACGGAGTGACCGATTTTAGTCAGGAAAATTTAAAAAAATAATCGAACATGTTAGCTATTCAATAAGATATTGCAAAATATCATTGCGTATATACTCAGGGAGAAGTAGCCTTTCAAACGCCGGGCGTTCTTTTTTACTCGTCCAGTATACACCGGGTGCCCCAAGAAGAGTATACAGATTTGGTTGGGTCCAACTATAAGAATTTAGCATTAATCAATGGCTAAGTTATTTCAAAATGTTCCTTGATACTTAACTTGAACACATAAGGTACCGTAAAAGCTCTATTAAGAGACAGTGAAAAATGCATTATATAACGTGGCTGCTGGGAAAGAAAACTTTTTGGAAAAAATCTGCTTGCCCTTTCCTTAAAGTCCTTAAAAATGTATCTACCCTGTATTCGTGAACAACAGATGTTTTACAGTTGGTATCATCGATGAAGTAGCCAAAGACCATAACAAAATCATTTCTTGTACTTACGAATGTTTTTCAATGAAAAACTTACTTTAAAGATGAAGAGATAAGGCTGATGCAGGTGACTGACAAGGAAATTTTGCATCATCAGAAATATATATCTTTCCAAGCATTTCTCTGCCCTCATAATTCACAACTTTTCCCTCTTAAAGGCGGGACTTTACTGTATAAGTGATTGATTCTGCAGTGTGTTCTAGGACACTTTGCGGGAATAAACTTTTCTTAGTAAAATAGGCCCAAAACACATGATACACAAAGTATCCTCATGTGAAAACTTCTTCCGATAAAGTAAATTACAATAAAATGAAGCAGAAACAGGGGCTCAACAATATAAGCTTAATTTTACATACCATTCCTAGCAGTTTAACTCCATCAACGATTGTACCTTGCACAACACCAGACTGTTTCATAACCTTCATTGTTATTGTTTCATTTGGATCAATTCTTCCACTGTCAATGAAATACTGCAGCTTATCTAGATTCAGTGGTTGATACTCTCTTTTGTTGCTACAAGAAATAATAACTTGATGAGACCAATGGAAAGAATGAAGGTATCATAGCCCACAGTAAGTGTATATAGCACATGGGAATGGGAAAGTATAGGTTTGCCTGTGGGGGTATGATCTTGTAGCTGCGCTATCTGCAAATAACTGGAGAGACAAACCAAATGAGGGTCCAGAGGTGTACGCCCCAGCACCTTTTTATGACCACAAAATGAGCTTGTTAAATGCCTTATTTGTCTACTCACCAAACTCTATAACTTAATCCGATTCTAGACCATTTTTCAATGGATTACATTGATCTCAGCAAAAGTCAGGGGAAAAGTTGCTAAATTGCTACTTGACTCTAACACTGGTATATTTCCTCCAAATGAGCGGGTTTGAAAGAGGGCAAAAATGTCCAAAATTGGGCCCTTTTAGGCTGAATCAAGAGCAATATCTCTTTGAAGTGTTACCCTGACCTTCCCTGCCAGGCAGCGCTGGGGTGACCAAAAAATGTATGCAAAGATGTAAGGGAGCTGGGGGGACATTTGGCCAAAAGACCTTTAACTTCTTAAAGCAGAGGTTTGCATCAAGTGTTTACATCTGGTATAAATTTGTGAGGGAAAACAAATGCTAGACCCTTGTTCTCTGTATGAACACTGCTGGTGCAGCAGGTGCATTTGCTGTTTTTAATGCCAAGCGCTGAGATTGCAGAAGCTGGTAAGCACTATTCAACTTCACAACCCCTTGTCATGATGCCCAAAGGGCCCTACAGGGTATCAAACCCACTCCACCTGATTGCTCTAGCTGCAAAGTCAGAGGATCACACCACTTTGCCACTTAAGCACTGCTAGCTGTGGCAAGAAGTTGCTTCAGATTTTTGAACATTTTTCTGAGATTTTATCATTGAAAACTATGCACAAAGCATTGCAATGGTTGAGAGGAAAGTGCTACTGGTATTGCTGCTTCATTTCTCATTCTTTCATACATTGTTAGCTGACTTCCCTTATGAAAAAGTTCAGCTTGCAATAAGCTTGTGCAAGCTTGAAAAAAACATGATTCAAGCTTTGCTGCTACAATTTTGGCCAGATTGATGGTTAGAGCTTGCTCAACCTTGACAATAATCATATGCAAAAAATTGCTCTCAAACACGAAAATCAAGCTTGTCTGAGTTGCGTTCAATTAAGATTATGCATACTGCAAAGAGCAAGTGGTGCAAAATTCTTACTTGAACCAAGCTCTCAAACATACTCAAATCAAACTCATAACAAGTAATATATCAGGCTTGAACCATTCAGTAAACATACTCAATATCCTGCTAAAAGGCTATTCTTTCAGTTGAATAGCAACACTTGAAAGCAGTATCTTTGATTTGCAACTCACAAAATGAAACCCTTTGTATGCTCAACTGTTACGCAACAAAGTCAGCTAATGATGAAAGAAAACAATGAGAAATAAGACCAGAAGGTAAATAAAACTTGCCAAATGTATAAACTTGGTCATTCCTAACTAACTTCGAGTAAAGTTATCATTGATTAACTCTCTCAAAAGTTTTCTGCAGTGCAAAGCATAGCAACTTCTTTCCACAACTAGCACTAAATTATTGTTTTGCTTTCCTTCACAAATTAACCAGATTTGTATGCTTGATCTACTGTAAACCTCTTTTTTACGATGTAAAAAAGGTTTATACCCAGTGGTGGGGCACTGAGAAAATGCCATATTCCCAGTATTATAAGCAAAAGCTCCTGACATTGTAACCAAGCAAAAATCTGTGATCAAATTTCTTGGGGCCAGTAACACCATTTGAGCAAATGCTCAGGGGGTGGAAACTGAGGGTGGAAATTGAACAAGGCACAAACTCCTCAAACTGTATGTGTTAAAAGGCAAATTTTGGCAGTTGTAATGTGTTCTGAAAATGCTGCGTTTCAATAAAGATGCCAAAGAGAGATCTGAAATTACTTTGAATTCCTTAGTTCGTATTTTGCCTTTGATTACAATGAAAAAATTTGCCCCCCCCCCCAACAAAATCAATTTTTTGTCTTAACTATGGATTACCACATTTATGAGTATCTACTCACTTAGAAGGCCCTGCAGATCCATGTTTTGGTACAAGCCGGTAAAAAGGTGTCTGTCCTCCTTCAAACTGAAAGTATGGCCTTGTTCCACGCTGTCCTTGACCTTTATGCCCTCTTCCTGAAGTCTTCCCTCTATGTGACCCAGGACCTCTGCCACGCCTCTTTTTCTAAAACATGAGTTGAAACGACAAATAAATACATAGATCATGGAAAATCATGGAAGGCTATGGGATTAGCACACTGCAAGTTGTAATTGTGAAAAGGCTGCACAAGATCTGGAGCCAGCTCATGCAAGGACTTGTATGGGGTCATCAACAAATAACTTTCGTCACAGTTAATGGAATTCAGCCGTTAGGGGGTTAGGGGGTCCAGCTCAGATCCGTAAAAATTTTGCTTTTGTGACAAAAATTGAAGTAAAGTTATATTTCTTTATCAATCCTTAAAGAATAACTTGCAGCAGTAAGTTTTTCGGTGAAGCACTATGTACTTGGCTTTGACGTTGTGACCTGTACAAAGAAGTTGTGGTAGAGTACTGTCGCCCTGAATGGGTCTAATCACAAATAGAATTGATATTCTTATTAAATACTATGACTCTCAGAAAATTTTTCTTCGTGGATGTAGACTTCAGTTCCTTGCCAACCGTTATTTCTAAGCCAAAAACATTTTTACTCGCGCTTGCTTCCAAAACTGTGGCTAACATCAGCAGCACTCAAAACAACAGCTTGCCGGCAGCACTCAAATATTGTTATGGCCTCAGCAAGGAAACTTTACTAGCAGAGAAGCCAGGAATCTCGCTATATTTACTATACTGAGTAGAATTTAAGAAAATGTGTATGGCATCTGGTTTTTTACATTATTGACAACAAAAGACTTTGACAAGCAGACCGCACCTTTCCTGCGCCGATTAAGCTCAAATTTACGTAAAACTCAACCACTGCAGTATTCCTCAAAGTTGACGAGGCACCAAAGTTGATGAAACGCTAAAAATACATCAAAATAAGTAAAGTAGCTCCCTTCCTTTCTAAATTGACACAAAACCGGCACATATAAGCTGGACTCGCTACGTGGAGTCGCTTGAAAAGAATAGACCCATTCAGGGTGAATTTTTCCCAATCTATCTGCCTCCTGAAAAATACCCATATGTTGGCAATGAAACTTTGCGAGATTTGTGATAAATGTTAGAATTTAATCTTAAAAGGTTTGCATGAACTGTGAAACAGGTTGACAGGATATCAAATGTGCAAAAGTGGAAAAATACAAGCTGACCCATTAAACGCAATATCAACGCGAACGGAAGATTTGACGAATCTTACAAGTCCACGGAAAATAGCCTGCCTGAAAAGCTTCATATTTTTTAGAAATATCCTCTTGAACAAAACACAGTCAAAGAATATCATCAAGAAAAGAATCAGCGAACCATTTTCATTGGATTTTCGAAAAATATCAAACCCAGGAGCCTTGTATTTCACGTCGAAAGAGGAGCATGTGATTCTGACGAATAACAATATTAGACCCATTCAGGGTGAAAGTACTCTAGGCTTACGCCCTAACCCAAGACACATAATAGGCCTGTAACGGGAGTTTGTGGGGTACCTGCAATGAGAGAAAATCTAGTGATAGATCAAGTGGTCCATTAAGAAGGGGGAGGGGGGAGGGGGTTGAGCCGTTAATGGCTCACTTTGGTGAACTGTGACAAAAATCATTTGTTGATGACCCCTAAACCCTGGCTTTTTGTTTCACAGTTTAGAAGTTCATTAGTTGGCAAATAAGTGCTCCTCTTGGGGCATGAATGATGCTACTATTTGTCATTACCCTTGAAGCATGATTTTGAAGTTTTTGCAACTGCTTAATTTCCATTGAATCACTTCAGCCCCAAACAGAGCAACAACATCAAAAGTGGGGCACCAGTAACCTGTGTAGAGTTTTCAAGGAAATGCCTTTTTGGCAGGCCAATCTACAGAGCATGGTATGGCACTTTTCGACAAGATCTCCAGTGTTAAAGAAGAAATTTCTTTTGCTCTCTATTGTCTACATTGAATAGTCAATTGAAATCTCTGAGTGCAAGTGGCAGGCAAAACTTGGCATATTTGATACAGCTCTGAGAACTGTCAATCAAAGTACTTGCCTGTTTGGACTACATCCAGGGTGAATCTGAGTGCCTATTTCCAGAAGATCTTCGGAGCAGAGAAAGAACTCATCTGGTTTTTGGCGCACATTTTGGCGAAGAAAGGGGCCATAAAACAATGGGCAATTCAATGTCTGATTGTATTAAACAATAGATATAAATTATTCTTTGGCGCACACTGGCACACAAAATTGTTGTGCTCCGGATTCTTTAGCGCAGAGCAGCACAGAGACCAGTCTGGATTCTTTGTAGTGCGCGGGGAAGATCTTCCCCGCGCCACTTCGACCGCTTCCAGCCGCAGCCGCGCCATAACCTGTAATAGCACCATCTGTAGCAGTTATTTTATATAGAATTTACAAAATTCCCCAACCTACAGATGCGCCAAAATGTACTTCAGAATGAGCTTCCCCGCGCCAAAATCGAAGAATGCAAACTGGCACAGAGATTCACCCTGGGACTACATCAAGTTTGTTGTGTATCTTAGACCCAACCCCTCACTTTGACTTTTGAGCATTTTATGGTTTTGTTTAGTTTAAAGGGTTTGTGTTGTGCACGGCTAAAAGCCTGCATTTGCACAACAGAACAGAAAAATCTAAAAATAGCCCATTGAAATTGATGGCCTACGTGTGCTGTTAATAATCGATAGCTAAAAGAAACAATGCTGTGTTTGCGCATTTTCTTTGTTCTGTTTATAGAGAAGCCTATTTACCATTGCACACTCCCTTTAAACAAATATTAAAGAACAGAACGAGTTTTCTGGCAACAAAGATCCTTTTAAGAAAGTTTGTTGCCAAAAACAAAAGAAAGAGTTCAACATTACATGAAGCTAGGGGACCTACCTTCGGTTTTGCTCCAGGGAAGTCTTTAATATTGTAACTAGCAATTCTTGGCATGTCTTTGAGTGCATCTAGATTTCTCATGACATGGCAGCTTGCTCCATTATTACCTAATAGTCTTCCTAGGAGCACCATATTGTTGATGGAATGGTGCGAACGCCAGGCAAGATCTCTCCAATCTTACATAGGCCAATTGTTGCTGTTGTTGTGCAACGCTTTAATGCGCTAGGAATAAACCACAGGGCTACAGGGCTACGATCAAAACTATGTAGAGTAACAATGTTTTCAGATACAATCTTGGCTCTATTTGCTTAATAGTAAGAGTTAAGGTCTCTTTTGAAAGAGGAAGAAAATTGTAATATCTTTAAACAGCATTTTCGAAATTTAAGCTTACAGAAGGGGGAGATTTTTGTCCATATGCGAAGAAATGGCCAAGGGTTAGCAGATTTTGGAAAAGTTGGTTTCCCCAAAATTGGGGAAAACAACAAGTCGCTACGGCAACGAATAACATGGACAATATCGCAGTAAAACTGTATCGAGCATCAAGCATGAAAGTTATGAAAGTTGACCGAAAGCCACTTTCTCGTGATCATTGATGCTTCTTTGAAAAATATTCTATTTGAACTTTGAGTTGTTCGGTCAAGCATCTTAGACAACAATTAGCGACTTAGAAAAACCAGATTTTCCAAAATCTGCTAGCCCTTGGCCATTTCTTCATTTGTAGACAAAAACCTATTGGGTTAACAAATAAAAGAAGCACAGATTTTGATACAGCTAATAGAGAGCTTTCCAACCATGTGTTTTTCAACCTCGACGGCTGCGTGGGGCAAAAGTTGCCTTTTTGAGGCTTGATTTCAACCTCCTACTGCATGTTTAGATTTCGAAAATGCTGCTTAGGATACAACAGTTCTCTTCCTGCCAAATTTATGAACAAAGTACAGTGGCGAAAATCTGACCACAGAGCATACTATGACAGGCGACGGTCAAAGAAATCATTCCATGCAACTTCAAAATAACTTCACATTACTGTTTGTGAAGACGTGCGCTGTGAAGACGTGCGCTTTAGAATGATGAGCGAATGTGTGTTGTTTTCGTGTCAAATCTTCTGTCAGCGCCATCTAAACCTTAACTGACTGCGCATGGTGCTTCGCAGTATTTAGCTTTATTTCAGGGGGCCAATGGGGAAAGTGAAACGAGAAGAAGGAAAGTTCCTTCTTTTCGCTTCCCCCTTTTTGGTCCTCTGTGATAAAGCAAACACTGCGAAGCATCATGCGCAGTCAGTGCAGGTCAAGATGGCGCTGACAGAAGATTTGACACAAAAACAACAACACACCTTCACTGAGTGTACATTATATGCTGCCAAAAGTACCAACAACGTCCTCTGGAATTGTGTTCATTGCTTACCTTGGAAATAAACTGTGGCAGAAGTTGCCGCAAGAAATAAGACAAACAAGCAGCCTTCCTGTCTTCAAAAAACAAATTAGATGTTGGAATGGTGGAAAATGCAACTGTAGGCTTTGCAAAGTATATATATCCCGGAGGTTGGGTTTCTAACAGGATAGATTTTTAATACTTTTTGTCCTGTAATATTTATTAATAGTTTTATTGTAAATAATGTATATTATCAATAGTAGGCTTTAATTAGCTGTAAATTAGCTATTCTTCTTTTATAGCCTACTTTAAATAGATGTTTAATAATAATAATAATAATGCTTCTTATTGCGCATGATTACACCACCGATCTTCACATTTCTTTTGTTATCAAGCAGACCAAGCATCAAATTATTCTAAAAGACATAGCGGATCTTGTAATTGTCTAAAAACTTAGCAAATTTATTTAGCTCTTTTTAGGACTGCCTGGTTTTGAATCAAACTGCAAAGTAAAACTGATAATTGCAACCTTGATTTACTTGCACATCTACCCGGTGTAACAGGACCATTGTCATTCATTACGTCATATCTGTTAACCTCGCTTCCATGTATGATGTAAGACTTAGCATTTTCGTTATCCCTGCGCAGTACTTAGCCGTCAATCACAATCACTTATTTTTTGGATGATTATCTCCGTTTTGTAGTGTAGTATAAATAGATCGATTCCTTCTTTTCTGTAAGATTTTATCGTGAATAATTATGAGACCAGGAAAAATGACTTCTTCTCTCGACTAAAAACCTGTCATACCCAGAGGGGGGGAGGGTACATGACTTGTGGATGAACGGGGTCTGCCACCCAACTTCCAGATTAAGGCTTCTCTATCCTACTTACGAAACTTGCCTTCCTACCCATTTCCCGCACACTTTTATGATGAATTTTGGTGGACACCTACCCATTTTCAATTACTTTGTGCGAATTTCAGCCAAAGCATGGTTAATAGAATAACCATGGCCAAAAGCACCCATTTCGAAAAAGAATCTGCCGAAAAGAGACCCTTATTTAGAGAATTTTGGGCCCAATACGACCCATATGGGATGGGCGGAACATACCCGTAATCTCAACACGTTATGTACCTCCCCCGGGCATCTCAACCTTCTCATTTGGTCATAAATGACACGTACACTATCATTGGAGGCTTCAAGGAAGATAAAATATCTCAAAAATTTGAAGTTGAATTGACCGATACTTCTAGTGCTGGTAGAACAGCGAGAAAGATAACGAAAATACTTCGATCTTTCGCCTTTTAACTGGAATTCGAATAATTTCAGTCTGTGCGGTACTCATGGTGCTGTGGACATTTAAAAGTGGAAACATTTTTCTAGCTCACCCGGTATAAATATTTTTGGGTCAGTTATAAAGAAACAAGACGAAAAGAAAATTTTATCAAATGGTTGATAATCAATTTTTGGTAATGCTTGAAACCAGAATACCTTTTTGGGACATCCCGTAATTTCTCACTGAAAGATATTAGAAAATAACGTGCACTAGTTAATTGTTCCGTGGATATATCAAAGTGTCCTCACATCTCATTTGAAAGCATTTGTGATGGCATCAAAAACTGTGTTGAAAATGGACTTCACCGTATCTTTAATGAGCTGCCAGCCTTGCTTTATCTTCTCAAGAACCTTGTCGAACATTCCTTTCAACCAGCCCAGAAGCTTTCCCAAGAATTCCTGAACACCGCCCCAGAAAGTGAGGACTTGTTCCTGTTCTTCTGGTGTCAATTTCTCCAAGTCATTTTTGACTTTTTCTCTTTGCTGATTCATCTCCTTGATCATGCCATCAAACATCTTATCAATTTTTGCTTGATTTCTTTTCGTAATCTCCGGATTGACACCCTCCTCAAGATGCACATCGCTTTTGGCTTTTGTAAACCACTTTGACATCGTATCAATAGGATTACTCCACGCAGATGACTCGCTGCCTTCTACCTTAGGCTGTGTCAGACGCATTGTAGGAATTGGGTCAGAACCCAAATCTTTGATTGTAATTACACTTGTTCTGGAAGACATGGTGTTCGCGCTGCGAAAAAATTGTTGCATAAACGTTTAGAGTTATATCGCGCTAACATGTTAATGCAATCATTACGTTCCATATCGTTCTGTTCCAAAAAGTGGAACGCTCCACTACAGTGGCGGATTTAGGGGGGTGCAGCTGGGGGCAACTGCCCCACTTCACGATGAAAACTCAGCTTGGCGTCCCATTTTTGGCAAGAAGGACGCCCCCTATCCTGACCCAAATGCACTCTTTTTTCGAGTTTTGTTCTGAATGTTGAGAAACATATAAATTAAGGCGCTATTAAATTGATACCCTGGGTACCAGACTCTCTCTAAAAGAAAATTTTCTTTTAAAGAGAGTGCTGTACCCAGGGTACTAAATTGAAAAACCAGATACTTTTTACTGAATAAAGGCCTAAAACCATCTAAAACTTTCTGCGCGATTACCTTTCGCTTGATTTTTGGCGCCCACTCTGCAAATTGCCCCCCGTTCAACTTTGAACTGGATCCGCCCCTGCTCCACTGTGATCCAGCTCTGTAGAAATCATGGAATTAATACCAAAAAATAAAAATCCGAGTTTATAAGCTATTTGATAATTTTATCATATGGAAGACAGAGATACGATACTATTGAACAAAACAAACATTTTTCAAATCGTAGTTCTGAGTCCAGAGTTATGATTTTTTGAAGTTGGCCTGTGATGCCAAGATTTGTTTACATTACCATTTCCGGCCTAATGTTTGTGGTATCGATTAAAACATACAAATTGAAATTACTTATATATTCTCGACGAGAAAGCCGATTTTCAAAAACTTTTTTATAGACGATTACGCTAAAGATGGCGGCGATGAACTTTTTACCAAGATGCATTGTGTTTTAACGAATCTGCTCGAATCAATAGGGATTCGATTATGGATAGGAGTTCATCTTGGTAAAAAGTTCCTCGCCGCCAGCTTTAGCCTAATCGTGTATTGCTTTCCTATTTCATAAATGCAGAATTATCAATGTGGTCGCTAACACTGCTGTGGATATGTTTCTTGACATTTAAAACATCGTATAGGAATAAACAGGGTTCTATTAAGTTGAAAACACATACGATTAGTTACACGTTTTTTTCATAAGAAACTGGCTTATAAGAAACTAGTACTAAGATGGCCAAAATTTTAAGAAACTCTAGTACTATGTCTGAGAAGTACTAAGAAACTTTTCAAAGTTAAAAGCATAAATATCATAGCAAATAGATCGTTGAACCCTAATTCTTGAGCAATATTATCTAACCATTTGTGTTTGCAACATAACAGAACACTGTTTATTCCTTTATGATGTTTTAAATGTCAAGAAACATATCTGCCGCAGTGTTAGCGACAACATTGCTAATTCTGCATTCAAAAAATAAGAAACCAATTAAGAAACTTTTAGTACTAAAATGGACAAAATTTCATGCGAATTTAAGAAACTTTTCGTACTATGGCCTGATCCCAGTTTCTTATAAAAAAAACGTGTAATATTGCTCAAGAATAAAGGTTCAAGGTTATATTCGCTATACTCGTAACATCCATGCTTTTGACTTTTAAAGCTTCTTAATGCTTCGCAGACATAGTACTACAGTTTCTAAAAATCTTGGTCATCTTAGTAATAGCTTCTTATATACCAGTTTCTTACAAAAAACCTGTAGCTCATTTTATTAACTCATTTAGCTCATAAAGTCTTTAACGTCAACAAGAAAACCATTGAAAAAGCCTGTAAACAAGAGACATTAAAAAGTGGAAGAGTCATACCTGCTCGACCAGCTCGATGTTCTTTTATGCTACGATGATGACCCTCTTGAGCCTTTCCAGGAAATTTGTGATCAAGCATCGACTGCATCTCTGTATTTATAGCTATCTACGCGGAAATTGTTGTCCCGGTCCTTCCAGGAAAGTATGGGTGGGGAACCCCGAAATTAGGATTCCGAAAATTGCAGTTCCTATTTTTAGAACAAATGGCGGGTCCTTGAAAAGTAATGTACTTCAACCCCGCAGGTGAATACAGCAGCTTCAGAAGCAGGCCTCAAAAAGTTTTACTATTGTTTTTGAGCACAGAGTGCACCAAGCTTCAAATTGCTTGCAAGACGGATCTCCACTTGGCGGAAAATGTCGAGCCGCGAAAAGTAGAACATGTTCCTACTATTCGAGGCTCGACATTTTTCCGCCGGCTAGGCGGAAAAATGTCGAGACGCGAAAAATAGAACGTATTCCTACTACTCGCGGCTCGACATTTTTCCGCGACGACAATTCGATCAGCCAATTAGATTGCCGGAAATTTTTCCGCCTCGAAATTTTTCCGCCTAGAAAGACCCAAAGGCATTTTGAAAATCTGGTTGTTTTTGCTTCCAGGAAACCATGGCAAGCTCCGCAGAATGATATATATTTTCCTCCGCAGATACATACAAGCGAAAGCAAAAGGGCAGTGTCTAAAGGCTGCATACACATTGCACAATCTTTTTGTAAGCGCTTGTGCAGATTTCCGCCGAGTTTCAGAGTGCAAGATAGTTAGTTACTTGCGAGTTGCGGAAAGAAGCTTGCTCATGCGAAAAAGCTTGTTGGTTAGCAATCCGAGTGCGTACACGCGCGTGCAAGCGAGGTGGGTCAGTTTTTCATTCCAAGTAGGGAAACGACCTGCTTTCAGGATCCAAGGGACATTGCAAACCGAGCGGGAAAACAAAAAAAAAACCGCGTTTACGCGAGCAAAAGCATGCATGCAGTAACAAGCCTTTCAAGTGAACGCAGCAGCCGAAGGCTGTATTCACATTGCACAATCTTTTGTAAGCGCGTAAACGCTCTTGCAGAAATCCGCCGTACTAATCCTTACAGTGTTTAGATTGCAAAAATATTTGTCAATCTGAAAACTGTAAGGGATTATTAGTATGAAGGATTTCTGCACGAGCGTTTAAGCGCTTTCAAAAGATTCTTGGATCCCGGAAATTCCAGTTCCCGTTTTGGGAAGCCAGCTACAGGATACTTGAAAAGTAATGTAATTCACCCCCCAGAGGCTTACTACAGTAGCTACAGAGGCACGCCTCGAAAATCCATTTCTGCTGTCTTAGTATAATAGAGATAGTCCGAATCCATGACCTGAAGGCACAGTGAGCTTCAGATTGCCTGAAGGTCCTCTAGCGCATCATTTTCAATCGTTTTATTTGTTCAACAGGAAATTAATACTTTATGCTGTCTTTGCAATTCCTGTTTCGAAAAGGCGAATGATTTTTCAGAAGACGAATAGTTTTCATTTCATTTCAAAGTTTTCGCTTCGTTGATTTTAAGTATCAACTGAAAACTGATGACATCTTGCTGTGTGTAAATTACACGGGAGGGTAGGTATGAAAACCTAGCTGCATCTTTCTCTTTAAAAGTTATTCTTGCAAGGAATGTTGCAAGAAACATGTACTGTGGGAGACCAACAAGAATTTCACATGTCACACAACTCATTATTATGCAGAGATTGCTTTGTGTCTCATGTCTTCTCTGCAAATCAAATCTCTGTAAACATGGCAGGTCCGATACCAGCCATGTCTGCCTTGGGGGGGGGACGAAAAACCAAAATTTTTCAACAATAAAACCATCAACAACAAAACAACGACAATTGTACGATCATACGTTGAATTTATGCATTATACGACCGATCTAACTCATCAGTAACTAAAATTTGGCAACATTCCCCAATCCAAACTCGAAGTTAACACAATTAGTGAATATCAATCGAAAATATATATGGCATAAATTAAATAATTTCTGTTGGAATTTATGTTTTAACATTAATAAATTCATGTTTTTATGCATTATTTCTCCTCGAAATCCTCCAAAAGTAGTCATTTAAATCACAAAAATTCCGACAAGAGAGCAAAATTTTCCGACAAATGGTCTCCTAGGGGGGTGGGTTGCTCTGCCCTCCCAGCCCCCCATTGGCTTTGGTCCTGAAACACGGGAAATTCTTTTTGATCTACCTAGTGTGTGATAAAACAGAGACATGAATATTGCTGTTAACATATCATAATTTACCTATTAAGAATAAATTCCGGCCAAAAGACATCATCTAAGTATACTCTATCACTAGTAAATGGGTTTTTCAGTTCCCATTTTTCCTCTACGAGCTTATACAAATTCATTGCAGTCCTTGAATCTTCAATAGAACAATGTACCCTATTCTGAATATCCTTTTCAAACAGTGCCTTTGACAAATTCCTCAGTGAAGGTGTTCTGCAAATTGGTAATCCTGCCATCAGCCGTAATGGTATGAACTTTGATGTATCTCGTATTTTCAATGAATCATGTTGTATCTTCAGGATTTTCAAATCACTTTGTAGTGCATGGCCAACCAAATATTTACTCTTTAACAGTCTTTTGACCATTTTCCTAGCTTTTAGAAAAGGTATTGCTTTTTTCATATGACATGGCATAATACCACTATATCTTGTCCTGTAATCTGTGATCTTTTTGTCAGGCTTGACATAACAATCAAATAAGACATCCCCCATGTAATCAACAATGCTGCATCTTGCTAAGGCACTCTGTTTATTCTCGCCAACTCCAACCATTTCACAGTCAAGGGATACAATATCTGATGGTTTTGACACAATGCATCTTGTTTCTGAAAAGTGAACAAATTCACAATTGTGACAAGAATAACTTCAGGGGGGGTAGTACAAGATGTCAGCAAGCAATTGATGTACCATAACAAACATTTTTCAGTAAGCACTGCAATGAAAGTGCATAAGTATTTTTGGTCGCAGATTTGAAATGCATGGTCTGAACCGTCCGCAAGGTAAAGGCCGTACTTTTTCTGCCCATATAAAATTTGCAAAAAATTGTCCCACAGATATGAGATATGGATATCATGTTAACAGATGATCAGACACCTATTAAGATCTATTTTTGGCATTTACCTATGATTCAACAGGTTTATCCAGACACCCCCCAGTAACGACCCCACCGGACATTAAAAATACAGCAGGGAAGTTATGAATTCATATATTTTCAGCGGGGATTTTAAAAACATATTGACAGGGGAAGGAAATTTTCAAATATAGCCATGATGGAACTTGAATAATTTTTTATGGGGAAGCAAAAATTTCAACGGGGAGACAACAGAAACATGGCAGGGAAAGCTTCAATTTCAAACTTGGCTGGGAAATAAGCTTTCTTGGCGGGTCTTCCTTCTACATTGGTGGGGCAGTGTTTCAGCGGGTTGTTACTTGGGGGTGTATCCTATCTCACTCAAATCAAGGTTGGGTCTCAGGAAATCAAATTTTGACAAATTCAAGTACAATTTTAGCGATACCATAGGCCTACGCCCTACAAACAGTGGTATCAATGACATAAACACTTTTTGTTTCTTTGCCCCTCCATGGCACCATGCAGAGATCTCGCTTTTCTTCAACCATTCGGATATACATTACAGATCTCCAATTCATACTCTAACAAAGATTTTATTGTATGGTGATGAAAATTTTCCCATGTAACCAAAAAATATAAACTGCTGACTAATTTGTTCACAAATCTGGTTGATTTAATTAGAAAATTTCATACTACACTGTATGCCACACAACCACAACCACCATCTCCAATTTTGTTTTTCCTTTCTATATTTGTTTATCCCTTTACACTTGTTTATTCAATGTCTGCCTCAAATTAGAGACCATGAATATTTGTGATTATGTCTGAGCTACTACCCATCTAAACACTTTAGTTGTTTTGCTTGCAGACTCATGGCATGTAATTTAAGACAGACAGTAGTTTTAATCTCCATGTTCAATGGAGCAGTCATAGTATTTTGCTCTTCGGGTCGTGCCAGTAGCATGTTGTGTATGGTAATATTGTGAAGTAGTGAAGCCTGTAAAGTCATATTCTAATATTTAATGGATAAAAAAGGTGTAATTGTAGCACCAAGCGTTATGATCAAAGAAGTGAAGAAGACTTATACAGTAGTAACTGAGTCTGGAACCCAGGGGCGGCTGGCAGGTTTCATAAACTGTTATTAGAACTTTGATATTGTCATTTTGCAACAAAGAGTTTCATTACATGAAGGGATCCTCCCTGTTGTATCGGAAACATTCACATTCACTGACATGTTGTTGGATGGTTGGAAGAAAGGTCTATTCTTACGTCTTGTAAGCATTGGCTAGAACAAGGCCACGTAGCCATGTCAAATAATTTTGCGGCTTCTGCCACGTAGCCACCTAGAAGGCCCGTTATTAGAATCCTGATTGTAATAACGAGATTCACTTGTGGGATGGTATCTGCTTTGGCTACACGACCAACCAGACCTATCCATGGAAGGGAACTAATTAAAAGCAAAGGAGCTTTTTCATTACATTTTATAAGTCTCTGATGACTAGATACAAACAGAAAAACAGTATTTTCATCATCTCATCTCCATACAATGATGACTAAGTTTTGTATTTGTAAACTTGGCTGGACTTGGTTACTTGTTTGGTTGTTTATCATCAGTTCTGGGCATGTCCTGCTACCCATTTTCCAGCTTCAGACGTTGGTCAAAATTAGTTTCCCACATTGAAACAAAGGAGAATAAATTCTGTACACTCAAACTACATCAGAGTACACGTTTTCTTTATAAGAAACTGGTTTATAAGAAACTAGTACTAAGATGGCCAAAATTTTAAGACACTCTAGTACTATGTCTGAGAAGTACTAAGAAACTTTTCAAAGTTAAACCATGGATATTATACCAAATAGATTGTTGAACCCTTATTCTTGAGCAATATTATCTAATCATTTGTGTTTGAACATAACAGAACACTGTTTATTCCTTTATGATGTTTTAAATGTCAAGAATCATATTTGCCGCAGTGTTAGCGACCACATTGATAATTCCGCATTCAAAAAATAAGAAACTAATTAAGAAAGTTTTAGTACTAAAATGGAAAAAATATCATGCGAAATTAAGAAACTTTTAGTTCTATGGCCTGATCCTAGTTTCTTATAAAAAAAGTGTATTCGATTTTGCTGAACTCGACTTGTTTTTAAACTTTGAACCGACGAAGCAAACAACGTACACAACATAAAACTGGCCGCGTTATGAGCTACACCACAGCTACACCATACTATTAGGAGGTTTAGTAACTCTGCTATCCTGCATTCTGCATTACTAGTCAAGCTGTTTCTCCACATTTGTAAACGGTTAAAATTAAAAATCAAATTACAATATAAAATTGACAAAAAGGAAAGTGTTCTAAATTACAGGAAGATGATAGTTACAAGCAAAAAATTAAAATGAAGATTAAAAACACCCCAGGTTAAAAATGGCAGGGATAGCTGTTATGGACTCCCTATGGACGCTATCATTTGAGTATTCTTATGTAATCGGTGCCAGGATACACTGGGATTGTTATGCATGTTATGTTCGGTTCAACAAGGCCTATTTCTTGATTTCATACACTACTGCGGATATGCAGAGGATATAATAAAATGGCGACGAGAAAAAGCGAATAATCAAGACTTGCAAGGAATATGGCTGCAAAACTTGACTTGGCACCACTACCGAGTTTCGATCCACACAGCGATCAGAGTAACCTTGCCGCACGATGGAAAACCTGGATTAAACGTTTTCATACCTTCATCAAAGCAGCAAACATTTCAAACAAAACCCAGCAGAGAGCATTACTACTCTACCAAGCAGGCCCTGAAGTCCAGGATATCTTCGAAACACTTGCAGATACGGGAAGAGATGACGATTTGGACGCAGCAATCAAGAGTCTCACAGAATATTTCGCCCCAGCACAAAACACAGATTTCGAGATATTTCGTTTTCGTCAAGCAAAACAGCAACCCCAAGAAACTTTGGAAAATTTTCACACTCGGTTGAGGAAACTGGCTCAAACATGCTCATTTCCCACAGATTCAGTGGATAACGAAATAAAACAGCAAATTATTCAAGGCTGCTCAAGTTCCTCATTGCGGAAGTACGCCCTGAAAACAAAGGACGTCAAATTACAAGATATTTTGGTGAAAGGCAAAACAGATGAAATCAGTAAAGAACAGGCCAAAGAAATGGAAAAACAAACCACGGAGCCAACAGAAAAATTACAAGCTATGAAAATCGAGCACAAAAAGTACAAGCCGAATCGCAGAGGAACAACACATCAACAACGAAACGCTGCAAATACACCCGCAAGGAGACCAGCTACTTGTTACAACTGTGGATTTGACTATCCTCATCGTGATAAACCCTGCCCAGCCCAAGGAAAAACGTGCAGTTACTGCAAGAAACAAAATCACTTCACTCGCTGTTGCAAACAACGTCAGAAAAACCAACAAAACCGCGAGAAAGTAAATACAGTAAAGGATGATACCAGCTCAGATGACAGCTCAGAGGAATATGTTTACTGTATGGATAAAACCAACGCGCACACAAAGAAATTGGAGACTACGCTCGCAATCAATGGACAGGAAGTTTTGTTTCTCATCGACACAGGAGCAAGTGTCAACATTCTGGATGAAAAGTCGTTCGACAAAATTAATACCACAGGGAAACCAGTCACACTCAAGAAGTCAAACACAAAAATCTTTGCCTACGGATCAAAAGCACCGCTCCAGCTACTAGGAACTTTCGAAGAAACTGTCGAAACAAATAAAAAGATTTCTCTTACACGATTTCACGTTGCAAAGAATGTGGAGGGAAATTTGCTCAGTTCTCAAACGGCTCAAGAATTGCACCTTATCAAGATCAACATAAACAGCGTGCAAACAGAAACACAAACAGCGAAACAAACAAATTCAACGAAGCCTACAATTGATTCACCAGATTACGTCAACCACTTGTTGGAGAAACACAAGAAAGTTTTCAAAGGCGTTGGAAATTTGAAAGACTTCGAAGTCAAACTACATACAAATCCTGAAATCAAACCAGTCATCCAAGCACAACGTCGTATACCTTTCCACATACGAAAGAAAGTCGAGACAGAATTAGACCGACTGGAGAAAGATGACATAATTGAGAAAGTAGAAGGAGCCACACAATGGGTAAGCCCGTTAGTGATAACCCCAAAGAAAAACAGCGAAGAAATCAGAATTTGCGTGGACATGCGTCTGCCTAACACGTCAATTTTACGCACAAGACACCCCATGCCAACAACCGATGAACTGATATCTGATTTAAATGGTGCGTGTCATTTTTCTAAACTCGATTTAAAACAGGGATACCATCAGCTGACACTGGCAGAAGAGTCGAGAAATTTGACAACATTCACAACGCACAAGGGACTCAGGAGATACAAACGACTTTGTTTTGGAGTCAACTCAGCAGCAGAAATTTTCCAGAACACCATTTCTCAAACAATTCAAGATATCAGCAATGCCAAAAACATGTCTGATGACGTCATAATCTGGGGAAAGACACTCGAGGAGCACAATACTGCATTAACCAAAATATTGCAACGATTCGAGGAGAAGGGAATTACTCTCAATGAAGGGAAATGCCGTTTCAACAAAACACGTCTTCAATTCTACGGCCTAGTCTTCAGCAAGGAAGGAGTTAGCCCTGATCCAAGCCTCGTACAAGATTTTGCCAAGACACAACCACCAAAGAATGTTAATGAAGTCAGAAGTCTACTAGGAATGTCTCAATACTGCGCAAAATTCATTCAAGACTATGCATCGATCACAGAGCCCCTGCGAAGGCTAACACAGAAGAATGCACAATTTCAATGGGGGAAAAGTCAACAAGAAGCGTTTGAAAAACTAAAGGAAACTCTCTTATCAGATCCAGTAATGGCTTATTTTGATATTGCCAAGCACACAACTGTCACCACAGATGCCAGTCCATACGGAATCAGTGCAATACTGTCCCAAACATCAACACCAGAAGCGACAGATCATAAAATCGTAGCGTACGTATCAAGATCATTGACGCCTGTCGAACAGCGTTACTCTCAGACAGAACGGGAAGCATTAGGACTAGTATGGGGAATTGAACGTCTTCATTTATTCCTATATGGAGCAGGAAATTTCGATGTGTTTACAGATCACAAAGCACTCGAAACGATCTTCAACAATCCCGTTGCGAAACCACCCGCTCGCATCGAGAGATGGCAACTTCGACTCCAAAATTACAGCTTTACCGTAAAGTTCAAGAAAGGATCAGATAATCCGTCAGATTACATGTCACGTCACCCAGCTTCACATCGCCCAGAGCAAGATACAATTGCAGAGGAATACGTAAACTTCATCACCAAAAACGCAGTCCCGAAAGCCATGACACTGCAAGAAATTGAAGAGGAGACGGGAAAAGATAAAACCCTCCAAGCCGCAATTGACCTAATTCGTAGAAATCGATGGCATGAAGTAGATAAGATCCAAGATCCTACCATTAACATACAAGATCTCAAAATCCTGCGCAGCACCAAACAAGATCTTACTGTCAAAGGAAACATAATTCTAAAGGGCACAAGGATCGTCATACCGCAGAAACTACGCCACAAAGCTATAGAACTTGCTCATAAGCCAGGACATTCAGGCACAACTAAGACAAAATCGTTACTGCGTGAAAAAGTATGGTTCCCATATATCGATAAAATAGTGAAAGAATTCGTCGAGAAATGCACTGCTTGCCAAGCAACAGGACAAGAAAACAGTAAAGAACCAATGCAGTCAACAGATTTACCAACAGCCCCATGGCACACCGTCAAAGCAGATTTCTTTGGACCAGTACCTTCTGGAGAATATTTGCTGTCAGTCATTGACACATACAGTCGATTTCCCGAAGTCGAGATTGTTAAATCAACAGCAGCAGGAAGCATCATTCCCAAACTTGATCGTATCTTTGGAACACACGGGATTCCAGTCAAATTTATATGTGACAATGGTCCACCATTTAACGGAATTGAAATTGAAACGTACATGAAAGCGTGGGGAATTGAATTCAAACCAGGAACACCCTTATGGCCTAGACAGAATGCTGAAGTAGAATCGTTCAATCGACCTCTCAAGAAACTACTTCAAACGTCTAAAATTGAAGGAAACAATTGGAGAAAAGAACTACACTTATTTCTACTTAACTACAGGTCAACACCGCACTGCACAACTCAAGTTGCACCCGCCGAACTTTTGTTCAATCGTGTGATAAGAACGAAAATTCCAGTCGTAGGAATTACATCGAAACCATCAAACAAACACAAACTTGTCCAACGAAATGACAGAGAAAGCAAGGCAAAAGCGAAAGTCTACTATGATAAACGTCAACACACAAAACCATCCGACATCAGAGAAGGAGATCTCGTACTCGTCAAGCAAGAAAGAAAGAACAAACTTACAAGTAAATTCGATCCAAAGCCATACCGCGTCATTGAGATCAAAGGAACGAAAGTAATCGCCGAGCGATCAGACCATAAGATCACTCGAAACATTTCATTCTTCAAAAAGTTTTACAACTCATTCGATTCAACAACCGATTCAGACACTGATGATGATGATGATACAATTCAAGCAGACAATAACATTCGAGATGAAACTGAACCTGAAGCCGACATTATACGTCAATACCCAGTGAGATTACGCACGATGCCTATGTACTATGGCCAAGTTATCACACATTGAAAGTTACTTTATTAATAAACTGCTGAAACATATAATCGATGTTAGTAAATTTCATTTCCGAAGAAGAGGAGAGATGTTATGGACTCCCTATGGACGCTATCATTTGAGTATTCTTATGTAATCGGTGCCAGGATACACTGGGATTGTTATGCATGTTATGTTCGGTTCAACAAGGCCTATTTCTTGATTTCATACACTACTGCGGATATGCAGAGGATATAATAATAGCATTAAAAAGGTCAATATGACCTTGTTTCCATAGTGGTCCCTCCGGAGGTGTTATAAAAAAAGGAAATTTGTTCCAGAAAAAAGGATCTCTTAGAAAAATAATTAACATTGCAAAATGGTGTACAAATTTTGCTTGTGGCCTGATTTCTTCTAAAACATTCAATTTGTCTTTTTTCGTTGTTCAGTTCAGTGTATATTGTATTTTTTTCTTTGATATATCAAATCTCTGTATCTTATACTTGTTTGGTTTAGTTACCGTATTTGTCTGTTTAGTCAGTTCATAAATTGTATGTAGAGGAATTTAAAATATATATGAAACTGAATTGTGTGTTTTCAATAATATGGGGCTATCATCTTGACTTTGGAGATCATTAAAGAATTTATCTTTGATCTATGTCTGGGGAGAAACCCTAGGGAAGAATCTGAAATTGAGAATGCTTCTTTCAAACCCATGTTTACCGTACGATTACTGAAATGAAAATTTGCTGAAACTTGTTGCTGATTTGTTGTTCATTATCTTCAAAAGGAACAGTTTTACTTTAGCTTTCCTAAACATGCAGCTATCTGTAATTCTTAGATAAATTTAAAGCAGAAACGTAATTTAACGGCTCTCTTTATTGGGCCAACTTTCAAGGGGCTAATCCGCGCCTGACCCAGAAGGCCATTGGAATTATAATTTATGAGCCTGTCGGCCTAGGCTGTGGAGAAGCCTTTACTTAGGCCCGGCCAAGCAAAATTTCAAACAAGTCCTGTGTTGTGTGTGCGTAAAACCTACGTAGGAAGGACTAAACTTGTGATTATTGTTCCTTACCCGTGTCTTTTTTCTTTCTCTTTGTGTTAAGTTGGGGTTTCATAACTGAATGTCAATGAATTTCGTTTTCCCTGATCTGGCACTCGTCGTCTTCGAAGATGGCCGGTTGGAACACGTGTCCGGCTAAACTGACATTGATCGACGCATGCGTACAAAAGGCTTAGGAGACAACCAATCGTTGTTGTTGCTGCAAAGTCACTTCAAAAGAATCGACCAGTCTCGATCCAAAAGCGACCAAAAATGTTCTCTTTACATCATTGTCGAGTGTTCACATGATGCTGTCTCAAATTTATGCCGGTTAGGTCCGTTTTCAATTCGAAATCTGCCAGCAAAAAATGTGCCGTTTTCGTGTGAACGGGAGGACTATCCGTCTCATTTTCACCGGTTTCAAAATGTGCCGCCATCGTGTGAACGCAGTCTCAAAATATTTTACTGGCTTCAGAAGAAATTCATTTTCCACTCCGCTAATCGAATGTGATCAAACTTTTTTAGCAAACACACGATATAGCTACTTGGCCACTATTTCCGCAACAAAATGCTTAAATTTTGGTATCCTACTCGACAACAAACACTAGAAAAAATGGTCAGTAGATTATGGATTGGGACTTGCAAAGAATCAGTAACGGATGGTTTCCGTTCTAAATGCCCCATTGAAAAGGAATGAAGTGGAAATTTAAAAGCTTCATTTTACCGCCTTTTAAAATTTACCGCCGCATGCCGGGTGCAGAAAAAAAATGGGGGGTTTGAAAAATCGTAAAATCTAAAGTACAGTAGTGTCTTGCATATAAGACAGTACGTTTACATAAATGGTATCTCTGTGAAGCAGGTATCTAAACCGAGTGGCTATTATGCCCAAAAAAGGTACGAAAGTGGAATGAAATTAAACTCTTGTACAGTTCATATGAAAAATTACCATTTTACAAGCACTCAGTAGTTAAGGAGCTTTGAAGAACATAGTCATTACTTTCTGTCTTGGAGATAAAATATGTTTCTTTTGTTTTTTAGTAACTGTCTTTTTCTTAGCCTTACCCTTTGCTTTAAAGGAGTTTTCATTAGCTATTATATTACAGAATTGTTTATCTCTCACGATACCTGGGAGGTTTTCGTTTCTCTGCACAGGCATTGGATCACTGGTAAGCGTTTCCAGTGCCTGCTCATAGAGTCTTGCTTTTTTGGGACTTGACTCAACATCATTGAATTCAACCTGCCGCTTGCTGTTCGGATGATGATGCCTTTGTGTGGCCTCAGAGTCATCTTGCTCTCTCACTGGAGTTGTCTGAAAGAATTTCTCGGCCTTTCTCTGTAACAATGAATGATAGAATCGATCAAAATAAAAGAAAACTAAATCGTGAAGGAGTCAAACACCGAGCTCAAAATGTCGTGCTTACTCAGTTCGGGGTGAGTGGCCGAGTGGCTTAAACAATCTTCGTCAGGTGACTGAAGTTAAGCTTGGTCGAGTGAGGTCAGACTCCGGATGGGTGACCTCGGAGGCCTGACCTCACAGCTCACCTCGTCGTCCTTCGTAAGGGACGTTAAACTAGGGGTCCTATGCCCGGATGCAGCATGCAAGGTGGCCCTGAATTAGCTTTCAGTAGCTAGAAATCCTGACAAGCCCACTCAAAATAAATTGAAAACAAAAAAACCAGTTCACATCAAAGCGCTTACGTTTACTTCATTTGATTGTTTATCTGTCGTGTGCTTTGTCTATTAACATTATAAACTGGCAGGATTTGGTGACAATAGGCAGTTCAAAAAACGGTCGCAGCTCTTCAAAAGCATGGTAGCGATTTGATCAGCTGCAATGCAACGATGCCACGTTGAAGGTGTTGTGGCGCAGTGGTGTAATCCTCTGCCTTTGAAGCCAGAACAGTCAGGCGGAGTGGGTTCGAGACGTGGTAGGGCCTCACCACTTGAGCGTCATGACAAGGGGTCGCGGACTCGATTAGCGCTTAGCTACTTCTGCGATCCCAGCGCCTGGCGCTAAAAACCGCAACTTCACCTTCACCTTCACGAATAACATCTAAATATAACGGTGATAAATATATGAAAAAAAAATGTTTAAATCATGTCCAAACTCAATTTTTGTGGAAGTCAAATACTCCAACGTGGAGGTTTATTGTCGATGGTGCTTATTTGAAGGTGGACTTGCTCCAAGTCTCGATCTTGGTCAATAAACAAAAGGGAGGGGAGAAGAAGAAGAAAAGGGAAGGGAATGGGAAAGGAGAGCGAGACTTGTGAACTACGTGTTCCGAAAGCGAGACCGGTCAAGATTTTGAGTTTTGACCGGCGGCTTTCTATGAAAGAGCCAATCAAATTTGAGCAGGCAAATGCCTAGCCTCGCTTACGGAATGCGTAATCCACTAGTCTCGCTCTGCTTCCCTTTTCCCTTCCCTTTCTTTCTTCTGCTTCCCTCCCGTTTTTTTAAAATCAAGAGCGAGACTTAGAGCAAGTCCAATTTGAAAGTTTGATTGACTTGATTTTTATTTATTTATACAGGGTAATACATTCAGTAATTAAGAAAAGGAAACTGATTTACAATGTGCCCTGTCTAAAACAACCTAAGCTAATTTACATGCATTTCAAAACAAACAAGGGATATAACTATCCGATGATTTGCACTCTGGTCAAATTCAATTTTAGATATGAATTTGAATCACTGCACAAAAATCGCCACTCAGAAGTGAAAACTGCAGTTTAATGCTTATCTTTACAGACGTTACAATGTATAGGCTGGCGAGCTGATTTTGATGAAATAGGTCCTATGTCTTACACGCTATTTTCCTTCTACAAAGAAGCAAAACTAGTAAAAACCTCCAATGATTTGTAAAGAGACACTGTATCAATCTACAATAGTAAATGAGATGCGTGATAGTCTGGCTTTACTCCCAAAGGGTTGCAACATCGTTGCGGACTTTCGTTCCTTGTTTCCGATGTTTACGTTCATTGAATCGAAGTATATTAGCTTTTAGGCGCATAAGAACAGGAGTTATCGGCAGTCTGTAAACCATGGAATCATGAAATGACGGAACGACATGACGAAATGCCGGAATAAAATGACAGTAATACAAAAGTGTAAGATATCTGTATCGTATGTTCCTACTGAATATACGTAAACGACATACGAATGCTAAAAGTTGCCTTTTTTCTCAATGGAAAACCAAAACTTTGGTAACACCTTGAGTAACACCTAAGCGTTCAAATTCTTCCGACTTAAATAAACTCTTGGTCTGCTGCCAAAAATCAATGAAACTTAATCCTCACCAAAGACTGATTTGTAAATCGTTAAATTCGTCAGCTTATCTTTGCAAAAGGGGGGCTTTTTCCCCCATTCGAGTCTAGATGCCCTTATTTTCAACATATCAAACTGCAATAAATAATTTTTGATCACGAACTCACGAGTGGATAGTATCGAAGTCATGTCATTGCATGCATAAATAAGCCAAATAATGCTGTGCATACTTATATGGGGACAGGGGTCTCTTCATAGCGTGCCGAACGCACCGGTAATCCCCAACTACTTTTCTTGTTTTTGTGAAGTCACGTTACTAAAGTTTTGGTTTCCATTTAGAAGAAAAGAAAATTGGGGCATTCGTATCGTGTTAATACGTTTAGGAGGAGCCTACCAATAGAAATATTACACTCTTATTTGTCTGTCATGTTATTCCATCGTTTCCGCATTTCGTTCCGCCGTTTCGCGATTCCGTGGTTTAGAGACTGCCGGTGTTATTGGCTATGACGCATTACTCCCCCGTTGAAGTAAACAACGTTTGTTCCATTGTTCACAGGGCTCAATTTAATTGGCTACAATAGCAATCCTAATTATCTGTAGAGCTACATAAAACCTGTACGTTACATCTAGCCTGTGCAAAGCTATCTTCCAATCAACAACCTCGAATTAGACTCTGGTTCACTGATTTCGAGCCTATTTCAAAGATTTGCTGCTTGCAGCGCAAATCAACTAAACGAAAAATTAATATGCAATATATTCTGGTTAGAAAAGGTGGGTCCTTAATTAAAAATTACGGTACTTACTTGCGCGATTCGTGAATAATATTCGGTTTGCAATCCTCGGTTTGGTGTCTCTTCTTTCTTTTTTACTTCTTCTGGTGTTCTGCAAAAAATTGACAAAGTCAGTTCATGTGTTACTAGGCGCTTCTATATCATAGTTTCGAATACAGTAGAAGATCATGCCAAAGATAGCAGCAAAGAACTTTTCACAAGTGGTTTTGTGTTTTAAGACTAAAAGTCGCCTTGAATTGATTCGATCAAGAATAGATTGATGAATGCAAAAAAATGGTCAGCTTTGTTTGGCTGTCATTGTGAGTCCCTGTTGAGCAAGATCTTGGAACATCGTTTGAAAGACGCAGCTTGATGAAAAATCTTAGGGCAAGGATGACGACAAAAAGCATCATGTTGGTTGCTTCATATCTCATTCATAGTTAAAAGTTGACAAAGCCATGTGTTGATAAGTTAGTAACGTTTATGGAACGCCATTTGCACAAAAATGACATAAACTATGTTTATGTTACATAAACATAGTTTATGTGCACATAAATATAGATTATGTAACATAAACATAGTTTATGTGCACATAAACCTAGATCATGTACATAAACATAGTTTATGTTCATTTTTGTGCACATAAACATGATTTATGTACATAAACTAGGTTTATGTGCACATAAACTATGTTTATGTACATAAACATAGTTTATGTACATAAACATAGTTTATGTTCATTTTTGTGCAAACGGCGTCGTAGCCATTGTTCTGAGACGCGTCTAAATTATACCCTGAAGAGCAGCCGCAGATTACATCACTCTTTCTTGTGAAAGCCTGGGAGAATTAGATTGAAATCACTTAACTAACACCTCCCTCATGAAAGAAGGTGAAGACTCTCTCTTTCTGTTTGCGTAGTGCAAATGCCGTAGCGTTGAAACACTCGATCGTGCGAGCGACACCAGCTAGTCAAAGTTTCCAGGAAGCTGGAAATCATCGCTGTCGTCGCTGGATAAGACCTCCATCTTCCTTTGACGGTTAACAACTCTAATGGCTAGACACGAGCCGAGTTTGCTAACGATATTTTAGGAAAAACACATTGTGATTGTGACTACCCTACAGGGAAATCCAAAGCTGTGTTCACAATAAGATATAAGCCGTCTTTTGATTCCAACATGACTCTACAGAGAATTGTCATCGCTACGATAATGACGCCTCCTGGAACAATGGCTACGACGCCGTTTGCACTAAAATGGACATAAACTATGTTTATGTGCACAAAAATGAACATAAACTATCTTTATGTACATAAACTAGGTTTATGTGCACATAAACTATGTTTATGTACATAAACTATGTTTATGTGCAAAATAAACTATGTTTATGTACATAAACATAGTTTATGTCCATTTTAGTGCAAACGGCGTTCCATAAACGTTTATGCGATGAAAAATTAAGAAATTGACAAGTCCATGTTCAGATAAATAATAAGAAAGTGACATAAATCGAGTGGCTAAGCCATATTAGTAGAACGTTTCGAACCTTCCTAGGTCCATCCTCAGCAAGTTAACTGGGTGGAATTGCGATTAAATACCAGATGGATACACGCTAATGAAAATTGAAAATAATCCAAAAAAGGTCAAAATTGCCATACAAAGATGAAGCTACAATCCTGACCATAAGGTTTTGAGAAAAAAATTGACTTTCACCTGTTTTTTAGACCTCACGAACAAAATACCGTCAAACTGTTCACTTCCCCCTCCCCTATCTCAATGTTGTTTTTTGTCTTCAGAAGATATGGCAGTTATCAGATTTTAGGATATCTTCACAAACAACATTGAATTGGGGGAGTGGTTGCTAAATGAAAAAATTCGAGATTTTCCAAACATTCTCAACACTTATGTCTAGGATTGTCTTTGGACTATTGAAAATCGCTCCTTAAAGAATGTGTGTCAAAAGAGTCCTTGAAACTGAGTTTAATACCAAAATGGAATAATTTGACATATGTACCATTTCATGACTTGCAGTGTGCAGGAAAGTAAGGTCATTTGTCTGATTCATATCCCTTAATCCATAATTCAAATGATCCTAAGATACTTTAAAACTAGAGGTAAGGATATCTCCATACACAAATTAGATAACTGTCCCTCATGGACGCATATCGTGCAAAATTCTGGTCTCTGTTAAACCAATCACGAGAAACAGTAATTAGGAACTAACGCATCCTACTGAGCCATGGAAATTGCATGAAAAGTCAACGAAGCTTAAGAAACAATGATGGCTCATAATAGTGTCTTATACAAATACATGTATCGAAAAATGTTTGCCAACGGGTAACGCACGGGTAACGCAACGGGTAAGGTAACGAAAATTTGTCTAAGGCTCAGTACTGATTTCCAACGGGTAACACGGGTAACGGACTATCAATTAAAATAATACGTAAAATAATACGTAAAATGATATGTAAAATAATAGGTTTCACATAAAACACACTTGCCAACTTCAGATTATTGTTTAAATACCTTCAAAAAGGTTGAAATAAGGTCCTCAAAGTGTTTGCTTTTAGTTTCTCAATTTATCTTCTGCAGAATTAGCGCTAGAGAAACGGCCATTTTCCGTCGCTTAGGGTTGCCTAGCGAACCGTTAAATTCATAATGGCTGCTAACGCACCCAGATCTGGGCGCATTTGATCGAATTGTAGTTAACATTTTAGTTTTGTATATTTTAGGCTACATGTTTTATATCCACATGTTTTTTAAAATACATATTTTTAGACATTGATTTCATGCTGTATAAATTTTGATGACTTGTAAATATTTTATTCACTATTTTTCTTATGTAATATTTGTATTTTTTATTTTTAACGTTGAAATTAATTAGCTTAAAAGAAATTGATAATAATAATAATATCCACCAAACAGTAGACTCGATTACATGAGCTCTTTACCTGAACTGATAACGCTACAACAACAATGACACATTCCCCTGCTGCGAATCGAACGATAGATTGACACATTTTGTAGAATGTTTGAATGTACACAATAGTGATAGAAGCTCTAACGCCACTTAATCGAACTTTTGAAGAGCAGCTGAAAGGTTCCAAATAGAACCAGCAAGGAGCTTTACCGTTTCTAGGGAAATGAGTCGTAGAGCGTTATTAGTTCAAAGCGAAACTACGACATGTAATCGCATCTAGTATCCATGTGTGGAATCTTGCTCAACAGGGAGTCATGATGGAAAAGTGAGAAGGCTGACCCTGCCTCTTTAGAACTATCCACTGACCGATGTTCCAGAATCAAATCAAATACTTCGGTAAAAGAAGGGATTCCAAGGCATAAGTGTGGTGAAAAGGTACCTGAATTGGGTGAGAAGAGATGGAACATGTACCAGCGCACTCGTAACGTCGGGAGTCGATAACAAACTCTTTGGAATTCGGTTCTGCAATTCATCACAACGTAGGGAAACCAAAGCATCTTCATCTAACAATGACTTGAGCCCTCTTATCGTTTTTGATTCCACAATTGTTGATTTTGGAATCTTCCCAGTCATAATGATGTCATGGTTCAGAAGACTTTTCTGCAACTTCAGCACACATTGTTCAACCGTATTGGGTCTGAAACTGCGTAACTTTGCTTTCAGTAGTGCACTACGTAGTGTGCGAAGAATTGAGACGAACGCACCGCTGTGAACGAAGAAGAAGAATACATCAAGACTGCGTTCACACGATGCTGGCACGTTTTGAAAACGGTGAAAAAAGTGACGGTAGCAAAATTTGAGCTAGCGTTCACACGATACCGGCACAATTTGAAAACGGTAGGAAATTTGATGGCAAAAAGTCGTTGCAAGACTTTGATGACAAAGAAAAGTACCTACACCCTAAGCATAGATCAGTCTCGATCCAAAAGCGTCGAAAAATGTTCTGTTTACATCATTATCGAGTGTTCACATGATGTTGTTTCAAATTTATGCCGGTTAGGGTTCCGTTTTCAAAATCTACCGTTTTCAAAATCTGCCGGGAAAAATGTGCCGTTTTCATGTGAACGGGAGGCCTATCCGTCACATTTTTCACCATTTTCAAAATGTGCCGGCATCGTGTGAACGCAGTCTAAATCGAAAACTTTTTTGGACGATCATTTTGTTGTCTAACCGTTCGAATTCCGGTGATGCCCGAAAGTTTTCTCGTCCAAAAGTTTTGAATCATTTGAGAATAGAAAACAAAGGAAAAACGTCTCGGGATGCCATTGTTAAAAATCTGAATACCGTCATTGGCGATCCTGCTTCTAATGTGAGTTTCCCATAGAGAAAGGAAAATGAAAACTTCTCTTTATGGAGTTTCCAAAATTGTAATAGCTGTCATTAGCAATGTTCTTGAGTCGATGGAGGAACATCTTCTTTTCGCATGTATCTTGAAAACTGCTTTCAGAACTATTTCCTTTGTCAAATACCTTTAAATACTTTTCATTCATCTATATAGTTAACTAAAGCAAAGTTTCAACCAGCTCTATCATGCACTTGGTACGAAGCAAACATATTTGTCTGGAAGTCTTTTCTCGGAGACTTTTTCCGTCGAACGTTTTCGAATACTTTGAGATACTTCAACAGCACTGCAAAAAGCAGTGATGTTTACCAGACATTATCGGACATCATCGGACAATTGAGCGATCCCAAAATGTTGGCTGTCGAGAAAGATTCACTATCATCCCACTCACATTTGCAAATTAAACCAACTTAAACTAAACCAGGCTATCAAATGTTGCATTGGTCAATCAAAAAAATCGAATTTATTGATTGCTTGAAATTTAACCTTGTTTAGAAAAAGCTGTTTCAACTTCACCAATGTAAATGGGGTACATGTTGCTTTAGGAAATGCCGCAAATTTCACGTCCAATGTGCAGCAAAAATACCGGGTGTCCCAAGAGAAAGTAGTCCCATTTGAAAAGTCACCAAAGTTTGACTATTAAGTCTTCTCTGCAATTTTCTTTTCGATCCCTTTTCTCAATGGCCCAGAAATATTTGGAGATGACAAAATTTTTGTTTTCAGAACTCAAAGAGTATGAAATAACACATTGAACAACCTCATTCTGAGCCATACTGTTTGAGCAAGATCATTAATCTTGTCTAAGAGCAATTATATTGAGATGTTTCGATGTCTTTCAAGAATACATCTTCGAGCTTTTTGCATTGCAAGTAATCTGGGGTCTCTGGTTTCAGCTATCGTTTATCTTTGATCTTTGAAAGCTCGCAACTCAGTGAATTTTCAACCAATTTGCAAGATTCTGGTCTCTAAGATTACTTCACAATCTTAGGAAAAGGGTTATCTTCCCATGAGCCTGTTCATGTTGTCATTATTTTTCAAAATTTTATCAAACAAGAAACAAATTTTTGGAGACACCCTGTACGTATGTATGTATGCATAATTCTGCCATAAAAACTAAACATAATTATCAATAAAGGAAAAGAAATCTAATTACAATATCGATGAATTTAAAATAATTACAGGCAAAAAAACTAATCTAATTTGATAATCTAATTTAAAAACATCCCATGGTAGGAGATGGCGGGGATAGCATTAAATGGTCAATGCGACCTTGTTTCTATAATTTTCCCTCCAGGAGTGCTACTCAAAAGGAAAAAGAAAGAAAGTTTTCGAGAAAAGAAATAAAAATCTTCCATGGAAAATAAAACTTTAACTAGACTGGAAACAAAAAGGGTTGATTTTAATGACGAATAAGCATTGTTATTGGTTGTTTTTAGATTCCTAATAATATATATAAGAACTATCATTAAGACTTAAGATTTAACGTAGAGTCAAATTAGTTCTCGTAATTTTAAAGAAATATGAAACAGCCATATATACCTGGAGGTAGAAGCATCTTCGACGATACCTTGTAATCGATTCATCAGGCCGACTAACTCCCCAATACCCTGCAAAATAGATTTAAAACAGTTCGAATCAAATGATAACAAATGGGTCACTGGACTGGAAATAAGGCTATCGTGGGTTAAATTTCATGTGCTGGCTGATTTTCGCGTGAATCCCCTGATAAGATTTGTTCAAATAAATCCTGATGACACTCCCTACACTAATACTGCATTCACACTGACACAATCAACCGAGCTTTCTTTAAACCTGAATATATCAATGGTTGGTACGTGTGGCTATCATAACACGATAACACGAAAATTTAAATATAAATAATGCAAATAGCCTTGAATGTTACGATAAGACGTTTCGGGCATGACCCTTCATCAGTAATAACGAAGTAGAGAACGATCAGGTCGTTAGAATAGAAAAAGAACGATAGATAGAACAGGTAATAAGTAGAATGTAAGAAGAATGCAGCAAAGAATGCGACGCAAGTATGCGACGCAAGAGAAGGATTCGAAAAGAGATGTTACTACACCGAGATATTAGGATATAAACGAAAATCTTTTGTTAAGTCCGTGTGGCAAAAGAGTCCCCAATTTGAAGATTATTCTTTTTTCTAAAGTATTTCTCTTTGTTGAATCTTTGTCGGCAAACAATAGTCCCAAAACTGCCATATCATCTGTGGAATGTCCATCTGAATTGAAATGTTTCGATACATTCGTGTCTGAATGTTCGATCTTATGTTCTTTTTCGTGATCCTTATGTCCAACATTACGCAAATGTTCCCCAAAACGATTATTCAGTTGACGGCATATCTCTCTCTTTCTTTATTCTTTAAACCAGCTTAAATTTCGACCAATCAAATGACTGGATTTGTTGGATTGACCAATCAGCAGGCCCTATTCGAAAATCTGGTTTAATTTAAGCTGCTTTAACTTGCAGTGTGGATGGCGCATAACTGTGGGTATTTTAGTGCAAAGTATACGAAGAGACTGGCAATTGAAATACCTTGACATGTTTTTTCAACAGACACTCCTCTCCAGGTGCATATCCTTTGCCGCCAAGTCTGATCTTTCGGATGAAGGATACAGCGGTCTGTATGAAAAGAAATATGAAGCAGGTCTAGGAGACATGAAATAAGTTGGTTTCCCCTTTCAGCCCTGGAGTAAATAAATGACTCAACCAAGAAAGATGTTAAATTTATTGTATGTGAGAAACTATGCTCAGTCGTGGCGATACGAAGGTTTGTGGCTCAAGCCCATGGACTCTCAAGTTGCCATGTGGAGTGAGGAGCAAAGTCAACTGTCTGTAATTTTAGGCTGAAGGGATGACAAGGCATGGTAGCATCACGAGAAAAACAATTAGATAAGCTTGTCTTCTAAGAATATTTTGCAGGAAGAAACTTTTGCAAGTTAGGAAAAAACAAGAAATTTTCAGAATAAACTTTCGCGGATCAGCCAAAATGGCAATGCATTTCCGCAAATTAGGTTCTTATAAAATTTTCAAGTGTCTCCAATCTTCTTCATTTCTTCAAAAACGCTGCTGAATCTTGCATATCTTGATCGCAGAATTCGAAAGGGTCCTTGCTAAAAAAGATCATATTGAATTGCCTTGCATTTTATTAACACATAGCTACAGTGATTGTTGTCTTCTGCTGTTTCAATGCGCAAAAAGATTTATACCTATCACGATATAGGACCTGTTCAAAATTTTGGAAAGGTTATCTCTATGCGCATACTAACCAGTTTTGTGTTGTACAGGAAAATATAAGCCCGAGGTATTTAAAGTACAGACCGAGCTTGCGAGGTCTGTGCATTAAGACCGAGGGCTTTATATTTTCCTGTACAAAAACAAAACCGGTTAGTATGAGTTTTATTACCTGACATCTTCTAATCTTGACTCTTATTTAACCAAACACATTTTGTTAGTTTTGAGTTTACTGTAAATCTCACAGGCCTAGGCCTAAAACAGTTGCAGTGGCGACAAAAACGCGCCCTTGTATCGTATTATACAAGGCTATGGGAAACCCGCGGGAAAGGTGCGACTAGCCAATAGGAATGGCGAGATTCTGTATTGCCTCGTTTTTGAAACTTCAGTCGGGTAATAAAGTGACATCCAACACATGCAACTGAAAAATTTAATCCATACATATTATGACTGATAAACTGTAAATGCAACTGCAATATAATCTAGAATCGTCAGGTCCGCATTTAAGTCTGTTGGGGCCCTGGGACCAAAACTGACCGGGGCTCCTTAAAATATACCTTAGAAATTTATGTGTCACGTGCATAGTACTCGGCATCCTGTAAGCATGAATTTTCATGGACAAGGCCGAACATTCAGTCACCAAACAAGTTAATATCAACGAAATAGTTTGATAGGGGAAAGCTCGAAAAATCGAATAAGCTTGTACAAGAATGTATGAATTTCTGTACAATCCCAAAAAACCACCCTTGCCTTTTGGTTCATGATGCTAATGTCTTTAGTCTTTAATTACTTCATTGCTGCAAAATTTTGGATGACTTCTTGTGGTCTAAAAGTCGCTGGACATAAAAATTTGCTGCCATTAAGCATAAGGCAATAAAATGCTCTTGTGACACTGTGGACCCTTTTCAGCGTTGACCATAGCTTCTTTCAACGGAGGCAACTCCGCATGGCAGAATTCTCAGGCTTTCCAAAACTTTGCTCGGGGCCCCCTAAATTCAAGATATTTTTGGGGCCCTTGGGCCCGGGCCCAGCTGGCCCATGGGTAAATGCGTCACTGAGAATCGTGACACATTTGCGAAAATTACCTGGAACATTGGAAGCCCAGTGGCAGATGCCGTCTTTCGAAGATCCGTGAAAGCCCAATGATCCAAGTCTCTGTTGGGAACGTTGATTACTCTAGCAAGGGCAATTTCATCCCTTGTGTTCACAAGCAATCGCAAATATGATAAAAGTATCTTTGTTAGTTGATTCTAGAAATGAAAAAGGATAAGTCAAAGAGCATCTCGCCATTTGTTAAAATGAGTAATCAAGAATACTTTCGCCGTAAAAAGCTTTCGAGAGTTGGAAACAAAACGAAATTTTTGAAATAAACTTTCGCGAATCGGCCAAGATGGTAAATTTCGCGAGAGTAAACTTTTGCGAATTAGCTTCCTTATCAAATTTTTTACAGAAACTCAGGCTTGATTTTGCAGAATAGAATACCTCTCTGCAAGAAACCATCCAGGGTTGTTCATGTTCAGTTTCTTTTACAACGGATAATAGTAATATTTTATGGCATATATTTGAATGTGTCTCCAATAGGTCTCAGGTCTCTAGTAAAAAGAAGGAAAATTTTAAGCCAAGATTGTTACAATTTCAAGAAACTTTCAATACTGGCTCAAACTATTAGATCCTTGTGCATTGCAGTGCATATTTTAAAAATGCTTTCTTAACAATTTTGATAGCGATTTGGAATTTAAAAGTGTTCTTTATACCATGGTATTCACAACCTGTTTTGAGGCAGTATATCTTAACATAAGAAACCAATCAAGCTGATTTTGTGAAACGAGTTTCTTAAAGGCGGGACTTAAAATTGTATTCATGGACTCTTCAATGACTATTTCGAATCTTCGATACCTTATGCTTATTGGCAACATAGTTAGAAAGGTTTGTTATAAAAGCAGATCATATTGAATTTCTTTGCATTTTATCAAAATAGACGATGATCGACAACATTTGATTCTATATTTCTAATATCTATGCGAATTTCGACAAAAACGCGAACAACGCAAAGTTTCTTCCCATAAAGATCCCCGTATTGATCTAAGGCCCCATTCACACTGCTCTGTTTTTGTTATGATACGTTTTTCTAGCATCAAAGCTACCCGTTCACATAACTCCATACTTGTACAAAAACTGAGGGAAAAACATCAGTTTTTGTGCGTTCACATTGATCTGCCTGATAACAAATACGGAGTCAAAGATCTCCTTTTGTGCGTTCACATTGCATAGTATCTACGCTAATTGCTATGTGATATCATTCACATAGTATCTGGACAACATACCTCTGCGCAGGATCCTGGTGTTTCTGCATAAAACATGGACTGTCTCAGGCTAGGACTAGGTAGTGGAGTTGCTGGTGTTGAACACTGTGCCGAGGAACAAGGCTTTGAGCCGGATATTGGACTACATAAATTAGGCTTCTTCTCATTTGCAAATTGGGTCATCATCACTTGATATTCCACTATGCCAATGTTTTTGCACTCTGGAATAAGCATAAGTATGGAGTGAGGATAAAATAGTGTTTAAAAGCCCGTTATTTGGTAAATACTAATCAGATTCTTAAAAGGAAAGTCCGAGAGTCCAGGATTGGTATGTTTGATGATAAAATAAACACAAAATAAATACGATAGGTTATGACCATGCACAGAACGAGAATTCGTCAATGCACACGGTCTCTGTGCCAACTCATCGCCTCGATGAAAATGCATTATGAAGTGATGCCGCCGTTTTCGCCGTTTACATTAGAGGCTGCTTTAGCAAGAAGACGCAAGTCAAGAAGACGCCGGCATAATTCTTTTGTTCGAGGATGTAAATTACAAAGCGAAATCAACTTCAAAACTTTTATGAGTCTCGAGAGACTTACAGTACGTTCTATTCTGAAACTGACAACCTGAAAAGTATATCTTTGAAGGCTGCACTACAAAAATAGGACGTCGAGAAATGCAATATGAGCACATTTACAAATGATGGAAATGCCAGAATGCAAGCTATTCTTAGGGAATTCGTCTGTCTGTCAGCAGCTTTTTGAGAAGGAATAGGCTTGAAATTAGAATGCTCTAAAAACATAAACAAGTAGCTGCGTTCTCAAAGATGTCGGGCGTCGTGCTGCTAAAACAGCCTATCATGTCAGTTGAACGACGAAACTAGTAGCGTGCAGTATTCAATTGATTGCACCTCATTCAAGTGAAAACTGTGCCGGCATATTGGAAACGGGAGGCCAGTACAGCACAGTTTCATGCTGTATTCGCTTCGTGTTGGCATACAGTCAATCCCCGCATATAAGAACCTACCAAAATAAGAACCTAGAGGCTGTTTTTCCTAAATCATGTACCTTGCAATTAAGAGCCTGTTTCAGTATGATGAAACATGGATTCTTATTGCAGGGGTAGCAAAGTTGATTTTTAATTGATGTTATTACGTTCATTTTGGTCCCACTTGGTTTTTAAAGTTTGATTCTCCTCCCCCCAGTTAGTTATCAGGCTGTTTTAGCAAGAAGACGCGCAAGTCAAGAAGACGCCGGCATAATTCTTTTGTTCAAGGATCTGAATTACAAAGCAAAATCAACTTCAAAACTTTTGTGAGTCTCAAGAGACTTACAGTACGTTCTATTCTGAAACTGACATCCTGAAAAGTGTATCTTTGAAGGCTGCACTACAAAAATAGGACGTCGAGAAATGCAATATGAGCACATTTACAAATGATGGAAATGCCAGAATGCAAGCTATTCTTAGGGAATTCGTCTGTCTGTCAGCAGCTTTTTGAGAAGGAATAGGCTTGAAATTAGAATGCCTCAAAAACATAAAAAAGTAGCTGCGTTCTCAAAGACGTCGGGCGTCGTGCTGCTAAAACAGCTTATCATGTCAGTTGAACGACGAAACTAGTAGCGTGCAGTATTCAATTGGTTGCACCTCATTCAAGTGAAAACTATGTCGGCATATTGGAAACGGGAGGCCAGTACAGCACAGTTTCATGCTGCATTCACTTCGTGTTGGCATACAGAACACACAGAGATTTACAGAGAGACTTACAGCATGTTCTGTTCTGAAACTGACAACCTGAAAAGTGTATTTTTGAAGGCCACACTGCAAAAATAGGACGCCGAGAAGGGAAGCAAAATGCAATATGAGCACATTCACAAATAATGGAAATGCCAAAATGCAAGCTGTTCTTAGGGAATTCGTCTGTCTGTCAGCAGCTTTCTGGGAGGGAAAAAGGCTGGAAATTAGAATGCTCTGAAAACTTAAAAAGCAGTTGCGTTTTCAAAGACGTCCACGTCTTGCTGCTAAAACAGCCTATTGGGTCCATGGGGACGCTCCCGGGGTGGAGGATAGGGCTTGAACATCTTTGTGGGACTCTGAAGGGGCCTACATGAGGCACCCTTCAAACAAGAACCTCTATACCTTGAAATTAGTCGTAGTACCTTTGAAATAAGAACCTATTTTAGCCTGGCTCTCAAAAAGAAGGTTCCTATACGCGGGGATTTACTGTAGTGTAAACAGGGCCTGGGTTGGGTACTTAGTATATTTTGCTGACAGTATCTCCACTCCTTAACAAGCATCGTATTCACCTCTTTTTTCTGAGGCCGGGTATCAAAAGTGGGCAATTTTCCTGAAGCCAGTTGTAAAAAATATTATTTCGTTGCTTCCTATGAACCTTTTACGTTTCGGAGTATGCTTTTCGCCGATGCTTTCTATTTGGAGGGAAAATTCTAAAGCCGGATGCAAAAATTATTAGAAATATGTTTGTTGCGTGTGGTACAATAGAAACTAAACGATACTATTCTAAATAAATGATCTAAGTACCAAATGTAGCGTAGATGTTAAAAACACGACGTTTCGAGCGAATATTCGTTATCAAGTGACTTGAGAACCAGTATTGCTTGGAATGATCACTCCAGTACAATTGAAAGTCAAGTGCCCCCCCCGGAAGGGGGGGCTCCCTTTTTATTGGGTGACCAAGAGGCAGTGTTCAGCTTAAATTTAAAGTCAATGCAAATTTCACACTTGAAAGGAAATGATAGAAACTTACCAAGAACAGCTTCATCGTGCTTTAACAACTTGATTTTTTTGGCATTTACCAGCAAAAATGTCGTCATAATTTGCTATCAAGAAAGGACAGAGATAGATTAGTTGGCATGATATGCAGAATACAAGATCTGGTGTAGGGGTCTCGGCAGTTGCGTAATGAAGCGATATGAAAACCATCCCGTAGTAAATCAGCCACCCCGAGGGCCCCTCCAGCTTCAAAGAAATGAAGAATAAGAACTAAGTTTTCTGAAATCAACAAGTTTGTCGGAAAACGAACCTTTCATAAAGAGTGGTTCATAATTGAATGGGAACATATTGTGATCAATGAAAGGCCTCCCCGAGAAATCATTTAAAACAGTGCTTCAAAATTTACAGCAACGATCTTTTGTCAACTTATCTACGAAATATTTTCACATTCCCTTGCAGATAATCAAACTTTTCGATAAATTTGCAGTTTTAAGCATTTTTCAACTTGCTGGAAGTCGTGTAGCCTGTGTTCCAGACGACTTGAAAGGAAAGGTTCGTTTCAAGTGGTCTGGAACACAGGCTAGAAGTCGTGAGGACCCTTCAGCTAAGAAAGTGAAAACATTTATGATAATCAAAGACAGACGAACTTCATTGGGTTTAGTTGAAGATAATCAGACTCACATTAAATGTTTGTACCATCAAAGGAATAAAGATAGAAATTGTGAGGAATTTGGTAGGCAATCAATGTGAATTAGAAATAACAATGGACCAAGAACGGATCTTTAGGGAAGTGATATGTTGGAAAGAGAAGGAGAACTTGATAAGGATCAATAATAGTATACCTAGTTTTGAATTTGCTTAATAAAAGTAAAAATCAACTAACATATACATTGCTTTGACTTTCTGGAAACAGCAGTACATTAACTGAAGGTTTGTTGCACTGTTCACCTGTGTTCCTCTTCAAACCACTGCAGGAAAGGCAGAAATCAACCACATCATGTATGGAACATTTTGTAGCAAATCGATTGTAATCTTCATATAATTTCTCCTCTTGTGGTCTTAGTTCAACCAATTCAGAGTCAAGTTTGCAATGCAATTCAATCTTCTTCAACATCATTCTATGATACAACTTCCAGATATCATGACAGCTTTGCTAGAATTGACAAACAATTTTGGGTAAATAACAAAAACAAGACTTGTTACTCATGACTACTTAGTACTCATTTGACAGGCCACTGCACCCTGGATGTCATAAAATGGCAAATATGCTATTTATGATGAATTCTTTCAAATTCATTTTCAAATTTACCTGACTGAAATTGGCCATGCTGTTGTGAAATCGTGAGGGATTTTCAAGAAGCTGATTCAACAAACTTTCAAGCCATATGATATGATCAAGTTTTGATAAAACACAACCAACAAAATGTGTTTTCCCAAATGAAATACCAGCAATATATGCTTTAACTAAAATAAGCTAGACTGGTGCTGATTTTGGAGTGATAAAAATATGATTTTAGCTTCTTTTATAGTAGGTTCCAAGCAGGTTAATGTCTAGACTTATTACATTAGATGAAAATCATCAGTCTAGTTAAGGTCCATGTCCAGGGCATGTTTCCTAACAGAGTTAATGTGAGTTGTCTGCATTCAGCAGGCTAGTGCAAGTGATTCAAAATTCTTACTTGAATCAAGCTCTGAAACACACTTTTAACACTGCTCAAAACAAGTTGGTATCACACTCAAGAAGCATGTTGCAAACACAGTTAATGTTTGGCACTACTTTTTTAGCTGTTATGTTTCTCAATGTCCTCAGGCTCTGCAAGCAGCTCTGTCAATTTTCACATCCTGTTTTTAGTTTAGTAGAAACTCACCTCATTGGCACCTATGCAAAGTTGTAGGGCCACAAGTTGATCTCCTAGATCCAGCAGTGTTTCCCTTGAAAGAACACCCTCATTCCCTGTAACACTGCACTGACTTTGCAGGTACTTGAACAGTCCAATTATATCTTGCTTTTGGTGAATTTTCACTGAGCCATCTCCAGCAACTCCTTGCAGTTCCTGTATGAACTGGTCACTGATATCAAATGGAGGGACCACTGACAGTATTTCCTTAACATTGGAATCTGTGAAAAGAATTTAATCTCATGTACTTCCGTAATCATGTATAAGTCAAATCAATACCTGGATATGGACCCCCAACAAGCCACCCCCTGGGCATCTGATCATGTATGCAATCCCAGGGGCAGGGAATCTGAATTGAAATGGAAAGATATGGTGTAGGATTTTAAATCTATTACCCAGTGGCTGGTAAAAAGGGGGGGGGGGAGTTATATCCAAGTATCAATTTTAATTGTACATTAGGTCAATGCCACTACTTCTTTGCTGACCCTAAACATTAAGCCCAACATTTTGAGGACACTGATATTTATTCATTTCTGATATTTTATTCATTTATTAAAAGACGTCCACAATGCTGGCAGAAAATCCATAACAGAATCCATAACATACGCCAAATGACATATTGAATGGGTCACTGCAATGAACAGCACCAAATCACATGATTCCTAGTTTGAATTCTTTGCAGCGCAATGGGAAGACGTTCCCCATGCCAATTTGATTGCTTCCAGCCACACCCATGCGATAACTCTGTAAAGCAAATCCACAGCAGTCTTTTCATCACTTCCAGGAAACCTTTTGTGTAAAATTTCTTAGGCCTGGATGAAAGGTCTTTTGGGTTGTCTTGGTCACGCAAAAAGACCCAAAAGACAAAGGACTCAAACTCTTTGTTTCATGGGTCTTCTGCACAACCCTGCTCAAAGCTTCTGGTGACAAAAAATGTACATATAAATTCAAAATTAACTTGATAAATGCATCCATTTCTAAAATACTATTAACTTTAAAAGCTCCATAATGCAGATTCCTCAGTTTACTGTAATTCAAGGTATTTGCAAGCATGATGCAAAACTTGACATGGGACAATGTTTTTATGTTTTGAGCATGTGCAGTAATACTATGAATTTGTCATTGAAATCTTCTTGGTGATGTAAAGTCAAATTTTCATGTACCGGACAGTGCACTGATAAAACATGGAAACAAAAGAAACTAAGTTCTCTGTGTGCCAGATATACATGTCCAGCACAGAACCCATTCCTTCCATGTAGGAAATCTTCTGACGAATTCCACTAGAGATGATGTTTTGAATTTCACATAAGTAAAAAAAATTCTATATACGGTTAATTTTGACACTAGAAATTTTCTACTGAATTTTACAGTCAGTGTGTTGAATTGTATTGTACGGTTTATATTTTTTTATACTGGCAAATTTCACAGTGAATTTCATGCATCATGGTGTGGCAATTTTTACCGTTCTGTAGTAAAATCATATGCAGTTGCTGGTTGATTTTATGTTGAATCTCACAGTCTTTCTAATTTCAACACTGGCTAATTTCACAAATGTTTTACCCTGTGAGATGGGTTGGGCTTTGCGATTCTTATTATCACCAACAGTGGCTTTTTTTGGGAATCCTCATCCAATTCTTCATTTTAAACTGACGGAAATATGTGAATGTGTCATACAAAGTTTGTTTGAGCGAATACAAAGCTAATTGAAAGTATACAATGTTTATTACTGTATGTTACATTCAAAGTTCATTTGAGTGCAAACAATGTTTGGCCTAACCCAAAAACTTCTGTTTTAAATCGAAATTTCGGCGCGAGACTGCTCACCTCGACAAATCTGTATTGTTTCCTTGATAACTTTTACGACAGCTCTATCTTGATCTTCTTCGTGTTTTTTGAGATCATAAAGGAAGACGGAGGAAGGCAGCATTTCAAAACTTTTGAATTTATCTTTAGCTTGCAAAGCAAAAGCAGAAGAATGAAAATTTATAAAATTTTGAAACAGAACCGCCAAAGCCTCATTCTCGTAAAATGCTCCTGCGCAGTGAATATTGCTGTTGTTGTTGCTGCTTACAAATTTGATCAAACAAGTATGCCTGGCCTAATCGCGGGAGAAGGGAGAAAAGATGTCCGTGAAAATTGTCGAATTTTGCGGCCATACATCATTTGGAAAAGGCGGAAAGAGCAGCTTATCGAGAAGACATTGATATGCATCATTAAGCAAGATGAGGAAAAGAAAAAGAAAGAAGAAGAAGACAGGAAACGACTAGAAAAAGAGCAACGCATTTCGCGAATTCAGGTAAGGTGAGGGTGAGGTTTTTCGTCGCCCTCCTGCAGGATTAGAGCCTAGCTAGGTAAGGTATTGATTAGGTCTTATATATCACATTCCACGAAATAGATTGGTATTGTCATTAAATGTACATCCAATCCGCTACACAAATGCATTTTCGTTTCTTTCAAACCATTTCTAAGCAAGGAAATAAACTTTATTAATGCCGTGTTCCATTAAAACAGTACGTATAGAAATGCTACGTGTAATACATTGTGAAATCTTTCGTGTTTGCAGCAAGACATGAAATGTTACGAGCCATATAATGCAATGTAAGATTGAACATAGGGAGTAATGAGACAGCAATGCACAACACACCATGTAATACTACAAGTATTACACTACACTATTACACTACAAGTAATACTGCATTATGTAATGATACATGGAATGCAACATAATGTGAAATGTTACAATGCATGTAATACTACAGGAAGTATAATCTACAAGCATTAATAGATCTCTCCATCCACGTTGCTTGCGGGGCTGTATTTGTGTCACTAAACAATAATTCTATTGTTTCCTGTTGTTGTTTTACAAAAATTTTGCAGCTGGAACCACAGCTGAAATTTTAAGTGCGCGAAAGAGAAATTGACAACTGCTCAAGACAAACCTTCCAGTCTGGGGGAAAAGAATTTTGCCCTTGCCTATGCCTTGCACGTTTAACTAGGGAATTGTCAGCCTATTATGTCCAGCCATATCTTGCTTTGCTACGACACTCTATAAACAATGGAAGTAACAATAAATTGAAGGAAATTGGCATATATGGTGGCATACATAAATTCAACCAGGGCCCATGCTTGGACTTGCTGTTATTGTTGTTGTTGTACAGATGTTTGTGGTTGGGGCTCATGATGTTATGCACACTGCTGCTGTTGCTCCTTCCCTTGTTCTCAGGGGTCAGCTAATTTGCATATTACAAAAGTGAGGCACATGCAATCAGGAGCCCTGTTGGGGATTCACTGAGGTGCACAACTTACCCTGTTCGTATCCCAAACAACCAAAGTCTATTTCTTTTCTTTGTCTTTCAAAATTTATACAGTAGAGGAAATGCAACTGGAGCAAAACTTCAAAATGAGGCAGGATAGAGAGAAGGGAACAAGCATTTTGTTCTCTTTCCTTTCCCAGGGCCAAAGCCAGTGGGGGGCTGGGGGCAGAGCGCCCCCAAGAGACCATTTGTTGGAAAATTTTGCTCTCTTGTTGGAATTTTATCATTTGAATGGCTAGTTTTGGACGATTTTGAGGAGAAATAATGCATAAAAACATTAATTCACTAGTGTTAAAACATAAATTCCAAACAGAAATTATTGAATTTATTGCAATATTTTTCATTGATGTTCAATGATTGTCTTAATTTCAAAGTTGGATTGCAAACTGTGGCCAAACTTTAGGTACTGAGGAGTTATATCGGTCATATAATGCATAGATTTAACGTAAATGTTCTTACAATTGTTGATGATTCTATTGGGAAGTTTTCGTTGTTTGCCCCCTTAAGTAGTCATGGCTAGGTAGTTAGGTAGGTATTTATATTTAACGTGGCTAACCCGCGAAAGTCTGAGAGACTTATTTCCAGCAGGGGCCATGTATGTTTTACCATCACTCCGCCGCAGCTACCCGCCACAGCTACGAGATTTCCCTCACATGGCTCTGGTCGACCCAGGCTAGTGTAGCGGACAGCGACCAAACTGTCCAGTGTGGGATTCAAACCTAGGGCCGTTCTGACCTTTGGCTTACGAGTCAGACGCCTTAACCACTCGGCCACACGCTCACCCTGCCTTTTCCCATGTACTGGTATCAACCCTGCCTTTTCCCATGTACCACCTCGCTTCAAAGTTTTGACTTCTGACTAATAAAGGAAAGAAATAGACATGGAGCAAGTCTAGTTTAGATGGAACTATGCTGAAAATCTACACACCATTCTTATCATGTGAAAATGTTACTTTATAACAGTAAAATAGAAATTCAATGTTTTAGCAACTGGAAAAAGAGCTGGAAAAAGTTAGAGAGAAAAAGAATCATTTGGAGAATAATATAAAATCTTTGCAAGAAAATAAACATGAACTTTTCATTCAACTGAAAAATTCCCTAATGGCAAAGGAATTTGAAAGAAGAGAAAAATTTACTGGTGCCCCTGAAGGACAAATTGGTGTGTATACATACAAATTATTGTTAGAAGTGCTAAATTTTGTGTGATCAACAATAATGACAATACTATGTGTGCCAAAACTGCTCAAAATTGCAGTGGGTTCAGTTTCAGTTCAGTTTCATATAATTTAAATTCTCTACATACAAGTTATGATTCTACAGTACATACAAATAACTAAACTACATAGACTGAATATATAATTTTACACAACAAAAAATACAATGTTACAATAAACTAAATACAATATACAAGTACAAAGAGGACCTAAATGATAAATTGCATGTAGGGACCAGCCTGCTTGTCTAGTGTGTGCGATAGAGAAATCAATTTTTAAGCTTCAACAAAACACAACTCACTATATCCAAAGGTTATACCACTACAACAGCAACCAGGGGGTTTTGTGGCATAATCATTACAAGGGCATTTGGTAGAAACTTGATTTTCAATATGTATTTGTTTTCTTGATTTATATGAGCTATATTGTGTACAGGTATGTGCCACCCATATGGGTGGGTTTTTGGGTCAGAAATTCTCTAAACAAGGGTCCCTTTTTTCAACAGATTTGCCTTAAACATGGGTGGGTTTTCCAAAAATTGGCAAAATATTGTCAGAAATGGGTAGTTTTCAGCCAAAATTCATCATAAAAGTAAGAATGACCGCAACTGTCGGTAATTACAAGGGGTAGCTTTCTGAAAACTAGGTGGCAGATCCCCATCTACCTGCAAGTAATGTACCCCCCCCCCAGCAGTGACCTAAGGATTCCATCAATGTCAATGAAATTTAGTTTAACTTTGAGACATAGGCCATTTAAAGTTGATATTACATTACCTTTGCTTTCAATAGTATAATTCTTGCTCAATGAACTCTTTTTGTCCAACCGACAACCCTACCAAATTGTAAACCATGTGGCAGAATACAGTAAGGCCCCACATTTAAGAAACCACCTATTCACACCTTAGCCTAAGATGTTTCTAATATCTATGATACTTCACTTATTTTATGCTCAGATTCTTAAGTTCCTAGTTTCTTTTGTGGGATGTCCTACAAAAGTAAGTTACACCAAAATGGTATTATTTATTGATATACGGTATCAACTATATTTTGACATATGTGTATGTTAACAATGATTTTTAAGGACATCAATTAAAATTGAGGTAAGAATCTGCTAAATCCATGATATCTTGCTAGCAATTTCTCATGAATCCTGTATCAAGTGTAATGCACACAGACCATCAATACTTTGTCACTCAAAATTCAAGAAGCTTCCTTTTTGGTGTGAGCCTCAAGAGTTTCATATAAATAGGGGAACCTATCATTTTTCAGTAGCCTAAAAGTTTCTTTATAGGTGGTATCTTAAATACAGGGCCTTACTATACTGCATGTTTCTAATTTTAATGCCAGGCAGCATGAATATTGCCACTTATGGAGTACATGCTAGCAACCAACAACAACAGCAACAGTTGATAAGGATTCCACTGCCAATTATGCTGCAAGAATCAACACCAAGCTTTCAACAACAACTGTCATTGCACAATCAAAGGATGTCATCGCACTTTGGTAGGTTTTTTACAGTACATTAAAATCGAAAACTTTCGGACAATCAAACTTTTGGACAAAATTTTGTCCGAAAGTTTATTTGTCCGAAATGTTGTGTTGTCCGAAAGTTTTCTCGTCCGAAAGTTTTAAATTCATTGAAAATAGAAAAGCACAAAGAAACGTAACATAAAATGTTAATAAAGCATCGTTTTACCACTAGTACTTAGGTTTCTTGAATTTTTTTATCTGAAAGTTTGGCTCCTTGAAGCGTTTCTTGAAAAAAGTTCACGTATGGCAGCACCTTTTTATTTAGTTTACAGCTGGTTTTATCATTGTTCAATCTAACGAAAATTTCATTCATTCAAATGTCCTTGTTGATGTGATCATCATCATGTACTCACTGTAAATTAATATTCATGATGGAATCACAATTATTCTTAACATATAGTTTGGTATAATGCTTGCTTTTGATGTCGTGTTTATCCAAAAGTTTTTTTCCCGAAATTCCCGAAAAAGCGTCCGAAAGTTTTTTGTCCAAAGTTTTTTACCGAAACTTTTCCGTCCGGAAGTTTTCTACCGCATCATTGTATCAGGTATACACAAAAAATGATCTACTTTTGACAGGCACAATGATGAACTAATGCCCCATTCACACTGCAAGTTAAACCAGTTTAAACAAAACAAGGTTTTCGAATAAGGCCTTCTGATTGGTCAATCCAAAAAATCCAGTCATTTGATTGGTTGAAATCTAAACTGGTTTAGGTGAAGCTGGTTTAGCTGTGTCAGTGTGAATGCAGTATAAGTTGAACTGATTTCTGACTGAAATTGTACGCTATATTTGTCAACACCAAACTGGGTGCCCGAAAATGATTTTCCGGGTGCCCGAAAATGATTTACCGGGTGAGTCAAGAAAAATTTTACGTGTTTCGCAGGCTATAGATTTAAAAGAATGTGACCGATCAGTCAAAGGCAAATTTAGTTGAGAAAATTTTGTTTTGTAAAATCAAAAATCATGTCAAATTTCGGTTGCTACATTGAAGCAAAGAATTTTGATAAAGTTAAATAAAAAGTGAAATTGTTATAAAGTTAAGTTTACCGACACTTCTAGTGCTGCTAAGACAGGAAGAAAAGTCAGAATAATGCCTCGATCTTTCGACTTTTCACTGGAATTTGAATCATTCAAATCTGTGAAATACTTTTGGTCCTATGAACTTTTTAAATTGGGAACTTTTTTCTGGCACACCCGGTAGGTAAATATTTCACTTTGGAATATCTGCTGCATCCTCTTTATTACACAGCCCACCAAACGTGTTGATCTTTTTCACAACTCTGCAATCTTTTTTTGCGTTTTTGAGGCATCTGATACAGTATTTACCTTTTTTTCTGCAGGTCAAGCACCAATGCAGCTAGCCTATACAACTGTGCAAGGGCAGGTCGGCATTCAGGGATCAACTATCGACACTTCTCTGAAACCGTTTGATCAAAACGCTTCATAGTTTATCTAAATTCCGTCTGAAAGGACTGTAAATATTTATCAATTATCTAAATTTATATATTTCAATTATTTCAGGAAATGCTCGTTTTTCGTCATAAGCCGCACTGAAGCCTGATTTTCACTTAGAAAATTCTCAGCGAAATATTTCACGCGAAGTTTTTTCTCGACAAATTTTTCGCTCTTCAATTTCCACTCTATGTGAAATATTCTTGCGAAATCTTTTTTGAAGAAAATTGTCTAGGCCAATTTTCAATCAAAACAATTGCTTGCGTTACCCACGAGGCTTTCAGTCATTTCAGGAATGCGGTAGTGCATCATCAGCTGCATCCTGATTGGCCAAATAATTATTTCGCAAGCGAAATGAGTTCAACTTTTTTCGCAGAGAAATTTTTTCACAGAGAACTGGCAAAATTTTAGTGCGCATGAGCAGACGGTTTCTCGCGAGAAGTATTTCGCATTTCGCAAAGATTTTTCTCAGTGGAAATCGGGCTTAAGGACAGTTCTTTGATCAAAAGGCTTGATAGTTTATTTAGGTTCCGTCTGAAAGGACTGTAAATATTTATCAACTGTCTAAATATGTTTCATATGTTTCAATTACTTAAGCAAATGTTCGTTGTTTGTGTAATTGAAGTCTTAGGCCACATCCCAGGGGGGGGCCTTTTAGTACATGCACATACAGGGTAAGTCCGATGTTTTTTGGGTCAGAATATTGCCAAAAGTGATATTTTGGGTCCAAATAAAATTGAAACCATGCTCACGAAATGTTTTGATATCAAACATCGTTGAAATGATATTTTTGGTTCGCAGAGGCAATCCTCACTTCTATTTGCATTGTTTCGGGATATTTTATGTTCATGTGTAGGTTTCTAAGTTTAAAATGAACTAATATTTTTGGGTTGCCTGAAAAACTCGCAGTGTGAATGGGGCATAAGGATATTCAAAAAGGTTGAACAACGAGAACTGGAAGCAAGAAGAAAATGATATATCTTCATGTTAACATTGTAGGCAATCCGCAATAAATTCTGAATCTAGCTTAAGCTCTAACATTTTGCATAAAATGAGATACAAGCTAAACTACGAATAAATAAGATAGGTCACTGGTCCTTCTTGGACTCATCTGATGCAGCATCTTGTTTCTTCACAGCATCAATTCCATCTTTATCACCATCCTTTTTTATCATATCTTCTGGGTGATCTTCGTATCTAAAATGATGGATACAGTCTTTTTCAATTTATTCAAATTTCATCCGTGAAATGTAAATGATACAATGTGAGATAAATCTACAGTAAATCCCCTAATAAACCTAAAAACCTACCAAAATAAGAACCTAGAGGCTGTTTTTCTTAAATTATATACCTTGCAATTAAGAACCTGTTTCAGTTTGATGAAACATAGGTTCTTATTGCAGGGGGTGCCAAGTTGATCTTTGATTGCTGTTATTAAGGTCATTGAAGTCCCAGTTGGCCTTGAAAGTTTTATTCTTATCCCAAATTACTCATTAGGTCCATAAGAACGCTTCCAAAACAAATGATAGGGCTGAACATCTTTGGGGGACTCTGAAGGGGCCTACATGAGGCACCCTTCAAATAAAAACCTCTATACCTTGAAATTAGCCTTAGTACCTTTGAAATAAGAACCAATTTCAGCCTGGCTCTCGAAAAATTAGGTTCTTATACGCGGGGATTTACTGTATGTAAAGATTTTGCCATACTGAGCGACAGAAGTACACCGTTGCTAATCTAGTTTTAGCAACTAAAAGTTAGAAGAGACATTGAGATATTTGAGTGAGAAACTTCATTACGTGATTATCAATATAGCCCTTGGCAAGCTGTTTTACGTTAAAGTGGTAGTGAAAGTATATGAGTTTGAGATATAAACTGAAGGGGGAAATCCAGTCCAAAGGCGTGCTCCTTTATTACGGATCATTTTATCATTCAATGTTTTTCACGCGAGAAAGTTCACAGTCTTTACTGTGCCATGTTATGTATTTGTGACACAATTCATTTGTTTTAAAGTTCTATCCGTAAGCCGAATGTAACTTGTCTTTACTGTAATGCGCATGGCGTAAATTTTAAGGTCTTAAGTTCATATAAACTAGTAAGCTAGATCAAAGGCCCTTTGCTCTTGACGATGTTTCGCCGTCTCGCAGTGCCTTCATGTTTTTCATTCATGTAACTTACTTCGTTTGCTCAAAACTTAGGCCCTGTTTATATGGGAGAAATCACCTCACCTGCCAGACCCGGGGCTGAGAGGTGAGATTCCACCTTCCAATAGAATCCTTTGTATTTTCATACCGCGTTTACATAACAAACGCAACACCACCGGTATAGTGAAGTCCCACCTCACAAGAGGTGGAATCTTACCTTTGTGAGGTAAAATTTTTCCATATAAACGAAACACCACCGGTATAGTGAGGTGAAGTGAAATTTTTTGTTGATTCTCATTGGTCAGTTCTTTCTGATTTCACGGAAGAGAGACTTTAATCCACCTCGCCTCTCAGCCCCGGGGCTGACAGGTGAGGTGAAACATCTCATGTAAACAGTGACTGAAAGTTACCTCGCCTGTCAGCCCCGGGTCTGGCAGGTGAGGTGTTTTCCCCATATAAACAGGGCCTTAATCAAAATGGGGTAACGATTCAGTTTCAAGGGACTAGACATAGCTATATCTCGTAGCCACTATAAACAAATAAAAGAAATGCCCACAACCCATTGTTTCTCTAGCCAGACAATAAAGCCGGATGTGTCAAAATTGTCGAGTACAATGGATCACATTTTGACCTGGCCCGGGCCAGCTTTTAACCATGTCGAGTCCCTTTAACTAATGTCTTAAAGTGGCCCAGTTAAAAAGTAAAGTCAAAGCATAACTGATAAAACAACGGCAATCAAAACCAAAATAGCATATGTGGGATGTAAAATCAGAATAGGATTCTTTTGAAAGTGTTGATTTTATACTACAGACACTGACTGGATCGATGGAGCATCTTTGATGTCATCTTTCAATTGGTTCCAAGTCTTGGCAAAACGATAAAGCATACAGTAAGGCCCGCATTTTACCCCACAGCAGGCCCGTCGGAACGAAATTCATATTGGGGGGCTGAAGCGTGGGGCGAGTGAAGCGAGTAAAAAGGGGGGTCCGGGGGCTTGCCCCTGGGAAAATTTTCATGACCACGCCCTTTAGATCGTTGGAAAATGCCCCGTTTTTGGAGAAAATGTGGCATGACACGGAAGCGAAGGATCACGATTAAGGAGAGTCTTTCCATAAAAATTTTGAAATTTTGGACTTCTATAACATAGAAAGATACTGCATTTTTGATAGATTCTGGTAGCTTCCTCGAATATATACGAGTTTGAATCTTCATTCATACGACCTTAGCTATTACAGCATGTTTCACTTACAAAATCAACAAACTTCGGCAAATTATTGGGGGGGGAGGCTGAAGCCCCCCAGCCCCCTGCTTCCGACGGGCCTGCACAGTGGTTGGGATATCTGAAACGTCCTAGTTTGGTTGGGGGGAGGCAAAAAACCATCCAACCTAACTCTTGACCGGTAATAGGTAGAGCAACCAAATTTGGTGTACTAATAGCCTCAGGCATGTACTTTCTGTAAATGTAAAAATTAACCCAAGATTAGCCATCATTTTTGCTCACGTCAGCATTTTCCTTTGTGTGGTCAAGAAAAGCGGCAAAATTGGCCAAAATCTGGAAGTCTACAAAGAATAGACAAAATCGGCTAATGTTTGTTTATACCCATATTAAGTCACGTGATCAATCTCTTTATAAAACATCTTTTGATTTTCTAACATATTTCATGCCATGCAAAGTTGTGCCATGAGCGCAAAAAGTAGCATAATAGCAAAACTTCCCATGGGCATGGTCATTTGAGTTGGAATGGGTAAAACAAACCTTAGTCGATTAGGTCTATCAAACGTAGTGCTTGCTTTGGTCAAATAACACTAAGGTAACAGGTAAGAATCTGTTAAATCCATGATATCTTGCTAGCAATTTCTCATGAATCCTGTATCAAGTGTAATACACTCAGACTATCAGTACTTCGCCACTCAAAATTCAAGAAGCTTAATTTTGGGTGTGAGCCTCAAGAGTTTCTTGTAGCTAGGAGGGCCAATCATTTTTCAGTAACCTAAAAGTTTCTGTTAGGTGGTTTCTTAAATGCGGAGCCTTACTGTAATTTATGTACTGTATGAAAGCAGTTTTGACTTAGCCGTAGAGAGGCTGCACTATGTACTGAACAAAGGGACCGTATTTGAATAGTTGAGGGCTTTTGACTCGCATGGTATGAAATGTTGCAAGATATACTGAACAAAGGTACTGTAATTGAAAAGAGGAGGGTCGTTGACTAACCTGGTATACAGATGCTGCATTCTATACTGAATGAAAGGTACCGTAATTGAGAATGAAAGGGTTTTTGACTGACATGGTGCAAAATTTTTTAATTACAAACTTACTTGAACAGGTCGGTTAGCTCTCTTTTGACAATTGCAACAAGAATGGCACTTCCAATACATGCAGGAACAAGGTACAACAGGGCTGGCTGAGCGGCTTTGAAAAAGTGCATAACAAAGACGGTTAACACAAGTCCAAGGAAGTAAGCAATGAAGCTGGCATAGAAGAATGGTTTCTTGTTTTCTTCAGGTTTACTGTGGATAGAAGCACATAAGAATTATTTGCACGAGTAGACCTTTTAGTTATTCTACGAAAGAGCCTGGATCGAGCGTTATTTTTATACAATTTTATACGGAGGTTCGATCGAGTGGCGTTAGAGATTCTATCACTATTGTGCACATTCGAAAATTCTTCAAATTGCATCATAACATCGCTCGATTCAGCGATTCAGATTCTTTCCCATAAAAAGGTCTATTGGGGTAAAAGGTAAGCTCTTAGTTATTTAATTAGAAATCATCTTCGCCTTTGGACAAAGTGGCATTCAAACGATAAACGTCGTGTGAAAAATGTCTAGCAAAGCTTGTCGCAAGAACGTAGGGATTGACTGCTTTATGATAACTTGCTGAAACTGAATGTCGAGAAAGAAATAAGCATAACAAAAGGAAATTTGACCCCAAGGAGCTCACATTTGCCATAATATGTTAGTTGCTTTCGTTTGCATGTGATCTACTAGTGAACTGTATGTGATCATAGAATTCTGTCAATCACAGGGGCTTTTTCAAATCTGAGAACTCTTCAAACCATCATACTCTTTTTGAAACTTTCAAAATCTAGTGCAGCTGACAAGAGGCAGGTTGGCCTGCATGCAAATTTAATTTCCATTCCGAAGGAGAGCCAAAACTGGCTCTCCTTTGCGGTGGCAAGTAAAGGTTACACGCAGAATGGAGGCAGGTCTTCCTATGCAAACAACAGCATTTGATAAGGAACTTACCTGCAATCATATCTCAGTAAAAGTGCGATGAAAATTCCTGAAACAGAAAATGGTCATTTAGAGGAAAGCTATGACGAGAGAAAGAAATACTGGCTGGGTGAGTCAAAAAATGAATTCAATATTTCAAAAATTGTATGACAAAACTATAATGAAACCTATTCTGGAATTCTGAAAAAAATGAATCCTGTTATATTAGAACGTCTCGTAGTTTCAGCCTTATTTAGGGGGTTTAAAATATTAAACTTTAGGCTAAAAGTTCTTATATAAACAAGTTCTTTTACGCGGGTATCTACTGTAATTTCTAAAGATCTATAGATCTACAGGCCTCTGCAGAATAAACGAGTGCAATCTGGTTTGCACACCATCAACGATTGTAAAGATACAAACGGATTCTGCGCCATGTATCTCAATGTTTCTGGCCTAAACAGGCAAAAGCCCACTGCAGGAAATTCTAGAGATGCACCGTTTGTTTGATTAAATCTTTTACCGGGTGGGTCAAAAAAAGTTTACGCGTTTTGTGGGCTGTGCAATGAAAAGTATCGGGCCGATATTGAAAACTGAAATGCTAATCCATCATTCGAAGGCTAATTTAGATGAGAAAATTTTGTTTGGTGAAATGACAAAATCTTTACGACCAAACAATTCGAAGAATGTCTGTAAGGAACTTGCATGGGAGCCGAGAACTTCACGTTCCATTCTGGTCCATGATTTATGCGGCATTGAAGTTTAGATTGTCACCTTCGGAAAAGGTTTTCTAATTTCAATAGCAAGTAGATAATTTACCAGAATGGAATGTTGAATCCTCGCTCCTAAACATTCCCCTTTTCCATCATTTTCCTAATTTCTGAGTCTATAAGATGAGTGATATTACCAAAAAATTTTCACGTCTAAGTTCATCTTGGAGTGATGATTACCAATTTAATTTTGAATATTCACCGCACACTTTTATTCCACAGCCCTCCAAACACTTTTTTGACTCACCCAGTACCACTCCTTTAAGCCCTGGCCAGACGAGCAAACTTTGCTTCAGGCCTTTAGATTTGCCTGCCAAGCGAAGTTTACCTATTCGGTCACGTCACACATTGTCGGGCGAACTTTCTGTGCATGTCATAAACTTACAAACTTTGCTAATAGCGTGGCCCAAAAAAAATCTGCTGACGCCTAAAACTTTTGCACGTGGCAAAGCGAGAAAAATGATGTTTGGTGAGCTAATTTCAGATGTTTGTGAAGCCATGTTTACTTGTGTATGGCGAGAGCTTTAGCAGTGACAAACAAGTAATGACATTAACAAACACAACAACGATCCACGTGAGTTAAACGTTGCAAATATCCGTTTTCCATCCTCGTACCTAGTGACAATGAAGGTTTTCCGTAAACCGCAACGCCGACATTGATACTGGAGCCTGTGAGGCAATTCTGCAATTTGATTGGCTCTTTTTGAAACAAAAGAAGCCTCTCACCTTCAAAACAAGGCGTTCAGTCGAAACAAAAGAACATTCAAATCATGTTCGAATGGCTAACGTCACAATTGGTGGTGTTAGAACCATGACATATGTATCTCGACATGTCGAATATGTGATTCGAAAGGACATCCTGCTATGCTAAATTACGCTAATTATTCCCGTTAAAATCTGCCTAAATTCGGCACCCGATCCTAAGAGTATCTGTTGACGTCTAACCTCGTAAATTGACAACGACAGATACCCTTGGGGATGAGGTTGACATTTACCTGGAATGACGATATCTCCCAGACCAAGCATAGCAAAGTTCTTCCCATAAATGCCATGTTCCAGGAAGTCCATTGGAAATACCACTGTAGAATTTTAATGAAAAAGATGCGTCATTTACATTAAACAGCCTTGCGAGCAGGTTCCATAGTTAGGCTTGACAGGACAACGCTCAAAGGTTCTCTCTTCAAAGAAGGGGCCCTTTCAACCACGGATAAATATCTTTACATTTGGGCCGGGAAAGTTACGAGTGAAGCCTTTTCCAACTCCATATCACTTCGTTTTCCTTTATGATTAATCAATCAGGGAGAGCCACCCTTCAGCTTAGTGAGTGATTTTCATGGAGCCCCGAGCGACAAATATAGAGTTGACTAAGGACTGTTTATATAAGGCAAGACACCTCTTTTGCCACACCCGCTCTGTGAAATCAGAGCGAATTCGCCAAGGATCAAATAATAATTCAGCTCACATCACCATTACGGTGGCGCTCAATTTATATGGAAAGCTTTCACCTCGCCCAGGTGAGATTCAATTTCTGGCGAGAAAGGATTTCACTAAACCGGTGGTGCTGCGTTCGTCATATAAACGTGTAATAAAAAAATCAAAGGATTCCGTAAGATTGTGGAATCTTGCCTGTCAAACGTGAGATCATACTTCAAGTTACCTCTCAGTCCCGGAGCTAACTGGTCAAGTAAAAAACCTCGTATAGACAGTGGCTGAGAACTGCCTTGCCAGTCAGCAGGCCTGAATCTGGCAGGTGAGGTGGTGTTTTTCTCATGCAAACAGGCCCAAAGGATTTTTTAATCAAGAATGCTTTCCATCATCTTTTTCCTTTTGAAATGATACTTATTTAAAGATGAAAAACTTACATTTAATGGGTCCATCGAATGACTTAGCAACTGTCACCATCACGTCAGTGCCAAAGACCTGTTTGAATAAAGTAGGAAATATTAAGTTGACAAGGAATTTGTTAAAGATCTAGTGATGCTTTATATATCGAGTGAGCCAAACATCCGGATATTGCAACGTCTGATTCAATTTGAAACATAATGTTACGTCGAGGGAACTATTTTTGGTTAAAGAAAGAGTGACTTACCCAGAAAATATCATAAATGAAAAGTCCACCAAGAAGAATACAACCAATAGGGAAACTACGGATAAGAAACAAATATTGTTAGGTATAAACAGTAGATATGCAACAGGTAACAATGCCAACGGGGCTTGTATAATTTCACAGGCTAGATGGCTGCTAGATGGTGCATGAATAGATGGCTGCTTCGCAGCAATAATCCACCTTTTCAAGATAAGAGGTGCGAAAACGAAAGTCTTTTGTTGTTTGAGATGTTGCATTTTTGAGTCTAAAATCTTGTTCTGCGTACAAAGTTTAGTGTAAGAACCAGTTTTCACATTCATAGCTGTCTTCATTTCGAAATTACGGTGATATAAAGAATTAGAAATTATAAGGGCTTTGACCATGAAATCAGATGTTTGGACAAATTTTGTCCAAACATCTGATTTCACAGTCCAAGACCTTATAACTTTAAATTCTTAAAATTGCCGTAATTTCCAAAGGAAAACAGATATGAAAGTAAAAAATTTGCTTCCACACTAAACTTTGTACGTAGAACAAGATTTTAGCCTCAAAAATGCAGCATCTCAAACATCAAAAGACTTCCGTTTTCGCACCTCTTATCTTGAAAAGGTGGATTGTAAGTGTCATTCGTAGTAGGAACTCGCTGACTATAAGTCCTTTCCCACTATGGATGGCAAGTAGTCAATTAATCTTGTTGTTTTAAGGCTGTTGTTTTTTCAAATGAATAAGAAAAACATACCTGTTCAGATGCAGCATTTCTATGCCACTAAGGGAAAATGCCAAGCCAAAAACATTATTTGCAATCCAGTGCTGTAAGATGAAAGAAACAAACTGCTCTAAAATCTGCTTGGCAAAGGCAAAAATACATGGTATGAAAGTCCCTTCTGAAAATTACGTGGTATGTGTGACCCCTATGAAATAAATCATTTGAATTCAAAGACTTCACTGAGCAGCAGCCACAACACAGGGAAACTATACCACAATGCAAAACATTCAATCCTATCTTGCAACTTTACGTGTTCACCTTGTAGGTTAATTCAAGACGCCTATATGACAAAAGACATACATATCATATCTTTTCAGTGCAGAGTTTTTTGTCAGCGGTATGCATGAGAATCATTGCAACCTGTCCATCCATTCTGTTGGAAAAATAATCTTGCTTATTCTATTTAGCAAAGAATCCACTGAAAAGGCTGCTGGATTGCGCAGAGTCTTTAGTTTCTTTGTTGTTTGAAGACAGTGTTGGCATCAATTTTTTTAATGGCTATTATGGATTGAATGACGGGGAAACACCCTTGAAAGCGTCTTTTTCAACTTCTTGTGCTTCTACTGTGTACTGTTCGTCTGGGAAAATAGTGTAAAACAGCACCAGTAGTTCCTCCCAGAAATTTTTGTGGGTCTTGAATAAGAAAGCAAAGTGACAAGGAAATGATGATTTAATGCTGTACGAAAATCACAAACATTCTCTTTGCACGTCAAAGATTACGTCTATAGAAAATTGGATTGATCTTTGATCAGAAGTTATTTGCCATAGATTTTCAAAACAAACTCTGATGAGTTTCAATCCCATGGGAAAAGATGCGCAGACGGTATCTGTCACCGCTAAAAAAATACTTTATTCTGCCCAAGTGGTTCCTTTATGATTTGATCAAGCGTTTAAGACCAGGCCATTTTCACACATTTCATCATTATTAAATTGTGTATAAATTCGAATTTACTTGCAAACTGTGTATAAATTTGAATGTCTCTTGTGCTCATAAAAAGACATGAAAGGCTGCAAGATACTTTTCTCTCTTGACTATCAAGCAAAATTTGATTTACTCCAATCCATAAAGTTCTCTTGGTGGTATGAATCTTGAAAAGTGGAAAATCTCTGGCTCAACACGTGTACCTTACCAACTTACCTTCTTAACAAGATACCACAGGCCCATCACACAAGAAAGTGCTAAGCAAATTAGATCCACTCTATCAAATTTGAAGTTCAGGTGTTCTGAGAAAAGAAATGATACATATGATGACGACATTATTGTACCTACAACAAAAAAACCTGCACAGAAGAACCTGTCACCTTATGTACCAGAATGAAATGGTTCTAATACATTTACAGGTTATTTTCTAATTCATTTCATTCGACCGAAAATAATTTCATTTATTAACTAAACTGCGATACACAGGTAGTAGTGATGTCAGTCTAGCAAGATAGCACATAGGTGTGCCAAATAATGCAGCACGGAAAACACATTACTCCTATCGCTCGTATGATCATTCGATAAATATAACCTGAAACTCACTAAAAACAGGGAGGGGATGGGTGGGAGGGATCCTATCTTTCGTAAAAGTACTTGCTATCGACCTGTGATTCTCCACCTCTTGAAGAGCTTTTTACATTTGATTATTAAGCACGCTTCCATGGAGAGCGTGCAACAGTATTCCCTTAAGAAACTTAACAATGCTACTTCAAAACATTTTCCTATTGTACTGTTAATAAATTCATGTGTTCGGAAAACTAAAATCTCAAAAACGAAGACCAAAGTTCTCGAAACCAAGTCCTAGAAAACCAAGACCTCTAAAGCCAAGACCTCGAAACCAAGACGTCAACATCGAAGGCCTCGAAAACGAAAACCTCAAAAACGAAAGACCTTGAATATGGAGATCTCGAAAACGAAGACCTCGAAAGCGAAGACCTCGCAACTGAAGCCTTCGAAAACAAAGACTTCGAAAACGAAGACAACAAAAACGAATGCTTAAAAACGAATACCTGGAAAACGAAGAACTCAAAACGAAAATCTCGAAAATGAAAAACTTTAAAATGAAGACGTTGAAAACGAAGACCTAGAGAACGAATACGATGACTACTGGAAGGATACATCAGAATTTCTCAACCACCCTGCCGTGAGGACGTCTGTTGATTGAAAAAGAATTGACAAACAGCATAATGAATGTATTCCAAATTATAGAAAACACAACAGCCTTAACTACCTCATGATTGACATAACTCATTTCGTGGATGCAGTAGTTTTCAAACACAGACATGCTGGATGTGCGATGCATAAAAAACGGTGAATATAAGAAATACTGGGAACCCACTTGAACAAACAAGAAATTTGAGTATGCTGAGTGCATCTTCTAAATTTGAGGATCTTTCGACCAGTTGGCCATTTAACAACACACCTTTGTAGATTTCTTAAAGAACCTAAGGATTGATGATTTCGAAATGATTTGGGGTTGTTGTTTTCGAGGTCTTCATTTTTGAGGTCTTTGTTTCCGAGGTATTAGGTCTTTAGTTTTCCAAACACCATAATATACATGCAGTATAAGTTTTCGTATGCAACATGCTTAACTGGCAAAAGATTATCATGGATGTTTCATCTACAGTGTATTTCATGCACAGGTTTTCATCATAGTTCAGGTTATACTACGAGTGTAGACTTGTTACGATGAGTCTCTTGTTTCCTTGTAGTCTTTGACTTGATGATGGCGCTTCAGTCAAGAGAGACTCATAACATTACTCTTGAAAACCTGGCCCTATTTAGGCCCAAACTTTGCAATTCCAAAAATACCAATCAAAGTGCGAGATTTGGCAAAGAATAATACTGTCGACTTTTCAATTCTAATGATGCAGTTGACTAGATTTTGAACGAAGTTGCTGCAGCAGGTAGTTGAAGATTTCTCTGGCTTGTTTTGGTCTTAAAAACATGGAAAATGTAGCGTTTAGAGACTCATTTTGCATTTACCAGGTAAACTGAACTTTCTTCTTCAGATTTATACCAAGTTTCTTTGATTAAATGTCTGCTAGACGTGGTTTTCATCGCATTTTCTTTCCGAGGAGTGACTGTTGAACACAGCTACGGCAGTCGTTCGATCCTGATTCGATCGATCGAATCATGATCGAATGCAGGAGATTGGGCCGGGTTTTCACTGTTTCAGTATGAGTCCCTCTTGAGCAAGGTTTACCGCAGGGATACAAGGGACTCATCGTCGTAAGTCTACTACGAGTGTAGCAAAGTGGTATGCACAGTATCAGGTGAATGAGAACAACAATCCCTGCTTGAAATGCAACGGTTCCCTGGATATCAGGGATAATACTGTATTAGTGAATAAATCATTTAACAGTGGACATGTTCAAACCGTTAGTTTTCAATTTTACCTCAGTGAAACTGGCCTCTCCATTCTGATAACAGATTTGGCAAAGACAGCCCCCTCAAGAAACCATGAAAGACATCATTGCCAAGTTTGTCTCATATTTCTGCCTTGGCATATGGCAGTTGATCAGTGAAAAAATATTCAATAAATCTTAACTTCTATGAGTGTCAATATCCTGTACCTGTAATAACCTAACTGATAATTGCACTCACCAATTTGGGATGGCTGGCTTCCTTCTGTGAGCATAATGTGGTAGTCTGATCTTGGAAAGGTGCTAGGCATGAAAACATTCAGCACAGGCCTGAAAATGAAGATATATTTAACTGAATGACTGCAGTTTTTCTGAGGCGGCCTATACATGGAAATATTATGCCTGTGAATGACCAAAAGACATCTTTGTGTCAGCAGCTGGATAGATTGTTCACATGGGATTGTCTAGTTAATCAACACATGTTTTGTACATGAACAATATGGCTGTTTTTCACCTCAGTGCCCAGAATTGAGTGTTCATATGGTATGGGGAAAATTTCCATCTGATCTACTAAACTCAGGTCCTGCAGAGTGAGATCTTACCCAGGTGGGCCAGCCAACTAACTAAAACGAAAAATCTACAATAATTATACTCTTTTCTCAGAGAGAAATCATATATATATATTACATGTTACACCAACGTTAATCATTCTTCATCACAGGATTTACCAGTTCCTCTCACAAAAGCCTTTGGGCAGAATACACAAATAAACTGTCTTTTAAGAAACCCTTTATTGGACACTCAGCCCTCAGATTGCTCAGAACTAAGAAACTCCAATGTGAGAAAACATTTGAGCAGCTATTCACTTTAGTCAAGGAAGCCTTTGCATGATTTACTTCATTTAATTGTTTCCTGTGCCATACTATGTGCATGGGGCTTGAAAAGTACATGGGATAAATTTAAACATTGAAATTGCACGAAAAACTTTTTTCTGGAAGTTCATGGGGGTTCAGGAAGTAAATACTGTATGAAGACTACTGTATGTAAAATTTGACAATTTCAAGAGAATCTCAGTACTGCTGTCTCAGATTCTTTGCTTGTTAATTCTATCTGATATATATATATACTAATTTTGTGGATTTTTACTACTGCAGTAAAAATGTCTTGCAACATACCTCAACAAATTCACCAAACAGATAACTCCAAGTCCAAAGAAATAGAGGGCAAGTAAAAGGTTGATGTATTCTTTGCTGAAAAGCTACAAGAACATAATAGCAATAAAAAGTGATGAATGATTAGAGTATGAGATTATAAATAAGACATTTAAGTTTCCTAAGGAATTAAGAGATGCCAGTTGAGATATTTCAGATTATGTAAATTTTGCTCCATGATGATATGTCAAAGACAAACATTTATTTCACCAAGCGGAGGCTTGCTCTTCAATCCCCTTTTTGGGGAGACTCAAAAAACATTCAAAGTAGACTCCTCTGGATATGAATTGTACATTGTGACATAGCATACAAGACTGAGCACCCAAATGGGAGGCTGGTGTTAATGAATGATGTACAGTATGTTTGAGCTATTCTATTCTTTGGGAATTACAAAAATTAATTTCTCTTGAATTGAAATAATTATTTTGATCAAACTAATTTGAAATCTACTATTTTGTATTAAGCCTCTAGCCATTACTTCCTGTGCTCTTAACACTTTCACAGCCTGGTTGCAAAAGACAATCCAGCTCATACTGTTCACACCAACTTAAGGTCATGTGAATGTCCAATTAAGGAAACTTCTGTTTATAGATGTATTTTGTACACCATGAAAATCATGATGTACAGTAGGTAACTGTATTAACCGACAAAGAGATAATTTCTCCAATGTAACCATCACTGGATTGATCTGAAGTTGGTATAAAAAACAGGCAAAGTCAGAAGATCACAGCACCAGAGCACCTTCAATCTAGGGGATGTCTAAGAGCCCGAACCTCGGCGAAATATCAAATTTAGATTATATTCATGTTCCCAGGAGTTAAAGTGTACTTTCCCTCCTAATATTACAGGAAAATATTGACATCATCAATAAATTGGCCTTTGGTAATTCCATATTTGAAAATCATCAAGTGTAAGATAGCAATTCTACTGGGTGAGTCAAAAAGGTTTAGTACACATTTGGTGGGTAGTAGTGTGTGGTTGATACTGAAAGCTGATGTTAATCTATCATTCAAAGGCTAACTTAGAAGAGAAAACTTTGTTTGGTTAAGTCACACATATTTACAACCCAACAATTAGAAAAATGTCTTTAAGGGGTTGGCGTGGGAATCAAAAAATCAACATTCCATTCTGGTCCATGATTTACAGTACAATATGTGGCTTTGAAGTTTACATTGTCAGTTTCAGAAATAGAATTTTAGCTTCAATATCATGTAAACTATAAACTAGAATGGAATGTGGAACCTTACGCCCAAACATGCCCCTTTACCAGTATTTTCCAAATTTCTGGGTCTAAATGATGAGTGATTCTGTCAGAACAAAATTTTCTCATCTTTATCCTTTAAATGATACTAGATCAATATTTCATTTTTGAATATTATCCTCATACTTTTTATTTCACAGCCAGCTAAACACACAAGCTTTTTTTGACTCACCCAGTACAAAACTGGATCAAGCACATTTTGGCAAATTTGATTGTATTCTGGAAGGTGTCCAAAATTAATAGAAACTCTAATGCCAATCAAAACAAAGATGGTTTTGCATGTAGTACATCTTTAGTATATATGTTGTAATCAATTAATTCTTTATAAGATACCACTTTGTACATGAGGAATGGTATAACACAAATGGTATCATAAAGAATGTCTAAAAATATCACTCAATCCAAACTCTTTTATAAAATACATGGCTATAAGGGTTATTCATCACACATCCTTACCTTGAAGAAGACATACAATCCAAATAAGGTGCAACTTGCAATCAATGGAAACATTGCAGCATCTTTCTTGCTCATGCTTTCAATCTTCTCACCAGACTCCTATGGAGTAAGAATCATATATGATGAACCTTGAGAGTATCAAAAGCAGATTAGTCAAGACTTAAGTTGTAAAACTCCAATTAATGCCAGTAGTCTGGGTGCAACCTTTCTTTCATGTAAATTGAAGGAGAAAATTTATCGTAGTTGGTTGAGTTGATCCTTGCATTATTAGCCAATTAGGGCCTCATTAGAAATTTTCTGAACATCGGTTTACATAGTGTCTTTGCATTATTTTTTGTTTGAAATTGAACAGTTTGACAGAGCAGATTAAATTCATTGATTTCATTTTGTTGAGTCAGCAATTTGATAAATCTCTCGGTGATGTATAGTCTTTCAACTTTCTGTTCTTTCAATTTTCAATTTCAATTTTCAATCTCTGGGTGATGTATTGTCTTTCAACTTTCTGTTCTTTCAATTTTGCAAAAGAAAGAAGGCTACAAATGCAGCATAAATATAAATGACCCTAAGTTAAATCAGAGGCCCCAGCAATCTCAATATTAGTCTATTATATTCCATTGTATTTAATGATCTTGAGAGATTATCAAAACAATTGGTCAAGTGATGGCAGGCATCCATCTTTTGTTCTATATTTAAACTAGATGCTGTAAACCTGTCATTGATCTTTAAAATTCTCCAAATTATGATAGGAATCCTTGAACTATGGGAAAGACCTGATGTAAACTTTTCCCACTTCCATCACTCTTGGAGGCGCGGTGGTAACGTTACCAAGAACCCAGGGCAAAAAGAGCCGGCGGCAGCAAGAGCCAAGGGTAGTCTATTCTGGTATAGACAATAGGATTACGTTATGGCGTCTGGTGAATGTTTGTGTCAGTCAAGTGATTGTGTGATTGAATCATTGATAGTAAGATGTCAATGACAGATTTTCATCAACAGTCGGGGATATCACAATAACATAAAATTGCTAATCGCCATAAATCAACCTTGGAGAAGGATTGGAGTAGGCCATATCTTGTGGCAAGAGTTGAGGACAGTCGTTCACTGGGGCCATTTCAAAGCAAACTTTGACGTAACTTTGTTACCTTGACGTAGCTAGACTGTTTCAGTCATTGATTCCACAAAGTTAGGTCAAAGTTTGCTTTGAAATGGCCGCAGTGAACGACTGTCCTCCACTCTTGCCACAAGATATGGCCTACTCCAATCCTTCTCCAAGGTTGATTTATGGCGATTAGCAATTTCATGTTATTGTGATATCCCCGACTGTTGATGATCGACATCTTACTATCAATGATTCAATCACACAATCACTTGACTGACACAAACATTCACCAGACGCCATAACATAATCTTATTGTCTCTACCAAAATAGACTACCCTTGGCTCTTGCTGCCGCCGGCTCTTTTTGCCCTGGGTTCTTGGTAACGTTACCAACATGGGTGCACTCTTGGCAACTCCCCAAACTTCTTTCTTGCAATGACGATATATGGTTGCAGTGGAATACTCAGGATACCTTCTTATGATTTCTTTTATTGAAAGTCCCTTTTCTGCATACAAGTACCTCCAAAAAATTGATAACCTTTCTGGAACAGATCTTTTGAATGCCATAGTGGCCTAAGTACACTGCGTCATGTTAGTTACTGTACTTCATGTATGAATCCTTCATCACATTTTAATTTTAGAATATTGCTGTCCCCAAGCCCCACCTACACAAACAACAAATGTTCAAATGCCACTAGCCCTTAAAGGCCCTTTTTGTATCAAGAAAGTGGATTACAGTATAAATTTCACATAAGAACCAAAACTAACATGCCAAAGCAAAAGTGCAAATTAAGAGTTGTAAAGATGGATTAAAATACACCAATGGGGAGGTAATGTCTTCCTCTGTAAAACATACCAAACAATTTCTAGCAAGTTAACTTTCTTAGAAAGTTCAGTCAAATTATCATTCTATCTACATGTGATGGTGAAATTCTCATCTGAAATAAAAGTAGACTAAGGAATTTGATATATTCCGTCTCATCCTGCTGTTGAGAAGATAGATTTTCAAATCTGCATTTAAGAACAAAGAACAAGTTTTGTCTGATCGAGATAATCAAAGCAAAAGATAAACATTACAAGAATACCTGTGGTTTTTGGCTTTGCCTTTATTCACATTTATTGAAGCTGTTGCCTAAGAAAACTAAGAGACGTTTCTGCTCATTAGCGGGCATCTCTCTCATCTTAAACAAGGATTATCAATTCTTTTAGTTTGAATGATGAGTGTCCAGCTGAGAAAGAATAAAACCTGTACCTTCTGGCGCTTTTTGTGACCAACAGAACGGAATGAGCCAAAGAAAATTGGTATCAGTGCCATGGTGACAAGACTGCAATACGCAATAAGTAGACCATGAGGTGTAGCAGCTTCTCTCCCTGTTAATGTGGCATTCTTTGCAGTTTCGTTCTTGAGAGTGACATTCAAAGTTTCTGTTATTGAATCCGCCATCTTTTTCCTTCTCCACCAGCAGCTGTGCTGTTGTCTTGAAGGGCAGTTGGGCCTAAGATTTATATATGTATCCACAGAAAAACAACTATATCCTCTTCTCCAGCGTCTTGTAACAGTGTCAGTTATACTGATAAAGGGTTCTTAAATGTAAAGTTTTGCAATTTCGATTATACACGGAACAGTTATAAAGTCCTGAAGTTGTAAGAAGCCTTTGCATTGAAGGATATCCTTTGAGTCGCAGCGAAAAACACTTCCTTTTGAACGGCCATTCACTAACAACCACGTGGACAAAGAGACAAGAGGCAGCTGGTCAAATCCAATACGAGGTTAAAATGACAAACATTACAATCAATGATCATTAGTCCAATGATTGAATGATCTTTGATCACTGATGATAATGGAAAGCTGATCTCGAGTACCAAACAATCGTGCCCTAGGGTTTCTAGGGTAATCAAACGAGGATTTACGTATTTGATTCGTTATCATGGGTAATTACTTTCTCTGGAATACACTTTCGCGAATTTCAAATCTTAGGAAATTTCGCTCAAGAAACTTTCTTGAATTTGTACCAAAAACGCGAAAAACGCGAAACTCTTCGCGCAAAAGTTTCTTGAATGTGGAGGAGGGTGAGGGGTGTAACATGACTAATTGGCCACTCACAATTCACATGCATGGATTTCCAAAGATGGCTGACTGAATATTTTCAAGCTGCGACTGAAGAAGATAATGGCGAGATTTTTCAGATATATCTCTAACAGCCGCTTTGCTTTAAAGTTATTTCCATTCAAAGCTACCAGAAAACTTAGCTCTCTCCACGAAGACCCAAGAATTTTGATAACAGGTGAGACCACTTTATAATCTCATTCCATTGTTATGTGATGGTATGTAAAGGAGATTAGGCCTGGGCATATTTGGGCCTAAACAAGGACCCAGGTTGAGGTAGCAGGTGCATTTGGCTTACATCATGCCTCTTGTGTCACATCATTTTAACAATTCTGTGGGGACTATGAGCTTTATACAGTTCAATCGTTTTGTGTAATCGCTACTGGCAAACTCATTAGACTTAGGGAAAACTCACAAATCGAATTTGGTACGCCAAAAACAATGTTTGATGTTTGGGATTCAACCGGACCCCAAACGTCCCTCTTCTAAACGTCAGGTCAACTTTTCTCCAAATTTTCGATACATGCGTTTTAACAGTTTTGAGTTCTATCGGTTTCTGAGGCCTGGCCCATGTGAATGCTAGGTTGAGGTTCACCTCGTGTTCATTCATGACTTGGTTTTTTTCAGTTTTCAAGCAGCAATTATTGTTGTTCTTTTAGTCAAGTCTACAAGAGTAGTTCGCGATTATGTACAGCTGATATAAATTGCCTGTTACTTTTCCTTCTCCTCGTGAAGAAATTCCGGTTCACTTGGATCATACATGCTCGGCTTGTGATGACCTTTGATCGAAAAATGAGAATTCTTCAAGTTGAGGGAGATAATTCGTGGTATTGAGCAGGTTTATCATTAGACTGAAAAATTGAACAGCTAAGGACTGAAGTAATAAAGCCTGATCAATTTTTATGGATTTTTTATCTTTTTCTAAATGTCATGAGTTGAAACCCCCCTTCCCCATACGTCAGACTGACATTTTGGCATACCAAAATTGATTTGTGAGTCTTCCCTTAAAGGCAGTACCTTGAGAGAGTTTCTCCTCAAGAAATTCACTTACGTACGTACGATTCCCTCAATTTGTCTAATCTTTAATTTTAGTCAGTTGGTATATTGTAGCTTTTAATGTTTGTTATATTGTTTTAATGTATTAACCTCCCTGTATATGAATATGTATGTTCAGGAAATTTTTTAAAATATGATACTGAAACTGAACATTGTCATAATGAATAACACCGTACATTATACTTACACCAGTTGAAGCATAAGACATATGGAAGTTTTAGATTTAATCAAATTAATGACCCTCATTGCCCATGCGGAATCGCAATAGCTGGCAGTTTGGCGATAGGGTATCACGCCAGGAAAACTTTTTGGGCCATACCCTTTGTCTTTTGCACCTCACCCTTTTCTTCAAGGAAACACCCTTTTTAGTATGGACACACCTTAACTCAATATACTCATTCGGATCGAATGACATCACCCTGTGATTTCCATATTACTGTGCATGGTACATGGCTCAAGCAGTCAAACTCAGGGACTCTTTGCTAAGCCTGCCATCTTCCTCTCTTACCCTTCAATCTTAGAAGCTTCCTGATTTTCGAAATCACAAGGCAAGCTCATATCGTACTTCCACCCCATCCATTTTATTCCCCCACTGAGTTTGGCAGGGAAACATCACAGCTATCACGTATCACACATTGCAGCCATCACAACCTACCAGTTGAGAGAATTTTTACACATGTTTCCTACATTTTCTGACGGCACTGCAAGTTTTTATGACAGGCTTCAGACTCCCTTACGACAGGGAGGACAACATGGTGACTTGTTTCAGACTCATCAAAAAGAGGCTTCAGACTTCTTGTAAATAGATGTAGTCACAGGGGAAAACAATCCTTTGCACCGCTATTTGTTCTTCAGGAACCAGATACATTTGCTTCCTGATTCAAACACGGAACTTCATATCAAAAAGAAGCGCCACCGCAATAGCCCAAGCTGTTATCCGGAAGACTATTTCAGTCATTGCATTTAACTTAAAATTTAAGTGAACATTTCTTTGGAGTTCTATGGCAGCGAATCACATTTTCATTGGGGTAGCTTTTTTCGAATTATCTGGCCAAGTTTTTGAACCTGCGAACCCTGTCTGGATCTGCTCCTGAATGCTTTCAACATTGGATAGCCAAAGAAACAATGCTGCATGGAGGGGGGCTTTGGGGTTTCATGGGTTGCAGTTGTGGTCAGTTTTAGCCCTCGGGTTTCGGAGTTTCGGGATTTGCGTTTAAATCGTACGGGTTTTCAGGTTTTGAGATGTGTCGCGGGTTGCGGGTTTGGCCATTTTTGTGCTTGGATTTCGGGTATATTACTCAAAATCCCTATTTTATGGGGTTTTCGAAGTCATACAGTCCATGTAGTTAACTGAGATTGAAAAACCAGCTTTCGAATGCTTAAAACAAGGCACAAGGAGTCAGTAAAACCAAAATCGAAGATTACTGATGAAAATCTAAGATTTTTATGCAGAAGTGCAATGTCGGATTTTGGCATTTTTTGCTCGCGGGATTTTGTTTTGCTAATTTTGGTCCGGGTTTGCGGGTTCTATTACCCCCAAAAGCCCCTTCCTGCATCTGAATGTTTGCTGTTTTCCATTGCAAACTCCCTTTAATTGATTCAATTCAGTTCAGTTCAGTTCATTTATAAAAGCACTATACAAAATGACTATGAATTCGATAAACATACTCGTACTAACATACAATAAATAACAATTATATAAGATGTTGCATGCAAGGGGATTTCTTAAGGAGGAGCTCTCTCAATAAACTATTTGAAGAGAGAGCACCGCCTTTTAAAGATGGTTTTGGAATCCTTTTTACCATTTAATGGGTGACCAGAACAATGTTTATCATTCTAGGGTCAACTTTGATCAGTGGCTGCGCCAGGGGAGGGCTAGAGGAGGCTAGGGCCCCCTGTCGGAAGCGTCTAGCCTCCAAACGGAGGAAGTTTTGCCTTCCCGTTGGACAAGGGTGGATCCAGCCAAAGTTGAAGGAGGTGTAACCTGCAGAGAGGGTGCCGAAAATGCCATCCAAAGCATATGCCAACTTTTGGACTCCTCTTCTAGAAAATTCTTTGGTGTTTTGCCAAGCGACGTCCTGACTTGCATGTTTCTCCCACATTCTGATCAAAGCAGTTATAAAAGAGTGCCTTAAAGTCATGATGAGGGGCGCACCCTTCGCCTAAAAGGGGGCGTTCAAGCTGAGTTTTCTCAATGAAGGGAGCAGTTGCCCCCACGTGCCCTGCCCTAAATCCGCCACTGTCGTCGGAGGAAATTTGGCAAAATGATGTATTAAAACTACATGCTTTAGCCATTTAATCCCCCCTGTCGGAAGCTCAAGCCGCTCTGTCTGAAGGTTTCTGTCACCTCCCCTGACTTTGATAGCTTTTCATAGATAAAAAGCATAAAAAGAAGGCCTGTTTTTGACGAAAACTGAAAGTAGATGATGATCGTTTTCTATCAACTGGAATATTGTTCCAAGATGAAGCACCAAAGAATTATATTATATCTGTTTCAGGTAGCCTTGGACAGCTTGGGCCAGGAGTTGCCAAACAGCTACGGTAGGAAAAATCTTTATACCGGGTGAGCTAGAAAAATTTTCCCACCTTTGAATTACACCAAGGCTACTACAAGGATTTGAATCATTCAAGTTCTAATTAAAATTCGAAAGATCAAAATGCTTTTGTGATTTTTCTCGCTGTCCTACCAGCATTAGAAGTATTGGTAAATTCAGCTTTATGAAAACTTTATGGTTGCAAAATGACGGGAAAAGGGCCTAAAACATTGATCAAATCGTTAGGACTCTATTCACACGAACAGATATGGTATAGAAATAGCAGATGCAAGAAACGAAAAATTGTCTAAGAACTTAAACCAAAGAATATTGATTTTATTGACACGAATAATAGGCCATGGGCGTTTCACCTACCTCCCTCAAGGACATCGATTTTCAAACCAATACGAAAGATTTTCAATCCAATGGCAATTAATGTACAGAGGATATCTCTCAAGCATGAGAAGTTGCATTTCCTTCATTGTTCAGTGCGAGAAGTCAGTTATGAATTGGTCGCTGTTTTGGCCATTTTTCAGTCATTTTGCAACCATGGAATTTCGTAGAGTTGAATTTACCTAATTTTTAGTGCTGGTAGGAGAGCGAGAACAATCACAAAATACTTCGATCTTTCGGCTTTTAAGTAGAATTTGAATGATTCAAATCTGCGAAGTAGTCTTGGTGTTATGAAGTTTCAAAAGTGGGAACTTTTTTCCGGTTCACCCGGTAGTTTTTTTTTGTAATTACAGAAAAAACAGATGACTTATTTGCGATACACTGCTTTGAGCTGAACTTTGGCCATTCACTTCATGAAGGAAGACATTCTTAGGGACATTTCAAAGTTTGTCTTATAATTTCTGAATTTTGAATTTCGACTTGCTCTTCAAGAAGTCACGGTGTTTAGCTACAAAAGATGGGAATTGGAAGATTTTTTACCGAACTCGCAACTCGCATTTTAAATGTACCATCACTCATTGTTAACTATCAACTCGTTACTCGCAGGAAGCATCAACTCGCAGCTCGTAACTCGCAACTCGCACTTTACCAATCTACGTCCCCTGTGTTCTTTCAAGGATACGTCCTCAAATTTTGAAGAATTGTTGATAAAGGCTGCCTCAGTCACCGTTCACCAAAAAAATCTACAGTTGCTAACTACAGAAATTTATAAGACCAAACATGACCTTAATCCTAAATTCATTGGTGAAATCTTTGTCGAGAAGAACATCTCATGTAGCCTGAGGTGTAATGACCACATGTCAGTACCAATTCCACGCACAAATGCGTATGGTATAGAGACAATCAGGTACACTGGGCACAAACTCTGGCAATCGTTGCCGCTAGAAATAAAAGAGTCTAATACCCTGACAGAATTTAAGAGGAAAATAAAACAACATTATTTCAGCGATTGCAACTGTAGATTATGCAAGACCTATGTAAATAATTTAGGATTTTTATAAAAAACATGTAAATAGGATTATTCAGTTTCACTTCTGTTAAATGGTTGGCCTTAATTAGTTTTTTAGCTATTTTTATCATGCTAACCTTAAATAAATAAATTATTATTATTATCATTATTATCATTATTATCATTATTATCATTATTATCATTTCATCATCCCAACTAAGCTCTGGATTTCAAATGGCACGTGATGGTATTCTAAAATACATTTGATCAGGTTATGGTGTACTTCGCCAAATGCATTTTTCAAGTCAATCAGGGTGATAACAATAGATCGCTGTTTCAAAAAGGAAACAGCGATCTATTGTTATCACCCTGATTGACTTGAAAAATGCATTTGGCGAAGTACACCATAACCTGATCAAATGTATTTTAGAATACCATCACGTGCCATTTGAAATCCAGAGCTTAGTTGAAAGTTTATACAAGGACTTCCAAACATCGATCTTGACAAAATGTTATTCCACGCCATTCATTCCTATCAACAGGGGAGTTTTGCAAGGTGACTGTCTTAGTCCCCTACTTTTCAACATGATTTTCAATACTTTTATAACGTCAATAAGATCTCAAGAATTTGAACAGCTTGGTTACAAATACGCACAGCATTTGTCCCCACGGCATTGGTACCAATTCGCTGATGATGCTGCAATCGTCACAGGACAGCAGTATGAGAACCAGATACTACTGAATGCATTTACCAGATGGGTATCATGGGCAAATATGATAATACGGGTTGACAAGTGTAAAACCTTTGGAATACAAAAACAGGGTACGACTGCTGTCCAGTTCCTTCCAAAATTGCTAACGAATAACTCAGTCATTCCACCTGTCAAGATAAATGAGCAATTTACGTACCTTGGTAGACATTTCAACTTCCAGATGGATGACGAGGAGCACAAGAGTACCCTTGTGAGAAAATGCCGCGAAATACTCACTGATATAGACAAACTACCCTTACACCCAAAGCATAAAATAGAGTTATACAGCAAGTATCTACTGTCCAAAATAAGTTGGGACCTCACCGTCGCGGACTTAGGCATGACATGGGTTAAGCAAAATCTTGATAACATCTGTTGCAGCTACATAAGAAAATGGCTCGAAATCCCCATCAACGGAACACTTGACATCGTCACCTTGTCAAAAACGAGATTCGGTTTGGACTTGATAAAGGTGTCTACGAAGTTTATGCAGTGCCAAAATACCCGCCGAAATTGTCTAAAGAAGTCTCCAAATCATGACGTAAGATTTTTACACCAAGCAACAGCTGAAACAAATATTCAATATGACACCCATGAAAACTCAAAGGAAGTAACAAAAGCTGTTAGATCTCAGCAAATAGCAAGAATTTCAGATGAACTAGAATACCAAGGATACATAGTGAAACTGATGTGGTCACATGGCTCAGAGATATTCAAAAGTCTTTGGACACAGACCAGAGATATCCTACCAGCTAACATCTACAACTTCACAGTGCGGTATCTGAACAATACCCTGCCGACACTTAAAACATGACCATGTGGGGGAAAGCATCAAGTGACACTTGCTTGGCTTGTAACAGTAATGCCCAGTCTCTAATGCATGTCGTCTCTGGCTGTAAAGTCCATCTACAACAAGGGCGTTATACGTGGCGTCATAATTCCATCCTCGCCAACATCACGAAAGCACTTGTAGGCTTAAGGTGGTCCTCGACCCTGAACAAGATTTTAGTCAAGTTTTTGAATAACTTTGAATATTTTCATAACCCATGCTCCAAACGACACCAAATTTGGACACAAACAGCAATGGGAATCAGTGCAACTTTTTTGTAACAATTAGATGATCACGTGATTCTGGTGTATTTTACAGACTGGAAAAGCCGGACCATGAAAAATCTTTGAGAAAGGCTTTGGGAGAAGCATTTAGCTTATATTTGGACAAAACCTCTTTCAAATGGCTAAACACAAAAAGTTTTACGAAATGAGTTGACAAAATCATTGTCATAGCAACCGTTGCCATGGAAACTGGAGGATCAGTATTTCCTTGATATTGGTCAGCAGAGTTGATGGAATCAAAGTTTTGTCAACTCATATCAAAGACAACATTAGTACAAAAATTCATGCAAAACTTCATTGAAAAATATGCCATATTTCTATCTTTATCCTTTCTCAAAGCAATAAAATGCACATTTTGAGAAAATGAGCTTTAAAGTTTTTGTTGCGTACATCTACAAATGTGTCACTGTTACTTCAAAATTATCACTCAAAGTAGGTTCAATTGAGCAAAATTTGACCCCTGAACAATCTGCATCAGACCATTCCTTTAAAATAATTTGGTAATGAGGTATTTTTCAAAATTATCTGCAAGTAAGGTTACCTTTGAGATGCGTTCGCAACTAAAATAATTTCTTCCTCTTTAGTGGCTTCTCAACATGAACAATGTCAACATCTTTTTCATCAATAAATATTACAACAAGTTCTTTCTTGTCATTCTTTTTGTACAAAGCCTTGTCTGGCACTTTATGAATGCTGAAACTTCCTGAGGCATAAGCTGTGCCCTTTTTTGTATTTTGTTTCCGGATCTTCCTCAAAATTTGACGTCTTCTTTGATATTCTGCTTGGCATTTTGCATTAGCTTTCTCTACTCTTTTCTCATTTGCACATTTGTATGCTTTAATAGTATTTGCTCCTAAAGACCCAACACCAAGTCTCTTTAGCACATTCCCAGCACTACCTGCTCCTGCATTCCACTGTATGACAGATGATGCAACACAACACTCAAGGCGCTGCTTACCACAGAACACTCGTTTTGGACATTTTGACCAAAGGACATTGTTAAGGGCCTCATTCTGATTCTGTGTGAGCCCCTTTTGACATCTACTTAGCAGCTCATGATCAGATAGCCTTTCAAATATATACTTTAATTCTTGCCTGAAAACTGATGGCAGACACTTACTTTGATTGTAGGTTGATGCATTGGAAGCTGTATCTCTCTGAAATCTGCACCATGAACTCTCACCTTGCGGACAAAATTGATGTTGAATCTCATATGGCTCATTCTCACCTTGAATTGAATGATAAAATATTGCCCAAATAGCTTTTGTCATCTTCTCAATGTCATTTGTATTTTTTCTTATGGCATAACCATAATAATTCTGCAATGAGTCTATTGCTGCATCAGTAAGTCTACCACAACCTCCAACTGTTCCCCCATCAGCTAACTTTCTACCTTTGTTTTTATTTTTATAACTGCGCAAGTTAGTGCCCATTCTCTTCTGTATGTGCCCAATGCAATCCTCTTTTAAAACCAAGTATCCCTCCCCAAATTCTTTAAAACATGCATCTGCAACTTCAGCAAATGAAGATGAATCACCATCACCAACATACGTTGTGTATAGAAGGCGATGCTTGTCAATAGATCTCAAAAACATCTTTACAGCTGCTTCTTTCTCCATTGACTCTGAGGAACCTTTATGGTTCACTGTACAATGTTCTTTGTGATTTGAATACCAATTCTTGTATCTGTCTGACTCTTTGTTCCATTTTTCCCTAGACTTACACTCAAAGCAAATCTTAGACTGCACCTCAAAGTCCAATACCTCACCAGTGTCAATAGATAGAATAAATACAACGCCAAGCAAAGAACTGTATCCATAACGCTTCTGCCATGTACCATCTACTGAGACACTAACAGGGACATTTTGAGCAGGCATTCCATGGTTTACTACTTCCAGGTTATCCATTTGTATGAGGTCTTTCAGATTTTGTGCAGCTTTACAAAGAGACTCTTGGGCTTCTTTCTGGTATGATGTTGTGAGCTTTTTCATGGTTGAATTGAAGGCATTGGATGTAACTGGTGCAGGGATATCTAATGCACAACATAACTTGGATAAACCTGTCAATCCATTTCCACTCTCTATTCCTCCTTGTATTAGACGTACATTTATTTCTGATGTATCCTTAGTATCATTGTTTAAGAAAGGACTTGTCCTAAAAGGATCTGTTTCTTCACCACAATTGCTACATTTCCAAAATAAAACCTCATTAAGACCCCTTCTTTTAGAATTATCTTGCCATAACTGCAAAGTTCCTCTGTAGTCTTTACAAAGTCTGCAGACTGATGCAGCGTTCAAACTGCTGAGCAGATTCTTGGTATTAATAATCTTGAAGCCATGTGCAAGTTCTCTGCCATTATTGTCTGGGCCATGTGTATTTTCCCTGTATTTGTAAAGAGAAAGTTTTCTCTTTTTTGTATCAACGGTATCAATGCCATCTTCGTTCTGTTCTTCTCCAAGTAAAGGACAATTTTTCTTCAGTTTTTCAAATGATCTATTTACCGACATTTCAGACGTATTCATGAGATTTTGGGGAGATGTGGATGAGCTTAGGCCAGCAGGTTGTGATGATGGTGACTGCACTACTGCTTCATCAATGATGTTGCCATCGACAGCATTATTATCGTTGCTGGATTCGTCTTCCTGCATAACTTGTTTCTGTACTCCGTAAAAACAATGTTTTCTCTTCCTACGGTAAACACTTCTTTGCTTTCTACCTGGCATTTTAACTCGATAACCAACGATCAATGTGTGTGAAAGATTTCGAAGTTGAGCTAGAGCTGTGATGCAATTTTAGGGGATATACTTCATGTAAGATGTCCCAAAAGCAGCAAGATTCAATTCAACTCAATGACCAAAATGTAATCATATTGTTTCATGCAATTCACTGCAGATGGGGGCGACTGAAAGCCCAAAAAACTTCAGAAATCCACCCTAGCAACCAAATTTTTCGTTGCTAAGGAAAAAATATGTCACTCCTCTTGGGAAAACAATGATTTAATCTGTATATTTGGCACATATATGCAAATGGACATTCCACATTGAAAGTACAACACCTGATGCATTAAGAAATTGAAAAAACTGAAAATGTTGGAAAAAATTTTTTTTGCCTAAAATCTAGGGTCGAGGACCACCTTAAAAGATGTCCAAATATATGCTGATCTTCCAGGGTATGCTTGTCCAACTTCAGTAACAAGATCATTAAAAAGGCCTGACCTGATATTAGTCCACCGCAAGGAAAATGTCGTCGTGGTTGAATTAACGTGTGGATTCATAACAAAAGTAAAGGAGAACATTGAAAGGAAACAGACCAGCTATGATGAAACGCTTCAAGACTTGAATGCCAGATACAAAAACGCTAGTTTCGTAAATCTGAGTATGAGCGCTCTTGGACTAATCGGTAAAAACGATTCTGGACAAAATCTACTCAATGCATTAACAAGTATAGGAGTTCCAAAAGTAAATGCAACAAACGTAATTAGAACAGCAATCAATATTTGTATTCGATCAACATACTATCTTTTTTGTAAGAAGGACAAAGACTGGCTAGATCCAGATCTCCTGGTATTTTAAAGGACTTTTCAATTTAAGGTTACAATGATGTAAGGTTTTGGACTTTAGCAGCGGTAAAATGTATTTTGTCATGCCCAATTTGGAGAGTGGCATATACGAACTTTTATCTTGTATATTACTTTATGTAACTAGTTACTTTTAGGGATGAGATGTTTTCATCATTATTATTATTATTATTATTATTATTATTATTATTATTATTATTATTATTATTATTATTATTATTATTATTATTATTATTATTATTCTTAGCTCTATTGTAGTGTAGCTCAATTGTAGCGTATACTATTGAATGAACGTAGTCAAATTGTTCATAATTTTCTTACAGTGGACTATATGGCACTGATAATGTTATTTGTTCTGACGTTGTCAAGGCTCCAAGGCACATTCGAGAAAGTGGTAAGATATGTTTTATTGCGCTCAACGTTACTCAGCTTTTCACGCTATTGAACATTTCAGAACTCATCTCTCCAGGAACTTATTAGTTGCCCTGAAATCAATTGGTGTATCAAAATTCTGTAAAAAGCATTAAGCACAAGAGTTTGCTTTGATGGTTTTTGGGAAAGTTCATTTGAAGGTAATTTGAGGCTTTGGAAGAACTTCTTTGCCCACGTTGGTGATTAAAGATTTAGATGAAAGTTTTTGGCACTGCCACCTTGCAGCTATCTTTTTTTCTCGATATTCAATCTATTCAATCAAAAATTTTACAAGCAAATTTCTAATTACAATGCCTAGAAACTACGTTACAGTACTACAAAGATGATGCCATATGCAGCGAAATACTATGTCTACCCTACGGCCATTCTAAAAATTATTGAAAGCTACATAAAACTACATCTAACTATTACAGAAAAAGGAATTATAAAATACAAACTGAAAATAAGGATACAAGCGAAGGTAACCTGCAACCAAACAACATAATTGCATGCGTGGGTTTGTAGATATAGAGCCAAAGAGGGTAATCTGCAAATTCGATTATTTGGTTGCAAGCTTCCTTAAGACATTACACGATTACAAAACAAAGAATTACTGAAACAAACACATACAGAAGGGGTTTGGGTGTTCTTTTTAGGGATATGCGTAGTCTTAAGTCAAAGCGTTCTGTTTCGAAGATACAGTTCATTGTTGCATTGAAGATTAATCTGTTGGCTTCCAAGGGCAATTTTTTATTTCCTTACAGAAGAATTTGCAAAATAGTGTTGTCTGGAGCCTATCATTTTGTTGCTCTGACCCTCCAACCCCATTATAGGCATTCTGATCTCATAAGAAATCAAAATGAGCTCCACGATTACCATTTTCAAAAGGAATTTCGTGGTTATATAAGATTAATGAAATGAAGTACTTACAGTGAAAGAATAAGGGAAATCTAAATCTATGTCTCAAGGATTTTGTATATTTGCTTCAGGAGCTGTATGGCAGTTGTTTCATTTAAGCCCTAAATACCCGAGAATTATAGTGCCTTCTGCTCTGCTTTAGAATGAAGTAAGCGACGACCGTGAGACAGAATTTCAGATTTACCCTTCTTCTTTCTTTATAAGCACATAATTTGTCTTAAAAACCACCTTTGCTTGCGCATGGGGAGAGTTTGCCCTAGTGGTTTGGGGCAACTTTTGGGGCCGTGTTTGTTTTGATTCACTGTTTTTGGGAATTTTCTTTGTCTGCAGTAGCTAATCGCTTTGAAGTGAAATGTAAAGTACTGCTGCTATTGTATGAAACCTGTCTGTATTAAATAAAAATAGATTAAAGATAAATCTTTGTACACCACAGAGGAGCAACCTAAACATTCATATCCCCAACAAGGTCACGCTTTGCCAGACACTTACATATTGCTTTGGGACAATTGTTTTACTCCTGGTTTTCTCTTTCCACAGGACCATTCATCTATGCTGACATTTTGGACTACAAGAACCTTCAGTCGATCGTAGTTGACTACAGCATTGACTGCATTGTCCATTTCAGCGCACTTTTAAGCGCTATTGGCGAGCAGAATGTTTCAGAGGCATTAAAGATAAACATTTATGGATTTCATAACATCATAGAGTTGAGCAGACGATACAAATTGAAGCTGTTTAGTCCAAGTACTATTGGTGCTTTTGGAAATGACTCTCCACGAAATCCCACGCCAGATATAACCATTCAAAGACCTAGGACTATTTACGGAGTTTCTAAAGTGCATATGGAATTAATGGGAGAGGTGAGCTTATATTTTGTTTAGAACCCGGAATTTAGAAATTCTGTTATCAGAAAAATATTGGTTGTTTTATTCGGGTTTTGCTGCACAGGATTATCTTTGCATCCAATTCTAATTTTTTCTTGATTTCATCATCTTACAGAGGCGTCAACTTAGGCCTCTTTCACGCTGATCCGTCTTTGTTGGTATCCGTTGTTGTTGTATTGAAGCTATCCGTTCACTCTGTTCCGTTTTTCTACAAAAACGGAGGGAACAGCATCCATTTTTGTCCGTAAAAAGTAGGTAGCGGAAGATATCCATTTTTGTGCGTTCACATTGTTTCGGTTTTGTTAAAGTCATTGTTGAATGTTGCGGCGTTTTCAAAAACCTCCGTTTGTGTGAATATCCACTTTTCACAAACCTGTTTCGAAAATCTCCGTTTTTGCGGCGTTTTTGTGTGGATCAATGTGAACACTTTCACAAAAACGGGATTTTTTCTCTCCGTTTTTGTATCAAAACGGAGCAGTGAACGGGGCCCTAACTTTTAGCATTTTTCTTATGATCTTATGTGCTTTTGTCCTTTCTGAAATTAGGTATTAGCCATAAGTTGTTCCTTGATAAGTCCAAAAGCAATTAAAAGTTGCCTGTTCAAAATTATGTAGCTCGGTTGTAAATATGCGGGGGCTTATTTGTAAATATGAAGTGTAGGATAAGGGCCTATTTAGAAAGGGGTATCATTAAGTGGTAAGATACTAGGTGAGTTAATGAAGTTAATCCCTCTTTGAAAGACTCCTACTTCCTGAATATGGAGGTAATGATATTAGCAAATATGCCGTTCTTTTTTTTCATTTCATTCATTTAAGGAAGGTTGCCTTTCGGCAGAAGTCGTTTTTCAAGGGGCCCTCCGATAAAAACTTAATTGCAAAATACAGTTGAAAATAGAAATATCATTGGAATATAAAAAGCCATAGCTTGAAAATCTATTTATGATTATACATTACCTAATAGAAAGAGAAAAGTTAACCCTTCATTAATTTCTTAAAACCATTCAGGGAGGATGACGTCTTAGACTCTGCAGGAAGGCTGCTCCATAGTTTAGCTCCCCTGAATGAAGAGCATTTTTTTTGCCCGTTCGCTGACTGCTTCTTAGGCAATCGTAAATCAGTCTCGGTGTTCCGGAGGTTGCGGGAGGAGAATGCTGAGTTGTATTGTGGAGCCAGATCATTGAGGGACTTAAGAGCATTGTTTTAGATTCATTTTCAATGAGTTTTCAATTGTCTGTTTAACAATGGAAACACTCAATTATATTTTTCAATGTTATGAAAGATGACATATATTTCTTCTCTTAAGGCCCTTCATCGTTTCTCCCAACCACGTTTGGTCGTATAAACCGTGTTTTTGTACCGAAAACAATTACAGTGCCTTTCTATGTTGTTTTCTTACGTTTTTCTTGTTGCACCAGCACCTCTAAGGAGACCAATATGGAAACCGGTCAACTTGACCCTTTGATCCTTGACCCTTGATCCCTGCTACTTGACCCTTGATCCCTGCCACTAATAAAATCTTTCTGCAATTCGGAGAATGAGACTGAAGAGAGCGCGGCCAACTCTGACAGTCTTAGCAATATTGATGTTTCACAATATTGAGCCAAAGTGTGGACTGTTTGTGGTTGTCTGAGTTTGTAGAGGGAGGCATTTTTCAAAGATCGACTAGATCACCTGTGGTGGCCTGACCTCATTTTCATGTACGTAGAATTTGGCCTTTTTTGGAACTGAAATATCCCAATGGATGCTTTTTGTAGGGAGGAGGGCTTACTTGCTATAATTAGTCTGAGGTGAGGGCATATTTCATGGGGAAATATTATTCGAAAGTGGGGCTTAGTCGAGGATCTGTGGTAACCATATATTCTTTTATTTTCAGTATTACAATTATCGTTATGGTGTAGATTTTCGTTCTTGTCGATTTCCTGGTGTAATTTCAGCTGATACTTCACCTGGTGGAGGAACAACAGGTCAGTTACTTTAAGCCATTTTTGATATTCAGAATAAATTCATTACAACAGCGAATTATCTAATTTGGTAGATACGATAATAATAATAATGATAATAATAACTAATATTTTAGCAGGTTGACTTGTTCAGATGTAAAACTATCTGTTATCATTCAAGGACCTGTACAAACTTCTATACAACACTACAAAGACGTTACCGATGGGAGGAGCAAAGATCTTGACTACTCCCTGGCCTTTACATCAAGAATATACACTCTAAGTACAACCAAATATATATACAGTTAAAAAATCTGAATAAAACGATCTTTACGGACAAATGGTTGAGCCGGTTTTACGTTGGACTCAAGCTACAGTGAATTCCCGCATATAAGAACCTACTTTTTTGAGAGCCAGGCTGAAGTAGGTTATTATTTCAAAGGTACTAAGACTAATTTCAAGGTACAAAGGTTCTTATTTGAAGGATGCCTCATGTAGGCCCTTTTAGAGTCTTTCAAAGATGTTCAGTCCTATTGTTTGTCTTGGGGGCATGAATATGGACCTGATAACTAATTGGGAAGGAGAATCAACTTTCAAAATCCAATTGGGACCAAAATGAACTTAATAACAGCAATTAGACTCAATTTTGCTACCCCTGCAATAAGAAACCATCTTTCACCAAACTGAAACAGGTTCTTAGCTCGAAGGTGCATAATTTAGGCAAAACAGCCTCCAGGTTCTTATTTTGGTATGCTCTTATATGCGGGGATTTACTGTAATCATGTTCACGTAATGTTGATGATTTTATAAAAATTCATATCTAGTGAAGATGAATAGTTGTTCACACTATAAAAGCGTACATCAAATTTGACACGGGGGCGTATGGAAGAATTGAGAAACCGAACTTTGCAACAGGAGTGTGAGATCAAAGAAGTAGCTAAGCACTATTCGAATCTTCGACCCCATGTTATGACGCTCAAGTGGTTTTTACCTGGTATCGAACCATGACCGTCTCACTCTTCTGGCTGCAAAGTCAGAGGATTACACCACTGCGCCACAACACCTTCAGACTCGTTAGTACCGGCCGTTCCTTTGTAAATGCAAGGCACGTTTTGGTACGGTTCCAAACAGGATTGGTACCATCTAAATGATGCCTAAAGCTATTTCCTTGTCTCATTGCAGATTATGCCGTTGAAATATTTCATCACGCATTGAAATCCGGATCTTTCAGTTGCTACCTCAGAGATGATACCCGGATGCCAATGATATATCTACCGGATGTGATCCGTGCCACAGTGGAATTTCTGAAATGTCCAGATGACTGCTTGAAGAAACGCACATACAATATTACAGCCATGAGTTTTACACCTAAAGAAATAGCTGATGAAATCAGAAAATATATACCTAAATTTGAAATTCAATGTAACCCAGACGAGCTACGTCAAAGTATTGGTAAGTGAATGATTGAATTTCTTATAGCTGGTTTACGCGATCATATCCACGTAAAATTTGCTTCACATTAATCTTGCCTTTAAGAACAATTTTGTTTATATTTTTTGATGTCCTTCAAGTCTACAATAGTATTTTGAATTTCATTCTGACATTTATGGCCAAACTTGATATGCCAAAATAAATTGCTTGGGTAATCATCAATAATGATATGATATAACAAACTTTATACAGGATTTATATTTCAACATAAAAACGCTCTTATGAACATGTGTCCTTTAGTGCCGTTTGCAGTATGCGTCAAACTCGGTAGCACTAAAAAGAGTCAAAGTCACTAATAAAACAAGTCAAAAGATCAGCTATGTCTGGAAAGATTATTTGTTCTGTAAACTAAACATTGTTACCTCGAATATTTCGCCGCTCATCGGCAGCCTCATCATTGAGTTAATGAATCGAATCGATAGCTTGCCTGGTGTTTTTCAAATTCGATTCGTTTGATCTTTGATCGAGTCGAGTTCTAGGAACGTACGAATTTCCCCACTCCTCCTTAGCGTTCAATCCTGGATTCTTCGTATGAATGTAAGTTGCTTCCGTTGCCTGTGGCAACATTTTGCGTCATTTGGGCATGTTCCTAAGAGATGTTTGGAAAGTGCTTGCTCTATTCCACTGTGTTTTTCAATCATGTGCTGGTGAAATACAGACGCATTCTCCTTCGTTCGAGTTTTTCTCCTATGTAATTTTCTCCACACGTACATTTTATTTCGTAAACGACATCCCTGTTTTTACAGTTCAAAGTAGGGTTTACTTTGCACACGTGGTGTTCTTCACTCTTTGCACACGTGGCGTTCATTTAGGGTTTTGATAGATTCTTGATCTTGTTAGATACCTCTTCAGGAGTTTTGCGGGGGGCATGGCATATAAGTGCAGCAGCTTTGCGGAGGGGGGGGGCATGGCAATTTCACGTGAAATTTCATGTGATCAATGAAACTAATAAATTCCTGCGATAGCCAGTTCTTATGCAAGCAAAGCGTACTTGCGGTTGCTTTTCCAGAGCTGAACTACAGCAGGCAGCCTCGCTATGAAATTTGCCTTTGAGTTTCCATGTGATCACTTGAATTCTACCAATCACAGTCTGCTGCTTGGGGTTTCTTTGTCAGCGTCTTGTCAGCATATTTTGACAGAGTGTATACGCAGCTGTACTTACATGGACACATTACCTTTACGTAATATATTCTTTGCAGCTGACAGTTGGCCTGAAGTTCTTGATGATTCTGGTGCACGCCAAGACTGGGGTTGGCAAGAAGACTATGATCTTCCAAAGCTTGTTTATGCAATGCTACACGCTCTAGGTCCTCAGTATCGTAACGTAGTGACAGATAATGAATATGGTAAATCTATTGCTGCAACTATGTGAAAGGTGGATGCATCATACTTTATTTATTTAGTATCACAATTAAGTTTATAGCTCGGTATTTCAGTAACGACCAAAAATTATGATTCACATAACAGTGACACATACTGTAACACTAGGATCCTCTACGTTTGACCGACACCGAAGTATCAGGCGAAACAAAGAGGGTTTTCTGGTCCATTTGTCGTTTCTTGAATAAAAGCAAAGCAATTCGCATTGGTTGCTGTGAATTCCAGGTAGCTAGCTTGCTCATTGTGCATTCCAGAAATGATTTTTTAGAGGAAACATGAGCTGTATTAAAAGAAGAAGGATGTATCTAAGCATTTACCTCGAGCATTTTATCCTTTTGGCTGAGGGCATGATAATGTATTGATCCTCCTGCGACCGGGCAAAACACATACCCACAATGTCCTGCATGAAGATAGGAATTATTCTCCTTCCATAGGGAAGTGTCACCGCGTAAATATCACCTTCCAAAACATCTCTCTGAATATACTTGGTTGTAAAGCTACTGATTATTGTCTTTGTCTAATAGACGATACAATACAATCACAGATTATTTTTTATGAAAAGTATTTAGGCCAAGACGGCCTCTAACCTACTGTTATAAACTCCCCATTACGATTAGTGTCTGAAAAATGTGGTCAAATGACATGTGTCAAAAATGTATTTCTTGATGCAATAACAGTTCAGCAACTGCAGATTCGAAATCAGCATTGTTGATTTAGTACAATTCAACGAAAAAAATTTAACTTGCATGATTGCAATAAATGTCGGTTATGACGTCATAGGACTGAAGACATCATAAATATTTTCAAACTTCATCAAAACGTGAAACATTATAGATCAATCAAAGGCTCTAATGGAGCTGAATTCAGCTGCATCATTTACAATCTGATTAAAGATACCAGTACAAAGATAAACTCATATTTGTTCCAAAAAGTATCAGTAATTGACGTCACTAAAAATGATACTTCCGATCAAGAATAAAAAGTTATCGCATGAAATTTTGATCTCCCTGGACGATTTGGTAGAGACAAGAGACGAAATTAAAGGTTAGCTCGATTGTTAGATTGTGGAACAATATTCCTTGCTTAGATAGCATTTCGTAAATGATGGATGTGCGGTATAAGAAATCATGATGATTTGGACATAAATGCAATAGGGAAATCAAACCCTTGCAGTATGTTTTGAATATTTTCCTTCAGGATATGCATGGTAAACTTTTGCGACCGCCCGGCCGTATGGTCGGATGGCTTTTCATTCTCTGTAGAAGCTGAGCAGTAGCATAGGCTCCAAATCCTTAAATCTACGAAAAAAGGCGGGTGTAAAATTCATTGCCCTATTTCTTTAAACTGAATTACTTGAAAGAAACTTTTGCAACTTTCTTATGATTCTACCGTTGGACTTTTCAGAAATCTTGAATATTTGTCGAAATTACTGCCTATTTCATATTTCAGCTCATTTTATGATGTGACGTCATCAAATTTCTAAATCAAAAACCAGAAGAGTGAAAGAGTTTTGCTTGATACCATATTGCAGGCATCCATAAACTATGGTTTTCTTGAAAATTATTTGACCTTTCGTCAAGAGGTTAAGAAATTACGATCATTTTAAGTTTTTTTCGAAAATTTTCTTGAATTCTTACAAAAGAACAAAACACTGTAATTTTGAAAATATTGAAGATTTCAAAAAAGTCCAACGGCAGATTTACTGTAAAATAATTAAAGTTCCTTTGAAGCCATTCAGTTCAAAGAAATAGGTCATAGAATTTTACATCCAGCTTATTAAAGATTTTTTAAACCTATGCTCTGAGCAGTAAGTGATTCATTTCACTCCAAAATTTGAGAACTGAATCACTTACCAACCAGCTCCAGAGCGAACCAAATGCATTGGTATATTCAATGCAGTTCTTATATTTTTGTTTACAAATTACAAAATTTATGTGCAGGTACTGATAAGTCAAATGTAGGCTGCAAACTCTTTTTGAACTATCTTTTTCTCCTTTCGATCGATGTTCAGTCATAGGCCGAGTTCATCCCTTAACATGAAGAATGCATGTGCAATGAGCTAGTTGGCTACTTAGAGTTCAGGACATCTTTTGTAGCCAGTCCAAAAGATCTCCGACGTTCCTGCAAAAGTCTATGCCTTCGTTTGTCATTAATTACAAAGTAGTCTAATTTTTGGTCGTAACTCGTATTATTTAAACGTTTCTAATGTAGCCGTATTATTTATTATTTTCTACTGGTTTATATGATCTCGTTTTCTTTCATATGTTTTTATCATTTTAATGCATCGTTTTGTTCAAGTCAAAACAAAGTCTAGCCATTCTGCTAGAAAATATGGAAGTCTTACTTTATCTTGACCACAGTTCCATATTTCACTGATGAAAGTGACAAGAATTCGGATCGTTCGGTTTTAAACGGATATCAGTCCGTTAGAATGCCCTGTCTATTGCATTATATTGTATTATATTATGTTATAGTGAAATATGACTTAAAGTATGAAATATATTACAGTAAATAGACTGCAATACAGGAAAATGCAGTACAATGTAATATATTTTGGGCAATTAACCTTGTATAGATTTAACGCGAATCTTTGTCAAAATTGACTTATCAACTGAAAGTCGTGGTGAAAGCGTGGTTTTTAGCACCAAGCGCTGGAGCCTCGGGAGCAACCCAGTCCACCTGACTATTCTGACTGCAAGTCAAAAGACTACAGTACTAAGCTAAAACACCATCAGTTATTCAAAACATTGATTTTTCCACTTTGATTGAGTGCTAAAATTGCTATTTTACATAACTTAGTCAAACTTCGGAAGTTTTTTCCTTCTCAAGGGATGCAGTAAACCAACTAGAGATAGCTAGACTTTTGTTTGACGCGTATATCATTTGTTAAGCCCTTCCAGGCATCTTTGATGTGTTCTCGTAAACCCTTAGAATGTAAAAGCCTTTACTATTTATAGTCCTTAGTTTATATTTGTTGTTTGTTATTTAGATTCTCCATCGCAAGCCCTTGCTTCATGTCCTTTGTAAGATTCCACCGGTATCTTTCCACCTGTTCGGGACAAGTCGTCTCTTCCTTTCTTCACGAGACGACTTGAGCAAGTCCAACATTTGTAAAATTGTTATCAGTAGTGAACCACCTCAACCAATTTTTTTGCGTTTTTAAATTGATGTTTAGATAAATGTGAGCTACCTCATTGCTTGCCTACGAGTCTAAATTTTTGCAGTAAGTGAGCCACGTTAAGTACTGCGATATAAGTCTAGCGTAGATTGGCTCTCTACTAGCAATGTGTAATTTGTGGAGCAGCAATAAGGTGCCTCACTACTAACTAAAAGTAAGTTATGAAAAACAGATTAAGATAGATTGCTACTGATTCCGTTTTTTACACTGATACATGTTTGGTGCTTGTCACTCTTGGTCTCTGATGAAGTATACGCATATTGATAATTACCATAGGCGCACACCGCAGTCATAGTCGAATCAAGTGTGAATTGAGCTTTCATGCCTTGACAAGTTGGCAAAAACGGCATAATTTAGTGTTGAAGATGTCTTAAAATGAATTTTAGTTACTCTCAGGTGCCTAATACAAGGGGGGACGCTTATTAATTTTCAAAGATTTTAACCACCCCCCCCCGGGCCCTTATTAAGTCCAAAGCTCAATATTATTTTTATACGAAATTTCGTTCGAAAGATAAACCATTGCAATGTACTCGTAAACTAATTCAAAATTCAAATGTTTTCTTTTAGAAAGAAATCATTGCAGTGCACAGGCTAATTCGACTGTCTTCTTTCAAAAACAGTTGAAGAAAGAGTTTTTGTTGTCAAAAGTGTAAAAGTGGTACACGTTCTTATTTTTACTTTAATTTCTGACCCTCCATTTGTTAAGACTCCCCCCCCCCGTTTTTTGTTTCTTTGAGGGGTTTTCACCCCCCCCCGTTTATTAAGACTCCCCCCTTGTATTAGGCATCCGAGAGTATAGCGGTCAGCATTGTGATTATACGCCAGGGTATGGTGTCAGAAAAATGTGTTCACAGTTTGAAGATTGGTACAAGAATCTCTATGCAACCAATTTGTAAAATTCTTTTTTCAGGATATTACTGAAGCTTTAACTTAATTTTTGAGATCTTTCTCATTATTTTAGGTGCATCAGTTCCTGCTGAAATTAGGACTTAGCCAAAATTCATGCCATATTTCTCAATTTGCCGATTGACAGTTAGAAGAGGGCGGCTCACTGATGTAGATTTTGACTTTCTGAAGCTTAGTATTGATGAGAGAGCATGATTACGTTTCAACAGTTTCTGTATCTTTTGAATCCAATGACTGGGCTAAAAATCTCATTTTTGCTTTGAAAATAGATTACATTAAGCAACAAAGTTATACTTTGTGTTTCAGAAAAAACGCAACTCAGCAATTATTTCAAATCTTAAACAATTGGCAAAATCTCAGGAGATGTAATTTACACCATTTGATATGTAGTTTGGGTACATTAATGGAATTATCTATCATTGAATGGATAAGTATTCGAATGCAGTATGCTGCAAAAGCGAAATCAACCCCTGTTCCCGTTAAGAAGTTATGAGAAAAAAATTTATCAAAATATTTCACTCCTAGAAGTGGGGGTCATAGGGGGTCAACGAAAACCGTAAAACCGCCAAAATATTTTCGAAAAACCGTAAAACCGCCTCAAAAAATTCAGCTGAAACCGTTTTCACATTTTCCCGTGCTTTGCACGTACCTTCTCGGTTCTGTCCTGCGGACAACTGCTTCGTTATCATTCTGATGCCTTCCAATGCCTGAAATTCGCTGGTAAATGTGAAAATTGGGAGAATTTCCACAAAATTATACAGTACTGGACAATAATTAGTAGCTCTTATCGTCAATTTTGTGACGATTTGACTCCTCGAGTCATATTTTGTAAAGAACTCTGGAAACCGTCGAGAAAGAGAGGAACCAAAAAACCGTCATTTTTACGGCCAAAAACCTTTAACCGTTCCAAAAACAGCTAGAAACCGCAAAACCGTCAGCCCCTACGACCCCCACCTAGAAGTACTTGAGGTGATGCCTTGAGGAGGGAAAAAGACAATTTCTTTCTCATGAAATGAATTTGTAAATAATGATAAAATATGCTCTTGCTCTCACGACGGTGGATTTTTGTCTATGTAAATTCCCTATCACTTCCGGCATTAAAATTGGACATACTTATAAAAACGTCAATTAAGCTATGTAAAATTCAATCAATCCACCCAAACCTGATATCATTGGAAAGAAGAAAGATTGTACTTTCAGATGGTATGCCTCAAATTGATTCAAATCTTACTATTTCCTGAAGAATCTCAAATGATGGTGGGTTTCAATTTTTAAACACCCTGTGATTTCGAAAAATCGAGTTAAACTCTCGGCCAGACAGCAGAGTTGTACTTTCACACCCGTTTTATGTTTTTGCAGTCTGGCTTCTCAATTTGTTGCAACGTACATTTGGTCACACGTTAGTTATATACTTCTTCTCAAGCTATCTATTACGACAGGTTTTTTCATCACGTTCCAAACGGCTGGTTATAACGAACAGTGAAATCACTGAAGCATGTGATTGCACTGTAAACAACCGGAATAGTGAGTCGTGCTTGTTTTCAGCAACGATGTTTTGTTTTTGCTAGAACAAAAATCGTCTTTACCGGTTCCCGATTGCTATGATGTGAAGCAGTAAACCACAACTGCGTCTTCCATCAGTGTTACGGTTAACGAGTGGGAATATCCCCAGCCCATCTGAGGTAAGTCGTTACAAGTTTATCGACCGAGATCTTTCAGGTATCTTTCATGCTAAGGTTGGCAAGTCGATTGTGCGTTGCTAGTGAGAAATCGATATTTTGGGTAAGGTGAGCGTGGTCTTCAGACAACAATGCTGCAATAAAGGACTATGAACCTCCTATGAAGTGGCCGTATGCTAGCAATCCCTCTTTAAGCATTGTGCTGGCATTTTGGTGTTGTTTTAATTTAATCGTATCGTAATATCGGTTTCAAAGCATTTTAGGCCTACACTAAAATCTCGTTAATGTTTTACACACTGTATAGTCTGTGATATCAGTTTTATCCCAAAGATATGTTGAATTTTACAAACTTATGCAGTGGGTTAAGCTGCTCAGAAGGCAAAATAACTGACCAGTCTTTCTTTAGGCCTTAGAACGCCAGATAAAAATGCTAGATAAATCTGATTTTGATATCAACATTCCACTTCAATGGTGACCTATGTACCTCAAATTGGTCTCTGAATCTAAGTTTGATATTTATCTAAAACAATAAAATCTTCGTTATAACGAAGCCAAATTAGTCCCAACCCAAATAACATGCTTTTCGTGGAATTGTCTGTTTGATTTATTCTTTAAGGTGATCCAGCAAAGAAACTCGCGATATTTCGTTTTCCAGAAATTTGTCTGATTCTCATCACTGGCAATGATTGAAGCATGAGACTGATTGACCTGATGTTGGTGACATTTTTCTTTGCGACAGTGACGGCAGGTATGATGCACACAGTTCAGCAATTTTCAACTTTGATATTTGAAGCGCAGTATACCCCTGTAAATTTACCCCTGTAAATTTGACAATGTATGCAAAAACTCTACCGTAGAATGAACCAGGAATCTTTGCAAAAACTACCACCATTTTCTGTTATACAACTCAAAAATCTTTCCAACGTCACTGAATCTAAATTAAGATTTTAACAGAAAGTAGAAAATCCAGTTCCATGGGGCGGTGCAAAGTTTGTTTTGTAACAAGGCCAGTGGCTATCGTAAAGAGGCAAAAAGTTTTGAAGCTTGTACAGAACAGGTCCAGCACATTTTATAAAGCAAATATTACCGGGCAGTAAATTTTTATGACTTCAAGACGAAGTTGAAACTTGGAATTATTCATTCAGAGATAAATTACAAATCGTGCAAGGAGAGTTGCTTGGAAGGCTGTGGATCAAATGAACAAGGAAAGGTTTTGTGATACAGTAGCAGCAGTTGCATTAAAGTGACTGCAGACAAAGGAAATTCTCTCAACCAGTAAATCAAACAAACACGGCTGCAAAAGTTGCTCCTAAACCAGTAGGCAAAGCTTTTGCATTGTGCAAGTGAATGGTGGCTTTTAAAAGAAGCTATGTGCTTCTAATGAAAGAAGAGGGATAGATCTGAAGTTCTGTTTCGCGGATTTCGTTTATTTGATTCAGAAGCGGAGCTAAAGGCAAACAAAATTCGTGAGACGGAACTCCACATTTCGCTTGCACAAGGAAAGAGTTTGCCCTACTGGTTTCGGTGCACCTTTTGTGGCCGTGTTTTTTTTGATTTACTGGTTGAGAGAATTTCCTTTGTTTGCAGTCCCAAATCGCTTTGAATTGAGGTGTCAATTAAAGCAACTGTTGCTATTGTATAATAAAGTCTGTTCTTTTGTATCAGATGAAATAAAATTTCTATTATTCTATACCAGAGCTGTTTATCAATCATATCGTTTCGTCTTCAAAGTCAATTTTGTTATTTTGACAAGGAACCACAGTTAACTTTTAAATGCTTATTCGGTAATTCTCCTGTCTTTCTCAAAACAACATTTAACTCTGAGAGATACAGCGCACATGAACAATTTGAGGATAAGGTGAGGGGGCTGTTGGTTACTTGCGATAAATTTGTACGCAGAGAGCAGCTGTTTTGCTATAGATTTTCCCGGCCATGTAACTTAATAAATTTTGCATTGTTCCTAAAACTTGCCATACCCTTTCTAGTTTGAGTTCAGAACAAGTCAATTTGGTTTTTTCTACGGGGTGAGTTAAAAACGAGTTTACGCCTTTGGGGGGCTGTAGGATAAAAAGTATGTGACAGATATTCAAAACCAACATTTCAGTCTAACATTCAAAGATCAACTTGGATGGGAAAATCTTGTTTCATAATATCCTCCATCTTATTTATGTCGTCCCCAGAGTGAGTTTATTGCTCTACCTCTACTCTGGGATACAAGAAGCCGTTCGGCGATTTGGTTCCCTTGCAGGTATTTTGTGCTAATTGGTTGATCTCAACGATATGTGATTTTCCCAACCAAAATTTCCCCACCTAAGTTAGGTCCCTTTGACTGATAGATTAACAATTGAGTTTTGAATATCGGTCACTTACTTTTTATTCCACAGCCCGCCAAATGCGTAAACATTTTTTACTTACCCGGCATAAAACTTGTTTGTATTAGTTAAACTTATCATTTCTTCTCCGTTCTAAGCGCTCCAGACAAGATAAGCGTGGCTTTTCCAGTGGTATCTTCTCTATGTGTTGGCTTTTGGTCCATGCAACTTTTTATAGTTCATACCAAAACGTACGGTCTGGCCAACAGCACCCCTTTGATGATGTGAACGGCATGGCATGCTCCCACCCCAAAATCTAGCCAAGAGCTCCTATCCAAATGAAGACCCTACTCTAACAGAAATCTTTCCAATTCTACAGATGAAGGTACAAAGTGCAACGTAAAAGGAAAGGTATTTGACAAATGTGAGCTACATTGTGATTGCATTGACGGAAGAATGACCAATTGTTATAGGATTCGAAAAGAATTTACACAGATGACTAAAAAGGAACGAAAAAGATACATCAAAACATACATTACATTGACTACGAAAATGCCTTACAAGTACAAATATGAAAAATTCACTTATATACATTTTAAATATTTTTGCTACGGCATTCATCGGAAAGACTTATTTTTCCCATGGCATCGATTTTACATTCTGCAAATGGAGAATTTATTGCGAGAGATTGACTGTAGAGTGACGTTACCTTACTGGGACTGGAGTGTGGTCGGAGAAAATCCTTGGGATAAGTCTGGTATATGGACGAATGAGTCGTATGGACTTGGAGGAAATGGGATTGAATCTAGAGGATTTTGTGTGCAAGATGGAGAATTCCGGCAAGGAAAGTGGCATACACCGTTTTTCAATGATAACCTAGATATAGTGGCAAGTACCATCGATATTTACGGAGACTTAGATATGAAATATGTGACACCAGATTTATCAGATTGCTTAAGACGATATTTTGATGGTCATCTACCTAATGAATTGCATGTGCAAAGAGCGTTGAGTTTACCGGCTGAAAGATTTTCAGATTTTGATATCAATCTACGCATCAATTACCATGATATGATACATAATTCTATCGGTATGTATTTATCAATTTTCGCTTTTCTCTAATAAAAGTTTACGCGTTTGGCTGGCTGTGAAATGAAGACTATGCGACTGACATTCAAAACTAAAGTGTTAAATCATGAGTCAAAAGTTAACTTGGATGAGACAATTGTTTTGGTAAAATCACTCATCATTTATACACTCAGAAACTAGGCAGATCCTGGTACAGGGCACGTTTGGGAACGAGGATTCCATATTCCATTGTGGTCTATGATTTACTTATCTATTGAAATTATGATTCTGTTTCTGAAACTGGCAATGTAAGCTTCATTACCACATAAACCAGAATGGAACGTGGAATTATCATGGACCAGAATGGAACGTGGAATTCTCGATTCTAATACAAACCCTAGATGTGTGATTTTTCCAGAAAAATTGTCTCATCCAAGTTACCTTTTGACGGATGGGTTAAATTTTGGCTTTTGAATAATATTGGTCAAATACTTTTATTTCAAAGCCCCCAAACGCATAAACTTTTTGACTCATCTGGTAGTTCTTTAGGACACTGTTGTTAAGCTCATCAAAGCAATGTCCTAGTCCTACTGCTCGATGTAACAACCCCTAATGACTTCTTTCGTCTAGAATTACAGAAAGCTGGGGACGCTCTTCTCTATAGCGCAAGGTGTTTTTACATACATTAAACATTTCTTTATTTAAAGGCAGTCTGTCCCCTATTGTCTGTCCCCTTATTGCTCTATTTACCTTATTTACGCTGGAGCTAAATTCATGCATCATTGAGTCTCTTTGACCTTGATTACCTTGGATAACGCAAATTAACACAAACTTCTCGAGTGTACAATAGAGATCTTTATCGAGTTTATTTTCATTCTTCGAAGGGGACTGACTACCTTTAAAGGCAGTCTGTCCCCTCGATAATTTGCTTCACCCAAACAAAGCAAAGTCATTCAGGCGTAATTTTCATGGCCATGAAAATTACGTATGAATGACCCTTCACTTGTTGAATAAAGGAGATTAGCGTGAATTTGGGGAATATTCAATAGAGATCTTTATCGATCTTTTTTCATTCAACAAGGGGACAGACTGCCTTTAAAGTAGGCTGAAAATACTTCTTGCTATTTAAAGATAATGCTCGGCATTCTGCATTAATTGTCTGCTACTTGGTACTTTGTACTTGGTGGTAACTGTACTTTGTACTTGGTACTTTGTAATACTCCCCAATGCCTTGTACTTTGTGCTTTGTACTTTGTATTTTGTGCTTTGTACTTTGTATTTTGTGCTAGGCACTTGGTACTTTGTACTTTGTACATTGTACTTGGTAGTACTTTGTACTTTGTCCTTGGTGGAACTTGGTACTTGGTACTTTGCACTATGTATTTGGTGGTACTTAGTACTTTGTACCATAGTCAATAGAACTTTGCATTTTGTATTTGGTGGCACTTTGTACTTGATGGTAATCTGTGCTTGGCACTTGGTGCTTTGTATGACTTTGTGCTTGATACTCTGTACTTTGCACTTTGCACTTTGTACTTGGTGGTACTTTGTACTTAGTACCTTGTACTTGGTGGTAATCTGTGCTTGGTACTTGGTATTTTGTATTACTTTTTTCTCAGTACTTTACACTTGGCACTTGGTGCTTTTTTCTTGGTACTTGGCACTGTACTTTGTACTTGGCGGTACTTTATATTTCGTACTTGATGCTTTGTATTTGGTGGTACTTAGTATTTGGCATTTTGTACAGTACTTTGCACTTTGTAATTGGTGGCACTTTGTACGTGGTAGTTGGTGTTTTGTACTTGGTGGTACTTTGCACTTGGTACTAGCTTGAAAACTAGACCCACTGGTACTTTGTCCCCATGTACTTTGTACTTGGTACTTGGTAATTGGAACTTTATATTTAGTACTTGGAACCTGGTATCTTTGGTAATTGGTACTTTGAACTTGTTACTTGGAACTTGGTATTTGGTATTTTGTTCTTTGTGCCTGTTACTTTGTACTTTGTACTTTGTTCTTGGTACTCGGTACTTAGTATATTTGCATCGTAGTGATTTATCTATTCCTATTCTTCGCAGGTGGAACTATGTGTACGCATTATGCAGGGACCGCACCAGAGTTTTTCTTACATCATGCATTCCTTGATAAAATATGGTTCATGTGGCAAAAGAGAAGTTCAAAACATAAATTCGCTAATTTTGGTAATTCAAGACAGAAACTTATGGGATTCTTACATGAAGCGAGGGATTTAATTGATTCTCACAATCTGCCCGGATCAATCAAAGTTACTTATTCAAAATTCCCAGAGGAGCGAATCGTTAAAAGAAGTGTGAAGCATCATCAACCTGAATATATTGATGGTATGTTACATTAATAATAGTTTTTATAAATCCTTTTTAAACCCATCCTGCTGGTGAAGGGGGGGGAGGTAGGGGCAGCTTCCCCTCCACCAAAGTAGATATTTTCTGATAATTTTGCAATGAGACAGACTACTTGCTAACAACACTCTCTGATTTGTAGCTGCTAGATATTTTACAACTCGCTAATTTTCATTGAAATATTTAACAAGTAAGACGAGAGAAAATTTTCTGGGATTAACCCTGTCAATGTCGCGGATTTTCAGATCTCAAATTCGAGAAAAGTAACAAAATTTATATTTTGCAAATTTGCTTCACATGAGGACACTGTCAATTTATTTATTCGAGCAAAATAATGTTCTGATAGAAACCGTGCTCCAAATCTAATTCATCTCATACATTTGCAGACCCATTTTGTTAACATATATCTTTGGGCCAAATTTGCCGGTTATCCACGCGAAATTGTTCATACCTTACAGGCAATGGCATTGCTTCTTCCTTTTTTATGGTCATAATGGTTTGGCTCTGCAAGCTACGGGGTGAGTGGCCGAGTGGCTTAAGCAGTCTTTGTCAGGTGACTTGGGTTAAGCTCGGTCGAGTGAGGTCCGAATCGAGATGGGTGACCTCGGAGGCCTGACTTCACAAATCACCTCGTCGTCCTTCGAAAGGACGTTAAACTAGGGGTCCCATACCTGGATGCAGCGTGCACAGTGGGCCTAAATTAGCTTTCAGTGGCTAGAAATCTTGGCAAGCCCACTCAAAACAAATTGAAAAAAAAAACAAAAGCTGCTTTGTCTCGCAGCTTTCCGTGAACTGCCACTTTTCAAAGAATGAGAGAATTTAGATAATAGGGCTGTAAATTTGCCAAAGCTCTCGATTCCTTGGGTCCTTTTGCAACACCAAGAGCCTTCTCCGAGCTTCGAAACCGGGTGAGTTAAGATATTTTTGTTTTAGAGGCCACTGCTATAATTATGATGATGAGTCCCTTGTATCCCTGCTGTAAACCTTCCTTAACAGAACTCATAATGAAACAGTAAGAAATATGACCCTTTTTTCCCTTCATCAGACGAATTATGACGGAATCACGGCCTCGAATCTCTAATCCCGTTGGAAGGTTATCATCTCCTCGGTCGAATTGAAAATTCTCTCACATTTCCTTAACAATGATAATTCACAAATCACCCAATCTGATTCTAGGAAGCACAGAGTTTGGCCTAAATAGGGTCAGGTTTTTCAAGGGCTGTAGGATGCATCTGCTGATTAGGGAGATGGCAATTGTTCTGAAAACAATAGCGAACAATACATCTAATTAATGCTTATGACGTAGCACCATTGTTTTCAAAATTACTGCAGGAGCTTTAGGCTTACCTGCCCCCCGCTTCCTACGGGCCTGGGTTTTCAGACTAATGTTATGAGTCTCTGTTGACCGAAGAGTAATCATCAAGTCAATGGAGCACGGGGAAAGAAGGGGTTCCAGGTCATAAGTCTAACGAGATAATTCTCATGAGATGATTCTTTCTTAGATGTCAATTACCCAGAAAGCTCTGTATTCGAAGGCATACTTGAAACTGCAGATAAAAGAACATTTCCATCTTGCAAGCGAAGTCGGAAAGAGAGGAGAAGAGCTGAGTATTTAGACAAATTATTTTCGAGACCTGTAGACTAATATTTTTTATTTTGTCCAACAATGCATTTGAATTCCACCGTTAGTCGGAAGACGTTTCTTTTGGTCAGAATAGCTTTATTCTAGCTTGAAAGCAAAGCGTGTAATCTTACTTTTTTAGGAGAATAAGGTCAGAGAATAACGAGTGAAAATGTTTTGCCGAAAAATTTGGATCTTCAAATGGTCCAAAAAGCTACTCTTTCTATTGCCAAACTCTTTTGCCAAAAATATAGATTTTCAAAACTGAGTTGTTTTTGCCCAACAGGCTCCTTTTTGATGAAACTTAGGATTTCAAAAGGGCCCTATTTTAGCCAAAATCAATGCTTACAGCCTTTCTTTTTTACAACTCAGATCTTGACAAATTAGTCTGCTTTAGCTGAGAAACATAGCCAATTTAGCGATTAATATGGATTCTCGGATTGGGCTTATCTTTTTTTATTCATAATAAATTAACATTAAAAGAACTGAAATACATTAATAATGAACAGCTCTTGGTGTAAGAAGACACAAGGTCATCTGGCCTACACCAAGAACGGCACTTACAATTTTCAAATACAACTTCAAAACTAAAGAAAACTACTTGGAACAGGAAAAGAAAACAGGAATACGAAGCAAAAATTAAAGGAATATAAAGGGACTGGCAGTTCCACACCAAAATCAAACCATGCTATGTGTCTAAACCTTGTTTCTAACCCTTGTGTGGGCTTATCTTGCCGGTAGGAAAAGCCTGTTGCCTAATATGGCTCTATTTTAGCCAAAAGCTTATAGCAAATGATTTCAAATAATTTCATGTTCACGATTTTTGGGCCAGAAAGTCAGCCTATACCCTTTAAATTTTCCCGAACATTAGCCAATTTTGAAATTCAATATCTTTGGGCCATAAAAACAAAGCTATGTCCTTTTTTGTCCCAAAAAAAGAAATTTGAAATTCATTATTTGCTACCAACAAGAAGTGCAATACGCTTTGCTCATTTTCCCAAATATTTGCCGCATGAAAATTCATATTTTTGAGCAAAAGAGCAGGACTATAATGTTTCCCTTTTCACTAAAACTGACCCATTTTGAAAATCCATATCACTGGGACAAAAGAATGGGTTTTGCTACCTCCACTTATGATCAAAAAGTAAGACTATACCCTTTACTCTTTTCCATAAATCGACCCATTTGAAAATCCCCACTTTTGGCACAAAAGAAAAGATCTACCCTTTGCTATACCCAAAGACTGGCCTATATTGAGAACATTCACTTTACTTCAGAAAGTAAGGCTATAGCCTTTGCTTTGTCCAATAAATTGGACCATTTTAAAATCCCAATTTTTGGAAAAAAGGAAAGATCATACCATTTGCTTTTTCTCAAAAGTTGGCCCACGTTGAAAATTTCTAATTTTTTGTTCCTGGAGTAAGGCTATACCCTTTGCACTTCCAAAAGATTGATTAACTCCACTTTTGGGTCAATATTAACGCTCTGCTTTTTGCAATACATCTGAATTGTGAGTATTGACGTTAACGTCAGTTTTTTGAAATTCTACCAGGAATATCACTTGCTTCGATTTAATGTGGATCCAAATCTCAACAGCATGCATTGCTTTTAGCAAGACATGAAATTGTTTTGTGTATGTGGTTGCAACATGACAGATATGGTGTAGATTTCTTGCTGTACAAGGAGTCGCATCACTCGCCTCGAACTGAATTTCAACTGTGAAACAGGTCTTTTCTAGCTGCTCAATCCAAAGCACATTTATAGACTTGCCCCAAGTCTATTTTGTCATATGTAATAAGTCTAATCCTTTCCCAATTTGTTGACGAAATAAACCTGGGGCAAGTTTAGTCGACTCACGAAAATTGGCCCATATTAAAAATCTCCACTTTTGGGGCAAATAGCAACGCTATACCATTTGCTTTTCCCGAAGATTAGCCCATATTGAAAATCCACTTTTTGGTCAAGAACTATGGCTGTACCCTTTGCTTTATCCCATCAATCGGACCAATTGAAAGTCCCCATTTTTTGACAAAAACATAAATGCACTGCCCTTTGCTTTTGCTGAAAAATTGGCCCGTATTGAAAATCTCCACTTGTGGGCCACAAAGTAAGGCTATACCGTTTGCTTTCCCCAAAAAGTTGGCCCAAATTGGAAATATCCACTGTTGGGCCAAGAAGTTAAGCTACACCCTTTGAATTTCCCAAAAGATGGTCCATATTGAAAATCTCCTCCTTTGGGCGAAAAATTACGGCGATATCCAATGCTTTTAGCAATAAATCGGACTATTGAAAAGCCCCATTTTTGTGAAAAGTAAAGGCTATTCCCTTTGCTTTTTCAAAAGTTGTCCCACGTTGAAATCTCTAATTTTTGTTCCAGGAGCAAGACTATACCGTTTGCTTTTCCCAAAGATCGGACCATATTGATTAGCTCCAAATTTGGGTCAACAATAAGGCTGTGGCCTTTGCATTTTGCTATAAATTGGCCAATTTGAAATTCCCCGTTTATTGGCAAAAAAGGCTATACCCTTTGCTTTTGCTGAAAAATTGGCCCATATTGAAAACCACCACTTTTGGGCCAAAAACTTGGGCTATAGCCTATGCTTTTTGCAATAAATCGGAACATTTGAAAATCCCTATTTTGCAAATAAGGTGAGGCTTTTTAAACAAAAGTTGGCCCAGTTGAACACTTCTAATTTTCGTTCCAGGAGCAGGGCTATGCCGTTTGCTTTTCCTAATGATCCGCCAACATTGATAACCTCCACTTTTGGGTCAATTATTAAGACTATTGCCTTTGCTTTTTGCTATTGCCCCTTTTTTGGGAAAAAAGAACGACAATACTCTTTGCTTTTTCGCGAGAATTTGCCCTTATTGAAAATTGCCGTTTTGGGTTCAAAAAGCAAGGCTGTACCCTTTCCTTTTCCCCATAAATTGGCCCATATCGAAGATTACAAATTTTGGGCCAAAAATAAGGCCCAAAATAAATAATGAAAATAAGGCCTAAAATAGTCGCCTTTACTTTTTGCAATAAATTGGCCCAAATTGAAAATCGCCGTTTTGGGATCAAAAAGCAAGGCTATAGCCTTTGCTCTTCACCATAAATTGGCCCATATTGAAAATCGCCACTTTTCGGCCAAAAACAAAGGCTATAGCCTTTGCTTTTCCCCAGAATTGACCCATATTAAAAATTGCCGTTTTGGGGTGAAAAAGATAGGTTATAGCCTTTGCTTTTCCCCATAAATTGGCCCATATTGAAGATGGCCACCTTTGGGCTAAAAAGAAGGCTATAGCCTTTACTTTTCCCCATAAAATGTCCCATATCGAAGTTTTGGGCTCAAAAGACAAGGCTTTTTGCAATACATTGGTCCATATTGAAAATCGATGTTTTGGGATCAAAAAGCAAGGCTATAGCCTTTGATTTTCACCATGAATTGGCCCATATTGAAAATCGCCACTTTTGAGCCAAAAACAAAGGCTATAGCCTTTGCTTTTCCCCAGAATTGACCCATATTGAAAATTACCGTTTTGAGGTCAAAAAGATAGGTTATAGCCTTTGCTTTTCCCCATAAATTGGCCCATACTGAAAATGGCCACCTTTGGCCTAAAAAGAAGGCTATAGCCGTTACTTTTTGCAATAAATTGGCCCATATTGGAAATCGCTGTTTTGGGATCAAAAAGCAAGGTTATAGACTTTGCCTTTTCCCCAGCATCGGCCAACATTGAAAATCCCGTTTTGGGGTCAAAAAGCAAGTCTATAGCCTTTGCTTTCCCCTATAAATTGGCCCCATATTGATAACCGCCACTTTTGGGCCAACAAGCAAGGCTATAGCCTTGATTTCCCCATAAATTAGCCAATATTGAAAATCGCAACTTTTGGGCCAAAAAGCAAGGCTATAGCCTTTCCTTTTTGCAAATCGACGCTTTGGGATTAAAAAGCAAGGCTGTACCTTCCCCCTTGCAATAAAATGGCCTATATTGAATATCGTCACTTTTGGGCTCAGAAAGCAAGGCTATAGCCTTTGCTTTTCCCCATAAATTGGCCCATATTGAAAATGGCCACCTTTGGCCTAAAAAGAAGGCTATAGCCGTTACTTTTTGCAATAAATTGGCCCATATTGGAAATCGCTGTTTTGGGATCAAAAAGCAAGGTTATAGACTTTGCTTTTTCCCCAGCATCGGCCAACATTGAAAATCCCGTTTTGGGCTCAGAAAGCAAGGCTATAGCCTTTGCTTTTCCCCATAAAATGGCCCATATCGAATATCCCCACTTTTGGGGCAAAAAAAGGCTATAGCCTTTGCTTTTCCCCACAAATTGGCCCAGCTTGAAAATCGCCACTTTTTGGCCAAAAAGCAAGGCTGTAGGGTTTGCTTTTCCCCACAAATTGGCCCATATTGAATATCCCAACTTTTAGGCCAACAAGCCAGGCGATAGCCTTTGCTTTTTCCCACAAATTGGCCCATATTAAATATTCCCGCTTTTGGAGTAAAAACAAGGCTACAGCCTTTCCTTTTTGCAATAAATTGGCCCATATAGAATATCGACGTTTTGGGGTCAAAATGCAAGGCTATAGCCTTTGCTTTTTTCCAAACATTGGCGCATATTGAAAATCGCCGTTTTGGGGTCAAAAAGTAAGGCTATAGCCTTTGCTTTCCACCATAAATTGGTGCAGCTTGAAAATCGCCACTTTTGGACCAAAAAGCAATGGTATAGACTTTTCTTTCCCCAATAAATTGGCCCCATATTGAAAAGCACCACTTTTGGGCAAAAAGCAAGGCTATAGCCTTTGCTTTTTTCCTAGAATTGGCCCATATTGAAAATCGCCGTTTTCAGGTCAAAAAGCAAGGCCAAGCAAGCAAAGCTATAGCCTTTGCTTTTCCCCATAAAATGGCCTATATTGAAGATCTCCACTTTTGGACTATATGCCTTTGCTTTTCCCCAGAATTGGCTGATATACTGAAAATTGCCGTTTTAGGTTCAAAAAACAAGGCTATAGCCTTTGCTTTTGACCATAAAATGGCCCATATCGCAGATCTCCAATTTTGGGCCAAAAATAAGGCTATAGCGTTTGCTTTTCCCCATAAATTGGCCCATATTGAATATCCCCACTTTTGGGCCAACAAGCAAGGCTATAGCCATTGGTTTTTCCCACAAATTGGCCCATATGGAATATCCCCACTTTTGGGCCAAAAAGAAGGCTAAAACCTTTCTTTTTGCAATAAATTGGCCCATATAGAATGTCAAGATTTTGGGGTCAAAGTGCAAGGCTATAGCCTTAGCGTTTTTTCCCAGGATTGGCCCATATTGAAAATCGTCGTTTTGGGGTCAAAAAGCAAGGCTATAGCCTTTGCTTTTCCCATAAAATGGCCTATATTAAAAATCACCACGTTTGGGCCAAAAGCAAGGCTATAGCCTTTGAAAATCTCCGTTTTGGGGTCAAAAAGTAAGGCTATAGCCTTTGCTTTCCCCATAAATTGGTGCAGCTTGAAAATCGCCACTTTTGGGCCAAAAAGCAATGGTATAGACTTTTCTTTCCAACATAAATTGGCCCCCATATTGAAAATCGCCACTTTTTGGGGCAAAAAGCAAGCCCTATATGGCCTTTGCTTTTCCCTAGAATTGGCCCATATTGAATATCCCAACATTTGGGCCAACAAGCAAGGCTATAGCCTTTGCTTTTTCCCACAAATTGGCCCATATCCCTACTTTTGGACCAAAAAGAAGGCTACAGCCTTTCCTTTTTGCAATAAATTGGCCAATATTGAAAATCGTCGTTTTGGGGTCAAAAAGCAAGGCTATAGCCTTTTCTTTTCCCCATAAAATGGCCCATATTGAAGATCGCCACTTTTGGGCCCAAAGCAAGGCTATGTGGTTTCCCCAGAATTGGCCGATATCGAAAATTACCGTTTTAGGTTCAAAAAGCGAGGCTATAGCCTTTGCTTTTTTCCCAGAATTGGCCCATATTGAAAATCGCCGTTTTGGGGTCAAAAAGTAAGGCTATAGCCTTTGCTTTCCCCCATAAATTGGTGCAGCTTGAAAATCGCCACTTTTCAAGCATATCGCTATAGCCTTTGCTTTTCCCCACAAATTGGCCCATATTGAATATCCCAACCTTTAGGCCAACAAGCAAGGCGATAGCCTTTGCTTTTTCCCACAGATTGGCCCATATTAAATATTCCCACTTTTGGAGAAAAAAGAAGGCTACAGCCTTTCCTTTTTGCAATAAATTGGCCCATATACAATATCGACGTTTTGTGGACAAAATCCAAGGCTATAGCCTTTGCTTTTTTCCCAAAATTAGCCCATATTGAAAATCGCCGTTTTGGGGTCAAAAAGTAAGGCTATAGCCTTTGCTTTCCCCCATAAGTTGGTGCAGCTTGAAAATCGCCACTGTTGGGTCAAAAAGCAATGGTATAGACTTTTCTTTCCCGAATAAATTGGCCTCCATATTGAAAGTCGCCACTTTTGGGGCAAAAAGCAAGGCTATAGCCATCGCTTTTCCCTAGAATTGGCCCATATTGAAAATCACTGTTTTGTGGTCAAAAAGCAAGGCTATAGCCCTTGCTTTCCCCCATGAATTGGCCCAGCTTGAAAATCGCCACTTTTGGGCCAAAAAGCAAGGCTCTAGCCTTTGCTTTTCCCCACAAATTGAATATCCCAACTTTTCGGCCAACAAGCAAGGCGATAGCTTTTGCTTTTTCCTTCATATTGAATATCCAGACTTTTGGGCCAAAAAGAAGGCTACAGCCTTTCCTTTTTGCAATAATTTTGAACAAATAGAATATCAACGTTTTGGGGTCAAAATGCAAGGCTATAGCCTTTGCTTTTTTCCCACAATCTGCCCATATTGAAAATCACCGTTTTGGGGTCAAAAAGCAAGGCCCCATATTGAATTTATCTACAGCCTTTGCTTTTCCCCATAAAATGGCGCATATTGAAGATCGCCAATTTTGGGCCAAAAGCAAGGCTATAGCCTTTGCTTTTTCTCAGAATTGGCCGATATCGAAAATTGCCGTTTTAGGTTCAAAATGCAAGGCTATAGCCTTTGCCTTTGACCATAAATTGGCCCATATTGCAGATCTCCAATTTTGGGCCAAAAATAAGGCTGCAGCGTTTGCTTTTCTTCATAAATTGGCCCATATTCAAAATGACCACTTTTGGGCCAAAAAGCAAGGCTATAGCCTTTGCTTCACCCATGAATTGGCCCAGCTTGAAAATCGCCACTTTTGGGCCAAAAAGGAAGGAAGCCTTTGCTTTTCCCCACAAATTGGCCCGTATTGAATATTCCCACTTTTGGAGCAAAAAGAAGGCTACAGCCTTTCCTTTTTGCAATAAATTGGCCCATATAGAATATCGACGTTTTGGGGTCAAAATGCAAGGCTATAGTCTTTGCTTTTTTCCCAGAATTGGCCCATATTAAAGATCGCCGTTTTGGGGTCAGAAAGTAAGGCTATAGCCTTTGCTTTCACCCATAAATTGGTGCAGTTTGAAAATCGCCACTTTTGGGCCAAAAAGCAATGGTATAGACTTTTCTTTCCCCAATAAATTGGCCCCAATATTGAAAATAGCCACTTTTGGGGCAACAAGCAAGGCTATAGGCTTTGCTTTTTGCAATAAATTTGCCCAAATAGAATATTGACGTTTTGGGGTCAAAATGCGAGGCTATAGCCTTTCCTTTTTGCAATTAATTGGCCCATATAGAATATCGCCGTATTGGGGTCAAAAAGCAAGGCTATAGCCTTTGCTTTCCTAATGAAATGGCCCAGCTTGAAAATTGCCACTTTTGGGCCAAAAAGAAAGGCTATAGCCTTTGCTTTTCCCCACAAATTAGCCCATTTGGAATATCTCCACTTTTGGGCCAACAAGCAATGGTATAGACTTTTCTTTCCCCAATAAATTGGCCCCAATATTGAAAATAGCCACTTTTGGGGCAACAAGCAAGGCTATAGGCTTTGCTTTTTGCAATAAATTTGCCCAAATAGAATATTGACGTTTTGGGGCCAACAAGCAAGGCTACAGCCTTTCCTTTTTTGCAATAAGTTTGCCCAAGTAGAATATCGACGTTTTGGGGTCAAAATGCAAGGCTATAGCCTTTGCTTTTTTCCCGCAATTGGCCCATATTGAAAATCGCCCTTTTGGGGTCAAAAAGCAAGGCTATAGCCTTTGCTTTTCCTCAGGATTGGCCGATATCGAAAATTGCCGTTTTAGGTTCAAAAAGCAAGGCTATAGCCTTTGCTTTTGACCACAAATTGGCCCATATCGCAGATCTCCAATTTTGGGCCAAAAAAGGCTATAGCGTTTGCTTTTCTCCATAAATTGGCCTATATTGAAAATGACCACTTTTTGGCCAAAAAGCAAGGCTATAGCCTTTGCTTTTCCCCATGAATTGGCCCATGTTGAAAATCGCCGTTTTGGGGTCAAAAAGCAAGGCCCCATATTGAATTTATCTACAGCCTTTGCTTTTCCCCATAAAATGGCCCATATTGAAGATCGCCACTTTTGGGCCCAAAGCAAGGCTATATGACTTTGCTTTTCCCCAGAATTGGCCGATATAAAAAATTGCCGTTTTAGGTTCAAAAAGCAAGGTTATAGCCTTTGCTTTTCACCATAAATTGGCCCATATCGCAGATCTCCAATTTTGGGCCAAAAATAAGGCTATATCCTTTGCTTTTCACCACAAATTGCCCCAGCTTGAAAATCGCCACTTTTGGGCCAAAAAGGAAGGCTATAGCCTTTTCTTTTCCCCACAAATTTGCCCATAATGAATATCCCAACTTTTGGGCCAACAAGCAAGGCTATATTGGCTATGCTAAGCCTTTGCTTTTTCCCACAAATTGGCCCATATTGAATATATCATATTTTGGGGAAAAAAGAAGGCTAAAGCCTTTCCTTTTTGCAATAAATTGGCCCATATAGAATATCGACGTTTTTGGGTCAAAATGCAAGGCTATAACCTTTGCTTTTTTCCCAGAATTGGCCCATATTGAAAATTGCCGTTTTGGGGTCAAAAAGCAAGGCTATAGCCTTTGCTTTCCCCCATAAATTGGCGCAGCTTGAAAATCGCCACTTTTGGGCCAAAAAGCAATGCTATAGACTTTTCTTTCCCCAATAAATTGGCCCCATATTGAAAAGCACCACTTTTGGGCAAAAAGGAAGGGCTATAGCCTTTGCTTTTCCCTAGAATTTGCCCATATTGAAAATCCCCGTTTTGGGGTCAAAAAGCAGGGCTATAGACTTTGCTTTCCCAATGAATTGGCCCAGCTTGAAAATCGCCACTTTTGGGCCAAAAAGCAAAGCTTTTGCTTTTCCCCACAAATTGGCCCATATTGATTATCCCCACTTTTGGGCCAACAAGCAAGGCTATAGACTTTGCTTTTTGCCTCAAATTGGCCCATATTGAATATTCCCACTTTTGGGCCAAAAAGAAGGCTACAGCCTTTCCTTTTTGCCATAAATTTGCCCAAATAGAATATCCACGTTTTGGGGTCAAAATGCAAGGCCATAGCCTTTGCTTTTTTCCCGCAATTGGCCCATATTGAAAATTGCCCTTTTGGGGTCAAAAAGCAATGCTATAGCCTTTGCTTTTCCTCAGAATTGGCCGATATCGAAAATTGCCGTTTTAGGTTCAAAAAGCAAGGCTATAGCCTTTGCTTTTGACCATAAATTGGCCCATATCGCAGATCTCCAATTTTGGGCCAAAAAAGGCTATAGCGTTTGCTTTTCTCCATAAATTGGCCTATATTGAAAATGACCACTATTTGGCCAAAAAGCAAGGCTATAGCCTTTGCTTTTCCCCATGAATTGGCCCATATTGAAAATCGCCGTTTTGGGGTCAAAAAGCAAGGCCCCATATTGAATTGATCTACAGCCTTTGCTTTTCCCCATAAAATGGCCCATATTGAAGATCGCCACTTTTGGGCCCAAAGCAAGGCTATATGCCTTTGCTTTTCCCCAGAATTGGCCGATATCGAAAATTGCCGTTTTAGGTTCAAAAAGCAAGGCTATAGCCTTTGCTTTTCACCACAAATTGGCCCAGCTTGAAAATCGCCACTTTTGGGCCAAAAAGGAAGGATATAGCCTTATCTTTTCCCCACAAATTTGCCCATAATGAATATACCCACTTTTGGGCCAACAAGCAAGGCTATATTGGCTATGCTAGGCCTTTGCTTTTTCCCACAAATTGTGGGGATATTGAAAATTATTTAAAAGGTGGGGATATTAAAAAAGTGGGGATATTGAGTATCCCCACTTTTGGGGCAAGAAGAAGGCTACAGCCTTTCCTTTTTGCAATAAATTGGCCCATATAGAATATCGACGTTTTTGGGTCAAAATGCAAGGCTATAGCCTTTGCTTTTTTCCCAGAATTGGCCCATATTAAAAATTGCCGTTTTGGGGTCAAAAAGCAAGGGTATAGCCTTTGCTTTCCCCTATAAATTGGCACCCATATTGAAGAGCGCCACTTTTGGGCAAAAGCAAGGCTATAGCCTTTGCTTTTCCCTAGAATTGGCCCATATTGAAAATCGCCGTTTTTGGGTCAAAAAGCAGGGCTATAGACTTTGCTTTCCCCATGAATTTGCCCAGCTTGAAAATCGCCACTTTTGGGCCAAGAAGCAAGGCTATAGCCTTTGCTTTTCCCCTCAAAGTGGCCCATATTGATTATCCCCACTTTTGGGCCATTAAGCAAGGCTATAGGCTTTGCTTTTTCCCACAAATTGGTCCTAATTCAATATCCCCATTTTTGGGGGCAAAAAGAAGGCTACAGCCTTTCCTTTTTGCAATAAATTGGCCCATATAGAATATCGACGTTTTGGGGTCAAAATGCAAGGCTATAGCCTTTGCTTTTCCCCTCAAAGTGGCCCATATTGATTATCCCCACTTTTGGGCCATTAAGCAAGGCTATAGGCTTTGCTTTTTCCCACAAATTGGTCCTAATTCAATATCCCCATTTTTGGGGCAAAAAGAAGGCTACAGCCTTTCCTTTTTGCAATAAATTGGCCCATATAGAATATCGACGTTTTGGGGTCAAAATGCAAGGCTATAGCCTTTGCTTTTTTCCTAGAATTGGCCCATATTGAAAATCGCCCTTTTGGGGTCAAAAAGCAATGCTATAGCCTTTGCTTTTCCTCAGAATTGGCCGATATCGAAAATTGCCGTTTTAGGTTCAAAAAGCAAGGCTATAGCCTTTGCTTTTGACCATAAATTGGCCCATATCGCAGATCTCCAATTTTGGGCCAAAAAAGGCTATAGCGTTTGCTTTTCTCCATAAATTGGCCTATATTGAAAATGACCACTTTTTGGCCAAAAAGCAAGGCTATAGCCTTTGCTTTTCCCCATGAATTGGCCCATATTGAAAATCACCGTTTTGGGGTCAAAAAGCAAGGCCCCATATTGAATTTATCTACAGCCTTTGCTTTTCCCCATAAAATGGCCCATATTGAAGATCGCCACTTTTGGGCCCAAAGCAAGGCTATATGCCTTTGCTTTTCCCCAGAATTGGCCGATATCGAAAATTGCCGTTTTAGGTTCAAAAAGCAAGGCTATATTGGCTATGCTAGGCCTTTGCTTTTTCCCACAAATTGTGGGGATATTGAAAATTATTTAAAAGGTGGGGATATTAAAAAAGTGGGGATATTGAGTATCCCCACTTTTGGGGCAAGAAGAAGGCTACAGCCTTTCCTTTTTGCAATAAATTGGCCCATATAGAATATCGACGTTTTTGGGTCAAAATGCAAGGCTATAGCCTTTGCTTTTTTCCCAGAATTGGCCCATATTAAAAATTGCCGTTTTGGGGTCAAAAAGCAAGGGTATAGCCTTTGCTTTCCCCTATAAATTGGCACCCATATTGAAGAGCGCCACTTTTGGGCAAAAGCAAGGCTATAGCCTTTGCTTTTCCCTAGAATTGGCCCATATTGAAAATCGCCGTTTTTGGGTCAAAAAGCAGGGCTATAGACTTTGCTTTCCCCATGAATTGGCCCAGCTTGAAAATCGCCACTTTTGGGCCAAGAAGCAAGGCTATAGCCTTTGCTTTTCCCCTCAAAGTGGCCCATATTGATTATCCCCACTTTTGGGCCATTAAGCAAGGCTATAGGCTTTGCTTTTTCCCACAAATTGGTCCTAATTCAATATCCCCATTTTTGGGGGCAAAAAGAAGGCTACAGCCTTTCCTTTTTGCAATAAATTGGCCCATATAGAATATCGACGTTTTGGGGTCAAAATGCAAGGCTATAGCCTTTGCTTTTCCCCTCAAAGTGGCCCATATTGATTATCCCCACTTTTGGGCCATTAAGCAAGGCTATAGGCTTTGCTTTTTCCCACAAATTGGTCCTAATTCAATATCCCCATTTTTGGGGCAAAAAGAAGGCTACAGCCTTTCCTTTTTGCAATAAATTGGCCCATATAGAATATCGACGTTTTGGGGTCAAAATGCAAGGCTATAGCCTTTGCTTTTTTCCTAGAATTGGCCCATATTGAAAATCGCCGTTTTGGGGTCAAAAAGCAGGGCTATAGACTTTGCTTTCCCCATGAATTTGCCCAGCTTGAAAATCGCCACTTTTGGGCCAAAAAGCAAAGCTATAGCCTTTGCTTTTCCCCACAAATTGGCCCATATGGAATATCTCCACCTTTAGGCCAACAAGCAAGGCTATAACCTTTGCTTTTCGCCACAAATTGGCCCATATTGAATATCCCCACTTTTGGGCCAAAAAGAAGGTTACAGCCTTTCCTTTTTGCCATAAATTGGCCCATATAGAATATCCACGTTTTGGGGTCAAAATGCAAGGCTATAGCCTTTGCTTTTTTCCCGCAATTGGCCCATATTGAAAATCGCCCTTTTGGGGTCAAAAAGCAAGGCTATAGCCTTTGCTTTTCCTCAGAATTGGCCGATATCGAAAATTGCCGTTTTAGGTTCAAAAAGCAAGGCTATAGCCTTTGCTTTTGACCATCAAATGGCCCATATCGCAGATCTCCAATTTTGGGCCAAAAAAGGCTATAGCGTTTGCTTTTCTCCATAAATTGGCCTATATTGAAAATGACCACTTTTTGGCCAAAAAGCAAGGCTATAGCCTTTGCTTTTCCCCATGAATTGGCCCATGTTGAAAATCGCCGTTTTGGGGTCAAAAAGCAAGGCCCCATATTGAATTTATCTACAGCCTTTGCTTTTCCCCATAAAATGGCCCATATTGAAGATCGCCACTTTTGGGCCCAAAGCAAGGCTATATGCCTTTGCTTTTCCCCAGAATTGGCCGATATAAAAAATTGCCGTTTTAGGTTCAAAAAGCAAGGTTATAGCCTTTGCTTTTGACCATAAATTGGCCCATATCGCAGATCTCCAATTTTGGGCCAAAAATAAGGCTATAGCCTTTGCTTTTCACCACAAATTGGCCCAGCTTGAAAATCGCCACTTTTGGGCCAAAAGGAAGGATATAGCCTTATCTTTTCCCCACAAATTTGCCCATAATGAATATCCCCACTTTTGGGCCAACAAGCAAGGCTATATTGGCTATGCTAGGCCTTTGCTTTTTCCCACAAATTGTGGGGACATTGAAAATTATTAAAAAGGTGGGGATATTAAAAAAGTGGGGATATTGAATATCCCCACTTTTGGGGCAAAAAGAAGGCTACAGCCTTTCCTTTTTGCAATAAATTGGCCCATATAGAATATCGACGTTTTTGGGTCAAAATGCAAGGCTATAGCCTTTGCTTTTTTCCCAGAATTGGCCCATATTAAAAATTGCCGTTTTGGGGTCAAAAAGCAAGGCTATAGCCTTTGCTTTCCCCCATAAATTGGCCCCATATTGAAAAGCGCCACTTTTGGGCAAAAGCAAGGCTACAGCCTTTGCTTTTCCCTAGAATTGGCCCATATTGAAAATCGCCGTTTTTGGGTCAAAAAGCAGGGCTATAGACTTTGCTTTCCCCATGAATTGGCCCAGCTTGAAAATCGCCACTTTTGGGCCAAGAAGCAAGGCTATAGCCTTTGCTTTTCCCCACAAAGTGGCCCATATCGATTATCCCCACTTTTGGGCCATTAAGCAAGGCTATAGGCTTTGCTTTTTCCCACAAATTGGTCCTAATTGAATATCCCCATTTTTGGGGCAAAAAGAAGGCTACAGCCTTTCCTTTTTGCAATAAATTGGCCCATATAGAATATCGACGTTTTGGGGTCAAAATGCAAGGCTATAGCCTTTGCTTTTTTCCTAGAATTGGCCCATATTGAAAATTGCCGTTTTGGGGTCAAAAAGCAAGGCTATAGCCTTTGCTTTCCTCCATGAATTGGCCCAGCTTGAAAATTGCCACTTTTGGGCCAAAAAGCAAGGCTATAGGCTTTGCTTTTCCCCACAAATTGGCCCATATGGAATATCTCCACCTTTAGGCCAACAAGCAAGGCTATGACCTTTGCTTTTCGCCACAAATTGGCCCATATTGAATATCCCCACTTTTGGGCCAAAAAGAAGGTTACAGCCTTTCCTTTTCGCAATAATTGGCCCATATAGAATATCAACGTTTTGGGATCAAAATGCAAGGCTATAGCCTTTTCTTTTTTCCCAGGATTGGCCCATATTGAAAATCGCCGTTTTGGGGTCAAAAAGCAAGGCTATAGCCTTTTCTTTCCTCCACAAATTGGCCCCCATTTTGAAAATCGCAACTTTTGGGGCAAAAAGCAAGGCTATAGCTTTTTCTTTTCCCCATAAATGGCCTATGTTGAAAATCGACGTTTTGGGCTCAAAAAGCAAGGCTATAGCCTTTGCTCTTCTCCTAGAGTTGGCTCATATTGAAAATCACCACTTTTTGGCCAAAAAGCAAGGCCTTTTATGGGGAAAAGCTATAGCTTTTGCTTTTCCCCATGAATTGGCCCAAATCGAGGATCGCCAATTTGGGCGAAAAAGTAAGGCTATAGCCTCTTTTTTTGCAATGAATTGGACCATTTGAAAATCCCCATTTTTTTGGAAAAAAGCAAAGCTGTACCCTTTGCTTTTCCCCAAAAATTGACCCATATTGAATATCCCCACTTTTGGGGAAAAAAGCAATGTTTTGCCCAAGGTTTTGGCATTTGCTTTTTTGGAAGAATTGAGACCTTCTAAAAACCCCTATTCCTGGGAAAATGTAAAGGCTTTACCCTTAGCTTTTTCTCAAATGTTGGTTCACGTTGAAAATCTTGAATTTTGTTCCAGGAGCAACAGGGGGGTCGTGGAAAAATTGACGACACAGAGGCTGAAAATATGCACGGGGGTAAAATATGCCCACCTACCCATTTTTGCCATTTTTTTCCAAAAATGCCACTTTTTTCCAGACAAAAATTATGACCCACCCCTATTTTTGGCAAATTTTTTTAAATGCTTTTGCCTATGCCCTAACTTTTTATAAGAAACCAAGAGACTTGAATAATTCCAATTTCTGACATTTAAATTTTAAATATTTGTATAGTTTCTCGGACATTCGTAAAAGTTTCTTGAACTTAGAATGTACTAAGACAGGAAACCAATAGGAAAATCAAGAGAAAATACTAATGAGGTACCAAACAAAGTCAAGTTTTAAGAAACTGCTACTGAGGCCTGCTGAGGTTGTCAAAAAGTTGCGAAACTTTTATGCCGATTTGTACCACAGGAAGAAAGGTGAGTCTATAGAAGGAGAAAAGAAGTCTACCAAAAGAAAAAAGATGAGTCTAGCAGAGAAAATAGCGCAAACCATCAATGGCGAAAACAAAGGCAAACTGCGAGACGACGAAACTGCTACTGAGGCCTGCTGAGGTTGTCAAAACGCAGAATTCGCGGAACTGTGTCACATAAAGCTTGATCTTCATTCCTTTGGCTACAAAGGGAATTCGAAATTCGGCAATGGGTCTAAATCATGACCACGCCAGACGACGAGAAAACCAAGACCAACAAAAAATTGTGTCACTCAACTGAACGACAAAACAACATGACTAGTTGTGCGCCCAAAAGAAAGAAACTTCAGTTTTATCGATAAAAATTAACGAAAAATAACTTGCTCATGTTGTCAGATGAGTTCCATGAAATTTAGATTTTTAGTCCTAGGCCTAAAATACTCTAAAACTCATCAGTACCGGCCATACATCTTCACGGGTCAACGCCTGCTGTAACAAGTCTATGTAAACAGTAAGATAATAATATAGAGTTTTGTTAAATACAGTTTTGTTAAAAGAATAATTCAGTTTTGTTATTTGAAAAATGTATCAAAAGTAGGATTGCATGTAATTTCTGTTCATTTTGTAAAATGATAGTGTTTTTTGGGCAGCAAACCTGAAGAAAAAACATGGATATTGCAACTTTTCTGAAGTCTAACTACTAAAATAAACAAGAATAAGCCAATATTCATAGCCAGGAAAAAAGTTTCCAAGAAATGGAAAAAAAATTTTCGTGAAAAATAGACCCACCCACCCCCGCCTCTGTGTCGAAAATTTTTTCCATGACCCCCCCTGGAAGCAAGGCTTTGTCCCTTTGCTTTCCCTAAAGATCGGCCCATATCGAGGATTGTCACTTTTGGGCCAAAAAGTAAGGCTATAGCCTTTGCTATTTGCAATAAATCTGACCATTTGAGAGTCCCCATTTTTGGGAAAAAAGTAAGGCTTTTCCCGAAACCAAGACTTTCCCCGTAAGTTGGCTCATGTTGAAAATCCCTACTGTTCTGAAACAGCACAGTGATACCCTTTGCTTTTAGCCGAAAATTTACCAGTTTGGAAAGTGCCCGTTTTTGGACAAGGTCCTTTACTTGTTGTAAAAATTGTCCATGCTTAAAGCCTGCCTTTTCCGAAAATGCGGCCATTTTTGAAAATGGTTTGTTTCGGCAAAATAAGCCCTGCTTTAAGAAGTCTTGCTTTTTCTGGAAAATTGACTCTTTTTGGAAAGCCATTTTTGAGCCAAAGGTAAGTTACAGTCTTTGATTTTTCCCAAAAATTGGCATGTTTGAAAATTCTAATTTTGGTAGATATACCCTTTCCTTTTTTCAAGAACCTTACCTGGCGGAAAATACGAATATTTTAGCCAAAAAGTAACGCCAGACCCGCTACTTTCTCCGGAAGATTAACCTGCTTTGAAATTCCGATTTGGAGGCAAAGCGAAGACCTTTCCGTTCTTATCATGAAGTGTAGACATAGAAAAGAGATAGGGCAAGATACACTGTGTTTGTAGCTTAGAAATTAAAGCTCGTTACCTCGACATTACTGCTTTAATTAGCCTACGAGTAGACCTGACGCTTAAACAGTGCTGGGAATCAAATTCAGATGAATGTAAAATGTTTGTAGCTTGGAAATTAAAGTCGTTACCTCGATATTAACAAAGTTTTCTTCGCCCTTTGGCCCAAGCCTAGCCAGTGCTAGAAACCAAATTCAAATGGCTCCTGCGCGCCTGAACTGTTAGCTCCTACACAGAGCTTATCCTCATTTAAAACTGTCTTGGTAAAACAAAGCTTAGCGGATAAAGTCTTTGTAAATCCTCCACTGCCCATACAAGTTCGGTAAATAAGAAGCCTTCCATATGGCAAGTCGTACACACCAGGCAATCGCCAACTTATGCAGATGTCACAACCCGAGGGGGGGAGTAACTTCAATAGATGGGTGACGGGGGTGTGCCAATTGATGTCTGAAATCACACCTTAAATTTATAAATTTTCGTGAAAATGAAATGCATACCCTAAAATTGTGACAACTATCCAACATTTTAGCCAAGTAAGTGGAATTTGATCAAAATCACTACCTTAAAGAGCTATTTTTCTAAAATGACACCCCAAAAGCTATGACTGCTTGTGATTTTACCAAAAATGATACCCCAAAATTTTTATTCTACTCGAGGAAGGCACCCCAAAGACTTTGTACCAGCCTATATCGTAGTTACCCCCCCCGGATGTCACAATTCAATTATCGAGCTACATTTAGATTTCTCTGTATACGTTTTCATGCCTTTCAATTTTGATTCACTTTACCCGTTCTCACTGATGAGTGTGAATGCAAAAAAATTGCAAAAATGATGACGCGTTCTCACTGCTCCTGAACGATACGAGAAAGAAACTAATTTTAATCCACTGAAAACTGCGAAAAATGCTTCACAGACTTCTCCAAGCCTTAGACTATCCTTGAATGAGTCACCAATGTTGTTTATTATGGCTGCTAGCGTTTTCAAAGTATCCGTGTTTTGCGTTTTCAGTGTTCACGCGGTATTCTTTTACTTTGAAAATCTCCGTTTTCGCAGGGCCCCATTTTCAAGGCGGAGCAAGAGCGGAGTTTTGGATAGGGGGGGGGGGTAATAGCGTAAAGCTATTAAGATATTTCAGAAAAGTCGAAAAACTGCCTATAGATCCGCAAAGGCTGTCGTAAAGTTTTAGCGCGCTGTGCAAAAGTAACCTTGTGGAAGCTGACGGAACTAAGGCGATTTACGGGCTTTGGACGTGACGCACACACATCTAATATTGTGATTGGCCAACACCACGGGTTGGATGAATTTCCATATAATAACGTCATCCTAGTAAAAGGAAAATTTGATATGTCTTACACGTCCTTTATACAGTCTTTTGTGCCTTCATCTGACCTTTAAAGCCTGGGAAGACAAACGTAACGATTACTTAGCAAAATGACACATTTGAAACCAGAGGTGCATTCAAGGCATCGTCGGCAGTCTTCTCCTGGTCCAACAGGATAGCAGTGCTTGGCGCAGTAGCCATACTTGACACCTGGAAGAGAAACAGTGATCCTTGCTGGAAAAGTTGCTAAAATATCACAGGAAAGTCTGAATTAGAAGTAAGATTTACGTATGATAAATCGAGCCATCCTAGTTCATTATTTCATTATAGATAGATCAAGTGCCATTTCTATTCCTTCACGGGGTAGAATGACATGACGGAGAGCCATTATGCCGCAAGCAATTGTTCATGTTTGGATTTTCTTTGGTGAATAGCTTCAAAGTAGCAGCTGGTTTAACGTAAAAACATTGAAATCAAAAATTAGCGAGTGATCGAATTCACCCCGTTTGTCCATGTAGCATTGTGGACACCTTCATTTTGAGCGACATGTGCATTCGATACTGCCAGACTAAATTTTGATTCGAGGCTAATACCTTCATTGCAAGTGTACCAAGCTACCTCCAAAGGAACGAGGGGACATTAGGTGAAGGTAGTAGCATTCAATAAGAGCAAAGGTAGTAGGATTGAATGACCAATCGTTCAAAATGAAGGTGTTCGCAGTGCTCCATGGCTTTTCGGTACAGCACGTTTACCACTGCCATGCCGAAAATATCCTTTCCCAAGATGAGGGGGTACGTGAGTGGGGAAGTGACGGGGATGTGTGGAAAATCCCTCGAGACCCTGTACCCTGCCGCATGAAAATGCCCCAAAAGTATGCCCTGTCGCATAAAAATTTTTCCAAAAGTATACATGATCCATTGTTTCAAGAGAGCTCTAAAAATTTTCCTTCCACGCGATACCCTGTCGCTTAATTTTCTTATCAATCTTAATGTCCTGTCACAAAAATTTTGTTTGAAAAGGACACTCTGTCGCATTATTGTTATCGCAAATTGACACCCTGCTTAGCGGCTCATCCCGTCGAATCAAGTATAAGAGTATCCCCCCGCCCTCCAGGATCCTTCACGGCGTATGGCATGACTGCATCGCAACAAGTAAACATGGCCCAATAAATACCTTGATAGAATCGTTTACACTTGTATCCTGGACAGCAATCACGCTTTGTTTTGCAGGCAACTGGGCAACGAGCGACTTTGTTCTTATCGGTTGAAGGTTGAACAACGGAATTTCCACCAAAGTTCTCGTCAATACCAAAGTCTTCATCTTTACCAAAGTTGTCCTTCTAGGAATAAAAACAGGTTCTATGATATTCTTTATTTTGTTCCATGATCTGTAAGGTATGGATGAGCGAAAAGCATGGCATTGATTTTTAGGTGAAATAAGCTATTCTGAGCCAGTAACTACGATATCTTATGACGAGCATCATGAGTTTAATAGAAATAACACTAGCTAGTGAGTGCGGCGTTTTAGGCATTGAAAACAAACTGAACAAGCATATAGAGAAGTTTATAATGGGCTTTTCTCGACATGTTGGCATTACAAAATCCAAGGATCGATGCTTGTCTTGCACCGCCTCCCCCGTCTCGAGAATTATCATTGATGACACCAATTGAAATCATTCCATTCCTCATTCCATAACATTCAGCAAAACAATCAAAAAATCAAGAAGGCTTTGTTACAACTGCGTTTGACATTCGATGATTGCTAAATCACAATAGGTTCTTTACAAACAAATTTCGTTCCTCCCCATTGTAGAAACGTTTGTCAAGCAACTCCACACCTGGAGATTGAACAACCTTTTAATGCAATACGTAATATGATGCGGCTTTGCCGCAATGATTCACATTTAGTTTGTCGTAAGAAGCTCCTCTTATCTACAGGATGTCCGAAAAGACTCCAGCCCCCATCTGTGTGGCTCGTTTGATGGATTTGTAACATCAAGTACCCCATATCTTATTCAGTGACTTCAACCTTGTTTGAGCCAGGCAGACACGTGGTTGCTAATCAATGACATATGAAAGGCGAAGTAAGTAATTGCTTCAAAATCAGCGCTCTTTAACCAATGCAAAAATCCGAGTACATATTCAAAGAAAGAGTTCTAGCGTTTCTATTGAGATTTTTCCCACAAATTTCAGCTGGTCAGTAGTGTCGACTTACAGATAAACAAAACTATAATCGTTTTTACAATGTAGAGAGAATTTGAAGACAGAGCTAGAATCCTTTCAAACTTTGCTTGATTTTGATGTTGCTGGAAAACAAAGAAAATGCCGTTTCGAAGCAACCATATATTGTGCCTTTGAATGCAATAAATTTGCAACCACTATTGTTATACTGATTGAAACGTTGTGTCAGGCTCCCGGGGGGAGCGTTGTACTCTCATACTTGGATAGAAGGGATGTGCAGCTCAAAAAGGTGTCCTTTTACGACAAAAATTATGCGACAAGGTACTAAAATTGATAAGAAAATTGTGCGACAGGGTATCATGCAGAAGGACATTTTATAGAGTTCTCTTGAAACAATGGATACTTTTGGTGAAATTTTATGCGACAGGGTATACTTTTGGGGTATATTCTATGCCACATGGTAAAGGGCATGGAGAGATTTGCCACACACCCCTGTCAGTTCCCTAGTCAGTCCCCACAGGGGACAAGCTCTAATTCGCAGTCCATTATCCTATGCAGCTGTTGAAAAAATGAGAACATTCACTTTGTCTTCTGCAGCAGTCAAACAAACGGTACACAAATTTTTAGGGACACCCTATACGTAGTTCAGCATATTACCAACAATCTGATATGACAGCCTTCTGTGGCTCATTAACAGCATAGGGCCCAAAAACTTTAAATCGGCGTAAAAGGGTGGGTGTAAAATTCTATGACTTATTTCTGCTGATTGAGTGGCTTAAAGAACTTTAGTGTCTTTCCATAATTTACCGTTGGACTTTTCAAGAATTTTGAATATTTTTCCAAATTACAGCGTATTTCATATTTCAGCTCATTTGTGAGTGAGACATCATCAAGTTTATCGATCACAGACCATTTAAGTGACAGAATTTTACTAGATGTCATATTGTAGACGTCTATAAACTATGGTTTTCTTGGAAATCAGTTCATGTTGCGGCAAACGATTAATAGTTAACGATGACTGTAAGTCGTTTTGGGAAATTGTTTGAATTCCCGAAGAGAAGGAAAACATTCTAATTCTGACAATATTGAAGTCTGTTTGGAGCCATTCAGCTGATACACCAACCTTTAGAAAGATTTAGAAAATATTCTCCCATTACCAAGGCAACATTTAAAATCTGTTTACGGGCTGCTTTGAAATGTGTAGATCTCGATCATTTTCACTTCCATTTACAACAGAGTTATTGAAAATCAGGCTCCCTACTCCTAGACTTAAAAAAGAAAATTTAAAACACATGCTTCGCTCCAAACCATATGTTTAAGCTGCATCCAAAGAAATGTTTAGAAACTTCCATTTTCAATGTAAATCAAGAAATATTACGAAATCCTAGTTATACATAACACCTGTTCAATTAAAGAAATTAACTTTTGACGCAAAATATTTTTTCCTTCTACATACACAAGTAATTATGAAGAGTCAAACCTCTGACTATTGGTCCGGTTACGTGAATTATTTTCGTCCTGGGTATCGCTCGTCACAGGGGTAGAGTTTATGATCAGATATCATCAGCTGATTTTTGACTGACACCTTGCATCAAAGCGATCAGCAAATGCAAACAAAAGAAATTCTCTCAATCAGAAATTCAAAAAACAGAGTGACAAAAGTTGCCATCAAACCACACCAGTTAGGCAAAGGGTCACTTTGTGCATGCAAAAGATGGTTTTTACCAGGGGAGAGTAGCTACAATTCATAGCGAGCGGTACGGGATGTGCCTTTTTCCGAGTGCCTTTTTTCTAGCCTGCATGCAGACTCTGCAGTAAGTGCGGAGGAGCAAAAAGGCGAAAACAGCTCCCTGTAGACATTCTACAGGGAGCATTCTTCTCCTTTTCGCTCCTCCGCACTGACTGTAGTCTGCACGCAGGCTACTTTTTTCTCGCAGAAATAAATTCAAGTGTGTCGTTTTTGGTAAAATCACAAATAGGCTAGGCATAGATTTTTGGATGTCGTTTTAGAAGTGGCTATTTGCAGAAAGGTAATGCTCACCTCTTCATTCTTGAAGTCACCTTCAAAACAGACAACGCTCGTAACCACAAGAGCACACATGACAATGTAGCGACATGTGAAAATCATCTTTCCAGTTATCCTGAAAGATAAATTTCATTATCAGTTAGAGCAATGACGATGTTATCGAAAGGGAAACATGCTTATCATATTTCACAAACATCTACTTTTGTGTTCAAAACGTCATGGGAGTGTTTTCAAAACGTCATGGGAGTGTTTTAAAAGGTACCGCCTTAGCTAAATAGCGTGGAATTGCTTCTTCAATTACGAGCTACAACTGGCTACACGCACTTTTATAAAGAAAACGATTTTTGTGGCGTACAGATTAGTGTGAAAACTTGTACAAAAACGGAGGTTTTCTCTCCGTTTTTGTACAAAACGGAGCAGTGTGAACCGAGCCTAAGAAACAGCCTTTTGCTCCAAGGGGTATCGTCCTATTATCATTTTGGAGAAATTCTGTAAGTAGTGTAGCTCTTGATATATATTGCGACATTGTATTGGAATATATGTAAAAAGTCCAAAGACATACCTGCTCAAGACTTTAACTTTTCTTTTTCTTGTGTACCCTTCCAGCTAAACTACTAAAATATGACCAGTTGCATCACAGGGTGTTTATATGGATGAAGAAGATGCTTAGTGTCAACACAAATGTCCGCAAAAGACAATAAATATCTTACGCAGCTGTTAAACTTAATCGTACTACACTAAATAATTCATATGGTTTTAGGCATATCAATCAGTGTTCCTCATTCCGGAAAGTTTGCGTGACATTAGTAAGCAGTTTTTCACACAAGAACTTAACCACATAGAAATGCCAGACTGCACGACCTAAAGACCCTTATAATTCTTTTGGAATTACTCTGAAAGTTCCCTTATTTCTCAATGCAGGGGAATATCTTGTCAGGAACTCCTACCTACAGAAAAGGAGAAGACTCTAATACCTCGCTGACACTTGCAAGCTTAATCCAGCTTAACTGAACCATGTGATCAAATCTTGAATTTTGAAATGTCAGTCCATCAAACTCAATGAATTTCATTGATTTAGATAAAACCCAAGGCTGTAGGAAGATGAAACGTTGACATAAAGCCCATTATATGAACACACCTTCAGTCCTTTTCCTAGGGGAGCACTCAGCACATACTCATACGCGGAGGTAAGTCCGATATTTTTGGGTCAGAATATTGCCAAAAGTGATATTTTTAGGTTCAAAGAAAATTGAAACTATGTTCATGATATTTTTTGCATGAAACATCGTTTAACTCATATTTCTGGGTTTGCTAGAGGCAACCTGACTTCCATTTACATTGTTTTGGGATATTCTATGTTCATGTACAGGTTTCTAAGTATAAAATGAGCTGATATTTAATATTTTGCGGTTGCAGTGAAGTTGAAGTGATATTGTCGGTTGCCAGAAAATTTGTTGGACTGCCCCCTCCAACGCGTATGTGCTGAGGGCCTCCCTCGGGTCCTTTGTTGACTTAAAAGCAGAGTTTATACCAATTTATTGCTATCACTACCTTCGCCATCTCTTGCGTGTTAACCTGCTCTCGTATCCATACAGTCGCACCACTGCTAGCCAGCTCCCAACTGCAATTACTCTTGGACCCAAATTCAGGAAGTTCTTTTGAGAATCAACAAAAAGAATTACAGCAGATTTAACAGTGACAACGACAAATTGCTGTAATTCACAGCCTGTAAGGGTTGGAGGTAGGCAAGCATTGGTGTCTTCCAATAGCCCACGACTGAACATGCCTTAAATGAAGCTGATTTAACTGCGCCAATGTGAAAAGGGCATATAAAGAATAAATAGAACGATATTGTTAACACTCGGGCTATCTGATACGTCCTATTTTGGGTTGGGGGGGGGGAGCGGCAAAAAAGCCTCCTCCATGTAAATCTTGACTGGTAATACGTAAGGCAACCAAATTTGGTTTCCTATTAGCTTTGCTTTTATGAAGGGGTCCTGGAGGTCTTACGATCATACGGTCCACATTTTCTCGCATGCCATATTTCAAGAGCATAGGAAGACGGTCGTCAAAAGCCCTCCATCTTATCTTCACCACTGAATGAGCAGATGAATATCCTTTCACTGTTTGACGCGCAAAGAATTAAACCCTTGTGAAAAACAACTCAGGATCGCAATAATGAATGCATCAGCTGGTAGGAAATCCTAATAAACTTTCATGTTCTAGTGAAAATCATGTCCATTTTAACGCAAGCATGGAATAAATCAGGCATTTAACGCATAAGCTGTCATCATAATTCTAAGTCCTCGCATGTGTGTGTCTCAGTTGATAGGATCATCTCTTCAAATAGTCTTCTCAGTGATTTCTACGGAATTCCAAGCTGTATTGACAATGAAAGCGTTTCTCTAGATCGAATACAATCAAGTAGTTTGGCTTCCCGTAACTTTAATAATATGTGAGTTTCAGCCCGTTTGCAACCTTAACCGAGCAGAAATTTTCACCAATAGAGACTTTTAACCTATTTGAAGAAAGAATCTGAATCGAACGATGTTTTACACCATTTTGTAGAACTTTCGAAAGTGCACAATAGTGATAGATGCTCTAACGCCACTCGAGAGAGGCTTGCGCAAAGAAATGTAGAAAAATAGCTTTCGGACAAGGCTCTTTTTTGTTGTTTTTCAATTTGTTTTGAGTGGGCTTGTCAGGATTTCTAGCTGCTGAAATCTAATTTAGGCCCACTGTGCACGACGCATCCAGGCACGGGACCCCTAGTTTAACGTCCCTTCCGAAGGACGACGAAGTGAGTTGTGAGGTCAGACGGGTCAGACCTCCGAGGTCACCCATCCGAAGTTTGACTACACTCGGCCGAGCTTAACTTCAGCTACCTGACGAAGACTGTTTAAGCCACTCGGCCACTCTCCCCGTATAAGTTCTATTTCATCCCGATTAAAGATTTTGACTTGCGATTATCAAAAAATTTCAACCTCTTTGATCGAGCTGAAAACCGTAGCGCATTTGTTATGAGCGAGCTTAGCTTTCAAGAAACTTTGATCGTTTACTCACAACTTTGTTTTGTAACAGGGCTGCCCTCTCAGCTGCAACAATTTGACTGTAACAGGGCTGCCTTCTCAGCCCAGTGGAAGTAACGAACCAGCTGAAGACTCTCATACAATCAGCCCCTGGAGGTGGATTTCTAGCGCTTTTCATGACGTAGCAAAAAAGATTCTATTTAAAAACGAGTTAGCCTCTCGAGTCTTGAGCAGAATTTCATCTGTCCTGAAACAATAAGTGAGTCGATTCCGTAAATTAATTTCAAACTTCTATTGTGGCTAACATTTCGAAAACTATACTTTCCGGAACATAAAGATTCATCGATCTGAGCAGAGTTGAGTAATACTGGCGGGATATACGTTCTACTTCTATCAAAATTAAGCAGAGCTTTTCAAAAGCATGTCGGCTCAAGATTTTATTTTTGGCCACGGAAACTATGAAATTTCTAGCGGCAGTGCTAATTGCTTCTCAACATCCAAGTGAAGCGAACAAGTCACAGAAACGATCAATCAGAACCACAGGTATAAGCTTCTTTCAAATGGTGTCATGTGGTGTGATGTGGTCTAATAAGAACAGGTTTTCTAATACAATAGCAACAGTTGATTTAATTGACACCTCAATTCAAAGCGATTAGCCACTGCAGGCAAAGGAAATTTTCACAACCAGTAAATCAAAACAAACACGGCCGCAAAAGTTGTTGCAAACTAGTGGGGTAAAACTCTTGCCTGGTGCAAGCAAATAGTGGTTTTTGAGAGCTGTTAGTTTGCACAAGGCGAGAGTTTGCCTTACTGGTTTCCAGGCAACTTTTGCGACATTGTTTGCTTTGATTTACTGGTTGAGAGCATCTTCTTTGTCTGCCGTCACTAATAGTTTTGAATTGAAATTTTAACTAAAGCCATTGTTGCTATCGCATTAAGAAATCTGTCCTTGCTATGTGATCTATAAAGGACCATGAAACATCTTTGTTTCTCGGGACTTGCTTTGTTAGTACAAGAGTCATCGTTTTTGTCAAATGACATAATCTATTTATAGACCTATGGGATCTCATCTTTCATATGTGCCCAATGAATGATGGTGTTGAGGGCACATAGCACTTTTTGCTGCTTAGCCCTTCATTTAATATTCAACGACGAGATCTTCTCCAAGGAGTTTCGGTTGAATTTTGACCATTTGTTGAAATCAAGTCTTTCCAACAACGTTCTTGCCCAACTTTTGCTATATGGTGATAAGAACCTTAAGTGACGTTATTAGAAGATTACTCGAACCGACTTTAGACTCACGAAAAACGGGTCGGTTTGTTAAAGTTAAATCACGCCACACAGACACATAGTCCCTTTCTTTCTTAAGGCCTTTTCTCTAATTTCATTCTCGTTTGTTTGCACTGTTAGTAAACATCGTTTATACGTAGCTTTTTGTTTTGTATATATAGATGTAGTTTAGTTTAATTTCTATGTTAATGACCCTTGGGACAGTCATGGGTTCTTGCCTCCAGGGTTATCATCCTCATAAGCGTACGGGACGAAAAAATCTAGGGGGCGGCCCGACACAAAGCCCATTGTCTTCCAGCATCTTCGCCCGACTAAGGGCAAAAATTTGCCCGAAAAAGGCTTATTTTTGAAAATTTCTCCGAAGTTGGGGGGGCTACCGCCCCCCCCGGCCCCTCGCCCCGTACGCTTATGACATTCTTGTTATGTAGTTCAGTAGTCTGTAAGCATAATCTTAAAGGGAGTACAAAGACCAGAAGCCTTTGCAATCGTTTGTTTTTGTTTTTGTGAATTTCATACAGCCAGATATTCTGGAAGCTGTGGAGAGCAAGTCGTTGACTTCACGCAAAGCATGTTGGTCTTTGTACTCCCTTTAAGTACCTCGCTTTGGTAAACTTTTATATTGAATACGTAAAAAAATCTTTCCTATCAGGCTATTGACTTCAAAGTGAATAACATGAGTCAAATGACATGGTCAGTACATAGGATGAAGCAAAACCTATACATGTCATTGGCCTTGCTTTGTAGCTGCACACGTCAAGATTGCCATATGCAATAGGCTGTCGTTAAATCTGCACGATGTTATCTGTTACATGAGGTATTTCACTTTAAAACGAACAACATGAGCTAAATGACGTGGTCTACAAGCAGAACAAGAAAAACCTATATGGGCCAATATTTACTGGTCTTATGTTGCAAGTGTGCACGTCGAGAGTACTAAATATAATATGCTTTTTATAGATCTATGATATCTCATATTTTATATCAAGTTAATTACTTTAAAGAGAACAACATGAGCTAAAAGGCGTTGTCTATAAATAGAAAAAACAACGCCTATATGCCACATTGCTTTTCTGGACTTGTCCGCAACTGTACACGTCGAGATTACCAAATATAATTATGAGATCTTAAGAGATCTTCTATCAAGTCATTCACTCTAAAGTGAATAATATCAGTTAAATGGTGTGGTCTATGAACAGAACAAAGAAACCTACATGCACCATCGTTTATCTGGCCTTATATTGTAAGTGTATGTGTATCGAGATTACCAAAGATAAAGTGCTATTTATAGATACATGAAATCTCATACTTTTTGTTCCATCATCATCTGGCCTTATTTTGTTAGTTTTCGTGTTGATGTTACCGAAAAAAAGCGCTTATTTCTAGATCTATGGGATCTCATTTGTAATAACATGTCATTCACTTTGATGTGATATCTCCTGCAGACACCTTCACAAACTAAAAAGCTATGGCTGAATTCGCACAACTCCTAAAAGAGGAAACGTTTAAGTTATTGGTTCACCTTTGAGCCAATCCAATATCAAAATTTGCAATATTACTGCAAATTATTCTAATTTTACTTTGACTTTTAATTCATTTGATAATGATTTGGATAAATATTCATAAATATAAATGTGTAGTTTGTCATTTGAAGATTGAAAGCAATTAGTTACTTCGAGTGGTCCATTGATAAACCATCATGGCATAACTCTTTCCAACTCCATTCCAACAATCATTCGACAGCCCATCTCTTGAGTAATTTACTTCATCAACGGGTCCATACCAACACTCGCCATAAAACTCCACTGCAAAAAACTGTTGAAAATACTCTCGCTTAAGAAGGAACAATAATGGTGCAACTGAGCTTGCTTTTTCTGACTGACGCCCAATACAGATAACATTTTTTTCGCATCAAAGTTGCTTTGATTTGGCGCTAAAGGTTTTAATATTTGGAAGCGAATTGTTTGCATTGTTTTAATCATTTTATTCGTCTGGTGTTGAAGGGTTTGTGCAAGGCTATAAGCCTGCATTTGCACAGGGCAGCAAAATCTAAAATAGCCCATTGAAATTGATGGTCCACATGTGCTGTTAATAATCGATGGCTAAAGAAACAATGCGGTGTTTACGCATTTTCCTTGTTCTGTTTATAGAGAAGCCTATTTACCATTGCACACTCCCCTTAAAGCGGCCTTTTTGTATCGCGAATTTGTTATTGCACGAGCCGAGCTGATGAGTGTGCGTTAAAACGCGTTTTTGTTTATTAACCGTTATTCTTTATTGCAGTTAATAACTTATTAATTTCTATCCAGGGTTTAAAGGAATTGCGTCCATATAAATAGTTGAGCGTTAACGTTGTCCTGAATTTTTGCTGACAAACCGCTGATGGCCCTTTGTTATAGCACAATAGTGCTAAAGTCATTAGCAGTGGAGACCAAAGACTTCTTAATCCGTGCATTATCTTAAGGAATTTCTTTGGTTTAATTTCAATAGGGATTAAATGTCAACTTTTGTTTTAGTATTGAAAAGGAGTTGATATTGGTCACGAGAACCCTATTTACACGGACTCAATGCCTTTAAGGTTACTTAGTGTTTCTCTTGTAGGATTCCACAGTTTTCTCTCTAGATACAAGTTTATTTTGGCATTTAAAAGGAGCTGACAGGTTTTTTCTACAGATTACAGTGTTCCGCTGCATTAATGGGATTAGTACGATGAGTCCGCTATCCAAGACTATTTACAGTGGAAATTAGCGACCTCAGATAGAGGGAATTCCATCCCAGATTGGTCAAGTCATAGACAAAACTGATCAAGCCACAGTTGTGGCTTTGAAACAGACGTAGCTAACTCCATCATTGTGCATGCTAGATATGATCATTTTGGAAAGAAGAAGTTTATATCTAAACATCTGCCTCTGGCATTCTATCTGCAAGGTTCAGAAGCCAATTGGTAGGCGCAGCAAATTTCTATTTTCCATACTTTCGTACCCAAAATGTATCCATGTTCAAGTTAACAATCAAGCAGCATTTTGAAATTGATTAGCAACTGATTAAAGCTGAATCCTCATTGCTACACTACACTCAACCCAATTTGTGCACTTCATTCTTGGAAACCCTGTATTTTGACACCTTGACAAGTGATATAACTCTCATGATTATAGTCTTACCTCATAATTCAATTCTTTTGCTCTATTTGCACAGTCAGTGACAGTCTTCGACATATCTTTCCAGTCAATTTGCTGTCGATAACTAACATACTGTGGGAATGGTCGTTTGCCGCAAATCACTCCTTTATCCTTATAGCAACCAATTTGCTTAACTTGAAAAAGAAACAAAGAACAACGTTAAGTATGAGGAATCTTTCGTTAGTAAGGACTGCTGTAGAGAGGTTGGGGCCCTAAAAGAAAATTTGCTGGTGATGCAAATGGACAGCACAGCTAAATGATTTTGAGTGCCATTCAAATCAGTTTGATTTCTCATCTCTTTATCGAGCTATTTACCAATGTTGCAGCATTGATTGATAATTTCACAGTGAAAGTGACAGCTTAAATCTTGGAACAATACGCCAGCTGACATAAAAATATCGTCATCTGCATTCACTTTTTCTAAGCGCATCAATAAGAAAACTGTGGTTTATGATGTGCTGAGAGAGAAACCAGTGCACCAAAGCAAATTCTAAACCATATGAAAATTTTAAAATTTGTACAGAGATGTAAAGACAATTAATGCAAAGGAGAGTTAAAAGGTACTGCAAATAAGGTATAAATAATTTGTCATAGAAAATGAGCAGCGATACTTTCCACCAACAGGGCCTAAAGATCTACACTTGGTCTCCAATCGTGTCTACATCATTACAGTACAGCCCGCAAGAAGGAGGCTGCGAATTAAGAACTTCCAGGGTGAATTTTGGCCCATTAAAAGCCTTGCATGTGAGAATCATTGTATAAACACATAGGAGCAGAAAATCACTGGCTATGTTCTGGGGGCTTTTAATGTATTGAGTTAATGCGTTTAAGATTGCCCATGTTTCGCACCTGAGCAGATGGCTCCAATTAGATAACTCATTTCTAACACAAAATAGTTTGAGCAAACTTGAAAAGCGGCTTTTTTAGCACATTATATCTTTTAACCCAAGAAAGTCAAAATTGACAATAAATGGCAAACTGTATTGACCATAAACTAACATGCTTTAATTAGCAAAGAGCCTTCTTTTCAATTAGACCGAGAATCAATGGTGAGGTCTATTGGTAATTTACCAAAAGCTGTAAATAGTTTGAGGCCTTATGGTTGCTCAAAATAGAGCTGTCATAGATGTCAGATGGCCTTTAACGGGTGGCCAGACCTGGCTAGAAGTTATTTACCACCAAAAACCATTTAAGGTGATTAGAAAATTGCTTATGACTAAGTCTGACACGTGATGAAAGGATTTATATGTATTAGCTACGCGCTATGGTCCTCATAAATGTCGGCAATTTTGATAGTCTGGGATGGCTCCATAGAACACCGCTTACGACCATGTTTGAGAGCTTAAAGATGACTCTTTACTCTCCTCCGTACTGATAATATGGACTCGATTACATGTCGTATTTTTGCTCTTTGCCTGAACTGATAACGCTACAACTACGACTCAATTCCCTACGCTTGTGGAAATGGTAAAGCTCCGTACTGATTCTATAGACTCGATTACATGTCGTAGTTTGCTGTTTCCATAAATCATCTGCTGCTTTTTTCTCACAACTATTGAGTCTAAAATGCTTTAAAAATATGTTATTTAGCAGAACTGCTGCGCCTTACAATTAGGTATCAGTTCGGTAGAGTTTCATTCTTGCCATAATAGCAAAAATCGTCTTTCTATAAGCCACATTCTGTCCAGCAGACGACTAGGCAATAGAATTTCGTCGCCGATTGACATTCTTTGCAGTTTTTACAGCTCCATGGGGAAAACAACAGAACAACAACAGAAATTCAACTCAATGAGACAAGCGTAACTTATGGAGTGAGACTAATTGAATAGCTGCTTACAGAAATACGGTTGCGGTGTTGTTGTTGGTAACGTTGCGGTTGGTGGGTTTGCAGTTGTTGTAACTGAAATGATAAAAATAGGTATTAACGTCCTGCAGTGTTGGCATCCACCAAGATTTCATAGAAAATTACTGCAAATGTATTCTTATAAACTTACAATATTGTGCATCGTTTCCACCTTCAAGTTTTGCTGTTATGCTACTTTCTGCGTTTATGGCACAACTTTGCGTACGACCATGAGTGGTAGAAGACGGCTGTGTTGAGCTCTGAAGTTTGTTGTCTTCACTTGAAGGCAGTCTGTCATGTATTTGATTGGGTGATTTGGACAATACAAACAGGAAATTTGAATGGCTGCTAATCCTCTGACTTTCCATGGCTGTAGAAAGTCAAGAAGATTAGCCCTCCTTTGTTTCAATACACAGACTGACAAAGAAATCCGTTGTGTTGAGCTCTGACTTTGTCGCGGCCAATAAGAGACGTGACAGACTGCCCTTAATATACGTGACAACTTCTAGCAATCCTCCTTTTTGGTGCTGGGGGGATTTCCCAATAACTCATTCCGAGGTACAGCGTTAATCAATGTAACATGGCGGCAAAACATGGAATGGAACTCGTCACGAATATTAGGCCGACGAAAACAAACAGGGAAGAGAGGGGACGACGCATTATATTCTGACTTTAACTGAATATATTTGAAGCAATTCTTCATGTAATTTTGTTGGAGGCCAACACAGCCGTCTTCTACCACTCATGGTCGTACGCAAAGTTGTGCCATGAACGCAGATAGTAGCATAACAGCAAAACTTCCCATGAGCATGGTCACATGACCTGAAATGGATAAAACAAACCTTAGCCGATTAGGTCTATTCAGAAATCTTGAAAATTTGTTGAATTACAGTAGTGTCCCACATATAGGAAACAACGTTTTCAATTTGAGGTCTGATTTATATATATAATAGCTATATCCGCATAAAAAAACTATAATTAGTTCTTTTCTGCTTTAGCAGCAACATAAATGTCGTTAACTAGTGCTGTCCAAGTTTGTCTCTCTTGCGCTAGTGTTCTTAAGCTTTTGAGATCGTGTATCGATTTGAGCTGGGTTCCCGGGGGGGGGGGGTAACTTGAGTTTCCAAGATACGGGGTTGTGTCATTCAAATCGTAAAAGTACCACCCATAAATCCGGAAAACTTTCTCAAAAGTATACCCATAAATCCGGAGAAATTTCTCAAAAGTATACCCATAAATCTGGAGAATTTCTGAAAATCATACCCATAAATCCGGGAATGCCAAAAAAGCTCACCAATAACTGAATTCTGATAGAAAACTATGCCCATTAATCCGGAAGATGCAACAAATTGTTGAAAACCATACCCATAAATCCGGAAACTATCATGAAAAAGGTACCCTAAAAAATGGCACAACCCCGTACCATAGACAAGTTAAGTTACCCCCCCGGGGCTGGGTTATGCTGCTGTATCTATTTTTGAACGTGTTATGTTTCTTTAGCATAATTATGTCGTTGTGTAATGAAACTGGCAATGTAATTACTGGTCTTCCGCGAAACTTCTTTGCATTTGATTTTTCAAAATAGTAATTCATTGCATTTTGGGCTGGTGTTTCTGGGTGTGATCTTAAAACATGTCCAAATAATTTCCATCTATTTCGTAGTATTTCCAGGGATAAGACATCTTCGCCAGTTTGCCTGTACACTTGTTCGTTGCTTATGTGTGCAGGGTATTTAACATTAAGTACCTTCCTTAGCTGTTGTCTATGAAAAGAGTTTAAACTTTCTTCCTCTTTCTTTGTTAATCCCCAAGTGCCCGAGTTGTAGAGAAGAATTGGCTTGACTAAGGACTTGTATAACTTGACTTGGTCTGATTTGTTTCTTATAAAATGAGATATAAAGTTCAAATCAGGGTAAAGTTTCTTAAGTTTCTTATTAGAAATATCATGTACTATCAATGAACTATCAATGAGACACAAGCTCCATTGTCATATAAACTACACTATTTTGATTTGTATTTGTAGATTTCCACTACCAATAAAAGCTACAATTATTTAAGGAAAGTGCTTTTTGTTTCATTTGCATGTAAAATTCTTGTTTTCATTTGAATATGTACAGTTTGATTCAACTGCAAACCTGGATTTTTCATCATTTTCAAATTTCTAATACATTCATAGTCTTTGAATAAGAAACAAGCCTTTTTTCAGACCTGCACCAGTTTCTTATAACAGGGGGTATTTTCTTAAAAATTAAGGTCTGGTGTTTCTTAAATCCATGTTTCTTATATGCGGGACACTACTGTACAGCTTACCCCAATTTCAATTCATGTGAGGATATGACTTCATTAAATCATAAATCGTAAACTAGAAGAACGAAAGACCAGATCAGAGACCAGATTCAAAGACCAGATTTTCTCTTTTCTTTTATGTTAGACTTTGTAAATTTTGTATTAAAGGATTCCATATCATGGTTTTGCATTGTAATTTCTCTTTTTTACTTGGTAATTGTATATTATAATTAATTTATTTAAGTGGAGGGCCCATTGTAAAACAACTCCGGTTGAAGGGCAACCCTCCTTAATAGAATCAAAATGAAACGAAAAATGAAATGAAGATCTTGATAGCATATCGTTGACCTCTAAAAGACTATAGCTTTCTTGAGGTTAGGGCTAGGGTTGATCTTTCAAAACTTAAAAAGGTGGGTATAAAACTGCATTAAGTTTTTCTATGAAATGAATGACTTGAAAGGAACTCTGGGTAATTTGCGGTAAATCTGCCGTGGCAATTTTGCGATACTTATAGCATTTTCAAAATGGCGGAAATCTGATTACTTTTGTAAAAATAAATGGAAATTTCAAGAAAATTCAAATCATTGTAACTCTTAAATTACTTGCGTAAATTGACACCACCTCCAAGAAAACATAGTTTATGAAGGTGTAGCATATGGTGGCAAGTAGAAATATGTAGCTCTTATGGTTACAGATTGAGAAATTTGATGACGTCATAGCCTTATAATTAATAAATGCCGCCAGTTTGAACGTAGATAAGATATAAAAAAATTGCCATGGCGGATTAACAGCAAGTTACCCAAAGTTCCTTTCAAGAACTTTGATTCAAAGAAAGTTGTAATAGAATTTTACTTTCATCCTTTTTGAAGATTTGAGCCCAAGGCTGCTTTCTCGGAAATCTTTCTGTCTTTTGTCAAAAAGTTTAGAAATTCCGATGTTTTTAATTCAATGTTCGAAATGTTCCTTGAATTTCTTGAAAAAGAAGAAATTCCACTAATTCTGAAAATTATAGGGAAGTAGCTAAGGTGCGTTTCAAGTTATCCAGTTCAAAGGAATGGGTCATAGAATTTTACAATGACAGTTTAAAGGATAATGAGCCTATGCCTTACCTACGAACTATAACTTATCTACCGAGGCAAACTGTAAGATACCTCTATCTGGTGTCTGTGGTGGACAAGAACCGTCAAGGAATTTGACATCATCGATTGCGATGTCCCCTTTGAAACCATCAGCACGTTCACCTTCAAACACAACCTGAAGAAAAACAATACAAATAGGCCTTGTCGACGAATGGAGAGGGGGGTGACAGGGTAGTGGTACCATGGTACCAGAGGGGTGGTACCTGGTACAATATTGTGCAAATGTGGTGGAACCTGGTACCAAAGGTAGGGGTTCCGGTACCAAGCTTATATCAGTAGGTACCAATAAAAATTTCGTCAATGGATATTTTTGGAATTCCTAGAACAAACTTTAGCCTTTAACAGTGCAGACAGTGACACAGATACCACGGTGACGTGGTCAGGAGCGATTTGGTCTTGCCTATTGGTCTCACGAGGAACTGACGTAGACTTCCTTTCAGAATTCGAAGGAATTTGTCCACAGGGTGTCTCAAAATAATTGTGCTCCGTTTGTATGGCGACTGTCAAGGAGCTGTGGATTCAATTACTTCGGTTGTTGCACAGTTGCATAGGTCAAGCATCGACTTAGAGTTTGAGACCATGCCTGAGTCAATCTGAAATGTGGCTGCTGACTTAAGGCTGTGAAAAGGCAAAATAAGTTGTCTGCTTCAAAAACAGCATTTCTGTTGTTCTCCAGCGAAAATAGAGTAAATTTTCAAAGAAAGGATTCTGGCATCGCATTCAATCTTTGCTACAGTACTTTAAAAGGTGGAAAATGCTCTCTTATGAGTAGACAACACTGCTAACCCTTTAAAACACTTAGCAAGTATTGCTGTTCAACTCGGTTTGGGCAAAGTTAACGTTGATTAACTTGCTGAAATGTGTTCCGAGATCCACAGGAATTCCATGCCACAACTAGCACAGCTATCTAGCGAGAACAGGAGTCGTGCTTTCCTTATCCTTCTTACAGATTACCAGATTGGACACTCGATCCATGCCGCTTTTCTAGCAAGCAAAAAGGTCAATCAATTTATAAGAAAGATTCAAATAACAACTTGCCAGATCATTTTAAATCATTTGACGCATATACTCAGAACTTACTTACTTTGTAATCTTCTTCTGGAATTAACGTCACCATTCCCTCCTTCCAAAAATTACCCTGTTCTCCAACTCTTTGCCAAATGAGAACCCTCGTTTTCGTTTGGGCTCCTTCAAAGAAAACGCTCAGTGCTCCCATGTTGCTACCATACATATGATAATAGAAAGAAAGACATCTCGTGGTTCTGTCAGTAAGCAGTCTACTTGCTAGTCTTCCTTTATATCCTGGTTCAGCTGGGGCGGAGGCCTCTAGGTATAGGTAGTGACCTGAAAAAGAATACGATTTTACCAACATCGAAGAGAATTTAAAGTTAGCCCTAATGGTCTTTCCATCCGCCCTCTGAAAGCTGCCTTCCACTTTCATTTAAATTCATGACTCATTTCAACATGACTTCATACTTAGCCACAAAATAGCAAATATAATTCTTCAACATATACCAAGGTTAAATCGTCATAATACAGTATACTGCAGTGTATACAGGGTGTCCCACAGAACTGTGCCACGTTTAAGTGGCTTCAGTGACTATCTTTTTTTGGAAAAACTTGTATAAATATCGCATTTTTATCGTTTTAGTTAGTCACGCTCTGATGATAACTTAATTTTCAAGGGCTTTAGTGGGGAGAGAAGAGTACAGTTTAACAAAGGACTCATCTTCGTAAGTCTAATTTTGGCCCCCTCTATAATAAGCTCCTCTGAAAGGCTTCGCCCTCTCTGTCAAGCCCTATTCATATCAAATTCCATAGGTTACCAAAGATTTTCTATCTATTTAGCTAAGTTTGCAGGTTGATATTGATATGGTTTGGGATAAGCTGCATGAAATTTGTGTATTTGACAACAAGGACAGATTTTGTAATGCAATTTAGTGACTGAAGATAAAGGTAATTCTCTTAACCAGTAAATCAAAACAAACACGGCCTGATCCGACTTCTGCTGCAAGATCTTCAAAAACCTAAGAGCATACTGGTCATTTTGAATTCTTATAACTCAATTGGTCCATCCCTTCATAACACTTAAAGACGCTGTAATACCAAAAAACAATTTTAATACTGAAAATGCTCTCTCTGGAATTATGGCGAACGACCTACAGCTGCTCCTTGTGATCTATTCAAATTTAAGATAAGACTACGCTCAGATAATGCCGGCAAAATTTGAAAACGGTGGAAAATATGATGGAAGCAAAATTTGAGCTAGCGTTCACACGATACCAGCACAATTTGAAAACAGGAGGAAATTTGATGGTAATAAATTCATTAGGGTCTCCCGAGAATTTAATGCTAAGAAATGGCACATCCACCTTAAGAACCGATCAGCGTCGTCTTGAAAGCGTGTGAAAATGTTCCGTTTTCATCGTCTTCGGTTGTTCACTTGATGCTGTTATCAAAATGTGCCGGTCGGAGTTCCGATTTAAAATCTACCGTTTTCAAAATCTGCCGGCAAAAATTGTGAAGTTGACGCATGACTGGGAGGCCTATCCGTCACATTCTTCACTGTTTCAAAATTTGCTGACATCGTGTGAATGCAGACTTAAGCAAAAACATTTTAAACACATAATTTGAAAGCTATGCGAAGATTAGAGCCCTTTCCTTCATATTACCGCTGTTTGAGGTATGATCACCAGTTGGACCTGTATATCTGCTTGGCGTTGTCCCACTGAGCCTCTGCCAATTGTAGCCTTCTTTGTTATTGACATCATTAGTCCAGTGGCAAAATAAATCATTGTCAAATTCACAATCGTCTTTTCCTGTGAGCAAACGTTATACCACGTCACTTAATGAAATTAATTCATCCTACGTTTTGTTAACTGATTAAGTGAGTTAACTGATGAAGATTTTAATCGCAATGTATTGAAAATTAATAGCTGGGTTTTTATCTTTATCTTATGTTATTAACATAAATAAGTCCTATGCTTCAACTGTAGACAGGATCTTTCTATCATTTCATTTCATTCGAAAAAATAATACAAAACAGCTTCTTGAAATGACATCTGAAAATACGTAACACGTTGAAGCCTTACGATTAAGGTGGATCTGAACTTAAGGTTGCTTGCTCACTACTAGAAATTTTAAAATACGAAACAATGAAACGTGGTGTGGTTATAAGTTCGCGACACAAAAAACACTAAATTAAGGTGGTTCGCTACTGACATAAATTTCAAACTGCTACACACTGAGTGTCCTATCACTCATATAAGAACTTAGTGATCAAGAACCTACAGACTGAAATTTTGAAATTTGGCTCCCATTATACATGGGCCCAATCAGCTTGAGGTTTTTAATAGGTTCTTAATTGTAGAAATCATAAAATTAAATTAAAGTCCAGTTGCTTACAGTCATTTAACCTACAAAGTGATAATACCTGTTCAATAGATCAAGCACCTCTGTTTCCAGAGGCCCTCTGAAAACTTTTCACTGGATTATATAAAATTTCTCATTCTTCTGTAAACTTCTGTCATGAATAAGACCTCTTGAAGTCAAATACTGTGAACTGACAGTAAATAATAGGTTTTAAGTTTGAATTTGAACAAAAGAGATTCCCCAAAGCCCTTGATGAAATAAAATCAAATTTAAGAACCTGAACAGCCTTAAATCCTCCTAGATGCCAAAAAGTCAGGCTGACTTTCATGATTGTAGGTTCTTATACGTGTGTTTTTACTTTACATGAGTCATCTGAGATCAGGTTCACCAAAGATCTATTTTTCTCTTTGGTGAGCCTGATCTTAGGCTAGTTGCTTCATGAATCCGTTGCCCAATACAATTTCCAAGCTCATTAACGACTTCTACACATACCTAGATCGCATGATATGATTTTGCAAGACTGAGATCCTGTTGAGTTTCCGCTACATTCATTTCCACCATATTTCGGAGCTGGATCCGTGCACGTTCTCGTTCTTTGCTGAGATCCAGTGTCACAAGATTTCGAACATGACGACCAAGCGCCCCATCGACCCCAGTGGCCATTTATTGGTGCTGAAAAATTTAACAAAGTATTATCGAGAGCCATTAGCATTAAAATGTTCTATCAATGACCTGTCGAGGATGTTGAGTAAGACTGCGTTCACACGATGCCAGCACATTTTGAAAACGGTAGGAACTCTGATGGTAAAAAACTCGTTGCAAGACTTTGATGCCAAAGAAATGTGCCTACATTCTAAGAATCGATCAGTCTCGTTCTAAAAGCATTGAAAAATGTTCTTTTTGATCGTTTCTTGAATGCTCATACGATGCTGTTTCCAAAATGTGCCTGTCAGAGTTGCGATTTCAAAATCTACCGTTTTCAAAATCTGTCGGCAAAAAATGTGCCTTTTTCGTGTGAACGGGAGGCCTATCAGTCACATTTTTCACCGTTTTCAAAATGTGCCGGCATCGTGTGAACGCAGTCTAAGAGTGAAAGCGATTCCCAGTTTCTTTTATAGCAAGCTTTAATAAACTATAAACTTCATGAAGATAGATTTGAAAAGAGAAAAATTTTTTAATATGATAAAATACTCTGAAGCCTTCACAGTTGTCTGCTAATTAATGTCATTTTGAGCACAGTGTGCTCAATATATTATAAAATGTTTTCCGTCTAAATCTTTCTAAATCAAACTTCCATTTAACTCACGCGTAGACACCTTATTCCAAAAGAAGAAAGGGTCTACGAAACAAAGAGCAAATGCTTGATACGGCCACCCAATTAATTATTCTAATCCTCTTTTCAAATTATTTGTGCAGCGCATCTACACAAAAGGCTGCATAAATTAAGTTTCTAGAAATCCAGAAACCTCGTAGCAAGGAACCTTTTGCTCTTTGCACGTAGCAAGAAACCAGAAACCTTTTGCTCTTTATTTCGTAGACGCTTTCTTCTTTTGGAATAATGGGTCTACGAGTAAGCTAACTTCCATTGCAATAGAGTGGCCAATAGACCTTGTAGCTATTCTGAAAAGAATCAGAATCGAACGATATCTTGATACATCTTGTAGAAATTTCGAATGTGTACAATAGTGATGGAAGATTTAACGCCACTCGATCGAACGCAACGTATAAAAATATACAAAATTAACGCTCGATCCAGGTTCTTTTTTACAAAAGGTACTGTCACACCGATCTTAACCACTGAAAAGCTCCATTCATGGCAAGGGAAAGTTAAAAAAATGTTTTCCTACCGTTTCAAACATCGTTCTACGAAATCAATCGAGCACATTAAAATCATTCTTCGAAATCGATCGATCGAATTGAAAAAGTTAAAGGCATTGAGTCCATAGAAATAGCGCTCTCATGACCAATATCAACTTCCATTCAATCATAAAACAAAAGTTTTCATTTAATCCCTATTGAAATTAAACCAAAGAAATTCCTGAGGATAATGCAAGGAGTAAGATGTCTTTGGTCTCCACTGCTAATGACTTCAGCACTATTGTACGATAACAAAGGGACGTCAGCGGTTTGTCAGCAAAAATTCACGACAGCGTTAACGCTCAAGCATTTACATGGACTCAATTCCTTTAAAAGAAAGTCTTCCTCCCATTTCAAAAATCTTACTGCGAAATCAATTAAACTAATTGCTAGAAGTCCTACTCTTCTGCCAAATTGAGACTGCAAATAAATTTTATGAATATATCTATAATTAACAACCAGCAATGAGAAAAGTCAGAGAGGAATGTTGCCGACTAGGTTTTGTACGTACAACAATTATGGTCAAAAAATTTACGAATGTGGTCAATAGTAGACTGTTCTTTTAGTATGCTTTTGATGTAAGATTCCTCTGAAGTCCTGAGATCGTGAAACTTCAAAAAAAAGTTATATTTGCGTGACGAATTTGTTGATATACGACCTTTTACTTCATCAACAAACTATGCATATAATGCCGTATTTGCAATGTAATGATAAGATATCATTGCCATTTTTCTCTTCTTATCGTGCACGAATGTCTGTGCTGACTTCAGCGATATCATTTAATAGCCACAACTAGTTCTGCAAAATTCGTTAAGACAAACAGACAGGCAGACAAACAGACAGACAAGAACACAGACGACGACACACAGACACCAAAGAATATATTGCAAAGACATTGAGCTACGCTGCTATGGTGCTTTGAAGCAATGAGGTATTTGTTAAGGGAAGACATTAAAGGACTTAAAAGTGAAGGCCAAGAGAAAATTTGTCTTGCAACGAAAACAATGATCAAGTGCAAGAATGATATGATTTGCCTTTTTGTTCATACCATAACATTCTGTTGCATCTTTTATACATTCAACTATCTCCTTCTGCACCCCATATTCGTTTGCTCCTTCGCACAAAGCCTTGTTCGTGTGACTGCAAAATCTTTGTCGATATTTGAAACAATTCTCGTCACATGAACTGAAGGCACTCCAACTGCTCCAACCAAGAGTAGTTGTATCTACAGGAAATGACATGCCATGGCATTAGAAAAAATAATTACTGATAATGAGTAAAGAAAAGGAAGCAAAATCCAACTGACAAAAAGAGAACATACATAGTAATAGACCTTTCTAATTCCTAGAAAAAGAGGTTTGGATCGAGCATCCGAATCTGATTAATTTGTGAACAAAAGCAAAGCATGATCTCCATTCTCCGAAACACACTACGAGCAATCACAAGTAGTTGCTTCGGATTTCAGAAAATTTTTCAAAGAGTTTTGTATCGAAAAACTGGTGCAATGTGAGTTAACAATGGTTCAGTCTGCACACAGGCAATTATTGGCCTTTTCCCTTTGTTTCTCATTATTTTCATTCATTTTAACTGAAGTTTTTTCAACTGAATAACAACGGTTGAAAACAGCAAACTTCGATTTGAAATTCGCAAAATGAAACTCTTGCATGCTCCAACTTTTGAGCTGCAACTGTCGCACGTAAAATCAGCCAAAGTAGAATTAAAATAAGGGCAGAAGGCAGATAAAACTTTCGTGTATGAACAAACTCATTCCTAACTGGCTAGCAAAGTTATCGCTTATTAAGTCTTTGAAAAATTTCCTGAGACCCGAAGCAACTTCTTGCCGCAATTATCATTATTATTCCGAGAACGGGGGTCAGTTCATATTCTTGCTTTTCTTCACAGATTTAACAGAATTGGACACTCGTTCACAAAGTGAAGGTAAACAAAACATGGAAAAATCCATACTGATTGGAACAAATCGCTCACAGATAGAGTTGAAAACAAAGAAAAATGTTATCATGATTTCGATTCTTGATTGGTTGATTCACAGATGTAAAATCAAATTCAGTTGTTTGTCGTCTTGATAGTAGAATTTCTAAGAGTGAAGCATAGCGGTGAATTACTATTACGGCATTAACTTACTTTTACAGTCATAAAGAGCATTGAGTTGAATTGCATCCAATTCACTCAGTCCCTCTGCATCACCAAGATTGCCATTTACTTGTCGTATTGGTTTGATTGTCTCTTTACCATTCTTGGAGAATGCTTTCGAACCATAATGCATAACACTTGAGTAGTCATATGCAATCCCCAAGATGTCTGCTTCTTGGTGCGAATATTTCTTGAAATTACTTTCCTGGCCTTAAGAAAATAAATCGAAGTAGTATGTTCCTTCCAACATTGCAGCAAAGATGAATACATGATAGATAAAACAAAAACAAGCTCCGTTCCAGAGGACACTGTTTTATTCAAAATTGGAGGTTAGGCATTGGATATCATGGCACATGAATTTTAAAATTTATCTAGCTCAAATTATGGGGATCAAATTATCGTCTTGAAAAAGACCCTTTAATCAACCTTAAACAAATGGCACAACATCACAATTATAGTTTCAAACGATTCTAAATATATGTTCTTGTAATTTATAAGCTAATTAATAGGCCTAAATTAGCAGTAAACTTGCAACTTTAATTTTAGTTAGAAGTCTACTGTAAGTAAATAAATGACTGAACGATTATGTTATGAAAAGGTCTATATACTTCTTCCCACAATATAAGAAACATTTAAATATTCCCAACATCTGTGAAATATGCAAATTGAATAAGAAACCATGAATTTAAGCCAGGTTTGAAAATTTCTTGAAATTTTAACAATATGGGCTAAGATTATGCTGTGTTAAGTCATGCACAGATGTTTGTGGGTTCCAGATAGAGGTACCAAATGCAAAACTGTCTCATCGTGTTGTTTATTTGGTCCCTGGTTGAGCTACCATTCCCCTGAATTTTATAAAGAAATTGAATCATTCTCAATCCTGGAGAACTGAGACACATTTAAGACATATTTTTCAACTACATAAGCCATACATCATGAAACTGAGCATGAATCAGCCTGCAAGGTATTTTATTCTGCAAAATCGGGCCTAGCCTGCGAACAGACTCGACTGGTTTACCGAAATCGAATTGAGTTGAATGGAAAATGGAAAATTTCAATTTGCCATTTAACTCAATTCGACTTCGGTAAACCAGTCGAGTCTGCACACCACAGGCTAAATCAGTTTTGACTTTCTTATAACGCAGTTTCTACAAGACGGGACTTTACTGTAGAGAAGCGCAAACTAAGATTCTGTGATGAACATTTTAATTCACCTTCTTGAATGTTTTCCCAGAATACTTCAATAAATTGGTCACGATCTGGTCGACTTTGTTCATGCCAAAAGCCTAAAGAGTGGAGCACTTCATGCATGATAGTTGAATGCATCAAACAGCCATTTGCTAGAGATATTTCTTGTGCACCTGGTCTTTTGTATAATTTGCCAACAGAGGACCAACATCTGGAAAACCACAAAGGAGTAAAATAATAGCCTGAATTGGTAAACATTGACGACTGGTTGGGCAATTCAACCACAAACAAACCTTTCTCGAAACAGTGATTTCGTAGCTTACGCGTAGACCCATTATCCCAAAAGAAGAAAGAGTCTACGAAACCAAGAGCAGAAGTATGCTGCGAGATTTCTGGGTTTCTAGAAACTTAACTTATGCAGCCTTTGTTTAGATGCGCTTCACAAATAATTTCAAAGGAGGATAAGAATAATTAATTGGGCGGCCGTAGCAATGCTTTGCCCTTTGTTTCGTAGACCCTTTTTCTTTTGAAATAATGGGTCTACGCATAGGCTTGTGATTTCGTAGATTTTTGGAGGATACATCACAGATTTCATATTCCCTTTCCTAAATGAAACGCTATATACTTTAAAATGGATTCTTGAATTTCAAAGACAAACAGAGAGCCTCGATGTATTGAAACAGAACAAAAGATTGCAAGTGGAAATTCAAGAGTTACTTTATTGTGGCCTCACCCCATCCACTCAAACTATGAATAGAAATCAGTGGAAACATACCTAAAACAAGTCAAGAAGAGCAGTTTCAAGAAGAGGAGACAAAAGTGCCAAGATTGAGAATATTCTTCTTGAAGGTTTCTCTAAAGCGTTGGAGAACCCTTTTGATAAGGAGACAAATCCTCATGGAATTATCAATATGGGAACAAGTGAAAATAAAGTTGTTGCAGACATCTTGAGTGAGAAGTTCTCAAAGATTCAGCTTTCCAATATGCCAGCAAAGTTTATGGGATATAATGACATGAGAGGAACTGCTGAATTTAGACGAGCATTGGCAACCTTTCTGGACAGGTACATGAAACCTGTGAAACCAATTGATGCAAATGTGCAAGGATTCTTGATATAGAGTATAAAGACGATGATAGGTTTGTTTACGGTTGCGCGAGCAGATATGCGTTTCACCAAAAAACGGAGTACAAGAATTGCGACGATAATCATGTTCATATTCAAAAAAGACATTCCAAGTTTGACAATTCCAAGAATATTACGACATTTCCAGTTAAGACAGTCCGATAGTTAGAAGATAGTTAGAATAAGGTTTATGTTAGACTAGTCCATGTTTATTACATTGACGTTTCGAAGCAATTCTCCGTGCTTCATCATCAGAATTAAATGTTCAAAAGCACGAGGCTCTATTTATACTCATAACGATAAACAACTAAAAGTGCATGTTTACAGCTCCTACGTATAAAAAAAGCGAAAGGGCAAGCCCAAAGGAATAATAATCAAAACAGAGCTAGGGGGATAGAAGACTGTTGGGAGCTAAGTGAAGGACGATCGCGTAAAATAAGTAGACTTTCGTGGATAAGTAAATCAAATTCATTGTTAGCTCTGTCATTGTTAGATATGCGTTTTCTACTAACGCTTAGCACACGGAGTTGTAAAACACTGATATCAAAATCTGTTCCCCAGATATTTTTCTTTGTGATCATAAATTTGAAGATTTCTGGAACTAGTCTTCTCAAATATGGACAACTCGAAGAGCAAGCATTTATCAAACATGAGACATTAGAAAGGAGCAGGAGATATTCCAAGCTTTTCAGGAATGGTATACATATAAGCAAGATAACAAATGAAATTAACAATGCCTTTAAGAAACAAAGTTGAATCTTGAAAATCTCACTAACGGATTGTTGTAAGATTAACATCATTTAGTGGAGGGGGGGGGGGGTAACTTAACTTGTCCATCGTAAGGGGTTTTGCCATTTTTTAGGGTACCTTTTTCATGATAGTTTCCGGATTTATGGGTATGGTTTTCAACAATTTTTTGCATTTTCCAGATTTATGGGTATAGTTTTCTGTAAGAATTCATTTATTGGTGAGCTTTTTTGGAATTTCCGGATTTATGGTATACTTTTGAGAAATTTCTCCTGATTTATGGGTGGTACTTTTCGATTTGAATGGCACAGCCTGGAAACTCAAGTTACCCCTCCCCCTGGGAAATGATCAAATCTTGCAGCTTAAAGGAACTGAGTCCATATAAATACTCGAGCGTTAAAGCTGTCCTGAATTTTTGCTGACAAACCGCTGACGGCCCCTCGTTATCACACAATAGTGCTTAAGTCATTAGCAGTGGAGACCAAAAACTTCTTAATCCTTGCATTATCCGCAGAAATCTCTTTGGCTTAATTTCAATTGGGATTAAATGACAACGTTTGTTATATAATTGAAAAGAAATTGATATTGATCATAAGCGCGGTATTTAGATGGACTCAATGCCTTTAACTTTAAAAGAAAACAAAAAAGTTCACAAACGTTTGTATCGACGCCAAAATCAACATACCCAGCTCTCCTCACAAAGAGAATCCAGTTGGCCTCAGTTGTCCTTTTAACAAATTTTATACAAGTCTTAGATGAGATCTCTGCCAAAACGCCCTCGATGGTGTAAACAAAGTTCTCTGCAAAGAAAATAAATAAGATATGAAAAGAAACTGCTATTTTGGACAACAATGGAGGGAAGGGAATAGAAATAACCTTTAAGATTTGCACAGAAACTTAACTTAAACCAGGGCTGAAGGAACCGCAATCTGTTGCCCTTATTCAGGATTGATATGGTAAGGTGAAAGACTTCTAGTTGTAAGATACTAAGTATAATAAAGTTGAGCTGGGGCTTAATCCAAACATTTTCCGGCATGGATCAAGTAGCTAGTGAGCGAAAGCTTTATTACATGGCACACGTCGAGTCACACCTATTGTACACAGGATTGCTTTACTCTCGGTCTACTTACTACGAACTAAATTTTTCAAATAAATCTTCAAATTTGTTATCCCTAACACTACGATTATGAAAATTGCAAGTTGACTAAAATTAGGTTGCTGAATGTGAATCTGGGGTCAGAAATTTCGTATGATGCAAGCAAAAAGAAATTTTGAAAAATTTCAAAACGACGTAGCTTGGTTCAATGGGTGTATTTGAGCTCTATTCTCTTTACATCTTCATTAATGTTGTCGTTGTTGTTATTGTTGTCGACTTGTTCAATTTCAAATGGAGTAATAGGTTCTAATTGTAATGTATAAAAAGAAACCAATACGATTCGAAGAAAAACTAAAACTAAATAAACACACTAAATTCGATATGGAAGCACCAAGGAAAATAAATTTTGCTTCATTTTTTTACATTCAATCTAAACAGTTACAATAAATATTACTTAATTACACTACTTACAAAAAACTATACCCTACTACTAGTACAATACCATGTGGAGCAAAAAACTATGACTACCTCATGGAAACATAAAAGAGGAAACACGAACATAGCACTACACGTAACACGAACATAGCACTACACGTGTAGTTTTGTTTCATGTATGGAGGATGAATAATCTTCATACAAGTGTCCTACCTAACGTTGATGCAATCTCATAGGGGACCACTTTCGACTGCCACAAATATTCACGGTTCCTTACGGCATCACGCTTAGCTTTGATAAAGTCTGACATCTCATTTGTTTCTAGACTCGAATCTTTGCTTTTCGGGACTTCCTCTTGCAGGCTGATATCTCCTTCGTACAGGTTCGTGAGATCATTGGCTACGATAAAAGAAAGTTTATTAACAGATGAAACGGGAAGTCAGTAGACTGAGACGTGTTGATGCTTAAATTCCTGCGAGTCCACACGCGCACACACATATTGGCATCTTCTTGTTTTATATGGTCCTAAAGCGCTACATTCAAAAAACAAACTTTTCATTTTTTCACCGGCTACACAAATTAAATGGCCTATTTATGCTTTAGCGAGAACAAAATACCCTATCACAAATATTCTAGGCATGTTCACCCAAGATCAACTGACTTGTTAATTAGGCTATGTTACTGAGGAGCAGAGAAGAAGAAATCAGGAAGTACTACGGGCACATGCCCCAAGATTTTGTGATTATGCCTGCCGAAAGAGTGGCCTTTCTTTCATGTTTTCTTTTCATCAAACCCATATCTAAAGTTGGTATTTATAACGGTAGTTTAGACCACACTAATTCAAACCAACTATTTAAAAAAATACACTTTGTACACACATGTTGTGTAGGTGCATTTAACACCAGCCTAGTCTTTGATCCTCTAGTTGAAAGCTGCAAGTGCTGGCTGATTTTCAACACTATCATCTAGGGATCTCCAGAGAAGCTCCCTCTAAAGAACAGAGATTCTTGCCCATAGCCCTGTGTCTTTATTTGCAGCAGTTTGCGAAGATTTTTTATCCTTAGATCTATAAGTTACATGCTTCTTTTCATGATATTCCAATACGAATAATTTTTCAAGATGATTCATGGACTTGTAGATGTCTGCCAATAGCTTCTGCAAGTTTCTAACATGTATACGAAGGCTGCCACTTAGATAGGCAGGTTAACATCCTTAACGTGGCTAGCCTGCGAAAGTCTGAGAGACTTATTTCCAGCAGAGACCACGGATGTTTTACCATCAACCCGCCGCTCGCCGCAGCTACCAGATTTCTCTCACATGGCTCTAGTCGACACGGGCTAGAGTTACGGAGTTACGGACAACGACCAAACTGTCCAGCGCGGGACTCGAACCTCGGCCGTTCTGACGTTTGGTAACGAGTCAATCGCCTTAACCACTTCGAGTGAGCAATGTTTAGCTTTGAATTTCATAACTAATTTTTGAGCAAATTTTTGAGAAAAGTAATATTGCGAAATCGTCTAGAAACAATCAAAAAAGGCAAAATAGTTGCACATGAATATAACTGCCTTAAAGCACACATTCAGAGGATCAGAACGAGACAAAAATGAAAAAGATAAGATAGGTGCAGTCTAAGCCGAAATACAAGGAGCTGTAATTTACTGTCAAAACAAAGGAATGCCCTTCTGGTGACGTAAACGAAGATCTGATTGAAGTCCAACTTCAAAAATCAATATATCCGCTTTCTGTTGAATGATCTTGAAAAAGTTTGCAGCACGTGAACCGTTAGGTTATGGTGCATGTCTCAGGCCCAAATCAATTAGAAATCAAAAACTTCAAATTTAAGCTAAATTCGCAGTTCTGGATAAAAGTGCGTCATTCTGGTAATGTGACTGTATGTCTCGAAAGTTCGATTAGTGATTTATTCCTAAATTTTAGCAGTTAGCTATAAACAAAAACAATCGCACCTGTAGCATATTTAAGAAAAAGAAGAAAACCATGCGTGATTCTACGCTTTGGAAATATTGCCACAATCATGTGAAGGATAACGATTGCATTTGCATCCGGCTAACATTGAATTGACGTAAAATACCACTGAATTTCGAATTTTTCACATAACCTGTCGTACAACGACGTAGTGCTTTCCAATTACTGTGGACTAAAATCCTGTCTTAAGTCTTCCGTGACACGCAGACAGGCATCTAGCATCAGGCTGCTTTAATCACATTTAACTATGCATGTTTTACAATTAGTATACCATTGCAAGTAAAATTACGCGATTAATATCATATCAAATTCAGTGGAAAGAATTTATCAGACTGTTATTTGCTGTCATGAATCAACAACAAATTCATTTTCAAGAAAGGCCCCTAAGATAGCGAGATTTCTTCTTCTCGGCTTTTAAACGCCTGACTAGTCTGAAATTTGGGCTCTTACAAGTCATGCGCTGCAACGTTAAACACCATTTTACAAAACATAAGTCCATGTAAAAATGTAGTAAAAATGTACCAGGTGAGTTTAAAGTAAGTTTATACGTTTGACTGGCCATGGAATGAAATGCACATGACTGATATTCAAAACCCGCATGTTAATCTATCAGTCAAAGGCTAACTTAGATGTAAAAATTTTTTCAAAATTTTGAAAAGGTGGGTGTAAAGTTCTATGAAATTCTCCATTGAACTGAATGGCTCGGAAGGATTTTAGGGCACTTTGTTGTAAATCTGCCGTGGAAATATTGTGACATCTTGACCAGTTTTCAAAACGGCGGCATTAATCATATTTGAGGCTATGGCTTAAGATTTCTACTTGCCATCATATTGTAAACCCTCATTAATTATGGCTTCCTTGAAGATTGCATAATTTTTCCCCAATGATTTTGGATTTGCAATGACTTTTATTTTTCAAACAATTTCCTTGAATTCTTAAAAAATGACTAAAATGCCGCCATTTTGAAAAGTCGAGATATTAAAAAAGGTCGGTCCACGTCAGATACACAGCAAAGTACGTTAACTTACTTTCTAAAGTAAAAATTAACAGAACTTCACACCCACAATTTCAAAGATTTGAAAGATCTAAACCCGATGCGATGCTCCCCATTCCGACACAATTTGCACCCATAGCTTAAATGCTAATGTACCGGACTAGTCAAAAACGTTTTCGCGTTTGGCAGGCGCTTAAATAAAAGGCATGAGGCCGATATTCAAAACTGAAATGTTAATATATCAGTCAAAGGCTAGAGTAGATGAGACAATTTGTTTGGTAAAATCACTCATCAGTTAGACCCAGAAATTGGGAAAATGCTGGTAAGGGTCATGCTTAAGACCAAAGATTCCACATTCCATTCTGGTTCATAATTTACGTGCAATTGAAATTAAAATTCTGACAATGACAGTGCACACTTCAATGCCACATAAATCATGGACCGAAACGGAACGTGGAATTTTTTATTCCCATACAAATCCCTTACAGATATTCTTCTAATTTTTGGTCTAAAAATGAGTGATATTACCAAACAAAATTTCCTTATCGAATACCGCATTCACACTGACACAGTTAAACCAGCTTTACTTACAATAGGTTAGATTTCAACCAATCAAATGCATTAGATTCATTTGATTGCCCAATTAGAAGGCTCCATTCTATAACCTGGTTAAGTCTAAGCTGGTTTAACTTGCAGCGTGAAAAGGGTATAAGTGAGCCTTTGACTGATAGATCAAGATTTTAATTTTGAATATCGGCGACACAATATTCATTTCATAGCTCGTCAAAGTTTCAGTTTCAGTTTCATCTTATTCAACAATCATCCTAAATACAATAAAAGATGAAACATATACAATACATAAATCTAAATACATGAAAATCACAAATCTACATACAATAAACAATGAAATTTAAATTACATAAATCAACTTTACATTTGTATTTAGAATGATTGTCTAAGGGGGAGTCCTCAAAATAGATAAACTAGTCGAGAGAGGACCCCCCCCATAAAAGAAAACTAAAAAAGAATTTTTTTAAAAGTAAAAACCAGATGACCAAAAATAAAGTGAGCAAATTCAAAAGAACACCATCCACATCCCAACCAGACACCCCACCCCAAATGCGTAAACTTTTTCGACTCAACCGGTATATGTTGAAGTATGCACATACTAACCGGTTTTGTGTTGTACAGGAAAATATAAAGCCCGAGGTCTTAGAAGTACAGACCGAGCTTGCGAGGTCTGTGCATTAAGACCGAGGGCTTTAAATTTTCCTGTACAGTTTGTTACCTGAGTTTTATTACCTGACATCTAATCTTGACTCGCATTTCATCAAACACATTTGGTTACAATCATGTCGTTTGAGTTCACTGCAAATCTCACAGACCTAGGCCTAATGCAGTTGCTGTGGTGACGAAAACGCGTCCTTGTATCGTATCATACAAAGCTAGGGGAAACCCGCGGGAAATGTGTGATTAGCCAATAGGAATGGCGGGATTCTGTATTGTCTCGCTTTTGAAACTCCAGTCAGATAATAATTGGATTGTATTACCTTGGTTAATATTGGTAATAATGTCCATGGTGCCAAGATCTCCAGTTGTATCACCGCTGTTTCCATACTCGACTGGTTCATCTAATTTCGATGTCCATCCATTTAGATCTGAAACTAAGAAAAACCAAAGATGCATAAGAAGTGAAACCAACAGGGCTACATCAAAGTGGAACTTTCAAGATTCTATCACAGAAGAGCTTATCCAAAAGGCACTTAAACCAAAAAACTTTTCTAGACGTTTCGGAAAACTTATACTAGTTTCTCAACCCCAAACATTATTACTAAAAAGTAAAAGACGTCTGGTGCTGGCGCAGTACTTTGCCCCCTGACAAACTCGATCAAAACATACTGTTGTAAGATGACGTAATTATAATACCATGTGACGATCTTAGAGAGAGTATGAGTGAATGCTGATCAGTTGCTGAATTTTTAGAAAGACCTTGAGAGATTAGCGCCTCGTAATCGAACATATTGCATAGAGATGACAAAAATTGTGCCCTATTCGTGTAGCCATTGTGGAGGAGCTGTATATTCAATTATCTCTGCTTTACGACGTTGCATAGGTCTAGCTTCAACTTAGAGTTTGAGACCTTGCTTGAGTCAATCTGACAAGCGATTGCCGATTTATGGTAGAGAAAAGGCAAAATTAGGTTGCTTCAAAAACAGCACTTCTGTTGTTCTCCAGCAATGTCAAAATAAATTTTCAAAGAAAGGATTCTAGCATCCTCTTGAAAGTTCTGCCTAATCTTTAAAAGGGTTAGCAGAGTTGTCTATTCATAAGAGAGCACTTTCTACCTTTTCAAAATGTAGTGAAACTTTAAATACGATGCCAGAACCCTTTCTTTGCAAACTTACCGTATTTGCCATTGCTGCAGAACAACAGGAAGTGCTGTTTTTGGAGCAACTACTTATTTTGCCTGTTCTCTGCCATAAATCATCAACCACTTGTCAGATTGCCTCATACGAGGTCTCAAACTTTAAGTTGAAGCCTGAATTATGCAACTGTGTAAAACCGAGATTATTGAATCTACAGCTCCTCCACAGCAGCCACCAAAACGGGCCACGATTTTTTGGGACACCCTCCATTTGTTTTGATTCGCTCGATAGAAATTCTAAAGGGGCATTCCGTGGGAAAACCGCACATCGGCAAACTGTGTTGTTTGCGTTTACAACGAACATTCACATCATTATCAATATTTTCTGATATTTCTCCAACTTAAATACAGACAATCTCCAACTTAACGACGACAATCGAAGGTGCAAGTCTGATTTCAGGATCAACTTCATCCCATTCAGAAAGGCAGGCCATTTCTTAATGCTATTTCTAATTAATAAGTGCAGCAGTGAAACAAAAATGAATATCTCTTAACATCAAAGTCGGATACCAATAAAAAATTGAAATTAAAAGGAGCTTTGCAAACTATCGGGTGTCCAAAAATTGCAAATATTTCACGTAGTCTTAGCAAAAACAAACAGTGTCGCATCTATCAAAAAATATTTAGCAATGTTAAATTTTCCAAGATCACCTAACCTCTGTGCCACTTGTGAATCATATAAAAACAAACATAAAATTCAACTCACACTGTTTGCCACTTGGGAACTGCAAACTGTTTCGCAGTAATGCTAGGAGAACAACAAACATGACACGAGCCATCGTACTCTCTCTTCGGTGATGTCTCCAAAGTGCCTTCTACGTGCAATTACTCTCTTGGTTTTGTGAAATCTGAAAAAGCTGCTCAAGGCGAATCCTTATAAATACATGAATTTGTGAAAGCAAACACTCTATGGCGCTAATAATACCAGAATCTTGAGAAGAATACACAGAGAAGAAAAAACTTGATCAAATAAGCCTGTTAGCTGGAGACTGTTCCCAAGGGTCTGTTGGCTTGTTGGTCGTGGGCGAACTCTAAACTGTCAGTGTTTACGTGACAATAAAAGGTATGAAAAATGGTGCAATGCATCTGTTAATTTTGCTGAGAATGCATCATTGTTTTAATAGCATAGCACAGCAAACAAAATCAAGAGGTTTGTTATCAATGAATATTTGTATAAATATGAATGGGTATTATTGAAAAATTGAGCACGGAATGCTGGAATGCAACCAGGAGCCTATCATCTATCAAACTATAAACAATATCTCTAACATGAAAAGGCAGAGTTCCATCAAATAGCTTCTAACAAGAGAGTCAATAAAAAGTTCTGCCGTTTCAAAAAAAGGTTGCGCCCTGAATATCAACACAATGATATAGAAAACTGTCTTTCTTCATTCTCAACAGGTTCATTTTGGTTCAATAATAGACCTTTTAGCTATTCTGGAAAAGAATCTGAATCGAACGATGTTGTGATGCAATTAGAAGAATTTTCGAATGTGCACAATGGTGATAGAAGCTCTAACGCCACTCGATCGAGCCTCGCGTATAAAATTGTATAAAAATAACGCTCGATCCAGGCTCTTTTGTAGAATAGCTAAAAGGTCTATTACTTGGCCTTCAACCGCCATTCCTTCCCACGGTTTCAGAAGATTTTCTGCAGAAAACTCCTTTCAAGACCTGCAAAAACAAGTCAAAACAACGAGTAAAATTTCCTTTCTTCCCCTTCTTAGTAATAATGACACTTTCATGTGTTCATTTATTTTGTCCTCTCGAGAGAATGAAATCCCCTTGAACAAGTTAGTCACACTAGAGGAAGACTCTTTAATTCTCCCAAAAGGATAGCAAGTGCTAAAACGTGTCCCCTCCCCGGTTCAACATTTTTCTTAATTAACGAAAATGCGGTGAAAATGGCGAATCTTCATGTAGTTATGGGAGCACCGTAGGCTTATCTCCACCTACATGCTATAATACTAAAGATATTGATACAAATTCTAATGCATTGCAAATCTTGTTAACTCTCGACAGTGATTCGAACGCTATTTTCATTAATCTTTTTCTTATTCATTAACAAATATCAACAGGCTTAGCCACTTATGTGTCTCATCATGGATTTGTCTCTTGAATTCGCTTAATTATAACATGGATTTGTCGAAAAGTATGGAAAGCTGAAAATGAATAAAATGGTTTTTTTGTCGTCGTTCTTGTCCTCCAAATATCAACAGATCTTACATTCTACTATACGGTTCTAATTACAATACAACACTACAGAGACGATACCACGGGGAGCGAAAGACAATGAATACCCCATGGCCAATATTCATTAACCTCATTCCACTATTCCATATTCAATGTTTTAGCGACAGCTGCTGGTTGTGGGTTGATTTAGGTATTAACCAGAAGCTCACGAACAGTCTGTTCGGCGAGATAAGAGCTTACTTTTCATAGAACGAGTAAATGGACAAAATGATCGGACTGACCACAATAACAACTCTATGAAAAACAATCATGACTGTGAAGATTCCACAGCAATTAGATCAGCAACAAAAGAGAGCAAAGACGCAGCAAAACGTGGGATACTTGTTCGACGATATATGCATTAGTATGCATTTTCGATAAGTATGCACTTTCATGCACTTCATCTCGTTCATGGTCAGAACACCCAATTAGCTTTGACTTTACCAAGGGGCTCTGAGCCGACATTAAAACAAACAATAACAACAACAACAGCAACAACAACAAAAGCAGCAGCAACAGCGACACAAAATGGATCTTTAAAAGAAAAGCAAGTTTCAGACACACTTTTTGTAAAATAGATTCACATTCATTTTATCGTAAGAAGACTTGGGCAGTAGGAAGAAAAGAGTGTACCTCAGCATAATGCGGACAAGCGAATCCTTAAATAGACGATTGCGCTAAAAATGGCGGCGAAGAATTATTTACCAAGATGCGCTGCTTTCGAATAACGATTCTTTAATGTTTCGATAGGAATTCGATTAAAGAACGCAATGCATCTTGGTAAAAAATTCCTCGCCACCATCTTCAGAGCAATCGTCAATTCTTTTACGATCCATACGATTCTTCTGAAAATGAGGATATGACTCAAATCTTTAAATGGGTTGACGTAAAATTTTATTACATTTTTCGTTGAATTAAATTGCTTGAAGGAACTTTGGGTAATTTGCAGTAAGGCTGCCGTGGCAATTTTTGATATTTTGGTTTGTTTCATAATAGACCTTTTAGCTATTCTACAAAAGAGTCTGGATCGAGCGTCATTCTTATGCAATTTTACACGGGAAGGTTCGATCGAGTGGCGTTGGAGCTTCGTTTACAATTGTGCACATTCGAAAATTCTTCAAAATGCAACAAAGAGTCGTTCGATTCCGATTCTTTTTTAAAATAGCTAAAAGGTCTATGGCAGCATGCAGCATTTATTAATTTTGACGCTACAAAGTCATCAGATTTCTAAATCCTTAACCAGAAAAGCTACGGATTTATTTCTTGCTAACATATCGTAGACCTTCATTAGCTATGGTTTTCTTCAAGATTGTGTCAAATTCCACAAGTAGTTTAAGATTTACGGTGATTTAAATTTTCAAAAATTTTAAAGAATCAAAATGCCGCCATTTTGAAACTAATCAAGATATCAAAAAATTGCCACAGCAGATTTACAAAAATTACTCAAAGTTCCTTTCAAGTCATTCAATGATGCGAAAAAATTTTCCATCGACCTTTTTAAAGATTTGAAAGATCTGAGCTCTATGCTCGAAGAATTAGAACTTGGTTTAAGGGTCAAAAACTTGCTACGTGATAGGTTCGATCAGAATGTACGTTACAAGGGAGTACGCTACAAAAGATTATACAGTGCACAAGAAAAAATCTTGTTTTCAGGAAAGGTATTTACAGTTTGGTAGACTGATACAAATCAGATGGTGCAAATAATAAAACAATTAGTTCCAGTAAAATGAAAATTCGGAACTGTAAAAATCCACGGTTCCCTTTATGGATGAAAGTGCCTTGTTTTAGAGCTTACTTTTATGAATAAAAGTGCACTGCCAGGAATTAAAAGCCTCTAAATGAAATAAAAAAAGATTCAAAAATATAACAACTTTTATTTTCATGTGCGAATAAGCATCTGCTACACTTAAGCATCTGCTGCACCTGAAAGATTCCGGTTCAAATATTTGCCCTTGATCCAAGACACAAAATTGGAATCCATAATAATTGGGCACTTTTTGATACAATTTCCAAATTAGCATTGAAAATGATGGATAGCCTTTATCAAAGTTTCAACGAGATGGATAATGAAACTGGCAAAACAAGCAAGCCAAAGGGTAGCAAAAGATCAGATGGCGCTGTCTGCAGGAAATTTACAGGGTGTGTAGCTGCTGTGGAGGAGATGAAGATTTGATTGTCTCTGTTTGTGCACAGATATTTGGGTCAGCTTTCAACTTAGACTTTGTGACCTTATTTGAGTCAATTTGACAACAGGTTGCTACTATGTTGCACAGGACAGGCAAAATCAGACTTTGCTTCAAATGCAGCACTTCGATTGGTCCTTAGCAATGTCAAAATCAAGTAATGTATGACAGAACAGTTTTTAGTTTGACATTAAAACTTTCTCTGCACTTGAAAACGGCTTGAAAAAGTCTTTCAAATCTTTAAGAAGGTGGGTGTAAACTTGCATCACATTTTTCTGTGAATTGAATGACATGAAAGGAACTTACATTACACCTAAAACTACGGGAAATGAATCATCTCCTGATCAGCTTTTGTACCAAAGAAATAAAATTCTCGCTGTAGATATGTAGGGATATCTATATTCTTTAGATACATGCTCATGTTTTCTATCTAAAACCATTTCCAGGTGCCTAACAAGAGAGCTACCTGTCTGGGTTTCAGGGAAACTCTTGTGGCCCTGTTTGTATTGAATTGCCGGTTGAGAGAATTTCCTTTGTCTACGATCGCTAATCGCTTTGAATTTACGTGTCAAGCAACTGATGGTATTGTCTTTGGAAATCCGTCGTTGCTAATTCCTGTACACCGCTACGAAGAAGAACCTGGGGGAGCAAAAGACAATGACAACCCTGTGCGGCCAGACAGCAATTCGAAAAATAGCAGCCAAAAGATGTAAGCGACAATTTGACAATGACAATTTCTTTTTTAATTGCCATATTTTTCATACCACCATTCAACACGTTTTCCATAAAGAACTTGATCAGTCCACAGTACTAAACTTTTCTTGATACTCCCAAAAGTTTATGCAAACGTGTATCAAAAAGTTTCCTAATTCGCTTCCTATTTCACAACCGTCCGATACCCAAGTTAATGACTTGAACAGAAATTTACTCGAATTGACTTTGCGTTTCATCCATGAAACTGGTCGGTTTGATTAACATCTTTTGCAACGTCAGTACCAGGCAACCACAAAGTCTCTAACGTACATTTTCGTTTTCCTCGTAATTCTGTTTCACATTAGATGCCAGGCAATTAACGATTTTCAACTTCACGAACGAGTGCGCTCGTTACTAGATTCTATTTCTTCGAATCCTGACCAGACATCTAATGTCAGATAGAATCTAGCACAGTATCCATTAGTTTTTAAATCGTAGGTAGTATACTTGCATGTTAGTTTAAAAATGCATGTCCTCTCATTGGCCATGGGGTAGTCATTACCTTTTCGCTCCCATGACATCGTCCCTGTAGTGTAGTACCAGGTGAGTCATAAAAAACGACCGAAGTTTGAAAGGGTATTACTACCTAAATATATAGGCAATGATATTTTGCAATGTCTCCTTGAATAGCTAACATGTTCAATTACTTTTAGAAATTTTTTTGGCTAAAATCGGTCACTCCGTTCAGATTCTGTAAGCGATTTTCTAAAATGAATCTCTTTGAGAAACCTCAAAAACGTGCTAAAATTACAAGCAAAAATCCCTAATGTGTTCACCTCGCAGTGATGACTTTCTGCACGCTTTAGCATGTGATTTCGTATTAGCGGGTTGAGAAGTCTTCCCCCTAGTGTGAATAGCTTATTCAAGGGGATTCAATTCTCCCATGAGGACAAAATACACGAACACATCCAAAAGTCATTATTGCTAGGAAGGAGAAGAAAGGGAAATTTTTCTTGCTGTTTTCGCTCGTCTTTGCATGTTTTCGAAAGGGGCTTTCCGAAGAAAATCTCCTATTTCGACAGGAAGGAATGACCGATTAAGGCCGGGTAAATTACTGAACCTAACTTGACATATTGGGGATAAGACAAGACAGTTTTCAATATCATTGCTTTGATATTCAGGGAGCAGGGTTTTTTCAAACGCCGGACATTTTTATTGACTCACCCGATATAGCAATTAGAAATTGTACCGGTGAGTCAATAAAAGCGCCCGTCAATTGAAAAAATCCTGCTCCCTGAATATCAAAGCAATGCTATTGAAAACTGTGTTGTTTTATTTCCGATAAGTCAAATTAGGTTCAGTAATTTACCCGGCTTTAATCTATCACTACTTCCCGTCGAAATAGGAGATTTTCTGCAAAATTCCCTTTCGAGAATCTTCAAAAACGAGTGAAAACACCAAGCAAGATTTCCCTTTGTTCTCCTTCCTAGCAATAATGGCACTTGGATGTGTTCACGTATTGTCTCTTCATGGGAGAATAGAATCCCCCTGAATAATTTATTCACATTAGGGGGAAGACTTTTCATCTCGCCAATATGAGAGCATGTGCTAAAGCATACCGAAAGTCATCGCTGTGAGGTTAGCATATTCGGAATTCTTGCCTGTAATTTTAGCATCTTTTGTAAGGTTCCTCAAAGGGATTCATTTTATAAAATCGTATGCAGAATCTGAACGGATTGACCGACTTTAGCAAGAAAAATTTCTAATAATAATTGAACACGTTACCTATTCAATCAGATATTGCAAAATATAATTGCTTACATACTCAGGGAGCAGTAGCCTTTCAAACGTCGGGCGTTTTTTTTTTTACTCACCCAGTATAGTAAACAGTAGTATTGTATTATAATGATTAAAATGAATAAAAAACACCGACCAATCCCTATGCTAATCCGATGAGAGCTGAGGATCTAACTGGCTTTCCAGTCTGATACAATTTACTTAAACAGACAGCAACGACTGTCATTTCTTTACTTTCCCTCAAATTAAAATTAATGATAAAGAAACGGTGATAATCCTTAATTAAGGCAAGATATTTGCTTTACTTGAATTTTTGTTAACAGTCTATCTCTCTTCTTTCACATTTTCCCACGTTTGTTTATTCAGACAATGAAACTTTCACCTACAATGTAATTTACCACTGTTCATGTTTACGTTAGCACAGTCAAAAGGAACCGTCGGCACAGTGCAGAGAGCAATTGGCTGAAATCATTATGGGTATTATTAAAAACAGTCTTTCTCCTGTTGAATGAAAATAAGATCGACAAAGACTTCCGTTGTATATTCCACAAGTGTGCGCTAATTTCTAACTACATTTCCCATTTCATCCTCCCCTGGTAAAAGAACGCGTACCTGTAAATTATGCAAGGCTAGAATGCTGAAGGGGCTTGGTGAAGAATTTCATCAGTTTGCAAGCCTCCCATTCAACGTCTTACGAAGAAAGTGTTTTCCAATAAATACATCAAGTGACAGTTTGAATGGGGAAAAGTTTATGATCTAAGTAAGCGGCAAAATTTAGTTCACGATGATTGGGTGGCTACAAACGACGTTACAGTCCGCTAAACAACCCACCATTTCCCTCCCAAACACACTGACAAACAATAAAAAGGTTTTTATCACATTTACTTTCCGGGAGCAGTCGTTCGATCGTGATTCGATCGATCGAATGCAGAAAGTAGAGTCAGCTTTTTCACTGCTTCATCATGAGTTCCTGTTGAGCAGGGTTTACCGCAGGGGAACAAGAGACTCATCGTGACAAGTCTATGTTGCAGATATTACATTTAAAACGATATGAAAGGCCGTCAACAAGTGTTTGCTAACTTTTAAATTCAAATTCTTTAAACACACATCAAGATTGCAAAAATTATTCTGCATGTGGTATGAAAACCTTTTATTCTAGGTTTATCTTAACCCTCTCCGACTTCGCGTCCCAGTTGAGGTCCCAGCAAAAATTTGGCTAAAAATTGAAATCTCTTCAAATTGTATCAAAATTGGTGCAAAGCCTATTTCAAGTACGCTGATTACGAATATGGACAAAGATTTTGAAAATATTGTCGCAAAAGTGCCCAAAATGGCACAAAAAGTGGCACAAATGTCTTAAAATTGAAATTGCTCAGGATTATCTCAACATTGGTACAGAGCCTGTATCAAACATGCTGATTGCCACTATGAATCAAATTTTTGAAAATATTGTCGCCAAAGTGCTCAGTGTGGCACACAAAGTGGTACAAAAAGTGGTGCAAGTGTCAAAAACTTGTGAAATCTCTTTAAATTGCTTCAAAATTTGGTACGGAGCCTATTTAGGTGGTGCTTATTATGAATATCAACAAAGATTTTCAAACTATTGTCTCAAAAGTGCTTCAAATGGCACAAAAAGGGGCACAAAAATGGCACAAATGTCCAAAAATTGAAAATGCATTGAATTATCTAGAAGTTTGTACAGAGACTATTTCAAACATGCTTATTACGAATATGAATCGAGCCTTTTGAAAATGCCATCACCTAAGTGCTCCAAATGGCACACAAAGTGGTACAAAAAGTGGAACAAATGTTCAAATCTTGAAAATCTCATTAAATTGCTTCAAAATTTGGTACGGAGCCTATTTAGGTGGTGCTTATTATGAATATCAACAAAGATTTTCAAACTATTGTCTCAAAAGTGCTTCAAATGGCACAAAAAGGGGCACAAAAATGGCACAAATGTCCAAAAATTGAAAATGCATTGAATTATCTAGAAGTTCGTACAGAGACTATTTCAAACATGCTTATTACGAATATGAATCGAGCCTTTTGAAAATGCCATCACCTAAGTGCTCCAAATGGCACACAAAGTGGTACAAAAAGTGGAACAAATGTCCAAATTTTGAAAATCTCTTTAAATTTCTTCAAAATTTGGCACAGAGCCTATTTAGATGGTGCTCATTATGAATATCGACAAATATTTTCAAAATATTGTCTCAAAAGTGCTTCAAATGGCACAAAAAGTGGCACAAAAATGGCACAAATGTCCAAAAAGTGAAAATGCATTAAATTATCTAGAAATTTGTACAGAGACTATTTCAAACATGCTTATTACGAATATGAATCGAGCCTTTTGAAAATGCCATCACCTAAGTGCTCCAAATGGCACACAAAGTGGTACAAAAAGTGGAACAAATGTCCAAATCTTGAAAATCTCCTTAAATTGCTTCAAAATTTGGTGCAGAGCCTATTTCGATGGTGCTGATTATGAATATCGACAAAGATTTTCAAAATATTGTCTCAAAAGTGCTTCAAATGGCACAAAAAGTGGCGCAAAAATGGCACAAATGTCCAAAAAGTGAAAATGCATTGAATTATCTAGAAATTTGTACAGAGACTATTTCAAACATGCTTATTACGAATATGAATCGAGCCTTTTGAAAATGCCATCACCTAAGTGCTCCAAATGGCACACAAAGTGGTACAAAAAGTGGAACAAATGTCCAAATCTTGAAAATCTCTTTAAATTGCTTCAAAATTTGGTGCAGAGCCTATTTCGATGGTGCTGATTATGAATATCGACAAAGATTTCCAATAAATTGTCACCAAAGTGCTCTAGATGGCACAAAAAAGTGGCACAAATAGCCAAAAACTGAAATTGCATGGAATTATCAAAAAATTGGTACAGAGACTATTTCGGGAATGCTCATTACGAATATGAATCAAACTTTTTTTAAAAGATTGTTACCAAAGTGCTCCAAGTAGCACACAAAATGGTACAAAAAGTGGGACAAAAGTCCAAAAATTGAAGTCTCTTTAAATTTCTTCAAAATTTGGCACAGAGCATATTTGGATGCTGCAGATTATGAATAACGACAAAGATTTTCAAAGAATTGTCACCAAAGTGCTTCAGATAGATTAAAAAGTGGCACAAATGGTCAAAAGTTGAAATTACATTGAAATTGTCTCAGAATTGGCACAGAGCCTATCTTGAATATGCTGATTACGAAATATGAATCGAGGTGTTTGAAAAGACTATCACCAAAGTGCTCCAAATGGCACACAAAGCGGTACAAGAAGTGGAAAAATGTCCAAAAATTGAAATGTCTTTAAATTGCTGCAAAATTTAGCACAGACTTTACCTTGATGGTGCTGAACATGAACATCGGTAAGGATTTTGAAAATATTGTCACCAAAGTGATCGAAGTGGCACAAAAGTGGCACAAATGTCCAAAAACTGAAGTTACATAGGATTATCTCAAAATTAGTACAAGTCCTATTTGAAGTATGCTAATCACCAATATGAACAAATGTTTTGAGATCAAAGGTGGTCCAAACTGCACACAAAGCACAGCAAATGACCAGAACGGAATTGCTTCCAAAGGCCTAATGCCTGATAGTTTCTATAGATCCTATTTCATACATGTGCTGATCACAAATATGAGCATAATTTTCAAGATGCTGTTACTAAGGTTTTCCATAAGCACAGAGGTTAGAGCAATTAACCAAACAATGAATTTGCTTCCAACTGACTGAAGATTTAAACAGTCCGTATTTCACATATGTGCTGATCACAGAAATATTGAAAATGTGAATAGTACGGAAGATCCATGATCAACAAAAAACCTGGAATTTTGATTGCTAGAAAGAGCAAAGACAGGATTTCTTTATGTCAAACTCAAAGTAAAGGAGAATTATTTTGATGAAAATAGACAGAAAACCTAATTCAAACCTGATTATATTTTACATCTGCTCCAAACCAAGAAGAAACGTGCTTGGTAAAATTATCATTTTCTGCCAATTTTTCAACTGTCACTTAACGAAATAATACACACCGTAATTGCATTGCTATGACAAAAGCAACTGTCAATTGTAAGTACATAAACGTTTGACATCAATCAACACAATAATCTACTTTTAGGTTCAAAGGTATAAGCAAGCACAGCCTGCAATCTACACTTATTTGCTCTTTTGTTCAGAATTACACAGACTGAAGTACTATCATCACCCAAAGCATGTTGAAGTGACTCCAACGATTGAACTTTGAAATAGAAATGATTCTTAAACTATCGAGAACTAGTGTAAGGTTAGAAGTAAATTTTAAGGTCTCTGTCGGAGAGAGAAGGACAATAACCAATGAAAGAGAATATTTTTAGACTCTTTCATCATTATGCTCAGATTTCGATACTTGCGATAAATTGCACGGACATGGAAATGATTCTGCCAGTGGAATACTTGATGGCACTTATGTACACATTATATGCTATTAGGTAGTCAATCTTATTTAAAAGCTAACAATGTACCGAAGCAGGCAACAAGCCAATCAGCCGTTCAGCAGGCAAATCAGCGTTCCCTGAGTACGGCAATGATGTTGGCACGCAAAATATACCAAGAGTTCAGAAGAGTTACAGATGATGAAATATCTAGTGAAGGTCGGCAGCTAAGGTGTCGAGTTTGAAAGACTTCTTTTAGATGTTTGAGTTTTGGAGTTCCATAACCAGGACACGATGACTGGAATCACTATAGCATCTCACCAGTTGTCGGTTTCCAGAGAACTAGGCACGTTTCCAAACTTACTGAGGTCATTAATTTTTCATGTTCGTTGTTTCACTCTAACTTGCATGCACTAACATTAGATCCTGCTCACCTCTAACAAAGACAGTCATTTTTGAGTTCAAGTTGACCAAATGCCATGAGCACTTTGGTGACAATCTTTTAAAAAGATTTGATTCATATTCGTAATTAGCATTTCTGAAATAGGCTCTGTACCAATTTTGAGATAATTCAATGTAATTTCAATTTTTGGCCATTTGTGCCACTTTTTGTGCCATCTGGAGCACTTTGGTGACAATATTTTAAAAATCTTTGTTGATACTCTTGATCAGCACCATCCAAATACACTCTGAATAAAAAATTGTGAAGCAATTTAAAGATAGTTCAATTTTTGGACATTTGTTCTACTGTTTGTACCGCTTTGTGTGCCATTTGGAGCACCTTGGTGATATTCCTTTCAAAACCTCGATTCATATTTCGTAATCAGCATATTCAAGATAGGCTCTGTGCCAATTTTGAGACAATTTCAATGTAATTTCACCTTTTGCCAATTTTGAGAGAATTTCAATGTAATTTCAACTTTTGACCATTTGTGCCACTTTTTAATCTATCTGAAGCACTTTGGTGACAATATTTTGAAAATATTTGTCGATATTCATAATCTGCAGCATCCAAATATGTTCTGTGCCAAATTTTGAAGAAATTTAAAGAGACTTCAATTTTTGGACTTTTGTTCCACTTTTTGTACCATTTTGTGTGCTACTTGGAGCACTTTGGTAGCAATCTTTTAAAAAAGTTTGATTCATATTTGTAATAAGCATTCCCGAAATAGTCTCTGTACCAATTTTTTGATAATTCCATGCATTCTCAATTTTTGGCTATTTGTGCCACTTTTTTGTGCCATCTAGAGCACTTTGGTGACAATTTATTGAAAATCTTTGTCGATATTCATAATCAACACCATCGAAATAGGCTCTGTGCCAAATTTTGAAGCAATTTAATGAGATTTTTAAGATTTGGACATTTGTTCCACTTTTTGTACCACTTTGTGTGCCATTTGGAGCATATAGGTGATGGCATTTTCAAAGGCTCGATTCATATTCGTAATAAGCATGTTTGAAATAGTCTCTGTACAAATTTCTAGATAATTCAATGCATTTTCAATTTTTGGACATTTGTGCCATTTTTGTGCCACTTTTTGTGCCATTTTGGGCACTTTTGCGACAATATTTTCAAAATCTTTGTCCATATTCGTAATCAGCGTACTTGAAATAGGCTTTGCGCCAATGTTGAAGCAATTTGACGAGATTTCAATTTTTACCCAATTTTTTGCTGGGACCTCAACTGGGACGCGAAGTCGGAAAGGGTTAATAGTGCTTTATGTTATGCTGTATGCTGCATTTCTTAAAATCGCTAGTGAATATAAGTGCATTTAACTGACATGCTGTTGGACAGATACAAATCACCAGTTCGCAATATCTTGACGTAAGTCTGTGAGTACATGAGACTTTTCAACCCCAGGACTGAACGTCAACATAATATCTCAACGAAGTAATAAGCTCATACTGTGGGATGAAATCTCATCCCACATTCAGCTAGTAGATGTGAAGGTTTGAAAGTACTGATCTCCATGGTTTCAACATAATTCTTAATGTTTCCGAATGGATGTAATGGCAATTTTGTTTCATCGAAAGGGTTGAAATTGTTACAATAAGTGTCTTGTATTCATTCAAAAATTTCACAACAAAAAGTAAACCAGAAGACCACTGCGCCACTGATGCCGTCAGAAAACTTCTCCTATTGTTTGATTACCATGCGCTTCTCCATTCAACTTGGTTGACCATCAACCTTAAGGTTTTAAAAGGTCCATGTAATCAGCTCTTGATGTCCAATTTGATTTCAAGAATGAATGATTTCCAATGACATAGGCCACAAGTGATCGTATTTGAAGAAATCATGATGGCATTTCCACTGCATTGATAAATATCCAAATGAATCCAAACAAGAACCAATTCCAAAACTATCAGCTGAATACCAAAACAGATTTGCAATCACTCTCCTTGTCTCAACCGTACTGTATGTAAGCTCCAAAGTTTCTTTAACATCCATATTTAAACAATCTTACCTTCAAAAAAGTATCCAATCAAATATCTCGTCATTTCATTGATAAAAGTAACATTGAGATCATTCTGGCATTGTTTTCAGTCAAATTAATCCACCATTGTTTCATAACAAGAATGCTTCTCTGTTTACTTCAACAAAGGGACGATCTTCTCCTCCAAGAACTTATCCGAAAATCGTAAATGATCCCCATCTGCTCCAAGAAAATGCAGCTTTCCAGCTTTGTCCATTTCTTTCAAGCCAAGGAGGTCCTACAAAGCACAACAAGAATAGATTTTGTAAGACAATAGCATCAGTTGCTTTTGTTAGCACCTAAATTCAAAGAGATTTGCGATTGCAGACAAAGGAACTTCTCTCAAGCAGTTATTCAAAACAAACAAAGCCACAATTTTCCTCTGAAACCCAGGCAGCCTTCTCGCTTGTTGTGCATTCCAGAAGTGGTATTTAAGAGCAACCGTTAGCGTATATTGAAAGAAGGAGGATATATCTAAATATATATTTTAGCATTTCATTTTTGCTGTTCAGAAGCTGAGCAGTAAGTGCGTTGATCTAACCCTAAAAATAAGAGAACTGAATCGCCTACAAACTGGTTCCTATACCAAAAAAATAAAATGCCCGCGGTAGATGTTTAGATATATCTTCCTTCTCTCAATATTCGCTCATATTTGCTCTTATAAAACCATTTCTGGAAAGCGCAACAAGGGAGCTAGTAACTTGGGTTTCAGGGAAACTTTGTGGCTTAGCTTGGAATTACTGCTTGAGAGAATTTCCGTTGTCTGCAATCGGAAATTTCTTTGAATTTAGGTGTCAACAAAAGCAACTAATGCTATTGTCTTACAAAATCTGTCCTTGTTACAAATCACAGTACATGACTTGCTACAATGACGGAATAATGCAGCCTTCAGCAGGATGACAAAAAGATGAGTCCCCGTTTTGACGCTTGTAACCGTGTAAAGACTAGATTTGTTTCCATAACCAAGATCTTGCCTTTAGCTACAGAAAAATTAGGAGAAAATGGCGGCTATTGGTCCTAAATTTTCAAGTAAAAAGGATGTAAAATCATGTACAACGGCTTATGACCTCGATCAAAATTCTGCCAGCATACCAGCAGTAAAGTTTGCACGTACTTTGTACCATCACAACAGCATAATGAGCGACTGACAATAAGTGGCAAATTCCCGATGGTATCCTCAAACCATCTTCATCAGTATCCCAACTTGGTAAGCCCCATTCCCCGCTTAGGAATGCCTTGAAAGTGATGATCCTAAATCCTTTGAATTTTAATTCGACCATGCTCCAATAAAATTCTCCTTTGCAAAATTGAATAAAGAGCCATAATCGTTCAGAACACTTACGCATTTTTCCCAGATGAATTAAATTTTACTAAGTCTCTCTCATATTACAATTACAATAAGGACCCTATTAAAGCTGAACATAACTACTGTCACCGTTTAAAACTCAACACCAAAGAAGATCTGGGAGAATCGAGAACACTGACCCAAGATAGGAAGGGATGGAAGAAGTTAACAAGAGCAATAATGTTGAAGACCGGAGAAGCAGCGACACCTAATGGTGAAGAGGCAGAGCTCCAATAAACGTAACAAGTATATAACTAAACTAAAAGTCTCTCTCATTCCACCCTTCCTAACTCATTATCCTTAGATGTTTCCATTCTGGGTGCCCAAGAATTGTCAGGAAAGAGGATTCAAACCCTGTTTTATTCCAAAGTGACTCACAACTAACCTCAGTGTACAGTTTACTCTCTTGCAGAGTCTGCGTTTTCTTTGCTTGGCCAGGCACATAATACCCAAACCACTGAAAAATAAGAAATGATCATAGATACTCCTGTGAAACAAAAATAATCAAAGAGGACTTAACGTGTAAAGAATAAGTTTTCGCCCTAAAAATTTGGTACAATCAGGGCTAAAACATTTGACTCTCTCCCAACAAAACTGAGCTTGCTGGCATAGGATTCAAAAGCTCAAAAAGCTAGGTGTAAGATTCTACAATGCCTGCCAAAAGTCTTGGAACACCTCTGCTAATTTTGCCTTATTTTGCGATTTCCCCCTCTCCCCCTTAGAACAATGTTGTTTTGTGGTCAAAAAATTGGGATGACAGGACGATCCGCAACTCTGCTGGAATGCTGGGACAATAACTTTCGAAATCAACATTGTTTTGGGGGAGAGGGGGTATTTGAACCTGATGGCTATGGTTAGAAATGCGGATTATGAAGAAATGGCCTGAGTGTTCCAAGGACTTTTGGCAGGCATTGTAGCTAGCAAGCAAATGAGACCAAGACATCTAAGTGTCAACAACTTTTAAGGAAACAAGAAGAAAGTAACATGCTGACCTCACTCTCTCTTGGATCAACCATCGTGTCTCTCAAGAATTTGACCATCACAAAATTTTTCAACTTCATCAAGTTGGTCTTGTAGGATTGCTTAAAACCCTAGAAGAAACGGACATACACATGATATCGTAACAGATGAGGAAACATCCAAATTAAGTTCAGATCTCCGTATGTAACTCGTTCGAAATATTCTACGGCATTTGGTAGTATCTGCTGCTAATTCCAGCATTCAAGCCCTCAGCACACAGATAGATCAACATATCTTGAATCATATTTCGAATTGCATTAAAATAGCGACGCCCAGATGTGGAGAAGTTTGCCAGCCTGAATTATGTCTAAAAACGAGTCTTTTCACTATAACGCTAAGGGGGGGGGGGGTAAACGAAATCATTTGTAAACAACCTGCTGTGATCAAGCAATCGTGGAAAGCAAACGCAGTGGTAACAAAGCAATTCGTGGAATGCGCTGGAATGTGGAATCTAATGACTTCACTCGTCGCCACAAAGCAGCATTCATGGGTAAGGGAATGTGCCAGATTAACAATCATGAAAGTAGCTCCTAAATGATTCTCGAGACGGGGAGAGACAGGTGATGATCTTTCCACTAAAACAAATCTGACTACAAGAGCCAATCATTTCTAGACAGGTATCGATCCTCAGATCTGTAATGCCAACAGTTCGATAACGGTCTATTATCAACTTTTTCGATATGCCGGTTCAAGTTGTTTTCAATACCTGATACGCCGCAGTCACTGATCAAAGTTATCTTTAGTCCTAGCTTTTATATAACTGATGATAAAACATGCTGAAAGTTATAAAATTTGAAATTTGATTAATGGCTTTTCATGGACAAGTTTCGAATGTGCGATAATTATCCTCAATATATGTCATATCCGAATATAAACAATTCCGATGTATTGTGATAAAAAGATACCAAATTTACAATCTAAAAGACCTGAATATAGAAATGTATTACAATGTCCAAAAAATGGCAGCAAACAAAAGGACCCACCACCGAACTGTTTTGCTCTTCAGAATAGAAGGGTTAAATTCACAAGGAACAGCTTTTTGCTATGGAAATGCTTTCCTAATCAATATGAACTGCCTGCTTGATACTAATTTGATACGAGCATTGAGCAGCTTCAAGAAATGCCTGTGAACAAAAGCGAAATTCAGTGGAAATAAGCCTGGCGGTTAATTTGTTACGACTACTGCAAATTGTTCCATTCAACTATCCTGTTGTAATCTGGGACCATTTTAAAATGAATCAAAGCACAATGACATATTTCATTTCAAACTTACTTTTTCTTGATTGATTTCAGCCAGGAAGACACTCTTCTCTTTGTACTCCTCTTCCTTCGTTGGATCGTGCCAATATTCAGCTTGGACAATACTATAAATGTAATTATTTGCTGCTGCAGTTATTTCGTCTCAAAGCAAACTCAGAACCCCGGCGAGGGGGGTACTTAGTATATTTGGTCGATGGGGATGTGCCGTTTTTCAGGGTATCGTTTTCACCAAAAGGCACATTTTCTCAAGAGCAGGTTATTATTTCAGCAATGCTTGGTTTAATTTTTACGGTTTTGTTAATTTGTCCGAATTTATTCAACTTCCTCATGGACTTTGCAGCAATTTTCTAAGACCAATTAGAAACAGTTCAAACTCATTCGGCTCTGCTATGTATTGCTGCGCTGGAACCAGATATACTTTGCAGACTTTTCTTCGGACAGGGTATCGTTTTCAGTGGAAAATTCTGGAGCAGGTTAAATTTTTTTTGTGGTGGGCACACCCCCGTATAAAAAAGTCAAGTAACCCCCCCCCCCCGAGCTCAGCACTTAGCAAAATAGCACGAAATAAAGAGCATATGCGAGACGATGATTACAAATGTCTGTTTTCATTCCGGAGACAATATCTCCTATCAGTGTACTACGTTCCCTTAAGCCTAGTTTGCAAATGGTCGTAACAGTCAGTGACGCGTTTGAAGGTGTTGTGGCGCCGTGGTGTAATCCTCTGACATTGCAGCCAGAATAGTCAGGGGGAGTGGGTTCGAGCCCCGGTAGAGCCCCACCACTTGAGCGTCATGACAAGGGGTCGCGGACTCGATTAGGTCTGCTCTATTTCTGCGATCCCAGCGCTTGGCGCTGAAAAACGCAACTTCACCTTCACCTTCACCGAAGCAGGCTTGGGAAAACATCGGTGACGGTTGCATTAAATGGAAAGATTTTCTAAACGATGTGTCCGACGTCGCAGATCAGACAAGGACGGTACAGTGACGAATCGGAAGAGTTGAGAAGAGTTCAACTTTTTCAACCGTCGCAGACCAGTCGCCGTGCAGTCTCAGATTGCTGCGATCAAGATCTTCATTTCATTTCATTTCATTTCATTTTAAATTATTTATACAGGGTAAAAACATTCAGTTCATACGGAAAAAAATTGCTTTACAATGTGCCCTGTTAAAACAGAAAAGAAAAAACAAAAAGAAAAAAAAATTAATTACTCAATAAACTCCAAATTCTACTTAATACATTGTCAGGTAAATTCCCTTAAAAAACCTAATTTCAATTATTCCTATCCAACCGAAAAAAGGAAATTAAATTGCAACAGAAAGGAAAATCATCAAGATCTTCAACGGAATTTTCATTTCATTTCAGTTTAACTTATCTATACAGGGTAAAAACATTCAGTTGCTAAGAAATAACTGTTTTTCAATGTGCCATGTTAAGATACAAAGGAAACAAAAAACAAAAAGAAAAATTAGTTAATCAATAAACTCCTAATACTAGTTAATACGTTGAAAATCCCTATCTGAAAACATGATTTTTGGCTCATCATGACCTCGGCAACTATGAAAAATCACCCGATTCAGAGAAATGAATCCTAGAAAGCATTGCAAGCCAGCTTTTATCATTCAACGAAATGGTTTAACGTCATTTGGCAAATTTGCGCTGGGTGGGACACATCGCCGACTGATCGAGGACATGTCGCTGACTGATCGGAGACACGTTGCCGATATGTCGCAGTAGGTAGCCGACTGTTACGATCATATGGAAACAAGGCTTTACAATGCCTGTTATGATCACGAAGCCTTACTAATTCGATGGTCATCCATACCATTGTAAACAGATTCATGGCAACTTAACTATTGATCAAAACCATAATTCGAATGGCATCACACAAGTACTCAATTTCAAACTTTAAATAGAAACCCATCGAGCTTGTCTTGAAATCTGATCAAAAATAAAATGTTGCTTATCTATGCTTCGTGCATTCTGTAGAATATGCATTCTGTAGAATATGAATAGGTACCGAGGGTCAAACCGTTATCTTTTATCCCAGTGTACTCAATTAAAAATTTCCAAAATATGTGAAGACTTGATTTCCATACCTTTATCAGCTAGAATAACAGTACCAAGCGAGTCAAAAAAAGCTTACCCATTTGGCGAGCTGTGAAATAAGAAGTACGAGGCCGATATTCAAAACTAAAGTGTTAATCTATCAGCCAAAGGCTAACTTAGATGGAAATATTTTGTTTGGTAACATCACACATCACTAATGCTCAAAAATTTGAAAAATGCCGGTAAGAGGCTTGTATGGGAATCGAAAATTTCACACTGGTCAATTATTCGTGTGGCATCAAAGTTCACACTGCAGGTTTCAGAAATAGAATCTTAATTTCAATAGCAGGTAAATCATTGACCAGAATGAAATGAGGAATTCTTGTTCTCAAAAATTTCCCTAATTTCTGAGTGTAAATGATGAGAGATTTTGCCGAACAAAATCTTCCCATCTCCAAGCTGGCCGTTGACTGATAAATTAACATCTTTATTTTGCATATTGGTCAAATACTTTTTATTCCATAGCCCGCCAAACGCATAAATCCCTGTATATCACCAATTGGACTTGTCCAACGCGTCCTGGAAGAAAGGAACTGACGACTTGTCGCGAGCAGCTCACAGCTGGATAACACAGCTGGATGGCCGGACGGCTTTTGGTACGGCAGACGGCACCTTTGATCATAATGTTTGACCAATGGCAGACAAGATTCTGCTTTTTCCTGAAGGAAACTGACGGGGGCAAACGAACTTTGAAACATGAATGGCTGTATATCAAAATGAATACATTGGCGCCACCATTTCCAAGACAGGGCACTTGTGTAGACAGATACAACTACCCCCTTGTTTTCAACTTCCTTGCATTTAGATCCTATTACAAACATCGGGTTCAGTCAGGTCACATATTTCTTATGAATAACTAATGAGGAGCTGTTCGCGACAAGTCGTCACTTTCTTTCTTATATGACGACTTGGGCAAGTCCAATCACCAATCATCTTCTTCACAATTGAATAATCCTCCAATCCTCCTCCCTGGAATAGCCCTACCCCTTCCATAAGTCTTCATCTGGGAATTCATTGTTACAGATGGGCCTTCGGGGTATATTCGATGGTTTAAGATACGTTAAAACATCTTGTTAATTTATTTACAAATAAATAATGATTGGCAAGAAAGTAGTATGTAAATAAGAACAAAGCTTATTGCATAAAAGGAAGGAAAGTTGACTTACTGGTTCTGAATCCAACTGAAATAGAAGATAGTATAATTTCAATATTTAAATTTCACTAAGCATAAGGGTGTGGAGGCGAAATAATCCACCTTTAGGACGTTAGAGGCACTACTGTTTACACAATTTGTAGGCCTGCTCTTTTATCCACCTTCTATATCTGCCCGTGAAGCAGTTAACGCGATCACAAAAATTCCACAAGTCTGATCGGTTCAATGTCAAAGTTCGGACTGTGTTAGGGCACTAACTGACTAATCAAAATACTTGATTCATACGATACGCGTCATGTCATGGGAAGCCTTGACAACGTCGACTGGCAGTTCCGGATGAAAACTGGCACAAGAAATGGTCTACCGGGCGACTCAAAAAAATTCACGAGCTATATCGCACATAGGCTCCTCAACGCAAAATTTAATGGCAGAAACAAGGTATCAGCATGTAGACGAAGGGCTTAGCAATTTTCTCAAGTGTTGTTTGGTCATGGAATTGTAGCAACGGTAAAGCTTCGTACTGATTCTACAGGAAACCGTTCAGCTGTTTAACAAAAGGTTCAATTAAGTGGTGTTGGAGCTTCTATCACTATTGTGTACATTCGTACGTTGTATAAAATGCATCAATTTATCATTCGATTCGGATTCTTTTTTAGAATGTAGGTAAAAGATCTCATGGGCCTAAATAACTTGCTACTCTCTTCCTACGATCACCGGGTCTAAAATGCTTTAAAAAACTGCTTTCCAGAACTGCGGTACCATTGAGGGTCCTTATGGAGTGGAGGTTGGAAAGCAACTATAATTTCTAAAATCAATTTGGTACTTGAATTTAATTAATTGTACAAAATGTTGCATTGATAATTTTCACGGAACTTTCGAAAGGTGATATGAACAGAATTCTGAGCCCTAGAAGTGAAACATAATTTCTGTGACTTTTCATACGTCTGAAAAATCTCTCTAGACTCCAGAGACTACACAAGGTATTCATAAAATTCTATTTCTTGGCATACCAGTAAAGTAAATCAATCAAAAAATGCACTTTCGAAGACGAATTTTCAAATAACTATGAACAGTAAGTTACATACCTTTCATAGGCACCGTAATCGAGAAGCCTCCTGACGTAATCACAAAGTGTCGAATTTTCACCAGGGCAATGAGGGAAACCAAATACGCCTGAAACATTAATGAAGAACAGAAGTTAAAGGGTAAGTCCGTAATCTGCGTGCAGCCTCAACATAGACTTGTGACGATGAGTCTCTTTTTCCCTGTGCTCTTTGACCTGATGATGGTGCTTCAGTCACAGAGACTCCCCAGGGGAGGGGGTACTTCACTATGGGGTAAGAAGGGGATGTGCGCCAGTTTTGGGTAGTTTTTGGCCTGAAAATTCTGGGATTGGGGTATACTTTCACTTGGAATTTCCTGGGATTGGGGTTTACTGTTATACTCAAAATTCTGGTTATGGGTGCTGAATGAAAGTACAATTGCATAATTCTTCGATTAACACGTGGTCAGTTTCAGGTGAACAGATTTAAAGTATTTTTTGTGTTTACAAACGTGCTGAGATCAGAACTTCATTCCAATGGCCACTTGGGACAAAAATTGTCGTTCACAGCCCTCGATCCCTTATCAATTTGACGTCGAATTGCTTTTGTTACTCCTTCAAAATTCCGGGATTGGGTATCAATATCTGACCAAATTTCTGGGATTGGGTCGTAGCAGAAATCCTTGCGGCGCACACCCCCGTATGAATTTATAGTGAAGTACCCCCCCCCCCCGGGAGAGACTCATAGTATTACTCTGAAAAACCTGGCCCTGTGTGGGTCCAAACTTCGCGATTCCTACAGCACTAATCAGATTGCGAGATTTGTGAATCAATATTGTTACGGTGTAAATGTGATAGAATTTTTTATTCGATTAAAGAATTGGAAAAAAATCCCACGGGATTGAGATTCGAAGCCATGATTCTATCATATTTCCATTTATGATTGAAGAAAATAGGGCCATGTTTTTCACTGTTTCATTAGGAGTCCCTCTTGGGCAGCTCTTCAATCTGAAGATAAGTTTGTATCACAACAGGCTAGGCACAATGGCAGATGCATAGAAATATTGATATGCGAATGGTTTGATTGTAAGTGGCTTGAGCAACTTCTACTTGCTTACATTCCTTGTAAGAAGCTCGTAAGAAACTCTGAGTACTCAAAATCTGAAAATTTTAAGAAACTCTAAGTACAGGCCAAATTCTTAGTTTCTTATAAAATATACGTGTAACAGGGATACATTTAAGCAATAAAACATCAGTGAAAATAATCGCATCTAGTCGTACAGTAAACAACGGCGCTCCCTGGTAAACCGCGTTTATTATCACATTTATCATCACGTTGTTTTCCACTTAAGACCACATCATCATATCTCAAATGGTTGCAAAGCTAAAACTCGCGCACGGAGAGAACTCCTACAGCGAGATATATTTGTATGAAGTGGAAGCCTATTCAAATGCAATGCTATTCACGGTGGAGTGAGCAGACGGTGTGCAGATTGTTTAGTCTTTAGAAGTCTTTAGAAGTCTTTAGAAGCTATGTTTGGCGATATAGTTTTAATCACCAAGAAATACACAAAAACGGCTTTTAGCTAATCTAGCTGACAACCGCTTGATCAATCGAAGCTGCTGCCATTTCTCTTCTAACTTTGATAAATCGAAGACAAAAAAGCAAAGACAGTAGCATCAGCTGTCTTTAATTCACACCGGAATTCAAAGTGATTAGCGATCGCAGAAAAAATAAATTCTCTCAACCAAGAATTTAAAACACTGAAAGCCACAAAAGTTTACCAGAAACAAATTGGGCAAACTGCCCTCTTGTGCATGCAAAAGGTCGTTTTTAAGAGAAGATTGTGAGCTACAACGAAAGAAAAAGAATAAAACTAGGGATCTGCGTGATGGATTTTGTTTGTTTGTTTGTTCTTTTGATTCAGGGGGTACTTGACCTAAATTTGTATAGGGGTGTGCTCATGAAGAAAATTTTTTGTGTACCTGACTTCAGAATTTTTGTCCTAAAATGATACCCAATTCTAAACAAATTCGGTCAAAAGGATACTCAAAACACAAAAATTTGACTAATTCGCTAATCATCTTTTTCTGAATCAGAGATAGCTGATGCTATTGCCTTGCAAGATCTATCCTTATCATCAAGCACTGTTTTCCAAACACAAAATAACAAATTACAGACTATTGCAAAACAACTTATTGATAAATATCCAGCCTAGACTCAATGCATGCCATAGTTTTGCACTTTGACTGAACTAATACCAATACCATTATACCACGGCTCATATTTCAATGCTGCCAGAAACGGATCAGCCTCCTACAGCTATCCCATACAACTCAATGATAACACAAAAAGCACCAATAAGACTTACACTACCTTGATGTTGGCCTCCAAATGTAATCAGATTAATCATCGGTGGAGAAGGACATCTTTGAGCAACTGCACGCCTGTTGATAAAATCTTCCAGCAGTTAAGAAATATATAACAAACTTGATCTTATGTGGAGTACGTTGTTAGTATTGTAACGAAAAAATTCTTTAGAAAATACGACTTTGTACTTGGAAAATGACATTACACAACATGTCGAGCATTACTCTTCATCAGGTGTGTTAAGAAATGTACATATATATGTACTCTGTAATCAGAAAAAAGCTTAAAGGGGGGCTCATAGCCACTAAGGAACACATTTTATGCACCTATTCTTTGGCTCCACAATGAAGCTGATTGTGTTAGAGCTATCAGATACAGCTTTTTTGACTTGGCCTCGCCAGATGTTGATTCCTTTTAAAAACACCAATAAAGGAAACTATCAACATTGATCTGATAAGTACTATTTGCATCATCTAGTGGTGGTGGTCTCCAAAATCAAATATTTTGAAAGGTGAATATTCTAACCATGAGCTATTTATGGGCTTACTTAGGATGACAACTATGTGATGAAAAAGTGATTTTCTAGCTAATAAAGGATTTGATAAGAGTGGAAAAACATCTCAGTTCTGAAAAACTATTCAGACCATGTGATATGTGCAAATGTAGCACTGAGATATAGCATCAATGTATAAATTTCTGTAAATTTGAGTCATTTTGGGAATTTAAATACCTTGTGGGTTCTTATTAATGCTGGCTCATTTGTAAAGTTTAGTTCTTAGAGGGACTAAATAATATATGAGATTGGGGGCTTAAATGAGGATTTACACTATAACCAGTCACTGGGAGAAAAACCAAGAACAAAGTTTAGAAGCCGGAATTCACAAATGAAGAATTTGTTACACTGCAACCACATTATCCGAAATCCTCAAAACTTTGCATTGAAAGTTTCTCAGACAACTGTTGCAAGGAGCACTATAAAAGTAAAGCAAAACAAAGACAAAAAAATATATATATCTTACAGAAACTGTCCTCCTTGAGAAAATCCAAGAGCATTGTAGCCATTTTTGAGTTTAGGATCTGATGCGATCATCTTGCACACCATTTCAACTTGAGTGTTGCAGTTTAGCAGGAAGCCATTTTCAATATCCTAAAAATGAACAGAATAAAAGAATAAAGGCTTGTAACTACCAGACAGACAAATGGACAAATAAAAGGATAAACCAGTGAGCTTAATGGGTGCTAGACATGGGGTGAAACATGATCTTCAGGAGGATGTGTTTCTTTGATCAAATTATAAGCAAGGTACAGTAGGTATGGAAAGGTCCATTATCAAGGAAAGGTTGAGGGAAAGAGAAGAAGAGGAAAGGCCACTGACATCATGGGCATTGATGACATTTTAAAATTAGTTTTTTGACATTTTAAAAAGCCCATCAAATGCATAAAAAATTTTTGACTCAACTGGCATATTGCACAAAGAACAAAAATATAGTGACTAGCAGAACCAAATCTTTCCCAACTCCAAATACAGCTCCAAGGGGTATTAAAATACTTTTCTGGTAGAGGGGATATGCCTTTTTTGGTGAATTGTTTCCACCTCTCTTTTTGCGCTGGGCAGCAAACGAAGATAGTTTTTCTAGAGCTTGTCAGTTGTCAATACATGTCAAATGGGGATATTCTATTAGACTGGGTTGTTGCACAGTTCAACTTTTATGCTTTGGAGTACATTATACCAATCATTTCTAGAGCTGGGTATTCTTGGAGGGGAGGTTCTTTTGGAGGGGAACTTCTGGGTGCCAAGCAAAAAAATTATGTGGGCACACCTCAGATCAAAATCAAGTAACCTTGCATGACTGGAACATAAGCAAAAAAGAAATCTTACCTGCATTATACTGCTGCCAACCATCAGTGACTTTACATAAACTCCATTGCCAACTTGCTTCTCCAATATCCTCTTGATAGATCCCATGCTAAGGGGGTTGCAGCATGAGTCACCTGAAGTGAAATTGCGGTTTGAATTTCAGCCTCTTGCCAGTATGAAAGTTTCTTCTATTTGACTTCAAGACAAATGATGGATATATAGCGTCTAGTTTAAAAATAGAACAAAAGATGGGCGCCTGCCATCATTTGTCCAATTGTTTGATAATCTCTCTCGAGATCATCAAATATAATTGAATACAATGGACTATATTTAGATTGCCCAGGCCCCTGATTTAAGTCACCTTATATCTCCGTCATTTGTCTTTAAGGCCTACTCTCTGTTACTCAAGTAGAACAAATGAAGGGTAGATGAAACCTACTTGAAACCTTTCAACAAAACAGAGAAAGACCTGGATCAAGATAAATTATCAACTTATTCAACATTAAACTCTAAACATTTGATTCCATAAGTGTCACAGATTGATGATTTTCCTTCTTGAGAAACCGTCTTGTCTTCCAACTGGGCAACAGACTGATAACGTATAAAGAAATATGATTACTTATTGCTGATTAGGCAACGTTCCTAGACTGAGGAATGAATGCCAAGCCAAAAGGCAATGCATCGTAGCTCAGGTTGAAATTCTTATCAAAAAAGACTTGTCTAGATACAAATAATTCCAAAGTTCTAAAAAGCATCAACAAAAGCCCTGAAAGATTTCTTACCCAGTGAAACAGATATAAATATATGTACAAAAAAAGATGACTGGCAAAATTTTAGGACTAGCTTGTGATACCCAGTCGTTGGGTAAATGCTCCGAAATGGAGACATAGCTTCAATTGTCATGGAGCTCAAATCTTTGAAAGGGTGGATGAAAACCAGAGTTGAAGTTTGTATTTGGAGCATGCAAGTTGAGATGGCCTTAGTATGAATGTGCAGAAAATTCACCATTCAGAACAGTAGATTAAGCAAGAGATCCTTTGCTTATCGCCAACTGTGTGGCTCAGGTTGAAAACCACACACCTTCTTGTGTGAGCAGCATTTTGTGCATGCAGTACAAACTTTCCCCACCAGAGACTGGATTGTGAAATTCTATTACATTTTTTCTTTGAACAGGAGTGCTTGAAAGGAACTTTGGGCAATTTGCTGTATAAGCTATCATGGCAATTTTTGATACCTTGATTAATTTCAAAGTGTTGGCATCTATCAATTTTGAGGCTGTGACATCATCAAATTTCTAAATCCTTAACCTGAAGAGCTTCATATTTCTACTTTGCAACCATCACAGTATAGGCTTGGGGGAGGGGGGTACTTGACTTCTTTTTATATGGGGGTGTGCCCACCGCAAACAAAAATTTTAACCTGCTTCAGAATTTCCCTTGAAAATGATACCCCTGTCCTAGAAATAATCTGCAAAGTATATCTGGTTCCAGCGCAGCAATAAATAGTAGAGCCAAATGAGTTCAAACTGTTTCTAACTGGTCTTAGAAAATTGCTGCAAAGTCAATGAGGAAGTTGAATAAATTCAGACAAATTAACGAAACCGTAAAAATTAAACCAAGCATTGCTGAAATAATAACCTGCTCTAGAGACAATGTGTCTTTTTGACAACCTGCTCTAGAAAAACGTCCTTTTTTGATACCCTGTTCTAGAAAAAATTGGTGAAAACGATACCCTGAAAAATGGCACATCCCTGTCGACCAAGTACCCCCCCCCCCCGGCAGTGTAGGCTATCATAAACTATGGTTTTCTTGAGGAATGTATCAGGTCTTCCTAAAGTAAGTTAGGATTTACAATAATTTTCAATTTTTCAAAATTTCGAATGATTAATTTTTAGAAAAAAAATCATAATGCAACCATTTTGAAAAATCAAGATATAAAAAAAATGCCATGGCATCATGACATCATGAGATTCACCGCAAATTATCCAAAGTTCCTTTCACACCATTCAGTTTATAGAAAAGTATGATGCAATTTTACACTCACCTATTTACAGATTTGAGCCCTTTGCTGTTATGCATTGGCATTTTGCAAAATATTTTGCATGCAGACTGTGTTGTTGCAGAGAGAAGGCCTAAACCTGTACTTTTTTATTATCGCCCGAGCGCTTCGGACATTTGGAACCACTGCTGGAAATAAGATTTCTTACCCATTCCATGCCACAGCACAATAGGATACGTGGTATTGTCAGCTGATGATGCAAGCGCAATGATGGATAAAAACACCAATGAGGAAATCTTCAGCAAGAACGACGCCATCTTGATTTGGTAGCGTAACGATCAGTGGCTTGGCCACGATGGACTGTAATGGAATGAAAGCATCACATGAGCATCATCACATGATGAATGCGCCAGCGCAGTTACCAAAATTCCCCACAGCTTGAGCCGCATATTGCTAGGAACAAGAACGGAACAGGAATAGGAAATTTCGGAGTCAATAAAAAGCTTTGGAAAACGAATATTCCCACACTGTTTTTCCCGGGGTGGCGACTTCCATACGCAGAATGACGGGTTGTTGGCTTTTCTTCGTCTTCGTTCTGAAAACTTGCTTGCTGTGGTTTTATCTTCCACCAACGTACCTATAAAGTGAAGGGAAGTTGAGCAAGCTTTTGCCCTTTAAAATCCTTAAAATTGGTATGAAAGTGGACAGAAAATCCTTGAATATGGGTCTTCCCCTAAATCGTTTGGGTGCACATCCCCCCATCCCAAGACTCGAGTTACCCCCCTCCTTGGGTGTTTTGTGTATACACCATCATTTAGTCACATCTTCCGAAGAAATGTAAAATACGGCCTAAGGTCATGATCAAATCTTCATAATGCCAAATTTCTCTGGATTTAGCAAGACCAACCGCGATGTTTTGGTGATTTCTATAAACATCATGGTTGGCCTGATGCAGACAAATTGGGCAGACACTGAAGGAGGGATATAGTCTTATCAGTTTTTGGTTGACTTCCGCTTTCAGCAAGTGGCGGCAAATGCTACCCCCCTCGGAGAATGAAGTTATTCTAATGTAAAAATGCTATATGTAAACATGCTATGTCCTAGCCTGCGTCGCAAACCAAATTCCACTATGTCCATACCAATTCGATTTTCCAAAGTCGCCGTTGAGGCAAGAAACCTAGAAAAAGTTAGCTCTTGTCGTTTTCAGCGGTTTTTCATACTTTTGAGAGGGAGATTCTCGAAAAGATCCATCGTTCTTTCAGAACAAAGAGGTCAAATCCAGTTAGAATGATTCTAAAATCTAAGTACACATATTAGCTGTTAAAAATTCACTTACCAGTGCTATTTCTTTGATTTCCAGGGAGTGGTAATCTTCCAAACTCGTATATTTTTTTCTGCTCATGACACGGTAGTGTGCCTTGGTTTCTTTGTTTTCATGTTTCATGCAAAAGGTTTCTTTTTGTAATTGCGTTCTAAAGTTAAAAGCAATAACGAATTCTGAATTGAATAAAGCAGAAGAATGAAAGGATGATGTATGCAAAATTCTTTGGACACAAGATTAACCACTGCTCTATTGGCGATTCCAATTACCTTCTTCTCCCCATGAAAAACTGCAGCTACCAGAATTGATAATTTTGCAATTTATCCAGCTCTGAAAGGTACTGAATCTGACGACGTGTTTCGTTATTATTTGTTAAAGAAGTATCAAAGAAAGGTGATTTTCGCATCTACAAGAATGAGACTTTGAAAGTTACTCCTACTAGTAAAGCTTTAATGAATCTTCGAAACAAATGTTTGCTGATGACCGTATACAGAATACTGTAATGTTAGACGAAATCTAAAAGAAACTTAGATGTAAAACTGAAATGATTATTCCATGTAACAGACAACATCATTTCTCAATGTTACTGTTGATTTGCTTTCATTATTATTTATTGCCATTTTTCTAACCCATGTTCTGCGTTTTTATCGTAATTGTTACTCAGGGTTTCTCAACAAAACATGTCCGATTCGAGTGGTTGTCATGGAGGATTTGTACACTGTACCATCCTGTTTTTGATACAGTTGCATAGAGTAGCCCTCAAACCTCAGATTAGCGTTTTTGAGACATTGTTTGAGCCAGGCGCTCCCTGGTTTGAGCAAATCTAACAAGCGGTTGCTGATCTATGCAACGTATAAGTAGGTCAACGAAGTCAAGTGATTGCTTCAAAACAGCACTTTCTTTGCTCTCCAAAAATGCCAAAATCAAATAAATACTGCAAGAAAGAGCTCTAGCACTGTCGATAAAATTTTTGCTACAGTTTATAGAAGCAAATGGTATTGAACTAAGAACTATGACGATGACGATAAAATACATGAAGCCATTCTCAGGTGCAGAAAGAATGAAAAACACGATGAAAAACAGCTTTTACCCAAATTGTTTGAACGAATGGGACAAGCTACTTCCTGAAGTTAGGCAGGCGCCTTCGCTAAGTGTTTTTAAATCAAAAATACTTGCTCAAATTCGGCCCCCTTCAAAACTAGTATATGGGATTCATGACCCCAAAGGTTTAGCTATTCTTACACAGTTAAGAGTCGGTCTCAGCAAATTAAATTTTCACAAATTTAGGCATAATTTTAGAGACACAATAGACCCGATGTGTCCTGCAAACGATGGTGTTGAGGACACGGAACATTACCTGCTGCTTTGCCAATCTTATGAAGAACCTAGACGCGAGCTTCTCAATGGTCTCAACGCAATTTTGCCTCCTTGTGACATTTCTAACCTCTCAAATGAATTGTTAATTGAACTCATTCTGTATGGCAATGAAAGGTTACCATTTGATGTTAATAAACGACTCATAGAGGCTACCCTGAAATTTATTCACACGACTAAGCGCTTTTAAATCTCTGCTGCAAACCCCAACACATGGACACATCTTTCCCTTGTTTATATGTAGCCTTAGATTTATATTAGATAATTTCCTTATGTTTAGATTTATAATTATATGTTAAATGGCCACAGGGTTGATATGTATTTCCGTTCTCCTTGTGGCATCGTTTTTTGTAATCTTTCGTAGTTATGTAGTTGTGTAGTTGTTGTATTTTTATGAGATTATATATAAAAAAAACACGATGTGCTGCTTATCATGATAGCATTTGATATTGTCACAAAAACATAAGCAAACAAAGAGCGCAGTCAAGAAGGAGCACGTTGTTACAGCAAGGTAAGCAGAATAGAAATACAGTCAACTTGTCAAGAATGTTTAATGATTCAATTTTTAAAAACTCATGGCTCCAAGGGTGGCGCCACGGGGGCGCCACTAGGTGGACTTGGTGGACATGTCCACCCCACTTTCCTCAGGTCGATATTCATTCCAAAGCAAAATAGATATAAAGATCGCTAGGTACAGGGTTCAAATTTTTTTCTTCCTGGTAGCAAGCCAAGCTCCTTCGTTTCTTTTTACACACTTTCGTCTTCTTTCCCAATATACCTTTTTCCGTTTTATCTTTTTCATACATGATACTCCATCAATATAATTGTGAAGCAACATGAATAAAGGAATGATGTCTTGAGTATTTACAGTGTATCTAAGGTCATATGAATATACCACCCAATTCTATCCCTTTACCTTTCTCTCATTGTTTCTTTCCCCCTCGTTTCCTTCCTCTTTTGCTTTCTTTCCCCCTTTCAGTTCTTTTTCATATTACCTTTCTTCCTTCACGGGATATTTGACCATTGCAGCTACCTTGACTAATAATGAACATGAAAATGAAAATGGAATTATAATTTTGTTTAAGAGATCCTTTTTTCCGGAACAAATTTTCTTCTTTAAACAAGGCCATATTGACCTGTTTAATGCTATCCCTGCCATTTTTAACCTGGGGTGTTTTTAAACTTCATTTTTAACTTTTTGCCTGTAAATATAATTTTCTTTTATTTAGATTACTTTCCTTTCATTAACTTATGTTGTAATTAATTTTTATGGCAAAATTATACATACATACATACATACATACATACATACATACATACATACATACATACATACATACATACATACATACATACATACATACATACATACATACATACATACATACATACATACATACATACATACATACATACATACATACATACATACATACATACATTCCTTCTTGGTGCGCCGCTACCACGCTACTTCATTTTTTTGAGCTGTGGTTAGGTATGCCTTCTGGCTATCAATCTTATTGCTTTTCTACCCCACTTTTTCAAGGCTGGCACTAGACTTACGACGATGCATCCCTTGTATCCCTAGGCGCGCGCCGCCCTTGCATCCCATTACATCCTCAAGAATTTGTGGCAAAATCGGGGTGTACCGGTGGTGTATCTGTGTATCCAAAATTTGCCTGCTTCTTTGCATGATTCTAATTGCGAGCAGCAACATCTGTCAGCTCGTGCAAAATAGAATGTTGACATCCTGCGTAGGAGCCTGGTGTGTTGTTGTTATCAGCATATACATATCATGGAAATGAGATAACGATGGTAGCTTTTCAAATATTTTGCAAACTCACCGTGATTACAATGAAGGGATTGAATAATTAATTAATTAAAGGAAAGAAGAATGAGATTTCATTGTCAATCGTACTAATCATGTATTGATTCCTCTTGCTGAATCATGGTGACCCGGATAGGAGCCTGGGCAACAAGCTCGAGCGAATGCTCAGCGAACGAAAACATTTCAATCAGTTGAGTGGTAACGCGGCTCACGAAAGGATCTGGGAAGCAACCATTGGTCTGAGAGTGATAAAGAGACGTCCAGCAAAGTGAAAAAGGAGGGCGAGATGGCTTGTAGCAAAGTGTATCTTGCGCTTGCATTGATTTTGTACTCAACCTATGTTATTAGAGGTAAGAACGTATTTTAGTGTCTTGTTTATTGATTTGCGATCTTGAAAATGCAGGGGCTTTTGGGATAAAGGGAGCAGCGTTGCAACCACAAGAGATTAAAATACTCAGATGGACAAATGGCTTGCAGCAAGGAAAACCAAGCTTGTATCGATCTCTACGTTTAACCATGTTGTCAGAGGTGAGAACGTATCTAGTTTCTTTTTTTCTGATTTGCAATCTTGAAAATGCAGGAGCTTGAGGGGCCTTTTCTTTTGGGACTGCGGCATCGTGGATAGTACGAAAGATTCAAATAATTATACCTCGCGCTATGCAGTCTAAGAACATGTGTTTCTTGTTTATTGATTTGCAATCCTAAACAAACGATAAATGAAGCTTTTATTGAAGCTGGGAGCAAGGGATATCCAAATCCTCAGACTGGAAGAGGCCTTCCACTTGTTCAGTATGTCTCGCGCTCGTATTAATCTCAACCCCAGCCGACGTTAGGAGAGATGAGAACGTATTGAATTCCTTGTCCGTTGCTAGTCATTGATTTGCAAGTTTTGAAGGATGCTAAACAAATGGTTGACCAAGAACAGCAAGTGGCAAAAGTCATCACAACTCAAAAGCTGCCAAGCATGCATCTCCACGTAAGGATCGACTGAAATCCATCGGAAAGTTTTTTTACCGCACTTGGTTTTTTAGCGCTCAAAGTCACTGAAGTTTACAAACTGGTTTTAACTTCGTTGGACCTCGATAGATGATAACCCACACCCAATCATTTCGAAGACGTTTTCGAACTAGTTGTAATTCTAAGTAATAAAGCAATTCTCCTGACCAAACGAGAGCTCAATTTTTCCTCAATCTGCAGTTACCTCGAAACCATGTTGCATCTAAACATTTTCAGTCGTACTTCAACAAAACAAGAAGCAGATCAGTGAATGACCTTTGCTCTTTCTAAACCAACCTAAATGCTGATGAAATTTAGACATAAATATTTCAAACTCTTTTAAGACGCGCTGAAAACTGTTCAGTTTGTCTTTCAGAAGCTGTCAATAAGAACAATAAATGTACAGAGGTAGCGTAATCATAGAGAAAAATTATTTTTTCTGAAAGCCTTTTACGTCTCTAATTCTAAAGAGCAGAATTCATACATAAGTTTCGAAACTACATTTGCAAAGTCCATAAGTCAGACACAAGCACTGAGTACTTGGAATGAAGTCTTGGAATCAACATGTGTACACAACAGCTGTTGTAAACAAAGACTCTTTTATTAAAAATAGAATCTTTAAAAACTACGTAGGTACGTCAGGCCCGTCGGAAGAGATAGGTAGGTAGAAAGCGTACAGAGATAATGGAAGTAGGTAGGTAATCATATTTAGCGTGGCTAGCCTGCGAAAGTTTGATAGACTTATCTCCAGCAGGGGCCAAGGATGTTTTACCATCAACCCATCGCAGCTACCAGATTTTCCTTACATGGCTCTGGTTGACCCGGGCTAGAGTTACGGACAGCGACCAAACTGTCCATCGCGGGATTCGAAACTCGGCCGTTCTGACCTTTGGCTTACGAGTCAGTCGAGTTAACCACTCGACTTAAGCCCCCCCCCCACCCCAACAAGTGATTTGCTGAAGTTTGTTGATTTTTAAATGGAACACGATGTAAAAGCCAAGGTCGTAGGGACACAGATTCAAACTCGTATATATCCAAAGAAGCTACCAGAATCTATCGAAAATGCAATATCTATTTATGTCATACCAGTCTAAAATTTCAAAGCATTCATGGAAAGACTCATTTATGCCTATTTCTCTTTGAAATTTCATCAAATAAATGTCAATCGATGGGATATGAAGCTTTGTTGCATTCGATTTCAAAAAGAGGTCGTAATCTTCAATAGCACTTGAAATGTCAGCATCTTACTGACAATAAAGGTGATATTAAAATTGGTCCAAAGAACTCACATCATGACACTATATATGCCTATTTATATTAGAAATTTCAACAAACAAATGGCAGTCTATGGGATTTGAAGCCTAGCTCGATTCAATTTCAAAAAAAGTTCGCTTACTTTAATAGCACCTGAAATGTCCTCTTGTTACTGACAATAAGGTGATATTAAACTTGGGCTAAAGAAATCACTTCAAGACAATATATAGGCCTATTTCTATTAGAAAGTTTCATCAAATACATGGCAATCGATCGGATATGAAGCTTAATTGAATTCAATTTCAACAGATGGTCACACACTTAATAGCACCTGAAATGTCTGCTTGTTACTGACAATAAAGGTGATATCAAACTTGGTCGAAAGAAATCACCTCAAGACAACATATATGCTTGTTTCTTTTTGAAATTTCACAAAATGAATGGTAACCAATTGGATTTGAAGCTCAGTTGGATCCAATTTCAAACAAAGTTCGCATACTTTAACAGCACCTAAACATTCAGCATTTTATCACTGACAATAAAGGTGATATTAAATTTGGCCACGTCAGCACATTATATCTGCCTATTTCTATTTGAAAATTCATTAAATAAATGACAATCGATCTGATTTGAAGCTTAGTTGGATTCAATTTCAAAAAAAGTTGCTTAAAGCTAATGTGCAATGGTAAATAGGCTCCTCTATAAATAGAACAAAGAAATTACTCCCGCACAGCATTGTTTCGTGGTGAGATAAAAATCTTATTGTGATACTTCCTTTGTTGACTCTGTGTGCAAGTTCAATTTGAATGAGATATTTTTAGAATTTCTGCTCTGTGCAAATGCAAGCTTTTAACCTTGCAGAAACCCTTTAATTTAATAGCACCTGAAACGTCAGCATCTTTCTGACAATAAAGGTGATATTAAGCTTGGGATAAAGAAATCACCTCAAGACAATATATATGCCAATTTCTATTGGAAAGTTTCATCAAATAAATGGCAATCAATCGGATTTGAAGCTTAGTTGGATTCAACTCAAAAACATTTTGCATACTTTAATAGCACGTGAAATGTCAGCATTTTACTGACAATAAAGGTGATATTAAACTTGGGCTAAAGAAATCACATCAAGACACTATGCAGGCCTATTTCTATTCGAACATTTCATCAACTAAATGGCAAGCGATTGGATGTGAAGCTTAGTTGGATTCAATTTCGAAAAAAGTCGCTTACTTTAATAGCACCTGAAATGTCAGCATTTTACTGACAATAAAGGTGATATTAAACTTGGGCTAAAGAAATCACTTCAAGACCATATATATGTTCATTTCTATTTGGAATTTCATCAAATAAGTGGCAATCGATGGGATTTGAAGCTTAGTTGGATTCAAATTCAAAAATGGTCGCATACCTTAACAGCACCTGAATTGTCAGCATCTTTCTGAAAGTAAATGTGATATTAAACTTGGTCTTGGGAAATCATGTTCGTCTATTTCTTATCTGTTTCGATGTCTTCTTTTGCAGGTAAGAGTTTCCTCGCATCTCACATACATTTCTGTCTGTTTCGATGTGAATTAATCAGAGAAAACATAAAATTCGATGAACACAAAACAAGAAATTGAGCAACCTATGACAAATCGGATCGGGCTTGGTTGCGTGGATCACCTCATGTAAACAACTCATTTTGTTAATGAGTAGAGGCAAAGTTAGAAGCACGACGATAACTAATTTTCATGCTGTCGCAACCTAAGTCATTGCATAACTTTCGAAGTTTCAATGTCTTTTTATCGTGCAATGTCAAGCATAACTTGATTTCAACTGGACTACCCAAACATTGAAATACAGACGGAAGTCAGCGTCATCGATTCGCTTGCGCAAGGAGAACAGATTATTAGTTCAAGGAAGAAATGATAATCGTTAAAGAGTACCTACCCTGGGTAGCAGAGCCTCGAAAAACCCTATCACGGGCGCTCATAGGCGTTCATGGCACAACTTCTTAGGAAGCTGTCATTTTTAAAGCTTGATACAGGGGTGGAAGAAGTTTTGGAAAGGTACCAATGTTTTTGGCCTCGTTTTATTGGGGTATTAAATATTTCGAAAAAAACTGTAAAGCATCTGATGGGCTGTGAAATTTTTGGATTATATTTCAGACTGAAAGACTGAAGTAAACATTATGTATTCTTTCACAACAAAAGTTTCATCTGTTTCTGCTATGTTCATTAGGCAAGAGAGAAGTTATTTGAAATAGTGATGATGATTCTATGTTTCTTTGATTCTTCCCATTGTTCCAATTTGATTCATTCTATGTCGAAATTGTGTTTCTTAGTGACTGTGTAAGTTTTTCCAATACATCCAAGCTAAATAACTCAATGGTGGGGTATAAAGTTTTTTGCTATGTTGAAATGGGGTGTCAACTTTCATTCAACTTCATGAATGGAGTAATAAAGTTTTGCTATATTTGTATGAAGATATTTTCCACCACTGTACCCAGCATTTAAAACGACAGTTCCCTTATTCTCCGCATCCGAAATCTTCTTTGGTGCCTTTGCTCCAGGATGGAATATGTGCAGTGTTTGTGTTTGTTGTCAAGAATACAATGGCAAATCGTGCTCATTCGTAAAGTCCCTTAAACCCCCTGAAATGTCTTTGACAACCTCTTACGAACTAAATTGGAATAGCTATATCCGGGAGGGGGTACTTAGTATATTTGGTCGATGGGGATGTGACGTTTTTAGGGTATCGTTTTCACCTATTTTTTCTAGAACAGGGTATCAAAGTAAGGACGTTTTTCTAGAGCAGGTTGTCAAAAAGGCACATTTTCTCTAGATCAGGTTATTATTTCAGCAATGCTCTGTTTAATTTTACGGTTTTGTTAATTTGTCCGAATTTATTCAAATTTCTCATGGACTTTGCAGCAACTTTCTAAGACCAAATAGAAACAGTTCGAGCAAATTCGGCTCTGCTATGCATTGCCGCGCTGGAACCAGATATACTTTGCAGATTTTCTCTAGGACAGGGTATCGTTTTCAGTGGAAAATTCTGGAGCAGGTTAAATTTTTTGTGGTGGGCACACCCCCGTGTAAAAAATGTCAAGTACCCCCCTCCCCCAAGCCTATACTGTGATGGTTGCAAAGTAGAAATATGAAGCTCTTCAGGTTAAGGATTTAGAAATTTGATGATGTCACAGCCTCAAAATTAATAGATGCCAACACTTTGAAATTAATCAAACCCCCGTGCACACCCCCGTATAAAAAATGTCAAGTACCCCCCCCCCTGGAGCTATATCTATGCGTGGGAACCATGACAGCACATGGTAGTAAAAGAAAGATCAAATGAAAGGATTTGGTGCCATATATAGACAGGTTCACTGTTGTTCTCAAAAATCTTTGAACGCCGCAGCTGAATATCAGCTCTTAATGCCTTCCTCATAAATGTTTGATCCAAAAAATATTGCGCTTATTTTTCACGTCGTGTAGACGTTTTTTTTATAAGAAACTAGGATCAGGCCATAGTACTAAAAGTTTCTTAATTTCACATGAAATTTTGTCCATTTTAGTACTAAAAGTTTCGTAATTAGTTTCTTATTTTTTGAATGCGGAATTATCAATGTGGTCGCTAACACTGCGGCAAATATGATTCTTGACATTTAAAACATCATAAAGGAATAAACAGTGTTCTGTTATGTCGAAAACACAAATGTTTAGATAATATTGCTCAAGAATAAAGGTTCAACAATCTATTTGCTATAATATCCATGCTTTAACTTTGAAAAGTTTCTTAGTACTTCTCAGACATAGTACTAGAGTTTCTTAAAATTTTGGCCATCTTAGTACTAGTTTCTTATAAACCAGTTTCTTATAAAAAAACGTGTAGTGGCGTTCTTGCTTTCTTGTCTCGAACCAAGAGTACCTCACAGATTTGAATGATTTGAATATTATTAGTTGAATGCCGAAATATTGAAGAATTTTTTTGATTTTCCTCGTTGTCTCACGAGCACTAGAACTGTAGATATGTTGTACTTTACAAAAATCTATTGGCTACAAAATTTATTGGTTGCAAAATGAATGAAAAATTGCCTAAAACATTGATCAAGTCATAATGGACTGCTCGCGCAGATCAATAAAGAAAATGCAATTGTTAATGATTGAGAGCCATCCACTGCACCGCAAATTCATTGCCATGGGATTGAAAATCCTTAGCATTTGTTGGAAAATTGACGTCTTATAACTCTTGAGAGAGGTGAAATGCCCATTGTGTATTGATCTTTGTACGGAGAGCCTTTACAATTTGATTATTCGTCAGCCACTTTGCAATCATGAAAATTTTTATAAAGTTAAATTTACTGATACCACTTTATTTGCAATCCAGTTTGCAGACACTTTGCAATCATGAAATTTTTATACAGTTAGATTTACCGATACATCTAGTGCTGTTAAGAGGACGAGCAAAATCACAAAAATACTTCGATCCTTCAGCTTTTAATTTAGAATTTGAATCATTCAATTCTATGAAGCATTCAGTCTTGGTGCCATGCTACGAATTTTCTCAAGTGGGAACTCTTTTCTGGCTCACCCGGTTTAATCTAAGAAACAATCATCTTCTTCCACGTTGTTTTGCGGTGTTCTGCCTTCAAAAATTGATGACAGACTGCCTTAAGTTTGCCTGATCAGGCAGATTAAACCAAGATAAATTGGTATTTTTCGTACAACGTTGTATTACAATCTCAGAAAAACATAATCCGTCACTTAAGTTACGCAGCAACGGCATTTCGGTCATTTAATACGCAAAAACTTTGCTTACCTGCTGGGTAAACCGAAGATAAGTTTAAATATTTGGCAAGAGAATTGAAATTTGACTTAGCTACGGTCCTGATCGTCTGAAAATGTGCTGTTGAACAAGGGCAGATTTTGTAATACAATAACATCAGTTGCTTTGGTTCACACCTCAATTCAAAGCGATCAGCGAATGCAGACAAAAGAAATCCTCTCAACTGGTGATTCAAAACAAACATAGCCGCCAAGTTGCCCTGAAACTAGCACGGCAAACTCTCACTTGGTGCGGGCGAAGTGCAGTTTTTAAGAGAAGGTATGTGCTGTTTACGAAATAAGAGGGGTAAATCTAAAGTTCTGTCTGGCGGATTTTGTTTACGTGATTTAGGAGCTGAGGAGTAACTGTTAAAATTTGAGTGCAACATATGCAGGAATTGTAATGCCTTCTGCATGGCTTCTGAATCACGTAAACAAAATCTGCCAGACAGAGCTGTAGATTTACCCTTCTTCCTTCGTTATAAGCAAATAGCTTCTCTTAAAAACTACCCTTCGCCCGCACCAAGTGAGAGTTTGCTGAGCCGGTTTCAGAGCAACTTTGCGGCTATGTTTGTTTTGAATTACCGGTTGAGAGAATTTATCAAACGTATACCCCCTTAAACGTTTACACCTTTCGCGCACACTTAAACGCCGTTTTAAGTTATCCAGAATGCATATAGATTCAAAAACGCTTTCCAAAGTGGATACTTTTGAAAACGCTCTTTTCAAGTCTCCGTGTCGTTTCAATTTGCTTTGAGTGGGCTTGTCAGGATTTCTAGCTACTGAAAGCTAATTTAGGCCCACTGTGCATGCCGCATCCAGGCACGGGACCCCTAGTTTAACGTCCCTTCCGAAGGACGGCGAGGTGAGTTGCGAGGTCAGGCCTCAGCGGTCACCCATCCGAAATCTGACCTCACTCGGCCAAGCTTAACTTCAGTCACCTGACGAAGACTGTACAAGCCACTCGGCCACTCACCCTGTTATACCCTGGGTACCAGACTCAGTCTGGTACCCAGGGATGGATAGTCGTAAACGCATACTTTCGTAAACGGTGACGTTACAGATTTTCATATTCATCAGTTGTTCTCAGTTTTTTTTTTTTGAAAACACTGTTCTTGCGTTTGCATGTGGACGGTCGTAAAAGCATACCTTTGTAAACGATGACGTCACAGACTTCATGCTCATCATTCATTTCCAATTGTTTTGGCGTTTACTTGTGGAGAGGATAAAACACTCCATAAACGATTGGTGTGGATGGAAAACATTCTATGCATTTATAAAACGTAAACGTATACGTGTGCACGCGGCCTGAATAGACCTTTTAGCTCAGGTAGCGCTCCCTGTTTTAGCTATTCTACGAAAGCGCTTGGATCGAGCGTTGTTTTTATACATTTTTATATAAGACGTTCGCTCGAGTGGCGTTAGAGCTTCCGTCACTATTGTGAACCTTCGACAAGTCTTCAAAGTGCATCAAAACATCGTTCGATTCACATTCTTTTTAACGTTGGACTTAATTAGCTAATTATCTTAGCTATTGTTAATTTAACCAACGAAAAAGAAATTGATAATAATAATAAATAGAATAGACAACTCTTTCGCAGAATAGCTAAAAGGTGTAATGAGGTGTGAACCAAAGCAACTGTTGCTATGGTATTACAAAATCTGCCCTTATCGATTTGTTGTGAAACAGAAGTATTAGAAGGACATAATGCATCGAGCGCTGCCCATTCCTATGACAAAAGTTGGTTTTGGTCTTTCAAATTATGTGTACCAGGTTTCCCAAAATGATGCGTCGACGCAGGGATGGCGCCAGAAATCTTCCGACGGCGGAGCTGGAGCCTCCGACAGGGGGCTGAAATGGCTAAAAAGAGCACTTTTCGTACGTCATTTTGTCGGATTTTCTCCAACAGGAACCAAATTCCCGCCATAAGGGGGCTATATGCTTCTGACAGGGGGACTGTAGTCCCTTCTAGCCCTCCCCTGGCACCACCACTACATCGGCGGCTACCATTAGGATTCCCCAACCGATCTGAATGAAATGCCAATCATTGTAAGGCAAAAAGGATGACCTTCATATGGAAATCAGTGTCACCAAAATCGGCCAAATCATTCTAGAATCTTTTCAAAACTATAACCTAATTTTTCCTATTTTCCCAGCGACAGCAACTCCAGAGCCAACTACTGAACCAAAAAAGGAGCCAACAAGTGAACCAAAAAAGGAGCCAACAACTGAGCCTAAAGGTAAGGTGCATAATGTCAGTTGAATGTCCAGATCAAGACTATGAAATTGAGTTGAGATGTTACCCTGGGTACCAGAGCCTAATAAAAATTTGAAAAAGATAAAAAGAAAAAGAGAGAAGCAACTCTCTTTTTCTTTTTTCTTTTCATTTTTTCAAAATTTTTATTAGGCTCTGGTACCCAGGGTATCGAGTTGTATGCACCAATAGAAAAAACTAGGACGGTTAGTGACCCATGATCGCAGCGGAAACTTACAACTAACGAGGATACAGCCAAAAATTTACAGCGGAGCGAAGCGAGGTGAGCCCTGTACTTTCCCCAAACCTGGAACCTTTCAACCTAGAACCTGTCAACCTGGAATCTGTCAACCTGGAACCTGTCAACCTGGAACCTGTCAACCTGGAACATGTCAACCTAAACTGTAAACCTGCAAGCCTGTAACCTGTAAACCTGTCAACCTGTCAACCTGTGCATTACACTTGCCGGCAGAAGAATATTTATAATCAATGAGTCTCTGGCTACAAAATTAAACTTCATTTGCGGCGAGCAATGTTACACAAAGACGTTCTTCTCCTTTGTTTGTCGGGTTAGTTATTGATGCTATTATGGGATTCAGCTGTAGGCCTACTCTCTGCTTTTACATAAGAAGAGCATTTGACACGTGGAATTTTTAAAGAAATATTCTCAATCTAGTAGTTGGGAGGATAATCAAAGTCGAAAATTCGATATTCCCATATGAATTATATATTTCACGCTGAGTTGTGAATATTGAAACTTCGCACGCAAACAAAACAGTGAAAACTTTGTGATTGTCAATTTATTTGAAGCAAAGTTTGAGGTGCAAAATCTAGGCGTTGTGAGAAAATATTAAACTTGGAATTACACACGCACACAAAATCTAGCAAAGATTGGTCTCCTAATGTGTATGATCAGCTAAAACGTAGCCACAAACTTTATGCACTTTTACCCGGGCGGGGGAAGAGGTTACTTAAGTTCCCCTTTTACGGGGCTATGCAGTGAGTACACCAGAATAGAGAGAGGAGTGCGACAGGGATGCGTTTTCTCGCCTGATTTGTTTAACCTGTACAGCGAAATGATACTTAGAGAACTAGAAGATCTACCAGGGCTTGTCGTAGGTGGACATAACATTAACAACATACGCTATGCAGATGACACAGTGTTGATAGCAAATTCAGAAGAAAAATTAAAAGAATTATTAGACAAGGTAGTTGAGGAAAGCAAAAATAAAGGGCTAAGTATCAATTGCAAAAAGACAGAATGTATGGTCGTGAGTAGGAAAGATAGCCTAAAGTGTGAATTAAAAGTTGGTGACATCAAAATCAAGCAGGTAAAAAAGTTTAGCTATTTGGGAAGCATGTTGACTGAGGACGGAAAGTGTGACACAGAGATTCAGAGACGCATTGGTATAGCGAAAGATGCTTTCCAAAAATTAAGTAAGGTACTGACAAATCGAAAGATGACAATTAAAACAAAGAAAAGAGTATTGGACTGCTATGTAACGACCAATCTTCTATATGCGAGTGAATGTTGGACAATTTCAGCACATATGAGGAGTAAACTTGAAGCGGCTGAAATGTGGTTTTACCGGCGCATGTTAAAAATTCCATGGACAGGCCACGTTACAAATGAAGAAGTTCTAAAGAAAATAGGAACTAAAAGGAAACTGCTGCCAACGATTAGAAAGCGTCAGTTGGAATTTTTGGGGCATGTTATGAGAAAAGAAAGTGTGGAGAATTTAACGCTCACGGGACTCATTGAAGGGAAGAAAAACAGAGGAAGACCACGGATAAAGTACTTGACTAGTTTGAGCACATGGATGGCAGAACGTGTACCTGAAGGACAAAGAGGGGGAATGAAAGAACAAGAACTGCTAAGAAGAACAAAGGATAGGAAGCTGTGGAAAGCCATGATCGCCCACGTCTTGAAAGGACATGGCACATAAAGAGAGAGAGAGAGATGCCATTCAAAACCTCAAAGTACTACTACATGTAGATCGGGAAATTTTCTGGTGAAAAGCATGCCCATGGCTACAAATAACACCCTCAATTTTATTTTCTGCCTGAAAAAGGCACCTAAAAAATGGCAAGTCACGTACCGGTAGATATAGTAGTTAAACCTCCGGGAAGCAAACGGCAGCTAATTTTCTGGATTCTTATCTAAGACTTTGATGATACATTGTAGATCCTCAAACTTCTCTCTTAGATTATTCAAATTAGGCCCCGTTCACACTGCTCCGTTTTCACAAGAAAACTGAGTAAACCTTATTCGTTTTTGCCTTGCGATCACATTGCTCTGCTGTGAAAACGGAGCTTTTCGACAACGCTAATGAAAACGCATTAATTTGAAAACGGTGTGTTTTGAAAACGATCCTTTTTCAATTTGGACACCTTGAAAGCTCTTCACAGTCCTTTGTTGATAAGCTGTTGATTACAATGGCATTCAAAGTTGCGATTGGCGCCTTTTTGACAGCTATGAACAAAAGGCTTTGTTTGAAGAGGGGATTAACATCACCGTTTTGCTGGGGCAATGTGAACGCCAATGGTTTTCATATCGTATTCATTCGAAAACAGAGCAATGTGAACGGGCAGCGTTTTCATCAACAAAGACGGATAGAAACGGAAGCGGAGCAGCGTTGTAAATCCTCAAAATTCTCGCTGAGATAATCTGTGTCTTAGATTTAGGCTTACGTTTGTTCAAGTAGTAGATACATTTTCTGATTCGCCAGTTACTTCATGTAGTAGTCAAGTCAGTTTTTAGAAAGTCATATGAATGTTTCTGTCATAGGAGAACCAGAAAAACCAAAACCAGAGCCGAAAAGCGAAACGCCGACTGCAGGTAAGGCATGCTACTTACACAGGGCTATTATTGCTTTCCAGCTATGTCAAAATAAGTAAGTTTTCAAGGAAAGGATCCTAATATCGCAGTAAAATTTTCACTGCATTTTTAAAAGGCTGAAGAGCTCTCTTATGATTAGATTGACTTGTTACAAGTCTCAGTTTTAATCTCAGAATATCTCAGACAGAGTCTCAGTTTTAATCTCAGAATATCTCAATGGGAATAGAAACAAAACGAAGACTTGTATCAAGTCAAATGATTAGACATCACTGCCAGCCCTTTAAAAGATTTTGCAAAATTTCAATAAGATGCTATAACGCTGTTCATGAAAATTCACTTTATTTTGACATTGCTGGAGAACAATAGAAGTGCTGTTTTTGAAGCTAACAAGTATTTTGCCTTTTCTCTGCCCTAAATCAGCAACCACTGGTCAGATTGACTCAAAGAAGGTCTCAAACTCTAAGTTGAAACTTCACCTATGCAGCTGTGTCAAAACTGAGATGCCTGAATCTGCAGCTCCTCCACAGCGGCCACACAGACGAGACACAATTCTTTGGGACACCCTGTACTCACTTTTCGGATGAATGTTTTGTTTTACTTCTGTGAAATGAAATAATTCAGCTTCAGAGTAAAGTTTCTATTTTTCAAAAACAATTATAAACAGTCTGTATGAGATGGCCTACCACGAGATTCTCAAATGATTTTTTTAACAGAAATTCTGAGATCTAGCCCTTGCTTTCATTGAATATTACTCAGTGAAAGTGATCGAGACTTTTTACATTTTTGTTATAGCCGCAACAATGCTTTTCGGTTGTGAGCTTGCATCATATATGCAAATTATTGTTTCTCTCCCACTTAGGACGCTCCTTGTCTGAATGTTAGGTCCAGTGTAGAGATGAGGCAAATAACGCCAGTCATCAAGGAGCAGCAAAGGAATGTGTTGTGACTGAACCTCAAATTATTTTGATTAGAATAACAGCGATAGTAATCGCAGACAAATGAATTTCTCTCAAGCAGCAACTCAAAACAAATTAAAGGCACACTGTCGTTGTCGTGATTGGCTGGTTGTGATGTTAATATCAAAAACAAAGCTTTGGTCTTTGAGTAATTACCAAGCCTTTATGTTCTTGGATCATACTTTGTTTCGAGAATAAAGGGAATCGGATCATTATCATCTTCGTAAATTTCACTGTACAGCGAGATTACTGAGCCTTGCCTAATTCTTTTCATCTTGATTGTCTTGTTTATCCAATCAGCACCAAGACAGTGTGCCTTTAAGCCATAAACCTGGAACTTGAAACCAATGTGGCTAACTGTCTCACAGTGCATCATGGGCGGTAAGAGACTACTGTGTTAGTCTAAAAGTGCTTAAATCGCCTCATAAAGAAATATATTCATTCAAAATTACGATGCTGTGGTTGTCTCTTTCTTCTTCATTGTCTTCTGCCAAATATTTCCACCAATACAGTATGCACACCACAACTGTGGCCTAGTAGTGGGCGTCATCGCCTTGTTGCATTGATTCTGCAACATGGCGCTGGCGCCCACATGGCACTGACGCCCGCTACTAACCCACAGTTGTGGAGTGCATACGGTATTGGTGGAAATATTTGGCAGAAGACAATGAAGAAGAAAGAGACAACCACAGCATCGTAAGTTTGAATGAATATATTTCTTTATGAGGCGATTTAAGCAGTTTTAGGCCAACACAGGAGTTTCCTACCGTCCATGAGTGCATGCGAAAAGCAGTTTTGAGAGGAATCATATATATATATATCCAGAAGAAGAATGAATATCGAGCATTTAGTTATGTTTACATTAATCCATTTGATTGGGATGCTGAGCAATACGTATTACAAACATCGGTTTCTTGTTCGTTTGGAATTGAAACCCTTTGTAGTCAGCCTTGCCGGGGTGGCATTCAGCACGTACGCATTCGGGGGTTAGTCAAAGAAATTTTCAAGCAACCCAAAAATGTCACCTCAGTTTCATTGCAAAGCCAAAAATATCAGCTCATTTCATACTTAGAAATATGTGCATGAATATCAAATATCCCGAAATAATGCAAATAGAGGTCAGGATTGCCTCTAGCGAACCCAGAAATATCAGCTCAGCAATATTTGATGTCAAGATATCATGGGCATAATTTTTTTTTTATTTGCACTAAAAAATATTACTTTTCGCTATTTTCTAGCCCAAAAATATTGGACTTACCTCCCGTATGTGCGTTGCTCGCAGTGCCCCCTTCCCTGGGTCAACCTTTCAATCAAATGAATAAACGGCCCGAAGCAAATGTTCAGATCTATCCTCCTTCTTTCGATATATTTTATTCTTTCATTTGTATATTTCAGAGGAGATCGCAAATTATGCAACTCTTGGTGTCCTGCTTGGCATCTTCGTCGTAACAACGATTGTGTTTGGCATTCTGTGGTGGAAAGTGAAGCAGAGATTGAGGTCGATCCAGGCTCAAAATCAGTTGCCACACAAACCTGGACTTACCATTTGAAGGTTGGAACATCAGAGAGAAGAACCGGATTTAGCAGCAGTGTCCGGACGATGGAGCTTGTGAATATGTGATAATAGTAGAGCCTAAATAACTTGTGCATAAATCTGAAAAAGCAGCATTTGTCTCAAATCTCAACAGATTACTGTTTGAGCTGGATGCAGCCAAAATATGGGGCTGTCAAATTGTTCCAAATCCCTTGACATTTACAATATTCTACAGCTGCTGAAAAACCAAGAAAGAGAGCTTAAATTTTGGATTTTCTTACTTGGAGTTGGTCGTGGGTCAAAAAAGCGAACATTACTCAAGGCCTTTTGTAAGACACTTCTGGTTAACTTTCAAGAGAAGCACTCTCCTGACACCCAGCACAGCACGTCAAAAAAGGAGAGATCATATTAATATTTTCATATTTGTGGAATGAATTCAAATGGTCGTCTATGTGGAAACCTCGAGAAGGATGAAGTGTGTCTTTTCGTTCATGCCTGATTTTAATTCATTCAAGACAATGTGCTGCTTGCTGGCTTGAAATTTGTCACTCTACCGGCTCTTGGAGAATTTTATCACACCTTCAGGCCCTTCAGGAAACTTCTGACAGATCTCAAGCCTTTTTAAGACGAGAAAATTTTGTGCATTAGCTATTCAGGCTCACTAAATAATTAACCTGTTTTTGTAACATGCTTATTACATTTTGAATTACCAGTTTTGGTAGGACGTTGTAAATTAACCTCTTTCTATTTATTGTGCCATGTAGTTGTCACAGTATCATGAACTTGTGTTTGTGAGTTTTCCACAAAATTTCAACGAAGTTTATCAACATTTGAGAACCTTCAATTTCATTGTTGGGTTATATATTCTGATAGACTGATAGTTGGTACTTGTTTTTCTCCATCTGTTCGCTCACAGGTCTTGGCCAAAACACTTTGGAGAAAAACGAGCCATTTATTTTCGAAGCGGCGGTAATAGTTTCTCAAATTTGAAACTTAGGCCCATTATCGTTCCAAACAAATTGAGCATATTTTCACATTAAATATACTTGGCACCCTCACATCATTGTTTAGATGCCTTCAAAAAGGTTCAAATAAGGTCCTCAAAGTGTTTCTTTTCAGTTTCTCTATCTGTCTTCTGGAGAATTAGTGCTAGAGCAACGGCCAATTTCCGTCGATTAGTGTTGCCCATTGGCGTTGCGTAGCAAACCGTGAAATCCATAACGGCTGCAAATCTGCCCATTTTCAGGGCAGATTAGATCGAAGGGTACCTGGTTGTTCATTTGGCTTCGTGATCAGCGTATGAAGTAAGAACCCTGGGAACAAGAACAAGGTTGATTGAACTGACACTGCAAGAAAAGGAAAGGAGGATAGAAGCAACGATAAAGACATAGGTATGAATTATTTATGCATTCTATTGAAGAAGAAGCACCTGGCTTCCTCTCAACCATGGCTTGACAAAATTTGATTTACAGACCATCTAAAATTGCAACAAAATACAGTAGTAACAATGGATGGCAGTAATGGAATAATGGCTCTTAGAACGAAGTTGTAAGTGTGTCAAAATATATTTGTGCCTAGAACTGGGGAATTCCTTTCCTGGAAAGCCCTGTTGAGAAATTGTGTGATATTCACAATTCGAAACTTACAACGCATCACGAGCTGCATTCGTGAGATGCCTGAAGTCAGTCTGATATTTTAGGATATCAATGAAAGGAAGGCACAGGCACAAGCACGTGACATGAATGTCACTTAGTGACGTAAAAAACAAATTTAGAGCCTTGACAATATAACAGGATGACACTAACACCTCAGGTGGTTAAATAATTTGAGCTTTAAATGTACTTGGTAGTCTGGCTATCTCTGGAGCAAGACTTCAATGTTTGGTTGTCGCTTCCCTGGAGAACTTTGGCAAGAATACTTGAAAGTGATTCATTTAGGATCGAGGCAGTTCCACCCTGGATGGAACATGGTGTAAGCTGAACCTAACAAGACTGGACTGTAGAACAGAGAGATCTGAACATCCTACCGTAAAGAGAGGTGGATATTAGAAGATACTTCCTTCTTCGAATATCATAAAACAAATCTGGGCCTTTATGAGACAAGACTGTAAACAGAGAATTATCTGCGAAAGATCTTGCCGTGAAGTGAAGGAGAAAGATCTGACCAGGATCCGTTCCTTCCGGCTTACCAAAACGGTATCTGAACACCACAACATATAAAGGTCAAAAGGAGCTGTTGGCAAATGGGTTGCAATTGCCAAAAACAGCATCCTACCAGCGGCGAGGACTGTGTCAAGCTTGGACAGTACATCGGAGAAAAAAATTGTTTTGGTCAAAGAAATGGACGCGGACAGTACTATTACCTGAATGGTGACATTTACGATGGAGCATGGAAGAGGAGTGAAAAGTATGGCTATGGGATTTATATCTTTGCTGATGGTAGAAGGTTTGTTAGTTCGTTCTATTTCTCGTGCATAACCCTGAGCTTGAGTAAGCGAGTGGCCGAGTGGTTAAGGCGACTGATTCGTGAACCAAAGATCAGAACGGCCGAGGTTCGAATCCCGCGCTGGACAGTTTGGTCGCTGTCCGTAACTCTTGCCCGGGTCGACCAGAGCCATGTGAGGGAAATCTGGTAGCTGCAGCGAGCGGCGGGTTGATGGTAAAACATCCGTGGCCCCTGCTGGAAATAAGTCTCTCAGACTTTCGCAGGCTAGCCACATTAAATATGATAACCTACCTACCTACCTAGATCTTATGCGGCCACTGGTCTTCATTATAGGTAAGTAAGAATTCACTGCGCTCTTAAATTTTCAAATGTGATTGTCAACAGTTTCTTAGAAGTCTCTTGCCAGTTCGCTGAAATCTCAAATGAATTTTACAACTCGATTAGATATCAGTATAAAGACGGCTAATTGAGACTGTTCGGAGTTATTTAGGAGAAAGTGAATAATAATTTCCTTCGCACTGAGCAACTTGTCACGTTTGATGGCCTATAAGATCATGAACAGACTCTGCCTAGAAAATCTCTGGAACAAATTCCAACAAAGATCAGTTTCAGTTTCAGTTTCAGTTTCAAATAATTGCAATTCATCTACATACAATTTATAATCCCAACTACTACTAACTATACAAACAAATAACTAAACTACAAAGATAAAGGATAAATTACGGAAAATTAATACAATAATACAGAAAATTAATACAATATACAAATACAAAGGGGAGCTAAATAAATTGTATGCAGGGAATTACTTAAAGATCTTTGAACTCCGACTCTTAACTTTTGTTTTTGATTCTGTTAACAAAACTTCACCTAGTTGCTTTCATGACTTTTTCTTATTTAGTTCATCTGTTCATCAATATTACACAAGACATGCCAGTCAAGGTGATCTATATATGTCCCGTAAAAATAGTCTTCAGTATGGTCTAAAATCAATTCGTTATCTTGGTGCTAAACTTTGGAACACATTACCAGTGGAAATTCGAAATGCTCCATCAAAAATATCGTTCAAAACAAGACTGAAAATTCATTTATTGGAAAAGGTCAACAGATGAATCTGCACTGCCACAATTTCTATTAACCTGTGAAAAGAAATGCATAATTATTTGAATTCATCCAAGTACTCCAGCTACAACACGCGATTCTGCAGAGATCTTCAGATTCCGAGATATAATCTGGAGTAAAGGATTTTCCTATTCAGCTCTTAAGGTCTGGAATGAAATCCAAATAAGCATCAGGGAGCTTCCTACCTTGTGCCAATTCAAAAACAACTAAAAACACATTTGATAGACTTATTAGGTGAGGGGATTTCGTGTATAAATAATTTAAAATGAAAAAAATGAAAAATGAAATGCTGCTGAAACCATTTAGTGCATTTGTGAGGAAGCTTCAACCATCCCGTGCCTGCCAGCAATTGCGGTGCAAGGGGAGGTGGGGCTGAGTCTTCCCAATTCTCTCCCAAGCGAGATAGCTTTTCCAGTTGACAGTTGAAAGTGTTGTGGCGCAGTGCTGTAATCCTCCGGCTTTGCAGCCAGTACAGTCAGGCGGAGTTAGTTCGATACCCAGTAGGACCCCACCACTTGAGCGTCCTGACAACGGGTCGCGGACTTGATTAGCGCTTAGCTCTACTTCTGCAATCCCACGCTTGGTGCTAAAACTCGCAACTTCACCTTCACCTTCAGCTCATCCAAACCTGTAGAGAAATACTCAGAAGAGGGCCTAGGAAGTCAGATCTTGAATTTTGTGACAAATGAGGTTTTTGTCAGCATTAACAATAGCTTTTTCAAAGAGCAAAATAGGTATGGTCCTGGAAATCTTTCTAAGGGGAATGATCAATTGTGAAAATTTCAGTTTAGCCATGAAGCCCGGGGGGGGGGTACTTCACTATAAATTCATACGGGGGTGTGCGCCGCAACGATTTCTGCTACGACCCAATCCCAGAAATTTGGTCCGATATTGATACCCAATCCCAGAATTTTGAAGAAGTAACAAAAACAATTCAACGTCAAAGGGATAAGGGATCGAGGGCTGTGAACGACAATTTTTGTCCCAAGTGGCCATTGGAACGCCATTTGAATGAAGTTCTGATCTGAGTACGTTTTTAAACACAAAAAATACATGAAATCTGTTCACCTGAAACCTACTACGTGTTGCTCGAAGAATTATCCAGTTGTACTTTCATTCAGCAACCTCAGCAATCATAACCAGAATTTTGAGTATAACAGTAAACCCCAATCCCAGAAAATTCCAAGTGAAAGTATACCCCAATCACAGAAATCTTCCAGTAAAAGTATATCCCAATCCCAGAATTTTCAGGCCAAAAACTACCCAAAACTGGTGCACATCTCCGTCTTACTCCATAGTGAAGTACCCCCCCCCCCCGGGCCATGAAGAATCAATTTGGAGGCTTCTCAGATGAGGAGTTTGCCGGTTTTGTTTTGTAGGCTTCTTGGTTATTTCGAAAGTGGCAGATATCTTGGTGAATTCGCCCCATCAGATATCGAAGAAGATCAAGATGAACCATTGCTAGCAAATACAGGATTAAGGTAAGGTACCCTTAGTTCTTGGGCATATATTCTGAAGAGATGAGTCATGTATGGAAACAGCACCTAGAGGAGATGTAGACTTACAACAAAAGTGCCTTTAACCAGTTTAACCTGCTGTCAAAAGCCGACATGTTCTTTGGACCATCACGGTACCCTGGGTGCCAGAGCCTTAAAAAGGGAGGGAGGAGGGGGAATGGAAGGGGAAGGAAGAAGAAGGAACTTCTTCTCTTCCCCCTTTTTATTTTCATTTCATTCTCGTTCCCCATGGGCTCTGGTACCCAGGGTACCATCAAGGCATATTTCAGCCATTTTTTATATCAGTGATATTCGAAACACATAGCACTTACTTTGCTCTTCAAACATGTATTTTGACTCCGTGAGGATTTCTTCACAACTTGCTCAGTTTTGTTTCTTAAACAAGTTTTCTTATAAAAAGTATATGTGACAACTTTTCCGTGATTTTGATTTCCATCTTGCCTTGGCAGAACACAACAGGACCCACTGATACCGCGAGCGAAGCAAGAAAGAGAAAGGAGAAGAAAAGAAAGGAACCAGCGGATGGAGGAACTGAGAGAGAAATGGGGAATAAAGAAACCCAATTAGTACTTCACTTACATTTTTTGAGAATATTGCTTTGAATATTAACTCAACTGATTAGAACCATGAATCAAACGGCAGCCGCATCGATAGCTCTGCAAAGATGATTTTGACGTAATTTTCAATCTAAAGGTATACCCAATTAATTCTATGCCATTTTTCTTTGACAATTTTTTCCACTTTTGAGCTATGGGCATACAAGTCTCCCAGTGCACATGTGGCGCCACCACTGTCAGCGAGGTTGTGTTGGGGGCAGAATTTCTTACGGTCCAACTTAGCCTCGTTTTCCACAGACAACAATGCTTTGCGTGCTCTTTTGTCTGCGACTTGCGGCCTAAAGAATGATTACGTCATAGAAAATAATAATTCCTTCTGTTATTAAGAGTAACTGCGTCATAGTTAAGGGCGCCGGAGGCACGAGTGCCCTGGTGGCACCTGAGCAACAGGAGAGAAGCCAGTGGCCTTTTTCAAAAAACTCTTTTTCATATATCCCCCATATCTACAACAATAGACACTATTGCTTCTCAAACTACTGCCAACTTCTGTCAAAAGATGGCTTTCCAAGGACTTTTGATGACCAATCGAAGGATTTTTAAGAGAAATTTAAATGAGGAACGGTGCCACAAAATGTGTATACACTGTTCCTGCTACAGCTCTAGATGCAAATTTTCCTTTCAACTTGAAAAAAGTAACCGATATTATAAGAGGAACTGTGACTACAAAATGTGTATACACCAATCCTGCCACTGCTCTAGATGAATATTTTCCATGGAACTTGAAAAAATTCTCTCATATTATGCGAGCAACAGTGTCTACAAAATGTGTATGCAGTGCTTCTGCCACTGATCTAGATGAATATTTTCCATTGAATTTGAAATAAACTATTGGTATTATACGAGGAACGGTGTCTACAAAATTTGTATACACCGTTCATGCCACTGCTCTAGATCAATCTTGTCCATTAAACTTGAAAAAGATTGATTATAATATCCGAGGAACGGTGTCTACAAAATGTGTATACACCGTTGCTGCAAAAAGTTTAAATGCATATTTTTCTTTCAATTTGAAAATAGATACTCTCATTAAATTGGGAACGGTGTCTACAAAATGCGTATAAACTGTTCCTTCTACTGCTCTAGACGTAAATTTTCCTTCGCGCATGAAAAAGTTATCTATATTATATGAGGAACAGTGTGTACAAGATGTTTATACACCCTTCCTGCCACTGCTCCAGATGAATATTATCCCTTGAACTTGAAAAAAAATTACTGATATTAAACGAGGAACGGTGTATAAAAAATGTTTATAAGCCCTTCCTGCCACTGCTCCAGATGAATATTATCCCTTGAGCTTGAAAATAAATTGCTGATATTAAACGAGGAACTGTGACGACAAAGTATGTATACACTGTTCCTGCCACTGCTATAGATGAATCTTATCCCTTTAACTTAAAACAAATTAATGATATTATACAAGGAACGGTGTCTACAAAATGTATATACACCGTTCCTTCAACTGCTTTAGACGAATCTTAAACTTTGAACTTGAAAAAAATACGGATATTATGCTAGGAACCGAGTCTACAAAAAGTGTATCCACCATTGATACCACTGCTCAAGATGAATCTTATCCCATGAAATTAAAAAAAAATTACTGATATTATTCGAGGAACGGTGTATACAAAATGTGTATACACCGTTAATGCCATTGCTCTAGATGAATCTTATCCCTTGAACGTGAGAAAATCTACTGATATTATACGTAGAACGGTGTCTACAAAATGTGTATCCACAGTTCTTGCAACTGCTCTCTATGAATCTTATCCCTTGAACTTCAAAAAAATTCCTCATTTCATACGAGGAAAGGTGTCTAAAAAATGTCCATACACAATTCATGCTACGGCTCTGTATGAATCATATCCCTTTAACTTGAAAAATCTACTGATATTATAGGAAGAACGGTGTCTAAAAAATGTGTATCCACAGTTCCTGCAACTGCTCTCTAGGAATCTTGTCCCTTGAACTTCAACAAAATTCCTGATTTCATACGAGGAAAGGTGTCTAAAAAATGTGTATAACCATTCATGCTACGGCTCTAGATGAATCTTATCCCTTGAACTTGAAAACAAATTGCTGATACTATACAAGAAACGGTGTCTACAAATTGTGTATACACCGTTCCATCCACTTATCTAGATGAATCGTATCCCTTGACCCTGAAAAAAATCAATGATATTTTACAAGGAACGGTGTCCACAAAATCTGTCGACGCCGTTCCTTCCACTTATCTAGATCAATATTATCCCTTGAGCTTTAAAAAAATTGCCGATCTAATACAAGGAACGGTGTCAAGAAATGTGGATACACCGTTCCTGCCTTTGCTCTATGTGAATCTTATCCCTTGAATTTGAAAAAAATTGCTGACATTATACGAGGAACGGTGTCTACAAAATGTGTATACACCGTTCGTCCCACTGCCCTAGGTGAAGCTTATCCCTTGAACTTGAAAAAAATTCCTGATATTATCAGAGGAACGGTGTTTACAAAATGTGCATACACCGTTCTTCCCACTGCCCTAGGTGAAACTTATCCCTTGAACTTGAAAAAATTACTGATATCATACGAGGAACGGTGTTTACAAAATGTGCATACAGCGTTCCTGTCACTGCTCTAGATGAATCTTATCCCTTGAACTTGAAAAAATTACTGATATCATACGAGGAACGGTGTTTACAAAATGTGCATACAACGTTCCTGTCACTGCTCTAGATGAATCTTATCCCTTGAACTTGAAAAAATTACTGATATCATACGAGGAACGGTGTTTACAAAATGTGCATACAACGTTCCTGTCACTACTCAAGATGAATCTTATCCCTTGAACTTGAAAACATTACTGATATCATACGAGGAACGGTGTTTACAAAATGTGCATACAACGTTCCTGTCACTGCTCTAGATGAATGTTATCCCTTGAACTTGAAAAAATTACTGAAATTATAAAAGGAACGGTGTCTACAAAATGTGTATACTCCGTTCCTACCAATGCTCTAGACCAATCTTATCCCATGAACTTGAAAAAATTCCTAATATCATACGAGGAACGGTGTCTACAAAATGTGTATACTCCGTTCCTGGCAATGCTCTAGATCAATAATATCCCTTGAACTTGAAAAAACTGCTGATATTATACGGGGAACGGTGTCTACAAAATGTGTATACACCGTTCCTGCCACTGCTTTAGGTGAAACTTATCCCTTGAACTTGAAAATAAATTGCGGATATTATACGAGGAGCGGTGTCTACAAAATGTGTATACACCGTTCCTGCCACTGCTCTAGGTGAAACTTACCCCTCGAACTGGAAAAAATTACTGATATTATACGAGGAACTGTGTGTACGAAATGTGTATACACCGTTCCTGCCACCGCTCTAGGTGAAACGTATCCCTTGAACTTGAAAAAATTACTTATATTATACGAGGAACTGTGTCTACAAAATATGTATACACCGTTAATGCTATTGCTCTAGATGAATCTTATCCCTTGAACGTGAGAAATATACAGATATTATACGAGAAACGGTGTCTACAAAATGTGTATCCACAGTTCCTGCAACTGCTCTCTATGAATCTTATCCCTTGAACTTCAAAAAAATTCCTGATTTTATACGAGGAGCGCTGTCTAAAAAATGTGTATACACCATTCATGCTTCTGCTCTAGATGAATCATATCCCTTGAACTTGAAAAAAAATTAGTGATACTATACAAGAAACGGTGTCTACAAATTGTGTATACACCGTTCCATCCACTTATCTAGATGAATCGTATCCCTTGACCCTGAAAAAAATCAATGATATTTTACAAGGAACGGTGTCCACAAAATGTGTCGACGCTGTTCCTTCCACTTATCTAGATCAATATTATCCCTTGAGCTTTAAAAAAATTGCCGATCTAATACAAGGAACGGTGTCAAGAAATGTGGATACACCGTTCCTGCCTTTGCTCTATGTGAATCTTATCCCTTGAATTTGAAAAAAATTGCTGACATTATACGAGGAACGGTGTCTACAAAATGTGTATAAGCCGCTCCTGCAAATGCCCTAGGTAAAACTTATCCCTTGAACTTGAAAAAATTACTGATATTATACAAGGAACGGTGTCTATAAAATGTGTATACAGCGTTCCTGTCACTGCTCTAGATGAATCTTATCCCTTGAACTTGAAAAAATTACTGATATTATACGAGGAACGGTGTTTACAAAATGTGCATACAACGTTCCTGTCACTGCTCTAGATGAATCTTATCCCTTGAACTTGAAAAAATTACTGATATCATACGAGGAACGGTGTTTACAAAATGTGCATACAACGTTCCTGTCACTGCTCTAGATGAATCTTATCCCTTGAACTTGAAAAAATTACTGATATCATACGAGGAACGGTGTTTACAAAATGTGCATACAACGTTCCTGTCACTGCTCTAGATGAATCTTATCCCTTGAACTTGAAAAAATTACTGATATCATACGAGGAACGGTGTTTACAAAATGTGCATACAACGTTCCTGTCACTACTCAAGATGAATCTTATCCCTTGAACTTGAAAACATTACTGATATCATACGAGGAACGGTGTTTACAAAATGTGCATACAACGTTCCTGTCACTGCTCTAGATTAATGTTATCCCTTGAACTTGAAAAAATTACTGATATCATACGAGGAACGGTGTTTACAAAATGTGCATACAACGTTCCTGTCACTGCTCTAGATTAATGTTATCCCTTGAACTTGAAAAAATTACTGATATCATACGAGGAACGGTGTTTACAAAATGTGCATACAGCGTTCCTGTCACTGCTCTAGATGAATCTTATCCCTTGAACTTGAAAAAATTACTGATATCATACGAGGAACGGTGTTTACAAAATGTGCATACAACGTTCCTGTCACTGCTCAAGATGAATCTTATCCCTTGAACTTGAAAAAATTACTGATATCATACGAGGAACGGTGTTTACAAAATGTGCATACAACGTTCCTGTCACTGCTCTAGATTAATGTTATCCCTTGAACTTGAAAAAATGACTGAAATTATACAAGGAACGGTGTCTACAAAATGTGTATACTCCGTTCCTGCCAATGCTCTAGACCAATCTTATCCCATGAACTTGAAAAAATTCCTAATATCATACGAGGAACGGTGTCTACAAAATGTGTATACTCCGTTCCTGGCAATGCTCTAGATCAATAATATCCCTTGAACTTGAAAAAACTGCTGATATTATACGGGGAACGGTGTCTACAAAATGTGTATACACCGTTCCTGCCACTGCTCTAGGTGAAACTTATCCCTTGAACTTGAAAATAAATTGCGGATATTATACGAGGAACGGTGTGTACGAAATGTGTATACACCGTTCCTGCCACTGCTCTAGGTGAAACGTATCCCTTGAACTTGAAAAAATTACTTATATTATACGAGGAACTGTGTCTACAAAATATGTATACACCGTTAATGCCATTGCTCTAGATGAATCTTATCCCTTGAACGTGAGAAATATACAGATATTATACGAGAAACGGTGTCTACAAAATGTGTATCCACAGTTCCTGCAACTGCTCTCTATGAATCTTATCCCTTGAACTTCAAAAAAATTCCTGATTTTATACGAGGAGCGCTGTCTAAAAAATGTGTTTACACCATTCATGCTACGGCTCTAGATGAATCTTATCCCTTGAACTTGAAAACAAATTGCTGATACTATACAAGAAACGGTGTCTACAAATTGTGTATACACCGTTCCATCCACTTATCTAGATGAATCGTATCCCTTGACCCTGAAAAAAAACAATGATATTTTACAAGGAACGGTGTCCACAAAATCTGTCGACGCCGTTCCTTCCACTTATCTAGATCAATATTATCCCTTGAGCTTTAAAAAAATTGCCGATCTAATACAAGGAACGGTGTCAAGAAATGTGGATACACCGTTCCTGCCTTTGCTCTATGTGAATCTTATCCCTTGAATTTGAAAAAAATTGCTGACATTATACGAGGAACGGTGTCTACAAAATGTGTATAAGCCGCTCCTGCAAATGCCCTAGGTAAAACTTATCCCTTGAACTTGAAAAAATTACTGATATTATACGAGGAACGGTATCTATAAAATGTGTATACTCCATTCCTGCCACTGCTCTAGGTGAAACGTATCCCTTAAACTTGAAAAAATTACTGATCTTATACGAGGAACGGTGTCAACAAAATTTGTATACACCGTTCCTGCCACTGCGCTAGATGAATCTTATCCCTTGAACTTGAAAAAAATTACTGATATTATACGAGGAACGGTGTCTACAAAATGTGTATACACTGTTTCAGAAACTGCTCTAGATGAATCTTATACCTTGCAATGGAAAATAAATTGCTGATATTATACGAGGAACGGTGTCTACAAAATGTGTATAAGCGGTTCCTGCAAATGCCCTAGGTAAAACTTATCCTTTGATCTTGAAAAAATTGCTGATATTATACGAGGAACGGTGTGTACAAAATGTGCATACAACGTTCCTGTCACTGCTCTAGATGAATCTTATCCCTTGAACTTGAAACAATTACTGATATCGTACGAGGAACGGTGTTTACAAAATGTGTATACACCGTTCCTGCCACTGTTCTAGATGAATCTTATACCCTGATCTTGAAAAAAAATTCCTGATACTATACCAGAAACGGTGTCAACAAAATTTGTATACACCGTTCCAGCCATTACTCTAGATGAATCTTATCACTTGATCTTGAAAAAATTACTGATATTATACGAGTAACGGTGCCTAAAAACTGTGTATACACCGTTTCTGCCACTGCTCTAGATGAAGCTTATCCCTAGATCTTGTAAAAATTGCTGATATTATACGAGGAAAGGTGCCTACAAACTGTGTATAGACCGCTCCAGCCATTACCCTAGATGAATCTTATCCCTTCATGTTGAAAAAATTGCTGATATTATACGAGGAAAGGTGTCTAAAAACTGTGTATGCACAGTTCCTGCCACTGCCCTAGGTGAAACTTATCCCTTGAACTTGAAAAAATTACTGATATTATATGGGGAACGGTGTCTACAAAATGTGTTTACACCGTTCCTGCCATTACTCTAGGTGAAGCTTATCCCTTGAACTTGAAAATAAATTGCTGATATTATACGAAGAACGGTGTCTACAAAATGTGTATACACCGTTCCTGCAACTGCCCTAGGTGAAACTTATCCTTTGATCTTGAAATAATTACTGACATCATACGAGGAAAGTTGTCTAAAAATGTGTATACACCGTTCCTGCAACTGCTGTAGATGAATCTTATCCCTTGAACTTGAAAACATTTCTGATATTATACGAGGAACGGTGTCTACAAAATGTGGATACACCATTCAAGCCATTACTCTAGATGAATATTATCTCTTGAGCTTTAAAATAAATTACGGATGTCATACAAGGAACGGTGTCTAAAAAATGTGGATACACCGTTCCTGCCATTGCTCTAGATGAATCTTATCCCTTTAATTTGAAAGAAATTGCTGCTTTTATACGAGGAATGCTGTCTGCAAATTGTGTATACACCGTTTCTGCCGCATTTCTAGATGACTCTGATCCCTCAAAATTGAAAAAAAATTAATGATATTTTACGAAAAAAAGTCTACAAATTGTGTATACACTGTTCATTCCACTACTCTACATGAATCTTATCCCTTGAAATAGAAAAAAATTGCTGATATTATAAGTGGAACGGTGTCTACAAAATGTGTATACACCGTTCCAGCAACTGCTCTAGATGAAACTTATCCCTTGAACTTGAAAAAAATTCCTGATATTAAACGATGAACGGTGTTTACAAAATGTGTATACACCGTTCCTTCCACTGCTCTAGATGAATCTTATCCCTTGAACTAGAAAAACAGTTGCTGACATTATTCGAGGAACGGTGTCTACAAAATGTGTATACACCCTTCCTGCAACTGCCCTAGGTGAAACTTATCCTTTGATCTTGAAATAATTACTGACATCATACGAGGAAAGTTGTCTAAAAATGTGTATACACCGTTCCTGCCACTGCTGTAGATGAATCTTATCCCTTGAACTTGAAAACATTGCTGATATTATACGAGGAACGGTGTCTACAAAATGTGGATACACCGTTCAAGCCATTACTGTAGATGAAGATTATCCCTTGAGCTTTAAAATAAATTACGGATGTCATACAAGGAACGGTGTCTAAAAAATGTAGATACACCGTTCCTGCCATTGCTCTAGATGAATCTTATCCCTTTAATTTGAAAGAAATTGCTGATATTATACGAGGAATGCTGTCTGCAAATTGTGTATACACCGTTTCTGCCGCATCTCTAGATGACTCTGATCCCTCAAAATTGAAAAAAAATTAATGATATTTTACGAAAAAAAAGTCTACAAATTGTGTATACACTGTTCATTCCACTACTCTACATAAAATCTTATCCCTTGAACTAGAAAAAAAATTGCTGATATTATAAATGGAACGGTGTCTACAAAATGTGTATACACCGTTCCAGCAACTGCTCTAGATGAAACTTATCCCTCGAACTTGAAAAAAATTCCTGATATTATACGAGGAACGGTGTTTACAAAATATGTATACTCCGTTCATGCCAATTCTCTGGATCAATACTATCCCTTGAACTTGAAAAAATTACAGATATTATACGAGGAACGCTGTATACAAAATTTGTATACACTGTTCAAGCAATTACTCAAGATGAATCTTATCCATTGAACTTGAAAAAAATTCCAGATATTATACGGGGAATTGTGTATACAAAATGTTTACACTCTTCCAGCCACTGCTCTAAATGAATCTTTTCCCTAGATCAAAAGAATTTCTTCATATAATAACATGAACAGTGTCTATTAAATGTGTATACACTGTTCCTGCCAATCCTCAAGATGAATCTTATCCAATGACATTCTAAAAAAAATACTGATATTATACGATGAACGGTGTCTACAAAATGTGTATACACCGTTCCTTCCAATCCTCAAGATTAATCTTATCCCATGAAATTCTAAAAAAAATACTGATATTATACGATGAACGGTGTCTACAAAATGTGAATACACCGTTCCTTCCAATCCTCAAGATTAATCTTATCCCATGAAATTCTAAAAAAAATACTGATATTATACGATGAACGGTGTCTACAAAATGTGTATACACCGTTCCTTCCAATCCTCAAGATTAATCTTATCCCATGAAATTCTAAACAAAAAACTGATATTATACGATGAACGGTGTCTACAAAATGTGTATACACCGTTCCTTCCAATCCTGAAGATTAATCTTATCCCATGAAATTCTAAAAAAGATACTGATATTATACGATGAACGGTGTCTACAAAATGTGTATACACCGTTCCTTCCAATCCTCAAGAAGAATCTTATCCCATGAAATTCTAAAAGAAAATACTGATATTATACGAGGAACGGTGTCTACAAAATGTGTATACACCGTTCCTTCCTATCCCATGAAATTCTAAAAAAAATACTGATATTATACGATGAACGGTGTCTACAAAATGTGTATACACCGTTCCTTCCAATCCTCAAGATTAATCTTCTCACATGAAATTCTAAAAAAAATACTGATATTATACGAGGAACGGTGTCTACAAAATGTGTATACACCGTTCCTTCCAATCCTCAAGATGAATAGTATCCCATGAAATTCTAAACAAAAAACTGATATTATACGATGAACGGTGTCTACAAAATGTGTATCCACCGTTCCTTCCAATCAACAAGATTAATCTTATCCCATGAAATTCTAAACAAAATACTGATATTATACAAGGAACGGTGTCTACAAAATGTGTATACACCATTCCTTCCAATCCTCAAGATTAATCTTATCCCATGAAATTCTACAAAAAATACTGATATTATACTGGGAACGGTGTCTACAAAATGTGTATACACCTTTCCTGCCAATCCTCAAGATGAATCTTATCCCATGAAATTCTAAAAAAATACTGATATTATACCAGGAACTGTGTCTACAAAATGTGTATACACTGTTCCTGCCAATCATCAAGATGAATCTTATCCCATGAAATTCTAAAAAAAATACTGATATTATACGAGGAACGGTGTCTACAAAATGTGTATACACCGTTCCTACCATTCCTCAAGATGAATCTTATCCCATGAAATTCTAAAAAAATACTGATATTATACCAGGAACTGTGTCTACAAAATGTCCCTTGAACTAGAAAAAATTACTGATGTTAAACGAGGAACAGCGTCTACAAACTGTGTATACACCGTTCCTGCCACTGCTCTAGATTAATCTTATCCCTTGAACTTAAAAAAGTAACTGATATTATACGAGGAACGGCGTCTACAAACTGTGTATCCACCGTTCCTACCACTGCTTTAGATGAATCTTATCCCTTGAACTTGAAAAAATTACATATATTAAACAAGGAACGGTGTCTACAAAATGTGTATACACCGTTCCTTCCAATCCTCAAGAAGAATCTTATGCCATGAAATTCTAAAAGAAAATACTGATATTATACGAGGAACGGTGTCTACAAAATGTGTATACACCGTTCCTTCCAATCCTCAAGAAGAATCTTATCCCATGAAATTCTAGAAAAAAATACTGATATTATGCGATGAACGGTGTCTACAAAATGTGTATAAACTTTTCCCTCCAATCCTCAAGAAGACTCTTATCCCATGAAATTCTAAAAAAAAATACTGATATTATGCGATGAACGGTGTCTACAAAATGTGTATACACTTTTCCTTCGAATCCTCAAGAAGAATCTTATCTTATGAAATTCTAAAAAAAATACTGATATTATGCGATGAACTGTGTCTACAAAATGTGTATACACCGTTCCTTCCAATCCTCAAGAAGAATCTTATCCCATGAAATTCTAAAAGAAAATACTGATATTATACGATGAACAGTGTCTACAAAATGTGTATACACTGTTCCTTCCAATCCTCAAGATGAATCTTTTCCCATGAAATTCTAAAAGAAAATACTGATATTATACGAGGAACGGTGTCTACAAAATGTGTATACACCGTTCCTTCCAATCCTCAAGAAGAATCTTATCCCATGAAATTCTAAAAGAAAATACTGATATTATACGAGGAACGGTGTCTACAAAATGTGTAGACACCATTCCTTCCAATCCTCAAGAAGAATCTTATCGCATGAAATTCTAAAAAAAAATACTGATATTATACGAGGAACGGTGTCTACAAAATGTGTTTACACTGTTCCTTCCAATCCTCAAGAAGAATCTTATCCCATGAAATTCTAAAAAAAATACTGATATGATACGAGGAACGGTTTCTACAAAAAGTGTATACACCGTTCCTTCCAATCCTCAAGAAGAATCTTATCCCATGAAATTCTAAAAGAAAATACTGATATTATACGAGGAACGGTGTCTACAAAATGTGTATACACCGTTCCTTCCAATCCTCAAGAAGAATCTTATCCCATGAAATTCTAAAAGAAAATACTGATATTATACGAGGAACGGTGTCTACAAAATGTGTAGACACCGTTCCTTCCAATCCTCATGAAGAATCTTATCGCATGAAATTCTAAAAAAAAATATTGATATTATGCGATGAACTGTGTCTACAAAATGTGTATACACCGTTCCTTCCAATCCTTAAGAAGAATCTTATCCCATGAAATTCTAAAAGAAAATACTGATATTATACGAGGAACGGTGTCTACAAAATGTGTATACACCGTTCCTGCCAATCCTCAAGATGAATCTTTTCCCCTGAAATTCTAAAAAAAAAATACTGATATTATACGAGGAACGGTGTCTAGAAAATGTGTATACACCGTTCCTTCCAATCCTCAAGAAGAATCTTATCCCATGAAATTCTAAAAGAAAATACTGATATTATACGAGGAACGGTGTCTACAAAATGTGTATACACCGTTCCTTCCAATCCTCAAGAAGAATCTTATCCCATGAAATTCTAGAAAAAAATACTGATATTATGCGATGAACGGTGTCTACAAAATGGGTATACACTTTTCCCTCCAATCCTCAAGAAGACTCTTATCCCAGGAAATTCTAAAAAAAAATACTGATACTATGCGATGAACGGTGTCTACAAAATGTGTATACACTTTTCCTTCGAATCCTCAAGAAGAATCTTATCTTATGAAATTCTAAAAAAAATACTGATATTATGCGATGAACTGTGTCTACAAAATGTGTATACACCGTTCCTTCCAATCCTCAAGAAGAATCTTATCCCATGAAATTCTAAAAGAAAATACTGATATTATACGATGAACGGTGTCTACAAAATGTGTATACACTGTTCCTTCCAATCCTCAAGATGAATCTTTTCCCATGAAATTCTAAAAGAAAATACTGATATTATACGAGGAACGGTGTCTACAAAATGTGTATACACCGTTCCTTCCAATCCTCAAGAAGAATCTTATCCCATGAAATTCTAAAAGAAAATACTGATATTATACGAGGAACGGTGTCTACAAAATGTGTAGACACCGTTCCTTCCAATCCTCAAGAAGAATCTTATCGCATGAAATTCTAAAAAAAAATATTGATATTATGCGATGAACTGTGTCTACAAAATGTGTATACACCGTTCCTTCCAATCCTTAAGAAGAATCTTATCCCATGAAATTCTAAAAGAAAATACTGATATTATACGAGGAACGGTGTCTACAAAATGTGTATACACCGTTCCTGCCAATCCTCAAGATGAATCTTTTCCCCTGAAATTCTAAAAAAAAAATACTGATATTATACGAGGAACGGTGTCTACAAAATGTGTATACACCGTTCCTTCCAATCCTCAAGAAGAATCTTATCCCATGAAATTCTAAAAGAAAATACTGATATTATACGAGGAACGGTGTCTACAAAATGTGTATACACCGTTCCTTCCAATCCTCAAGAAGAATCTTATCCCATGAAATTCTAAAAGAAAATACTGATATTATACGAGGAACGCTGTCTACAAAATGTGTATACACCGTTCCTTCCAATCCTCAAGAAGAATCTTATCCCATGAAATTCTAAAAGAAAATACTGATATTATACGATGAACGGTGTCTACAAAATGTGTATACACCGTTCCTTCCAATCCTCAAGTTAATCTTATCCCATGAAATTCTAAAAAAAATATTGATATTATACGAGGAACGGTGTCTACAAAATGTGTATACACCGTTCCTTCCAATCCTCAAGAAGAATCTTATCCCATGAAATTCTAAAAAAAATACTATCATTATACGTGGAACGATGTCTACAAAATATGTATACACTCTTCCAGCCACTGCTCTAAATTAACCTTATCCCTTGATCTTGAAAAAAATTCCTGATATCATACGAGGAACGGTGTCTACGAATGATGTGTATACACCATTCCTTCCACTGCTCTAGATGAATCTTATCCCTTGAATTTGAAAAAATTACTGATATTATACGAGGAACGGTGTCTACAAAATGTGTATACTCCGTTCCTGCCAATGCTCTAGATCAATCTTATCCCATGAACTTGAAAAAATTACCAATATTATACGATGAACGGTGTCTACAAAATGTGTATACATCGTTCCTGCCAATCCTCAAGATGAATCTTATCCCATGAAATTCTAAAAAAAATACTGATATTTTACGAGGAACGGTGTCTACAAAATGTGTATTCACCGTTCATGCTACTTCTCTAGATGAATCTTATCCCATGAAATTCTATAAAAAATACTAATGTTATACGAGTAACGGTGTCTACAAAATGTGTATACACCGTTCCTTCCACTGCTCTAGATGAATCTTATCCCTTGAACTAGAAAAAAAATACTGATATTATGCGATGAACGGTGTCTACAAAATGTGTATACACCGTTCCTTCCAATCCTCAAGAAGAATCTTATCCCATGAATTTCTAAAAGAAAATATTGATATTATGCGATGAACGGTGTCTACAAAATGTGTATACACTGTTGCTTCCAATCCTCAAGAAGAATCTTATCCCATGAAATTCTAAAAAAAATACTCATATTATACGGGGAACGGTGACTACAAAATGTGTATACACTCTTCCAGCCACTGCTCTAAATGAATCTTATCCCTTGAACTTGAAAAAATTACTGATATTATACGAGGAACAGTGACTACAAAATGTGTATACACCGTTCCTTCCACTGCTCTAGATAAATCTTATCCCATGAACTTGAAAAAAAATTGCTAACATTATACTAGGAACGGTGTCTACAAAATGTGTATACACCGTTCCTGCCACTGCTCTAGATGAATCTTATCCCATGAACTAAAAAAAAAATTGCTGACATTATACTAGGAACGGTGTCTACAAAATGTGTATACACCGTTCCTGCCAATCCTCAAGATGAATCTTATCCCATGAAATTCTAAAAAAAATACTGATATTTTACGAGGAACGGTGTCTACAAAATGTTTATACACCGTTCCTTCCACTGCTAAAGATGAATCTTATCCTATGAAATTCTTAAAAAAATACTGATATTATACGAGGAACGGTGTCTACAAAATGTGTATACACCGTTCCTGCCAATCCTCAAGATGAATCTTATCCCATGAAATTCTAAAAAGAAATATTGATACTATACGATGAACAGTGTCTACAAAATGTGTATACACCGTTCCTGCTACTGCTCAAGATGAATCTTATCCCATGAAATTCTAAAAAAAAATACTGATGTTATACGGGGAACGGTGTTTACAAAATGTGTATACACCGTTCCTGCCAATCCTCAAGATGAATCTTATCCCATGAAATTTTAAAAAAATACTGATATTATACGATGAACTGTGTCTACAAAATGTGTATACACCGTTCCTGCCAATCCTCAAGATGAATCTTATCCCATGAAATTCTAAAAAAAATATTGATATTATACGATGAATGGTGTATACAAAATGTGTATACACCGTTCCTTCCACATCTCTAGATGAATCTTTTCCCTTGAACTAGAAAAAATTACTGATGTTAAACAAGGAACGGCGTCAACAAACTGTGTATACACCGTTCCTGCCACTGCTCTAGATGAATCTTATCCCTTGAACTTAAAAAAGTAACTGATATTATACGAGGAACGGCGTCTACAAACTGTGTATCCACCGTTCCTACCACTGCTTTAGATGAATCTTATGCCTTGAACTTGAAAAAATTACAGATATTAAACAAGGAACGGTGTCTACAAAATGTGTATACACCGTTCCTTCAAATCCTCAAGAAGAATCTTATCCCATGAAATTCTAAAAGAAAATACTGATATTATACGAGGAACGGTGTCTACAAAATGTGTATACACCGTTCCTTCCACGGCTCTAGATGAATCTTATCCCATGAAATTCTAAAAAAAATACAGACATTATACGAGGAACGGTGTCTACAAAATGTGTATAAACCGTTCCTTGCAATACTCAAGATGAATCTTATCCCATGAAATTCTAAAAAAAATACAGACATTATACGAGGAACGGTGTCTACAAAATGTGTATACACTGTTCCTTCCAATCCTCAGGAAGAATCTTATCTGATGAAATTCTAAAAAAAATACTGATCTTATACGAGGAACGGTGTCTACAAAATGTGTATACACTGTTCCTTCCAATACTCAAGATGAATCTTATCCCATGAAATTCTAAAAGAAAATACTGATATTATACGAGGAACGGTGTCTACAAAATGTGTATACACCGTTCCTTCCAATCCTCAAGAAGAATCTTATCCCATGAAATTCTTAAAGAAAATACTGATATTATGCGATGAACTGTGTCTACAAAAATGGGTATACATCGTTCCTTCCAATACTCAAGATGAATCTTATCCCATGAATTTCTAAAAAAAATACGGATATTATACGAGGAACTGTGTCTACAAAATGGGTATACATCGTTCCTTCCAATACTCAAGATTAATCTTATCCCATGAAATTCAAAAAGAAAATACTGATATTATACCATGAACGGTGTCTACAAAATGTGTATACACCGTTCCTGCCAATCCTCAAGAAGAATCTTATCCAATGAAATTCTAAAAGAAAATATTGATATTATACGATGAACGGTGTCTACGAATGATGTGTATACACCATTCCTTCCACTGCTGTAGATGAATCTTATCCCTTGAACTTGAAAAAATTGCTGACATTATACGATGAACGATGTCTACAAAATGTGTATACACCGTTCCTTCCACTGCTCTAGATGAATCTTAACCGTTGAACTAGAAAAAAATTGCTGACATTATACGAGGAACGGTGTCTACAAAATGTATATACGTCGTTCCTGCTACTGCTCTAGATGAATCTTATCCTATGAACTTGAAAAAAAATTGCTGACATTATACTAGGATCGGTGTCTACAAAATGTGTATACACCGTTCCTGCCAATCCTCAAGATGAATCTTATCCCATGAAATTCTAAAAAAAAATACTGATATTTTACGAGGAACGGTGTCTACAAAATGTTTATACACCGTTCCTTCCACTGCTCTAGATGAATCTTATCCTATGAAATTCTTAAAAAAATACTGATATTATACGAGGAACAGTGTCTACAAAATGTGTATACACCGTTCCTGCCAATCCTCAAGATGAATCTTATCCCATGAAATTCTAAAAAGAAATATTGATATTATACGATGAACGGTGTCTACAAAATGTGTATACACAGTTCCAGCTACTGTTCAAGATGAATCTTATCCCATGAAATTCTAAAAAAAATACTGATGTTATACGGGGAACGGTGTTTACAAAATGTGTATACACCGTTCCTGCCAATCCTCAAGATGAATCTTATCCCATGAAATTTTAAAAAATTACTGATATTATACGATGAACTGTGTCTACAAAATGTGTATACACCGTTCCTGCCAATCCTCAAGATGAATCTTATCCCATGAAATTCTAAAAAAAATTCTGATATTATACGGGGAACGGTGACTACAAAATGTGTATACACCGTTGCTACCACTGCTCTAGATGAATCTTATCCAATAATCTAGGAAAAAAATTGCTGACATTATACGAGGAACGATGTCTACAAAATGTGTATACACCGTTCCTGCCAATCCTAGAGATGAATCTTATCCCATGAAATTCTACAAAAAAAAATACTGATATTATACGGGGAACGGTGTTTACAAAATGTGTATACACCGTTCCTGCCAATCCTCAAGATGAATCTTATCCCATGAAATGCTAAAAAGAAAATACTGATATTATACGAGGAACGCTGTCTCCAAAATGTGTATACACCGTTCCTGCCAATCCTCAAGATGAATCTTATCCCATGAAATTCTAAAAAAAGTATTGATATTATAGGATGAATGGTGTCTACAAAATGTGTATACAACGTTCCTTCCACATCTCTAGATGAATCTTATCCCATGAACTTGAAAAAAAATTGCTGACATTATACTAGGAACGGTGTCTACAAAATGTGTAAACACCGTTCCTGCCAATCCTCAAAATGAATCTTATCCCATGAAATTCTAAAAACAATACTGATATTTTACGAGGAACGGTGTTCACAAAATGTTTATACACCGTTCCTTCCACTGCTCTAGATGAATCTTATACGATGAAATTCTACAAAAAAAAATACTGATATTATACGAGGAACAGTGTCTACAAAATGTGTATACTCCGTTCCTGCCAATCCTAAAGATGAATCTTATCCCATGAAATTCTAAAAAGAAATATTTATAGTATACGAGGAACGGTGTCTACAAAATGTGTATACACCGTTCCTGCTACTGCTCAAGATGAATCTTATCCCATGAAATTCTAAAAAAAAATACTGATGTTATACGGGGAACGGTGTTTACAAAATGTGTATACACCGTTCAAGCCAATCCTCAAGATGAATCTTATCCCATGAAATTCTAAAAAAAATACTGATATTATGCGAGGAACTGTGTCTACAAAATGTGTATACACCGTTCAAGCCAATCCTCAAGATGAATCTTATCCCATGAAATTCTAAAAAAAATACTGATGTTATGCGAGGAACTGTGTCTACAAAATGTGTATACACCGTTCCTGCCAATCCTCAAGATGAATCTTATCCCATGAAATTCTAAAAAAAAATACTGATATTATACGTGGAACGGTGTTTACAAAATGTGTATACACCGTTCCTGCCAATCCTCAAGATGAATCTTATCCCATGAAATTCTAATAGAAAATACTGATATTATACGAGGAACGGTGTCTACAAAATGTGTATACACCGTTCCTTCCAATCCTCAAGAAGAATCTCATCGCATAAAATTCTAAAAAAAAATAATGATATTATGCGATGAACGGTGTCTACAAAATGTGTATACACCGTTCCTTCCAATCCTCAAAGAGAATCTTATCCCATGAAATTCTAAAAGAAAATACTTATATTATACGAGGAACGGTGTCTACAAAATGTGTATACACCGTTCCTTCCAATCCTCAAGAAGAATCTTATCCCATGAAATTCTAAAAGAAAATACTGATATTATACGAGGAACGGTGTCTACAAAATGTGTATACACCATTCCTTCCAATCCTCGAGAAGAATCTTATAGCATGAAATTCTAAAAAAAATACTGATATTATACGAGGAACGGTGTCTACAAAATGTGTATACACCGTTCCTTCCAATCCTCAAGAAGAATCTTATCCCATGAAATTCTAAAAGAAAATACTGATATTATACGAGGAACGGTGTCTACAAAATGTGTATACACCATTCCTTCCAATCCTCGAGAAGAATCTTATAGCATGAAATTCTAAAAAAAATACTGATATTATACGATGAACGGTGTCTACAAAATGTGTATACACTGTTCCTTCCAATCCTCAAGAAGATTTTTATCGCATGAAATTCTACAAAAAAATACTGATATTATGCAATGAACGGTGTCTACAAAATGTGTATACACTGTTCCTTCCAATCCTCAAGAAGAATCTTATCGCATGAAATTCTAAAAAAAAATACAGATATTATGCGATGAACGGTTTCTACAAAATGTGTATACACCGTTTCTTCCAATCCTCAAGAAGAATCTTATCCCATGAAATTCTAAAAAAAACTGATATTATGCGATGAACGGTGTCTACAAAATGTGTATACACCGTTCCTTCCAATCCTCAAGAAGAATCTTATCGCATGAAATTCTAAAAAAAAATACTGATATTATACGATGAACGGTGTCTACAAAATGTGTATACACCGTTCCTTCCAATCCTCAAGAAGAATCTTATGCCATGAAATTCTAAAAAAAAAATACTGATATTATGCGATGAACGGTGTCTACAAAATGTGTATACACTGTTCCTTCCAATCCTCAAGAAGAATCTTATCCCATGAAATTCTAAAGAAAAATTCTGGTATTATGCGATGAACGGTGTCTACAAAATGTGTATACACTGTTCCTTCCAATCCTCAAGAAGAATCTTATCCCATGAAATTCTAAAAGAAAATACTGATATTATACGAGGAACGGTGTCTGCAAAATGTGTATACACCGTTCAAGCCAATCCTCAAGACGAATCTTATCCCATGAAATTCTAAAAAAAATACTGATATTATGCGAGGAACTGCGTCTACAAAATGTGTATACACCGTTCAAGCCAATCCTCAAGATGAATCTTATCCCATGAAATTCTAAAAAAAATACTGATGTTATGCGAGGAACTGTGTCTACAAAATGTGTATACACCGTTCCTGCCAATCCTCAAGATGAATCTTATCCCATGAAATTCTAAAAAAAAATACTGATATTATACGGGGAACGGTGTTTACAAAATGTGTATACACCGTTCCTGCCAATCCTCAAGATGAATCTTATCCCATGAAATTCTAATAGAAAATACTGATATTATACGAGGAACGGTGTCTACAAAATGTGTATACACCGTTCCTTCCAATCCTCAAGAAGAATCTCATCGCATAAAATTCTAAAAAAAAATACTGATATTATGCGATGAACGGTGTCTACAAAATGTGTATACACCGTTCCTTCCAATCCTCAAAGAGAATCTTATCCCATGAAATTCTAAAAGAAAATACTGATATTTTACGAGGAACGGTGTCTACAAAATGTGTATACACCGTTCCTTCCAATCCTCAAGAAGAATCTTATCCCATGAAATTCTAAAAGAAAATACTGATATTATACGAGGAACGGTGTCTACAAAATGTGTATACACCGTTCCTTCCAATCCTCGAGAAGAATCTTATAGCATGAAATTCTAAAAAAAATACTGATATTATACAATGAACGGTGTCTACAAAATGTGTATACACTGTTCCTTCCAATCCTCAAGAAGAATTTTATCGCATGAAATTCTAAAAAAAAATACTGATATTATGCGATGAACGGTGTCTACAAAATGTGTATACACTGTTCCTTCCAATCCTCAAGAAGAATCTTATCGCATGAAATTCTAAAAAAAAATACTGATATTATAGGATGAACGGTGTCTACAAAATGTGTATACACCGTTTCTTCCAATCCTCAAGAAGAATCTTATCCCATGAAATTCTAAAAAAAAATTGATATTATGCGATGAACGGTGTCTACAAAATGTGTATACACCGTTCCTTCCAACCCTCAAGAAGAATCTTATCGCATGAAATTCTAAAAAAAATACTGATATTATACGATGAACGGTGTCTACAAAATGTGTATACACCGTTCCTTCCAATCCTCAAGAAGAATCTTATGCCATGAAATTCTAAAAAAAAAATACTGATATTATGCGATGAACGGTGTCTACAAAATGTGTATACACTGTTCCTTCCAATCCTCAAGAAGAATCTTATCCCATGAAAAACTAAAGAAAAATTCTGGTATTATGCGATGAACGGTGTCTACAAAATGTGTATACAATGTTCCTTCCAATCCTCAAGAAGAATCTTATCCCATGAAATTCTAAAAGAAAATACTGATATTATACGAGGAACGGTGTCTACAAAATGTGTATACACCGTTCCTTCCAATCCTCAAGAAGAATCTTATGCCATGAAATTCTACAAAAAAAATACTGATATTATGCGATGAACGGTGTCTACAAAATGTGTATACACCGTTCCTTCCAATCCTCATGAAAAATCTTATCCAATGAAATTCTAAAAAAAAATACTGATTTTGTGCGATGAACGGTGTCTACAAAATGTGTATACACCGTTCCTTCCAATCCTCAAGAAGAATCTTATCCCATGAAATTCTAAAAAAAAATACTGATATTATTCGATGAACGGTGTCTACAAAATGTGTATACACCGTTCCTTCCAATCCTCATGAAAAATCTTATCCAATGAAATTCTAAAAAAAATACTGATTTTGTGCGATGAACGGTGTCTACAAAATGTGTATACACCGTTCCTTCCAATCCTCAAAGAGAGTCTTATCCCATGAAATTCTAAAAGAAAATACTGATATTATACGAGGAACGGTGTCTACAAAATGTGTATACACCGTTCCTTCCAATCCTCAAGAGGAATCTCATCGCATGAAATTCTAAAAAAAATACTGATTTTGTGCGATGAACGGTGTCTACAAAATGTGTATACACCGTTCCTTCCAATGCTCAAAGAGAATCTTATCCAATGAAATTCTAAAAGAAAATACTGATATTATACGAGGAACGGTGTCTACAAAATGTGTATACACCGTTCCTTCCAATCCTCAAGAAGAATCTCATCGCGTGAAATTCTAAAAAAAAATACTGATTTTGTGCGATGAACGGTGTCTACAAAATGTGTATACACCGTTCCTTCCAATCCTCAAAGAGAATCTTATCCCATGAAATTCTAAAAGAAAATACTGATATTATACGTGGAACGGTGTCTACAAAATGTGTATACACCGTTCCTTCCAATCCTCAAGAAGAATCTTATCCCATGAAATTCTTAAAGAAAATACTGATATTATACGAGGAACGGTGTCTACAAAATGTGTATACACCGTTCCTTCCAATCCTCGAGAAGAATCTTATCGCATGAAATTCTAAAAAAAATACTGATATTATACGATGAACGGTGTCTACAAAATGTGTATACACTGTTCCTTCCAATCCTCAAGAAGAATTTTATCGCATGAAATTCTAAAAAAAAATACTGATATTATGCAATGAACGGTGTCTACAAAATGTGTATACACTGTTCCTTCCAATCCTCTAGAAGAATCTTATCGCATGAAATTCTAAAAAAAAATACTGATATTATGCGATGAACGGTGTCTACAAAATGTGTATACACCGTTCCTTCCAATCCTCAAGAAGAATCTTATCCCATGAAATTCTAAAAAAAACTGATATTATGCGATGAACGGTGTCTACAAAATGTGTATACACCGTTCCTTCCAATCCTCAAGAAGAATCTTATCGCATGAAATTCTAAAAAAAAATACTGATATTATGCGATGAACGGTATCTACAAAATGTGTATACACCGTTCCTTCCAATCCTCAAGAAGAATCTTATCGCATGAAATTCTAAAAAAAAATACTGATATTATACGATGAACGGTGTCTACAAAATGTGTATACACCGTTCCTTCCAATCCTCAAGAAGAATCTTATGCCATGAAATTCTAAAAAAAAATACTGATATTATGCGATGAACGGTCTCTACAAAATGTGTATACACTGTTCCTTCCAATCCTCAAGAAGAATCTTATCCCATGAAATTCTAAAAAAAATACTGATATTATACGATGAACGGTGTCTACAAAATGTGTATACACTGTTCCTTCCAATCCTCAAGAAGAATTTTATCGCATGAAATTCTAAAAAAAAATACTGATATTATGCAATGAACGGTGTCTACAAAATGTGTATACACTGTTCCTTCCAATCCTCAAGAAGAATCTTATCGCATGAAATTCTAAAAAAAAATACTGATATTATGCGATGAACGGTGTCTACAAAATGTGTATACACCGTTCCTTCCAATCCTCAAGAAGAATCTTATCCAATGAAATTCTAAAAAAAACTGATATTATGCGATGAACGGTGTCTACAAAATGTGTATACACCGTTCCTTCCAATCCTCAAGAAGAATCTTATCGCATGAAATTCTAAAAAAAAATACTGATATTATGCGATGAACGGTGTCTAGAAAATGTGTATACACCGTTCCTTCCAATCCTCAAGAAGAATCTTATCGCATGAAATTCTAAAAAAAAATACTGATATTATACGATGAACGGTGTCTACAAAATGTGTATACACCGTTCCTTCCAATCCTCAAGAAGAATCTTATGCCATGAAATTCTAAAAAAAAATACTGATATTATGCGATGAACGGTGTCTACAAAATGTGTATACACTGTTCCTTCCAATCCTCAAGAAGAATCTTATCCCATGAAATTCTAAAGAAAAATTCTGATATTATGCGATGAACTGTGTCTACAAAATGTGTATACACTGTTCCTTCCAATCCTCAAGAAGAATCTTATCCCATGAAATTCTAAAAGAAAATACTGATATTATACGAGGAACGGTGTCTACAAAATGTGTATACACCGTTCCTTCCAATCCTCAAGAAGAATCTTATGCCATGATATTCTAAAAAAAAATACTGATATTATGCGATGAACGGTGTCTACAAAATGTGTATACACCGTTCCTTCCAATCCTCATGAAAAATCTTATCCAATGAAATTCTAAAAAAAAATACTGATTTTGTGCGATGAACGGTGTCTACAAAATGTGTATACACCGTTCCTTCCAATCCTCAAGAAGAATCTTATGCCATGAAATTCTAAAAAAAAATACTGATATTATGCGATGAACGGTGTCTACAAAATGTGTATACACCGTTCCTTCCAATCCTCATGAAAAATCTTATCCAATGAAATCCAAAAAAAAATACTGATTTTGTGCGATGAACGGTGTCTACAAAATGTGTATACACCGTTCCTTCCAATCCTCAAAGAGAATCTTATCCCATGAAATTCTAAAAGAAAATACTGATATTATACGAGGAACGGTGTTTACAAAATGTGTATACACCGTTCCTTCCAATCCTCAAGAAGAATCTCATCGCATGAAATTCTAAAAAAAAATACAGATTTTGTGCGATGAACGGTGTCTACAAAATGTGTATACACCGTTCCTTCCAATGCTCAAAGAGAATCTTATCCAATGAAATTCTAAAAGAAAATACTGATATTATACGAAGAACGGTGTCTACAAAATGTGTATACACCGTTCCTTCCAATCCTCAAGAAGAATCTCATCGCATCAAATTCTAAAAAAAGTACTGATTTTGTGCGATGAACGGTGTCTACAAAATGTGTATACACCGTTCCTTCCAATCCTCAAAGAGAATCTTATCCCATGAAATTCTAAAAGAAAATACTGATTTTATACGAGGAATGGTGTCTACAAAATGTGTATACACTGTTCCTTCCAATCCTCAAGAAGAATCTTATCCCATGAAATTCTAAAAGAAAATACTGATATTATACGAGGAACGGTGTCTAGAAAATGTGTATACACTGTTCCTTCCAATCCTCAAGAAGAATCTTATCGCATGAAATTCTAAAAAAAAATACTGATATTATGCGATGAACGGTGTCTACAAAATGTGTATACACCGTTCCTTCCCATCACAAAGAAGAATCTTATCCCAAGAAATTCTAAAAAAAAATACTGATTTGGTGCGATGAACGGTGTCTACAAAATGTGTATACACCGTTCCTTCCAATCCTCAAAGAGAATCTTATCCCATGAAATTCTAAAAGAAAATACTGATATTATACGAGAAACGGTGTCTACAAAATGTGTATACACCGTTCCTTCCCATCCTCGAGAAGAATCTTATCGCATGAAATTCTAAAAGAAAATACTGATATTATACGATGAACGGTGTCTACAAAATGTGTATACACTGTTCCTTCCAATCCTCGAGAAGAATCTTATCGCATGAAATTCTAAAAGAAAATACTGATATTATACGATGAACGGTGTCTACAAAATGTGTATACACCGTTCCTTCCAATCCTCAAAGAGAATCTTATCCCATGAAATTCTAAAAGAAAATACTGACATTATACGAGGAACGGTGTTTACAAAATGTGTATACACCGTTCCTTCCAATCCTCAAGAAGAATCTCATCGCATGAAATTCTAAAAAAAAATACAGATTTTGTGCGATGAACGGTGTCTACAAAATGTGTATACACCGTTCCTTCCAATGCTCAAAGAGAATCTTATCCAATGAAATTCTAAAAAAAAATACTGATATTATACGAGGAACGGTGTCTACAAAATGTGTATACACTGTTCCTTCCAATCCTCAAGAAGAATCTCATCGCATGAAATTCTAAAAAAACATACTGATTTTGTGCGATGAACGGTGTCTACAAAATGTGTATACACCGTTCCTTCCAATCCTCAAAGAGAATCTTATGCCATGAAATTCTAAAAGAAAATACTGATATTATACGAGGAATGGTGTCTACAAAATGTGTATACACTGTTCCTTCCAATCCTCAAGAAGAATCTTATCCCATGAAATTCTAAAAGAAAATACTGATATTATACGAGGAACGGTGTCTAGAAAATGTGTATACACCGTTCCTTCCAATCCTCAAGAAGAATCTTATCGCATGAAATTCTAAAAAAAAATACTGATATTATGCGATGAACGGTGTCTACAAAATGTGTATACACTGTTCCTTCCAATCCTCAAGAAGAATCTTATCCCATGAAATTCTAAAAGAAAATACTGATATTATACGAGGAACGGTGTCTACAAAATGTGTATACACCGTTCCTTCCAATCCTCAAGAAGAATCTCATCGCATGAAATTCTAAAAAAAATACTGACATTGTGCGATGAACGGTGTCTACAAAATGTGTATACACCGTTCCTTCCAATGCTCAAAGAGAATCTTATCCAATGAAATTCTAAAAGAAAATACTGATATTATACGAGGAACGGTGTCTACAAAATGTGTATACACCGTTCCTTCCAATCCTCAAGAAGAATCTCATCGCATCAAATACTAAAAAAAGTACTGATTTTGTACGATGAACGGTGTCTACAAAATGTGTATACACCGTTCCTTCCAATCTTCAAAGAGAATCTTATCCCATGAAATTCTAAAAGAAAATACTGATATTATACGAGGAATGGTGTCTACAAAATGTGTATACACTGTTCCTTCCAATCCTCAAGAAGAATCTTATCCCATGAAATTCTAAAAGAAAATACTGATATTATACGAGGAACGGTGTCTAGAAAATGTGTATACACTGTTCCTTCCAATCCTCAAGAAGAATCTTATCGCATGAAATTCTAAAAAAAAATACTGATATTATGCGATGAACGGTGTCTACAAAATGTGTATACACCGTTCCTTCCCATCACCAAGAAGAATCTTATCCCAAGAAATTCTAAAAAAAAATACTGATTTGGTGCGATGAACGGTGTCTACAAAATGTGTATACACCGTTCCTTCCAATCCTCAAAGAGAATCTTATCCCATGAAATTCTAAAAGAAAATACTCATAATCACGATCAAAAAAATGGCGGTCAGTCGACGTTTGTGGTGCTGCGAGAAAGGAACTTATGATATATATCTGGTTTGACTTTGTTTGTGATTTACTTGTTGATTGCTTTGCTTTTAAAAAAATATGAAGTTCAGTTGGGTAAAGTTTACGCATCAAATGCTGTGACATTGATGTTTATGAGAAGTTGCATCCTGAAGTTTATTAGAAATTGCATGTTGCCTAGGCCACACGTGGCTTGGCCTAGGCAGTTGGGAATAAATTAAAAACACGATATGGCAGTGACTTTGGAAGTCGTACAAGCACTTCTTAAAAACCAAGCAGAAGTCTTTAACTCGTCGATTAAACTTTTACTTCAAGATGTCAAAGAGGACATTAAAAGCATCCGTAAAGACATCACCGACTTGCAAGCTAGTCTTCAATTTACACAAGCTAAATTTGAGGACAATAACCAGAAGATGGAGCAGATCGGTGTAACTTTGTCCATGCACTCTGAGAACTTGAATGATATAAATCAGCAAGCTGACCAAGTTGACAATCAACTTGAATACTTAGAAAATCAGAGCAGAAGGAATAATATAAGAATTACTGGTATTCCTGAGGACAAGGGCAATGAGCAGAGCTGGGATGACACAGAAGTGATCGTAAAGCAGTCTATTAAGGACAAGTTAAACATCAGTGAAGATTTTGAAATAGAGAGGTGTCATCGTGTTGACAGCCGTACAAGAAGGAGGAATTATAGGTCAGGCCAAGCAGAAGAGCCTCGCCCAATAGTGGCAAAATTTTCGAAGTGGAAAGAAAAAGAGATTGTTTTGAAGAAGGCCAGAGAAATCAAGCCACAGGGAGTGAGATTCTTGGCCGATTTGTCAAGTCGCACAATCCAAAAGAGGAGTGATCAAGTACCAAAGCTTTTAGAGGCAAGACGACAAGGTAAAGTTGCATTCTTTGTGCTTGACAAGCTGATTATCAAAGACAAGAAGCCTTTCAATCCAACTAGACCACCAGATGACAACCAGACCAGTGATCATGAAGTATCTTTTGATACTTAACTTGAATGTGTTGAAATATCAAATGTTGTGTTATTTGTGTATTGTTAGAAGCATAAGCTTCAGCTCAGGCCAGAATGAATCCACCTAAACATCCATGTGGTATCTGCCACAAAAATATACTAGCCAACCAAAAGGCAATTTTTTGTGATAACTGCAATTTTTATGTCCACACAAAATGCAATGATATCTCTGCTTCAGAATATACAGAACTTGAAAATGAACCTGACGATGTTTCTTGGTTTTGCAAAAACTGTACCACTGATATGTTTCCATTTGGCTCCTTAGCAAATGATGAATTCTTAGGACTCCGTGATTTTGATCTACCCTCATTCATTGACTCTGCACCCTCATTTGAAGTTACTTCTAACCTTATGGACTTGCCGAATCTTAGTGATTATGATATTGATGAACATATGCCTCAAAATATTGATTCTCGCTACTTCAACTTACCTGAACTCTCTTCTTTACAATTATCCTGTACTGACTTTTGTATTCTTCACACTAATATTAGAAGCCTTTCCCTTCATCATGATGAATTAGTTTCTTTATCTGCTCACACTAATTTGAATCCCAATGTGATTGGAGTGTCTGAAATATGGCACTCTATGGACAACCCATTATCATCAAATGTTGATATTCCTGGCTATAACTTTTTTAAGACTCAGTCACTCACTCAGAATGGTGGTGTTGGTTTGTACATTAAAGATTCCCTTACTTCCAGCCCAAGGACTGATTTAGATTCTTGCACAAATGATTTTGAAACCATATGGGTTGAAATTGAAAACAAAAATGACAAAAATTTCCTAATTTGTTGTGTTTATAGGCATCCTAGATCAGCTATTGATAACCTTACATCTCATTTTCAGAATCTTCTCTCCAAAATATCTTCTAACAAGCTGGTATTTATAATGGGTGATTTCAATGTTAACCTTCTAGATTATGCTTCTCATACACCAACAAGTGACTTTGTCAATAACTTTTTCTCCCATAGCCTTCTTCCTTGCATTCATCATCCAACTAGAGTCTCAGAGCAAAGAGCATCAGTTATTGATAACATATACACTAACGCTACTAATGCTAATATAACAAGTGGCAATATTGTGATTCAAATTAGTGATCATTTTCCCCAGTTTTTGATTTTGAAAAATACTCAAGTTAGTCATAATAAATCTGAATCATTTAAACATGACTACTCCAAATTTAAAGAAGATAAATTTCTCGAGGACTTCAATCAGATTGATTTTACTTATTTAGAAAACAGTGAGTTGGACGTGAACAATAAATTTGATAGATTTTTGAAAGATCTTAATACCTTGACAAAGCAGCATGCTCCAATCAAAAGGCGCAGCAGAAAGGAAATGAAACTCAAAGATAAACCATGGATAAATAATAGAATCCAAAAGATGATGAGAATCCGTGACAAAATTTTACAGAAATTGAAAAAGCAGCAGACCCCGGAAAACCTTAAGCTGTATAAGAAATTTAGAAACCGTGTGTCAAATGAATTAAAAGAAAGTAAAGCAAGGTATTTTCATAATTATTTTTCTACCAATAGTCAAAATATGAAAAACCTGTGGGCAGGTATCAAGACAATAATCTCTCATAAGTCTTCCACTTCTTCTTCAATCAACAAAATCAAAGGCAAAGATGGGAACGTAACATCAGACCCCTCTAAAATGTCCAATATTTTTAATGATTTTTATGTTAATGTTGCGGATGGTATAACAAAAACAATCCCATTAACACCAAAATCTCCTCTTGATTATTTATCTAACAGAATGTGTAATTCACTTTTCCTCACTCCAGTTACTCTGGTAGAAGTAAATGATCTAATCAATATTTTAAATCCTTCTAAATCTGTAGGTCCTAATAGTATTCCAATAAAGTTGCTTAAAATTATTGGATCCTCTGTTTCCCCATTTCTTGCTCTTCTTGTGAATCAGTCTTTCCAGTCTGGTATTTTCCCTGATAAACTTAAGATTGCCAAGGTGATTTCCCTTTTCAAAAAGGGAAATCCTGAGTCACCTTCAAACTATAGACCAATTTCTCTTTTACCCATTTTCAGCAAGATATTTGAGAAGCTAATGTACAGACGACTTTATAGATTCCTTGAAATTCATAAAGTTCTTTATTCTTTACAATTTGGATTCCAAGAAAACCATTCAATTGATCATGCCCTTGTGAGTTTGACAGAAGCTGTAAGAAATACACTGGACAACAAAAGACTTGGTTGTGGTATTTTTATTGATTTACAAAAGGCTTTTGATACAGTTAATCACAGAATTTTGCTATCCAAATTGGAACATTATGGTGTTCGTGGATGTGCCCTTGAATGGTTTAGATCTTATCTGTCTGATAGAAAGCAATATGTTTCTGTTAATGGAAGTGATTCAGACTTACTTTCAATTACTTGTGGTGTGCCACAAGGTTCTGTACTGGGGCCATTACTTTTTCTAATCTATATCAATGATCTACCAACTGCTTCTAAGAAACTTACTTTTTATCTCTTTGCTGATGATACAAATATCTATTATGAATCCAAAGATTTATCTAATTTGGTTAAAATTGTCAACAAAGAACTGAGATCAGTAAAAAAATGGCTTGATGCTAATAAGCTATCATTAAATATTGATAAGACAAACTACATTATCTTTCATTCTTCATCTGTCAAAGTTCCTTCCGATTCTGATATCAAAATAGGGAAGAAACATATTAAAAGAGTTAAGTTTGTTAAGTTCTTAGGTCTCCTGCTGGATGAGCATCTAAGCTGGAGATACCATCTTAGTGAACTCTCAAAAAAGTTATCTAGAACATGTGGAATGTTTTTCAAAATTAGGAACTTACTACCATTAGATGTTTTAGTTTGCTTGTATAATGCTTTGTTTCTGTCTTTCTTACAATATGGTCTTATTGTTTGGGGTCAAACATATGCATCATACACTGATCCAGTTTTCAAATTACAGAAAAAAGCAGTTAGAGCTATCTCATTTCAGCCTCGCATGTCTCCCTCTCTTCCAATCTTCAATGATCTTAAACTTCTGAAACTTTCTGAGATCTTTGAACTCCGACTCTTAACTTTTGTTTTTGATTCTGTTAACAAAACTTCACCTAGTTGCTTTCATGACTTTTTCTTATTTAGTTCATCTGTTCATCAATATTACACAAGACATGCCAGTCAAGGTGATCTATATATGTCCCGTAAAAATAGTCTTCAGTATGGTCTAAAATCAATTCGTTATCTTGGTGCTAAACTTTGGAACACATTACCAGTGGAAATTCGAAATGCTCCATCAAAAATATCGTTCAAAACAAGACTGAAAATTCATTTATTGGAAAAGGTCAACAGATGAATCTGCACTGCCACAATTTCTATTAACCTGTGAAAAGAAATGCATAATTATTTGAATTCATCTAAATTCACCTGATAATATCTTAGGATAGGAGGGGGGGCTCTCTCCTCGATTAGTTTACCTATTGAGAGAGCTCCTCCTTTAAGTAATTCCCTGCATACAATTTATTTAGCTCCCCTTTGTATTTGTATATTGTATTAATTTTCTGTATTATTGTATTAATTTTCCGTAATTTATCCTTTATCTTTGTAGTTTAGTTATTTGTTTGTATAGTTAGTAGTAGTTGGGATCATAAATTGTATGTAGATGAATTGCAATTATTTGAAACTGAAACTGAAACTGAAACTGATATTATACGAGAAACGGTGTCTACAAAATGTGTATACACCGTTCCTTCCAATCCTCGAGAAGAATCTTATCGCATGAAATTCTAAAAGAAAATACTGATATTATACGATGAACGGTGTCTACAAAATGTGTATACACTGTTCCTTCCAATCCTCGAGAAGAATCTTATCGCATGAAATTCTAAAAGAAAATACTGATATTATACGATGAACGGTGTCTACAAAATGTGTATACACTGTTCCTTCCAATCCTCGAGAAGAATCTTACCGCATGAAATTCTAAAAGAAAATACTGATATTATACGAGGAACGGTGTCTACAAAATGTGTATACACCGTTCCTTCCAATCCTCGAGAAGAATCTTATCGCATGAAATTCTAAAAAAAATACTGATATTATACGATGAACGGTGTCTACAAAATGTGTATACACTGTTCCTTCAAATCCTCGAGAAGAATCTTATCGCATGAAATTCTAAAAGAAAATACTGATATTATGCGATGAACGGTGTCTACAAAATGTGTATACACTGTTCCTTCCAATCCTCAAGAAGAATCTTTTCGCATGAAATTCTAAAAAAAATACTGATGTTATGCGATGAACGGTGTCTACAAAATGTGTATACACCGTTCCTTCCAATCCTCAAGAAGAATCTTATCCCATGAAATTCTAAAAGAAAATACTGATATTATACGAGGAACGGTGTCTACAAAATGTGTATACACCGTTCCTTCCAATCCTCAAGAAGAATCTCATCGCATGAAATTCTAAAAAAGAATACTGATTTTGTGCGATGAACGGTGTCTACAAAATGTGTATACACCGTTCCTTCCAATCCTCATGAAAAATCTTATCCAATGAAATTCTAAAAAAAAATACTGATATTATGCGATGAACGGTGTCTACAAAATGTGTATACACCGTTCCTTCCAATCCTCAAGAAGAATCTTATCCCATGAAATTCTAAAAGAAAATACTGATATTACACGATGAACGGTGTCTACAAAATGTGTATACACCGTTCCTTCCAATCCTCAAGAAGAATCTTATCCCATGAAATTCTAAAAGAAAATACTGATATTACACGATGAACGGTGTCTACAAAATGTGTATACACCGTTCCTTCCAATCCTCAAGAAGAATCTCATCGCATGAAATTCTAAAAAAAATACTGATTTTGTGCGATGAACGGTGTCTACAAAATGTGTATACACCGTTCCTTCCAATCCTCATGAAAAATCTTATCCAATGAAATTCTAAAAAAAAATACTGATATTATGCGATGAACGGTGTCTACAAAATGTGTATACACCGTTCCTTCCAATCCTCAAGAAGAATCTTATCCCATGAAATTCTAAAAAAAAATACTGATTTTGTGCGATGAACGGTGTCTACAAAATGTGTATACACCGTTCCTTCCAATGCTCAAAGAGAATCTTATCCAATGAAATTCTAAAAGAAAATACTGATATTATACGAGGAACGGTGTCTACAAAATGTGTATACACCGTTCCTTCCAATCCTCAAGAAGAATCTCATCGCGTGAAATTCTAAAAAAAAATACTGATTTTGTGCGATGAACGGTGTCTACAAAATGTGTATACACCGTTCCTTCCAATCCTCAAAGAGAATCTTATCCCATGAAATTCTAAAAAAAAATACTGATATTTTACGAGGAACGGTGTCTACAAAATGTTTATACACCGTTCCTTCCACTGCTCTAGATGAATCTTATCCTATGAAATTCTTGAAAAAATACTGATATTATACGAGGAACAGTGTCTACAAAATGTGTATACACCGTTCCTGCCAATCCTCAAGATGAATCTTATCCCATGAAATTCTAAAAAGAAATATTGATATTATACGATGAACGGTGTCTACAAAATGTGTATACACAGTTCCAGCTACTGTTCAAGATGAATCTTATCCCATGAAATTCTAAAAAAAATACTGATGTTATACGGGGAACGGTGTTTACAAAATGTGTATACACCGTTCCTGCCAATCCTCAAGATGAATCTTATCCCATGAAATTTTAAAAAATTACTGATATTATACGATGAACTGTGTCTACAAAATGTGTATACACCGTTCCTGCCAATCCTCAAGATGAATCTTATCCCATGAAATTCTAAAAAAAATTCTGATATTATACGGGGAACGGTGACTACAAAATGTGTATACACCGTTGCTACCACTGCTCTAGATGAATCTTATCCAATAATCTAGGAAAAAAATTGCTGACATTATACGAGGAACGATGTCTACAAAATGTGTATACACCGTTCCTGCCAATCCTCAAGATGAATCTTATCCCATGAAATTCTACAAAAAAAAATACTGATATTATACGGGGAACGGTGTTTACAAAATGTGTATACACCGTTCCTGCCAATCCTCAAGATGAATCTTATCCCATGAAATGCTAAAAAGAAAATACTGATATTATACGAGGAACGGTGTCTCCAAAATGTGTATACACCGTTCCTGCCAATCCTCAAGATGAATCTTATCCCATGAAATTCTAAAAAAAATATTGATATTATAGGATGAATGGTGTCTACAAAATGTGTATACACCGTTCCTGCCAATCCTCAAAATGAATCTTATCCCATGAAATTCTAAAAACAATACTGATATTTTACGAGGAACGGTGTCTACAAAATGTTTATACACCGTTCCTTCCACTGCTCTAGATGAATCTTATACGATGAAATTCTACAAAAAAAATACTGATATTATACGAGGAACAGTGTCTACAAAATGTGTATACTCCGTTCCTGCCAATCCTAAAGATGAATCTTATCCCATGAAATTCTAAAAAGAAATATTTATATTATACGATGAACGGTGTCTACAAAATGTGTATACACCGTTCCTGCTACTGCTCAAGATGAATCTTATCCCATGAAATTCTAAAAAAAATACTGATGTTATACGGGGAACGGTGTTTACAAAATGTGTATACACCGTTCAAGCCAATCCTCAAGATGAATCTTATCCCATGAAATTCTAAAAAAAATACTGATATTATGCGAGGAACTGTGTCTACAAAATGTGTATACACCGTTCAAGCCAATCCTCAAGATGAATCTTATCCCATGAAGTTCTAAAAAAAATACTGATGTTATGCGAGGAACTGTGTCTACAAAATGTGTATACACCGTTCCTGCCAATCCTCAAGATGAATCTTATCCCATGAAATTCTAAAAAAAAATACTGATATTATACGTGGAACGGTGTTTACAAAATGTGTATACACCGTTCCTGCCAATCCTCAAGATGAATCTTATCCCATGAAATTCTAATAGAAAATACTGATATTATACGAGGAACGGTGTCTACAAAATGTGTATACACCGTTCCTTCCAATCCTCAAGAAGAATCTCATCGCATAAAATTCTAAAAAAAAATAATGATATTATGCGATGAACGGTGTCTACAAAATGTGTATACACCGTTCCTTCCAATCCTCAAAGAGAATCTTATCCCATGAAATTCTAAAAGAAAATACTGATATTATACGAGGAACGGTGTCTACAAAATGTGTATACACCGTTCCTTCCAATCCTCAAGAAGAATCTTATCCCATGAAATTCTAAAAGAAAATACTGATATTATACGAGGAACGGTGTCTACAAAATGTGTATACACCATTCCTTCCAATCCTCGAGAAGAATCTTATAGCATGAAATTCTAAAAAAAATACTGATATTATACGATGAACGGTGTCTACAAAATGTGTATACACTGTTCCTTCCAATCCTCAAGAAGATTTTTATCGCATGAAATTCTAAAAAAAAATACTGATATTATGCGATGAACGGTGTCTACAAAATGTGTATACACTGTTCCTTCCAATCCTCAAGAAGAATCTTATCGCATGAAATTCTAAAAAAAATACTGATATTATGCGATGAACGGTTTCTACAAAATGTGTATACACCGTTTCTTCCAATCCTCAAGAAGAATCTTATCCCATGAAATTCTAAAAAAAACTGATATTATGCGATGAACAGTGTCTACAAAATGTGTATACACCGTTCCTTCCAATCCTCAAGAAGAATCTTATCGCATGAAATTCTAAAAAAAAATACTGATATTATACGATGAACGGTGTCTACAAAATGTGTATACACCGTTCCTTCCAATCCTCAAGAAGAATCTTATGCCATGAAATTCTAAAAAAAAAATACTGATATTATGCCATGAACGGTGTCTACAAAATGTGTATACACTGTTCCTTCCAATCCTCAAGAAGAATCTTATCCCATGAAATTCTAAAGAAAAATTCTGGTATTATGCGATGAACGGTGTCTACAAAATGTGTATACACTGTTCCTTCCAATCCTCAAGAAGAATCTTATCCCATGAAATTCTAAAAGAAAATACTGATATTATACGAGGAACGGTGTCTACAAAATGTGTATACACCGTTCAAGCCAATCCTCAAGATGAATCTTATCCCATGAAATTCTAAAAAAAATACTGATATTATGCGAGGAACTGTGTCTACAAAATGTGTATACACCGTTCAAGCCAATCCTCAAGATGAATCTTATCCCATGAAATTCTAAAAAAAATACTGATGTTATGCGAGGAACTGTGTCTACAAAATGTGTATACACCGTTCCTGCCAATCCTCAAGATGAATCTTATCCCATGAAATTCTAAAAAAAAATACTGATATTATACGGGGAACGGTGTTTACAAAATGTGTATACACCGTTCCTGCCAATCCTCAAGATGAATCTTATCCCATGAAATTCTAATAGAAAATACTGATATTATACGAGGAACGGTGTCTACAAAATGTGTATACACCGTTCCTTCCAATCCTCAAGAAGAATCTCATCGCATAAAATTCTAAAAAAAAATACTGATATTATGCGATGAACTGTGTCTACAAAATGTGTATACACCGTTCCTTCCAATCCTCAAAGAGAATCTTATCCCATGAAATTCTAAAAGAAAATACTGATATTATACGAGGAACGGTGTCTACAAAATGTGTATACACCGTTCCTTCCAATCCTCAAGAAGAATCTTATCCCATGAAATTCTAAAAGAAAATACTGATATTATACGAGGAACGGTGTCAACAAAATGTGTATACACCGTTCCTTCCAATCCTCGAGAAGAATCTTATAGCATGAAATTCTAAAAAAAATACTGATATTATACGATGAACGGTGTCTACAAAATGTGTATACACTGTTCCTTCCAATCCTCAAGAAGAATTTTATCGCATGAAATTCTAAAAAAAAATACTGATATTATGCGATGAACGGTGTCTACAAAATGTGTATACACTGTACCTTCCAATCCTCAAGAAGAATCTTATCGCATGAAATTCTAAAAAAAAATACTGATATTATGCGATGAACGGTGTCTACAAAATGTGTATACACTGTTCCTTCCAATCCTCAAGAAGAATCTTATCCCATGAAATTCTAAAGAAAAATTCTGATATTATGCGATGAACGGTGTCTACAAAATGTGTATACACTGTTCCTTCCAATCCTCAAGAAGAATCTTATCCCATGAAATTCTAAAAGAAAATACTGATATTATACGAGGAACGGTGTCTACAAAATGTGTATACACCGTTCCTGCCAATCCTCAAGATGAATTTTATCGCATGAAATTCTAAAAAAAAATACTGATATTATGCGATGAACGGTGTCTACAAAATGTGTATACACTGTACCTTCCAATCCTCAAGAAGAATCTTATCGCATGAAATTCTAAAAAAAAATACTGATATTATGCGATGAACGGTGTCTACAAAATGTGTATACACCGTTTCTTGCAATCCTCAAGAAGAATCTTATCCCATGAAATTCTAAAAAAAAATTGATATTATGCGATGAACGGTGTCTACAAAATGTTTATACACCGTTCCTTCCAACCCCCAAGAAGAATCTTATCGCATGAAATTCTAAAAAAAAATACTGATATTATACGATGAACGGTGTCTACAAAATGTGTATACACCGTTCCTTCCAATCCTCAAGAAGAATCTTATGCCATGAAATTCTAAAAAAAAATACTGATATTATGCGATGAACGGTGTCTACAAAATGTGTATACACTGTTCCATCCAATCCTCAAGAAGAATCTTATCCCATGAAAAACTAAAGAAAAATTCTGGTATTATGCGATGAACGGTGTCTACAAAATGTGTATACAATGTTCCTTCCAATCCTCAAGAAGAATCTTATCCCATGAAATTCTAAAAGAAAATACTGATATTATACGAGGAACGGTGTCTACAAAATGTGTATACACCGTTCCTTCCAATCCTCAAGAAGAATCTTATGCCATGAAATTCTACAAAAAAAATACTGATATTATGCGATGAACGGTGTCTACAAAATGTGTATACACCGTTCCTTCCAATCCTCATGAAAAATCTTATCCAATGAAATTCTAAAAAAAAATACTGATTTTGTGCGATGAACGGTGTCTACAAAATGTGTATACACCGTTCCTTCCAATCCTCAAGAAGAATCTTATCCCATGAAATTCTAAAAAAAAATACTGATATTATGCGATGAACGGTGTCTACAAAATGTGTATACACCGTTCCTTCCAATCCTCATGAAAAATCTTATCCAATGAAATTCTAAAAAAAATACTGATTTTGTGCAATGAACGGTGTCTACAAAATGTGTATACACCGTTCCTTCCAATCCTCAAAGAGAGTCTTATCCCATGAAATTCTAAAAGAAAATACTGATATTATACGAGGAACGGTGTCTACAAAATGTGTATACACCGTTCCTTCCAATCCTCAAGAAGAATCTCATCGCATGAAATTCTAAAAAAAAATACTGATTTTGTGCGATGAACGGTGTCTACAAAATGTGTATACACCGTTCCTTCCAATGCTCAAAGAGAATCTTATCCAATGAAATTCTAAAAGAAAATACTGATATTATACGAGGAACGGTGTCTACAAAATGTGTATACACCGTTCCTTCCAATCCTCAAGAAGAATCTCATCGCGTGAAATTCTAAAAAAAAATACTGATTTTGTGCGATGAACGGTGTCTACAAAATGTGTATACACCGTTCCTTCCAATCCTCAAAGAGAATCTTATCCCATGAAATTCTAAAAGAAAATACTGATATTATACGTGGAACGGTGTCTACAAAATGTGTATACACCGTTCCTTCCAATCCTCAAGAAGAATCTCATCGCGTGAAATTCTAAAAAAAAATACTGATTTTGTGCGATGAACGGTGTCTACAAAATGTGTATACACCGTTCCTTCCAATCCTCAAAGAGAATCTTATCCCATGAAATTCTAAAAGAAAATACTGATATTATACGTGGAACGGTGTCTACAAAATGTGTATACACCGTTCCTTCCAATCCTCAAGAAGAATCTTATCCCATGAAATTCTTAAAGAAAATACTGATATTATACGAGGAACGGTGTCTACAAAATGTGTATACACCGTTCCTTCCAATCCTCGAGAAGAATCTTATCGCATGAAATTCTAAAAAAAATACTGATATTATACGATGAACGGTGTCTACAAAATGTGTATACACTGTTCCTTCCAATCCTCAAGAAGAATTTTATCGCATGAAATTCTAAAAAAAAATACTGATATTATGCAATGAACGGTGTCTACAAAATGTGTATACACTGTTCCTTCCAATCCTCAAGAAGAATCTTATCGCATGAAATTCTAAAAAAAAATACTGATATTATGCGATGAACGGTGTCTACAAAATGTGTATACACCGTTTCTTCCAATCCTCAAGAAGAATCTTATCCCATGAAATTCTAAAAAAAAATTGATATTATGCGATGAACGGTGTCTACAAAATGTGTATACACCGTTCCTTCCAACCCCCAAGAAGAATCTTATCGCATGAAATTCTAAAAAAAAATACTGATATTATACGATGAACGGTGTCTACAAAATGTGTATACACCGTTCCTTCCAATCCTCAAGAAGAATCTTATGCCATGAAATTCTAAAAAAAAAATACTGATATTATGCGATGAACGGTGTCTACAAAATGTGTATACACTGTTCCATCCAATCCTCAAGAAGAATCTTATCCCATGAAAAACTAAAGAAAAATTCTGGTATTATGCGATGAACGGTGTCTACAAAATGTGTATACAATGTTCCTTCCAATCCTCAAGAAGAATCTTATCCCATGAAATTCTAAAAGAAAATACTGATATTATACGAGGAACGGTGTCTACAAAATGTGTATACACCGTTCCTTCCAATCCTCAAGAAGAATCTTATGCCATGAAATTCTACAAAAAAAATACTGATATTATGCGATGAACGGTGTCTACAAAATGTGTATACACCGTTCCTTCCAATCCTCATGAAAAATCTTATCCAATGAAATTCTAAAAAAAAATACTGATTTTGTGCGATGAACGGTGTCTACAAAATGTGTATACACCGTTCCTTCCAATCCTCAAGAAGAATCTTATCCCATGAAATTCTAAAAAAAAATACTGATATTATGCGATGAACGGTGTCTACAAAATGTGTATACACCGTTCCTTCCAATCCTCATGAAAAATCTTATCCAATGAAATTCTAAAAAAAATACTGATTTTGTGCGATGAACGGTGTCTACAAAATGTGTATACACCGTTCCTTCCAATCCTCAAAGAGAGTCTTATCCCATGAAATTCTAAAAGAAAATACTGATATTATACGAGGAACGGTGTCTACAAAATGTGTATACACCGTTCCTTCCAATCCTCAAGAAGAATCTCATCGCATGAAATTCTAAAAAAAAATACTGATTTTGTGCGATGAACGGTGTCTACAAAATGTGTATACACCGTTCCTTCCAATGCTCAAAGAGAATCTTATCCAATGAAATTCTAAAAGAAAATACTGATATTATACGAGGAACGGTGTCTACAAAATGTGTATACACCGTTCCTTCCAATCCTCAAGAAGAATCTCATCGCGTGAAATTCTAAAAAAAAATACTGATTTTGTGCGATGAACGGTGTCTACAAAATGTGTATATACCGTTCCTTCCAATCCTCAAAGAGAATCTTATCCCATGAAATTCTAAAAGAAAATACTGATATTATACGTGGAACGGTGTCTACAAAATGTGTATACACCGTTCCTTCCAATCCTCAAGAAGAATCTCATCGCGTGAAATTCTAAAAAAAAATACTGATTTTGTGCGATGAACGGTGTCTACAAAATGTGTATACACCGTTCCTTCCAATCCTCAAAGAGAATCTTATCCCATGAAATTCTAAAAGAAAATACTGATATTATACGTGGAACGGTGTCTACAAAATGTGTATACACCGTTCCTTCCAATCCTCAAGAAGAATCTTATCCCATGAAATTCTTAAAGAAAATACTGATATTATACGAGGAACGGTGTCTACAAAATGTGTATACACCGTTCCTTCCAATCCTCGAGAAGAATCTTATCGCATGAAATTCTAAAAAAAATACTGATATTATACGATGAACGGTGTCTACAAAATGTGTATACACTGTTCCTTCCAATCCTCAAGAAGAATTTTATCGCATGAAATTCTAAAAAAAAATACTGATATTATGCAATGAACGGTGTCTACAAAATGTGTATACACTGTTCCTTCCAATCCTCAAGAAGAATCTTATCGCATGAAATTCTAAAAAAAAATACTGATATTATGCGATGAACGGTGTCTACAAAATGTGTATACACCGTTCCTTCCAATCCTCAAGAAGAATCTTATCCCATGAAATTCTAAAAAAAAACTGATATTATGCGATGAACGGTGTCTACAAAATGTGTATACACCGTTCCTTCCAATCCTCAAGAAGAATCTTATCGCATGAAATTCTAAAAAAAAATACTGATATTATACGATGAACGGTGTCTACAAAATGTGTATACACCGTTCCTTCCAATCCTCAAGAAGAATCTTATGCCATGAAATTCTAAAAAAAAAATACTGATATTATGCGATGAACGGTGTCTACAAAATGTGTATACACTGTTCCTTCCAATCCTCAAGAAGAATCTTATCCCATGAAATTCTAAAAAAAATACTGATATTATACGATGAACGGTGTCTACAAAATGTGTATACACTGTTCCTTCCAATCCTCAAAAAAGAATTTTATCGCATGAAATTCTAAAAAAAAATACTGATATTATGCAATGAACGGTGTCTACAAAATGTGTATACACTGTTCCTTCCAATCCTCAAGAAGAATCTTATCGCATGAAATTCTAAAAAAAAATACTGATATTATGCGATGAACGGTGTCTACAAAATGTGTATACACCGTTCCTTCCAATCCTCAAGAAGAGTCTTATCCCATGAAATTCTAAAAAAAACTGATATTATGCGATGAACGGTGTCTACAAAATGTGTATACACCGTTCCTTCCAATCCTCAAGAAGAATCTTATCGCATGAAATTCTAAAAAAAATACTGATATTATGCGATGAACGGTGTCTACAAAATGTGTATACACCGTTCCTTCCAATCCTCAAGAAGAATCTTATCGCATGAAATTCTAAAAAAAAATACTGATATTATACGATGAACGGTGTCTACAAAATGTGTATACACCGTTCCTTCCAATCCTCAAGAAGAATCTTATGCCATGAAATTCTAAAAAAAAATACTGATATTATGCGATGAACGGTGTCTACAAAATGTGTATACACTGTTCCTTCCAATCCTCAAGAAGAATCTTATCCCATGAAATTCTAAAGAAAAATTCTGATATTATGCGATGAACGGTGTCTACAAAATGTGTATACACTGTTCCTTCCAATCCTCAAGAAGAATCTTATCCCATGAAAATCTAAAAGAAAATACTGATATTATACGAGGAACGGTGTCTACAAAATGTGTATACACCGTTCCTTCCAATCCTCAAGAAGAATCTTATGCCATGAAATTCTAAAAAAAAATACTGATATTATGCGATGAACGGTGTCTACAAAATGTGTATACACCGTTCCTTCCAATCCTCATGAAAAATCTTATCCAATGAAATTCTAAAAAAAATACTGATTTTGTGCGATGAACGGTGTCTACAAAATGTGTATACACCGTTCCTTCCAATCCTCAAGAAGAATCTTATGCCATGAAATTCTAAAAAAAATACTGATATTATGCGATGAACGGTGTCTACAAAATGTGTATACACCGTTCCTTCCAATCCTCATGAAAAATCTTATCCAATGAAATCCAAAAAAAAATACTGATTTTGTGCGATGAACGGTGTCTACAAAATGTGTATACACCGTTCCTTCCAATCCTCAAAGAGAATCTTATCCCATGAAATTCTAAAAGAAAATACTGATATTATACGAGGAACGGTGTTTACAAAATGTGTATACACCGTTCCTTCCAATCCTCAAGAAGAATCTCATCGCATGAAATTCTAAAAAAAAATACAGATTTTGTGCGATGAACGGTGTCTACAAAATGTGTATACACCGTTCCTTCCAATGCTCAAAGAGAATCTTATCCAATGAAATTCTAAAAGAAAATACTGATATTATACGAAGAACGGTGTCTACAAAATGTGTATACACCGTTCCTTCCAATCCTCAAGAAGAATCTCATCGCATCAAATTCTAAAAAAAGTACTGATTTTGTGCGATGAACGGTGTCTACAAAATGTGTATACACCGTTCCTTCCAATCCTCAAAGAGAATCTTATCCCATGAAATTCTAAAAGAAAATACTGATATTATACGAGGAATGGTGTCTACAAAATGTGTATACACTGTTCCTTCCAATCCTCAAGAAGAATCTTATCCCATGAAATTCTAAAAGAAAATACTGATATTATACGAGGAACGGTGTCTAGAAAATGTGTATACACTGTTCCTTCCAATCCTCAAGAAGAATCTTATCGCATGAAATTCTAAAAAAAAATACTGATATTATGCGATGAACGGTGTCTACAAAATGTGTATACACCGTTCCTTCCCATCACCAAGAAGAATCTTATCCCAAGAAATTCTAAAAAAAAATACTGATTTGGTGCGATGAACGGTGTCTACAAAATGTGTATACACCGTTCCTTCCAATCCTCAAAGAGAATCTTATCCCATGAAATTCTAAAAGAAAATACTGATATTATACGAGAAACGGTGTCTACAAAATGTGTATACACCGTTCCTTCCAATCCTCGAGAAGAATCTTATCGCATGAAATTCTAAAAGAAAATACTGATATTATACGATGAACGGTGTCTACAAAATGTGTATACACTGTTCCTTCCAATCCTCGAGAAGAATCTTATCGCATGAAATTCTAAAAGAAAATACTGATATTATACGATGAACGGTGTCTACAAAATGTGTATACACCGTTCCTTCCAATCCTCAAAGAGAATCTTATCCCATGAAATTCTAAAAGAAAATACTGATATTATACGAGGAACGGTGTTTACAAAATGTGTATACACCGTTCCTTCCAATCCTCAAGAAGAATCTCATCGCATGAAATTCTAAAAAAAAATACAGATTTTGTGCGATGAACGGTGTCTACAAAATGTGTATACACCGTTCCTTCCAATGCTCAAAGAGAATCTTATCCAATGAAATTCTAAAAGAAAATACTGATATTATACGAGGAACGGTGTCTACAAAATGTGTATACACTGTTCCTTCCAATCCTCAAGAAGAATCTCATCGCATGAAATTCTAAAAAAACATACTGATTTTGTGCGATGAACGGTGTCTACAAAATGTGTATACACCGTTCCTTCCAATCCTCAAAGAGAATCTTATGCCATGAAATTCTAAAAGAAAATACTGATATTATACGAGGAATGGTGTCTACAAAATGTGTATACACTGTTCCTTCCAATCCTCAAGAAGAATCTTATCCCATGAAATTCTAAAAGAAAATACTGATATTATACGAGGAACGGTGTCTAGAAAATGTGTATACACCGTTCCTTCCAATCCTCAAGAAGAATCTTATCGCATGAAATTCTAAAAAAAAATACTGATATTATGCGATGAACGGTGTCTACAAAATGTGTATACACTGTTCCTTCCAATCCTCAAGAAGAATCTTATCCCATGAAATTCTAAAAGAAAATACTGATATTATACGAGGAACGGTGTCTACAAAATGTGTATACACCGTTCCTGCCAATCCTCAAGATGAATCTTATCGCATGAAATTCTAAAAAAAAATACTGATATTATGCGATGAACGGTGTCTTCAAAATGTGTATACATCGTTCCTTCCAATCACCAAGAAGAATCTTATCCCATGAAATTCTAAAAAAAAATACTGATTTGGTGCGATAAACGGTGTCTACAAAATGTGTATACACCGTTCCTTCAAATCCTCAAAGAGAATCTTATCCCATGAAATTCTAAAAGAAAATACTGATATTATACGAGGAACGGTGTCTACAAAATGTGTATACACCGTTCCTTCCAATCCTCAAGAAGAATCTCATCGCATGAAATTCTAAAAAAAATACTGACATTGTGCGATGAACGGTGTCTACAAAATGTGTATACACCGTTCCTTCCAATGCTCAAAGAGAATCTTATCCAATGAAATTCTAAAAGAAAATACTGATATTAAACGAGGAACGGTGTCTACAAAATGTGTATACACCGTTCCTTCCAATCCTCAAGAAGAATCTCATCGCATCAAATTCTAAAAAAAGTACTGATTTTTTACGATGAACGGTGTCTACAAAATGTGTATACACCGTTCCTTCCAATCTTCAAAGAGAATCTTATCCCATGAAATTCTAAAAGAAAATACTGATATTATACGAGGAATGGTGTCTACAAAATGTGTATACACTGTTCCTTCCAATCCTCAAGAAGAATCTTATCCCATGAAATTCTAAAAGAAAATACTGATATTATACGAGGAACGGTGTCTAGAAAATGTGTATACACTGTTCCTTCCAATCCTCAAGAAGAATCTTATCGCATGAAATTCTAAAAAAAAATACTGATATTATGCGATGAACGGTGTCTACAAAATGTGTATACACCGTTCCTTCCCATCACCAAGAAGAATCTTATCCCAAGAAATTCTAAAAAAAAATACTGATTTGGTGCGATGAACGGTGTCTACAAAATGTGTATACACCGTTCCTTCCAATCCTCAAAGAGAATCTTATCCCATGAAATTCTAAAAGAAAATACTGATATTATACGAGAAACGGTGTCTACAAAATGTGTATACACAGTTCCTTCCAATCCTCGAGAAGAATCTTATCGCATGAAATTCTAAAAGAAAATACTGATATTATACGATGAACGGTGTCTACAAAATGTGTATACACTGTTCCTTCCAATCCTCGAGAAGAATCTTATCGCATGAAATTCTAAAAGAAAATACTGATATTATACGATGAACGGTGTCTACAAAATGTGTATACACTGTTCCTTCCAATCCTCGAGAAGAATCTTACCGCATGAAATTCTAAAAGAAAATACTGATATTATACGAGGAACGGTGTCTACAAAATGTGTATACACCGTTCCTTCCAATCCTCGAGAAGAATCTTATCGCATGAAATTCTAAAAAAAATACTGATATTATACGATGAACGGTGTCTACAAAATGTGTATACACTGTTCCTTCAAATCCTCGAGAAGAATCTTATCGCATGAAATTCTAAAAGAAAATACTGATATTATGCGATGAACGGTGTCTACAAAATGTGTATACACTGTTCCTTCCAATCCTCAAGAAGAATCTTTTCGCATGAAATTCTAAAAAAAATACTGATGTTATGCGATGAACGGTGTCTACAAAATGTGTATACACCGTTCCTTCCAATCCTCAAGAAGAATCTTATCGCATGAAATTCTAAATGAAAATACTGATATTATACGAGGAACGGTGTCTACAAAATGTGTATACACCGTTCCTTCCAATCCTCAAGAAGAATCTCATCGCATGAAATTCTAAAAAAAAATACTGATTTTGTGCGATGAACGGTGTCTACAAAATGTGTATACACCGTTCCTTCCAATCCTCATGAAAAATCTTATCCAATGAAATTCTAAAAAAAAATACTGATATTATGCGATGAACGGTGTCTACAAAATGTGTATACACCGTTCCTTCCAATCCTCAAGAAGAATCTTATCCCATGAAATTCTAAAAGAAAATACTGATATTACACGATGAACGGTGTCTACAAAATGTGTATACACCGTTCCTTCCAATCCTCAAGAAGAATCTTATCCCATGAAATTCTAAAAGAAAATACTGATATTACACGATGAACGGTGTCTACAAAATGTGTATACACCGTTCCTTCCAATCCTCAAGAAGAATCTCATCGCATGAAATTCTAAAAAAAATACTGATTTTGTGCGATGAACGGTGTCTACAAAATGTGTATAAACCGTTCCTTCCAATCCTCATGAAAAATCTTATCCAATGAAATTCTAAAAAAAAATACTGATATTATGCGATGAACGGTGTCTACAAAATGTGTATACACCGTTCCTTCCAATCCTCAAAAAGAATCTTATCCCATGAAATTCTAAAAAAAAATACTGATATTATGCGATGAACGGTGTCTACAAAATGTGTATACACAGTTCCTTCAAATCCTCAAGAAGAATCTTATCCCATGAAATTCTAAAAGAAAATACTGATATTATACGAGGAACGGTGTCTACAAAATGTGTAGACACCGTTCCTTCCAATCCTCAAGAAGAATCTTATCGCATGAAATTCTAAAAGAAAATATTGATATTATACGATGAAGGGTGTCTACGAATGATGTGTATACACCATTCCTTCCACTGCTGTAGATGAATCTTATCCCTTGAACTTGAAAAAATTGCTGACATTATACGATGAACGATGTCTACAAAATGTGTATACACCGTTCCTTCCACTGCTCTAGATGAATCTTAACCCTTGAACTAGAAAAAAATTGCTGACATTATACGAGGAACGGTGTCTACAAAATGTATATACATCGTTCCTGCTACTGCTCCAGATGAATCTTATCCTATGAACTTTAAAAAAATTGCTGACATTATACTAGGAACGGTGTCTACAAAATGTGTATACACAGTTCCTGCCAATCCTCAAGATGAATCTTATCCCATGAAATTCTAAAAAAAATACTGATATTTTACGAGGAACTGTGTCTACAAAATGTGTATACACCGTTCCTGCTACTGCTCTAGATGAATCTTATCCTATGAAATTCTTGAAAAAATACTGATATTATACGAGGAACGGTGTCTACAAAATGTGTATACACCGTTTCTGCCAATCCTCAAGATGAATCTTATCCCATGAAATTCTAAAAAGAAATATTTATATTATACGATGAACGGTGTCTACAAAATGTGTATACACCGTTCCTGCTACTGCTCAAGGTGAATCTTATCCCATGAAATTCTAAAAAGAAATATTTATATTATACGATGAACGGTGTCTACAAAATGTGTATACACCGTTCCTGCTACTGCTCAAGATGAATCTTATCCCATGATATTCTAAAAAGAAATATTTATATTATACGAGGAACGGTGTCTACAAAATGTATATACATCGTTACTGCTACTGCTCTAGATGAATCTTATCCTATGAACTTGAAAAAAAATTGCTGACATTATACTAGGAACGGTGTCTACAAAATGTGTATACACAGTTCCTGCCAATCCTCAAGATGAATCTTATCCCATGAAATTCTAAAAAAAATACTGATATTTTACGAGGAACTGTGTCTACAAAATGTGTATACACCGTTCCTGCTACTGCTCTAGATGAATCTTATCCTATGAAATTCTTAAAAAAATACTGATATTATACGAGGAACGGTGTCTACAAAATGTGCATACACCGTTCCTGCTACTGCTCAAGATGAATCTTATCCCATGAAATTCTAAAAAAAAAAATAATGTTATACGGGGAACGGTGTTTACAAAATGTGTATACACCGTTCCTGCCAATCCTCAAGAAGAATCTTATCCCATGAAATTCTAAAAAAAAATACTGATATTATACGAGGAACGGTGTCTACAAAATGTGTATACACCGTTCCTTCCAATCCTCAAGATTAATCTTATCCCATGAAATTCTAAAAGAAAATACTGATATTATACGAGGAACGGTGTCTACAAAATGTTTATACACCGTTCCTTCCAATCCTCAAGAAGAATCTCATCGCATGAAATTCTAAAAAAAAGTACTGATTTTGTGCGATGAACGGTTATTACAAAATGTGTATTCACCGTTATTTCCAATCCTCAAAGAGAATCTTATCCCATGAAATTCTAAAAGAAAATACTGATATTATACGAGGAGCGGTGTCTACAAAATGTGTATACACTGTTCCTTCCAATCCTCAAGAAGAATCTTATCGCATGAAATTCTAAAAAAAAAAATACTGATATTATACGAGGAACGGTGTCTACAAAATGTGTATACACCGTTCCTTCCAATCCTCAAGAAGAATCTCATTGCATGAAATTCTAAAAAAAAATACTGATTTTGTGCGATGAACGGTGTCTACAAAATGTGTATACACCGTTCCTTCCAGTCCTCAAAGAGAATCTTATCCCATGAAATTCTAAAAGAAAATACTGATATTATACGAGGAACGGTGTCTACAAAATGTGTATACACTGTTCCTTCCAATCCTCAAGAAGAATCTTATCGCATGAAATTCTAAAAAAAAATACTGATATTATACGAGGAACGGTGTCTACAAAATGTGTATACACCGTTCCTGCCAATCCTCAAGAAGAATCATATCCCATGAAATTCTAAAAGAAAATACTGATATTATACGAGGAACGGTGTCTACAAAATGTGTATACACCGTTCCTGCCAATCCTCAAGATGAATCTTATCCCATGAAATTCTAAAAAAAATACTGATATTTTACGAGGAACTGTGTCTACAAAATGTGTATACACCGTTCCTGCTACTGCTCTAGATGAATCTTATCCTATGAAATTCTTAAAAAAATACTGATATTATACGAGGAACGGTGTCTACAAAATGTGTATACACCGTTCCTGCCAATCCTCAAGATGAATCTTATCCCATGAAATTCTAAAAAGAAATATTTATATTATACGATGAACGGTGTCTACAAAATGTGTATACACCGTTCCTGCTACTGCTCAAGGTGAATCTTATCCCATGAAATTCTAAAAAGAAATATTTATATTATACGATGAACGGTGTCTACTAAATGTGTATACACCGTTCCTGCTACTGCTCAAGATGAATCTTATCCAATGATATTCTAAAAAGAAATATTTATATTATACGAGGACCGGTGTCTACAAAATGTAAATACATCGTTCCTGCTACTGCTCTAGATGAATCTTATCCTATGAACTTGAAAAAAAATTGCTGACATTATACTAGGAACGGTGTCTACAAAATGTGTATACACAGTTCTTGCCAATCCTCAAGATGAATCTTATCCCATGAAATTCTAAAAAAATACTGATATTTTACGAGGAACTGTGTCTACAAAATGTTTATACACCGTTCCTGCTACTGCTCTAGATGAATCTTATCCTATGAAATTCTTAAAAAAATACTGATATTATACGAGGAACGGTGTCTACAAAATGTGTATACACCGTTCCTGCCAATCCTCAAGATGAATCTTATCCCATGAAATTCTAAAAAGAAATATTTATATTATACTATGAACGGTGTCTACAGAATGTGTATACACCGTTCCTGCTACTGCTCAAGATGAATCTTATCCCATGAAATTCTAAAAAGAAATATTCATATTATACGATGAACGGTGTCTACAAAATGTGTATACACTGTTCCTGCTACTGCTCAAGATGAATCTTATCCCATGATATTCTAAGAAGAAATATTTATATTATACGAGGAACGGTGTCTACAAAATGTGTATATAACGTTCCTGCCAATCCTCAAGATGAATCTTATCCTATGAAATTCTAAAAAGAAATATTTATATTATACGATGAACGGTGTCTACAAAATGTGTATACACCGTTCCTGCTACTGCTCAAGATGAATCTTATCCCATGAAATCCTAAAAAAAATACTAATGTTATACGGGGAACGGTGTTTACAAAATGTGTATACACCGTTCCTGCCAATCCTCAAGAAGAATCTTATCCCATGAAATTCTAAAAGAAAATACTGATATTATACGAGGAACGGTGTCTACAAAATGTGTATACACCGTTCCTTCCAATCCTCAAGATTAATCTTATCCCATGAAATTCTAAAAGAAAATACTGATATTATACGAGGAACGGTGTCTACAAAATGTGTATACACCGTTCCGTCCAATCCTCAAGAAGAATCTCATCGCATGAAATTCTAAAAAAAAATACTGATTTTGTGCGATGAACAGTGTCTAGAAAATGTGTATTCACCGTTCCTTCCAATCCTCAAAGAGAATCTTATCCCATGAAATTCTAAAAGAAAATACTGATATTATACGAGGAACGGTGTCTACAAAATGTGTATACACTGTTCCTTCCAATCCTCAAGAAGAATCTTATCGCATGAAATTCTAAAAAAAAGTACTGATATTATACGAGGAACGGTGTCTACAAAATGTGTATACACCGTTCCTTAAAATCCTCAAGATTAATCTTATCCCATGAAATTCTAAAAGAAAATACTGATATTATACGAGGAACGGTGTTTACAAAATGTGTATACACCGTTCCTTCCAATCCTCAAGAAGAATCTCATCGCATGAAGTTCTAAAAAAAAATACTGATTTTGTGCGATGAACGGTGTCTACAAAATGTGTATACACCGTTCCTGCCAATCCTCAAGATGAATCTTATCCCATGAAATTCTAAAAAAATATTGTATTATACGGGGAACGGTGTTTACAAAATCTGTATACGCCATTCCTTCAAATCCTCAAAAAGAATCTTATCCCATGAAATTCTAAAAAAAAATACTTATATTATACGATGAACGGTGTCTACAAAATGTGTATACACCGTTCCTTCCAATCCTCAAGATGAATCTTATCCCATGAAATTCTAAAAAAAATATTGATATTATACGGGGAACGGTGTTTACAAAATGTGTATACACCGTTCCTTCCAATCCTCAAAAAGAATCTTATCCCATGAAATTCTAAAAAAAATACTGATATTATACGATGAACGGTGTCTACAAAATGTGTATACACCGTTCCTTCCACATCTCTAGATGAAACTTATCCCATGAAATTCTAAAAAAAAATACTGATATTATACGGGGAACGGTGTCTACAAAATGTGTATACACCGTTCCTTCCAATCCTCAAGAAGAATCTCATCGCATGAAATTCTAAAAAAAAATACTGATTTTGTGCGATGAACGGTGTCTAGAAAATGTGTATTCACCGTTCCTTCCAATCCTCAAAGAGAATCTTATCCCATGAAATTCTAAAAGAAAATACTGATATTATACGAGGAACGGTGTCTACAAAATGTGTATACACTGTTCCTTCCAATCCTCAAGAAGAATCTTATCGCATGAAATTCTAAAAAAAAGTACTGATATTATACGAGGAACGGTGTCTACAAAATGTGTATACACCGTTCCTTCCAATCCTCAAGAAGAATCTCATTGCATGAAATTCTAAAAAAAAATACTGATTTTGTGCGATGAACGGTGTCTACAAAATGTGTATACACCGTTCCTTCCAATCCTCAAAGAGAATCTTATCCCATGAAATTCTAAAAGAAAATACTGATATTATACGAGGAACGGTGTCTACAAAATGTGTATACACTGTTCCTTCCAATCCTCAAGAAGAATCTTATCGCATGAAATTCTAAAAAAAAATACTGATATTATACGAGGAACGGTGTCTACAAAATGTGTATACACCGTTCCTGCCAATCCTCAAGAAGAATCTTATCCCATGAAATTCTGAAAGAAAATACTGATATTATACGAGGAACGGTGTCTACAAAATGTGTATACACCGTTCCTTAAAATCCTCAAGATTAATCTTATCCCATGAAATTCTAAAAGAAAATACTGATATTATACGAGGAACGGTGTTTACAAAATGTGTATACACCGTTCCTTCCAATCCTCAAGAAGAATCTCATCGCATGAAGTTCTAAAAAAAAATACTGATTTTGTGCGATGAACGGTGTCTACAAAATGTGTATACACCGTTCCTGCCAATCCTCAAGATGAATCTTATCCCATGAAATTCTAAAAAAATATTGTATTATACGGGGAACGGTGTTTACAAAATCTGTATACGCCATTCCTTCAAATCCTCAAAAAGAATCTTATCCCATGAAATTCTAAAAAAAAAATACTTATATTATACGATGAACGGTGTCTACAAAATGTGTATACACCGTTCCTTCCAATCCTCAAGATGAATCTTATCCCATGAAATTCTAAAAAAAATATTGATATTATACGGGGAACGGTGTTTACAAAATGTGTATACACCGTTCCTTCCAATCCTCAAAAAGAATCTTATCCCATGAAATTCTAAAAAAAATACTGATATTATACGATGAACGGTGTCTACAAAATGTGTATACACCGTTCCTTCCACATCTCTAGATGAAACTTATCCCATGAAATTCTAAAAAAAAATACTGATATTATACGGGGAACGGTGTTTACAAAATGTGTATACACCGTTCCTGCCAATCCTCAAGATGAATCTTATCCCATGAAATTCTAAAAAAAAATACTGATATTATACGATGAACGGTGTCTACAAAATGTGTATACACCGTTCCTTCCAATCCTCAAGATGAATCTTATCGCATGAAATTCTAAAAGAAAATACTGATATTATACGAGGAACGGTGTCTACAAAATGTGTATACACCGTTCCTTCCAATCCTCAAGATGAATCTTATCCCATGAAATTCTAAAAAAAAATACTGATATTATACGAGGAACGGTGTCTACAAAATGTCTATACACCGTTCCTTCCAATCCTCAAGATGAATCTTATCGCATGAAATTCTAAACGAAAATACTGATATTATACGAGAAACGGTGTCTACAAAATGTGTATACACCGTTCCTTCCAATCCTCAAGATGAATCTTATCCCATGAAATTCTAAAAAAAGATACTGATATTATACGAGAAACGGTGTCTACAAAATGTGTATACACCGTTCCTTCCAATCCTCAAAAAGAATCTTATCCCATGAAATTCTAAAAAAAATACTGATATTATACGAGGAACGGTGTCTACAAAATGTGTATACACCGTTCCTTCCAATCCTCAAAAAGAATCTTATCCCATGAAATTCTAAAAAAAAACTGATATTATACAAGGAACGGTGTCTACAAAATGTGTATACACCGTTCCTTCCAATCCTCAAGAAGAATCTTATCCCATGAAATTCTAAAAAAAATACTTATATTATACGATGAACGGTGTCTACAAAATGTGTATACATCGTTCCTTCCAATACTCAAGATGAATTTTATCCCATGAAATTCTAAAAAAAATACTTATATTATACGAGGAACGGTGTCTACAAAATGTGTATACACCGTTCCTTCCAATCCTCAAGAAGAATCTTATCCCATGAAATTCTAAAAAAAATACTTATATTATACGAGGAACGGTGTCTACAAAATGTGTATACACCGTTCCTTCCAATCCTCAAGATGAATCTTACCCCATGAAATTCTAAAAAAAATACTTATATTATACGAGGAACGGTGTCTACAAAATGTGTATACACCGTTCCTTCCAATCCTTAAGATGAATCTTATCCCATGAAATTCTAAAAAAAATACTTATATTATACGAGGAACGGTGTCTACAAAATGTGTATACATCGTTCCTTCCAATACTCAAGATGAATCTTATCCCATGAAATTCTAAAAAAAATACTGATATTATACGAGGAGCGGTGTCTACAAAATGTGTATACACTGTTCCTTCCAATCCTCAAGAAGAATCTTATCGCATGAAATTCTAAAAAAAAATACTGATATTATACGAGGAACGGTGTCTACAAAATGTGTATACACCGTTCCTTCCAATCCTCAAGAAGAATCTCATTGCATGAAATTCTAAAAAAAAATACTGATTTTGTGCGATGAACGGTGTCTACAAAATGTGTATACACCGTTCCTTCCAATCCTCAAAGAGAATCTTATCCCATGAAATTCTAAAAGAAAATACTGATATTATACGAGGAACGGTGTCTACAAAATGTGTATACACTGTTCCTTCCAATCCTCAAGAAGAATCTTATCGCATGAAATTCTAAAAAAAAATACTGATATTATACGAGGAACGGTGTCTACAAAATGTGTATACACCGTTCCTTCCAATCCTCAAGAAGAATCTCATTGCATGAAATTCTAAAAAAAATACTGATTTTGTGCGATGAACGGTGTCTACAAAATGTGTATACACCGTTCCTTCCAATCCTCAAAGAGAATCTTATCCCATGAAATTCTAAAAGAAAATACTGATATTATACGAGGAACGGTGTCTACAAAATGTGTATACACTGTTCCTTCCAATCCTCAAGAAGAATCTTTTCGCATGAAATTCTAAAAAAAAATACTGATATTATACGAGGAACGGTGTCTACAAAATGTCTATACACCGTTCCTTCCAATCCTCAAGATGAATCTTATCGCATGAAATTCTAAACGAAAATACTGATATTATACGAGGAACGGTGTCTACAAAATGTGTATACACCGTTCCTTCCAATCCTCAAGATGAATCTTATCCCATGAAATTCTAAAAAAAGATACTGATATTATACGAGAAACGGTGTCTACAAAATGTGTATACACCGTTCCTTCCAATCCTCAAAAAGAATCTTATCCCATGAAATTCTAAAAAAAATACTGATATTATACGAGGAACGGTGTCTACAAAATGTGTATACACCGTTCCTTCCAAGACTCAAAAAGAATCTTATCCCATGAAATTCTAAAAAAAAAATACTGATATTATACAAGGAACTGTGTCTACAAAATGTGTATACACCGTTCCTTCCAATCCTCAAGAAGAATCTTATCCCATGAAATTCTAAAAAAAAATACTGATATTATACAAGGAACGGTGTCTACAAAATGTGTATACACCGTTCCTTCCAATCCTCAAGAAGAATCTTATCCCATGAAATTCTAAAAAAAATACTTATATTATACGATGAACGGTGTCTACAAAATGTGTATACATCGTTCCTTCCAATACTCAAGATGAATTTTATCCCATGAAATTCTAAAAAAAATACTTATATTATACGAGGAACGGTGTCTACAAAATGTGTATACACCGTTCCTTCCAATCCTCAAGAAGAATCTTATCCCATGAAATTCTAAAAAAAATACTTATATTATACGAGGAACGGTGTCTACAAAATGTGTATACACCGTTCCTTCCAATCCTCAAGATGAATCTTACCCCATGAAATTCTAAAAAAAATACTTATATTATACGAGGAACGGTGTCTACAAAATGTGTATACACCGTTCCTTCCAATCCTCAAGATGAATCTTATCCCATGAAATTCTAAAAAAATACTTATATTATACGAGGAACGGTGTCTACAAAATGTGTATACATCGTTCCTTCCAATACTCAAGATGAATCTTATCCCATGAAATTCTAAAAAAAATACTGATATTATACGAGGAGCGGTGTCTACAAAATGTGTATACACTGTTCCTTCCAATCCTCAAGAAGAATCTTATCGCATGAAATTCTAAAAAAAAATTCTGATATTATACGAGGAACGGTGTCTACAAAATGTGTATACACCGTTCCTTCCAATCCTCAAGAAGAATCTCATTGCATGAAATTCCAAAAAAAAATACTGATTTTGTGCGATGAACGGTGTCTACAAAATGTGTATACACCGTTCCTTCCAATCCTCAAGAAGAATCTCATTGCATGAAATTCCAAAAAAAAATACTGATTTTGTGCGATGAACGGTGTCTACAAAATGTGTATACACCGTTCCTTCCAATCCTCAAAGAGAATCTTATCCCATGAAATTCTAAAAGAAAATACTGATATTATACGAGGAACGGTGTCTACAAAATGTGTATACACTGTTCCTTCCAATCCTCAAGAAGAATCTTTTCGCATGAAATTCTAAAAAAAAATACTGATATTATACGAGGAACGGTGTCTACAAAATGTGTATACACCGTTCCTGCCAATCCTCAAGAAGAATCTTATCCCATGAAATTCTAAAAGAAAATACTGATATTATACGAGGAACGGTGTCTCCAAAATGTGTATACACCGTTCCTTAAAATCCTCAAGATTAATCTTATCCCATGAAATTCTAAAAGAAAATACTGATATTATACGAGGAACGGTGTCTACAAAATGTGTAAACACCGTTCCTTCAAATCCTCAAAAAGAATCTTATCCCATGAAATTCTAAAAAAAAATACTGATATTATACGATGAACGGTGTCTACAAAATGAGTATACACCGTTCCTTCCAATCCTCAAGATGAATCTTATCCCATGAAATTCTAAAAAAAATAATGATATTATACGGGGAACGGTGATTACAAAATGTGTATACACCGTTCCTTCCAATCCTCAAAGAGAATCTTATCCCATGAAATTCTAAAAGAAAATACTGATATTATACGAGGAACGGTGTCTACAAAATGTGTATACACTGTTCCTTCCAATCCTCAAGAAGAATCTTATCGCATGAAATTCTAAAAAAAAGTACTGATATTATACGAGGAACGGTGTCTACAAAATGTGTATACACCGTTCCTTCCAATCCTCAAGAAGAATCTCATTGCATGAAATTCTAAAAAAAAATACTGATTTTGTGCGATGAACGGTGTCTACAAAATGTGTATACACCGTTCCTTCCAATCCTCAAAGAGAATCTTATCCCATGAAATTCTAAAAGAAAATACTGATATTATACGAGGAACGGTGTCTACAAAATGTGTATACACTGTTCCTTCCAATCCTCAAGAAGAATCTTATCGCATGAAATTCTAAAAAAAAATACTGATATTATACGAGGAACGGTGTCTACAAAATGTGTATACACCGTTCCTGCCAATCCTCAAGAAGAATCTTATCCCATGAAATTCTGAAAGAAAATACTGATATTATACGAGGAACGGTGTCTACAAAATGTGTATACACCGTTCCTTAAAATCCTCAAGATTAATCTTATCCCATGAAATTCTAAAAGAAAATACTGATATTATACGAGGAACGGTGTTTACAAAATGTGTATACACCGTTCCTTCCAATCCTCAAGAAGAATCTCATCGCATGAAGTTCTAAAAAAAAATACTGATTTTGTGCGATGAACGGTGTCTACAAAATGTGTATACACCGTTCCTGCCAATCCTCAAGATGAATCTTATCCCATGAAATTCTAAAAAAATATTGTATTATACGGGGAACGGTGTTTACAAAATCTGTATACGCCATTCCTTCAAATCCTCAAAAAGAATCTTATCCCATGAAATTCTAAAAAAAAATACTTATATTATACGATGAACGGTGTCTACAAAATGTGTATACACCGTTCCTTCCAATCCTCAAGATGAATCTTATCCCATGAAATTCTAAAAAAAATATTGATATTATACGGGGAACGGTGTTTACAAAATGTGTATACACCGTTCCTTCCAATCCTCAAAAAGAATCTTATCCCATGAAATTCTAAAAAAAATACTGATATTATACGATGAACGGTGTCTACAAAATGTGTATACACCGTTCCTTCCACATCTCTAGATGAAACTTATCCAATGAAATTCTAAAAAAAAATACTGATATTATACGGGGAACGGTGTCTACAAAATGTGTATACACCGTTCCTTCCAATCCTCAAGAAGAATCTCATCGCATGAAATTCTAAAAAAAAATACTGATTTTGTGCGATGAACGGTGTCTAGAAAATGTGTATTCACCGTTCCTTCCAATCCTCAAAGAGAATCTTATCCCATGAAATTCTAAAAGAAAATACTGATATTATACGAGGAACGGTGTCTACAAAATGTGTATACACTGTTCCTTCCAATCCTCAAGAAGAATCTTATCGCATGAAATTCTAAAAAAAAGTACTGATATTATACGAGGAACGGTGTCTACAAAATGTGTATACACCGTTCCTTCCAATCCTCAAGAAGAATCTCATTGCATGAATTTCTAAAAAAAAATACTGATTTTGTGCGATGAACGGTGTCTACAAAATGTGTATACACCGTTCCTTCCAATCCTCAAAGAGAATCTTATCCCATGAAATTCTAAAAGAAAATACTGATATTATACGAGGAACGGTGTCTACAAAATGTGTATACACTGTTCCTTCCAATCCTCAAGAAGAATCTTATCGCATGAAATTCTAAAAAAAAATACTGATATTATACGAGGAACGGTGTCTACAAAATGTGTATACACCGTTCCTGCCAATCCTCAAGAAGAATCTTATCCCATGAAATTCTGAAAGAAAATACTGATATTATACGAGGAACGGTGTCTACAAAATGTGTATACACCGTTCCTTAAAATCCTCAAGATTAATCTTATCCCATGAAATTCTAAAAGAAAATACTGATATTATACGAGGAACGGTGTTTACAAAATGTGTATACACCGTTCCTTCCAATCCTCAAGAAGAATCTCATCGCATGAAGTTCTAAAAAAAAATACTGATTTTGTGCGATGAACGGTGTCTACAAAATGTGTATACACCGTTCCTGCCAATCCTCAAGATGAATCTTATCCCATGAAATTCTAAAAAAATATTGTATTATACGGGGAACGGTGTTTACAAAATCTGTATACGCCATTCCTTCAAATCCTCAAAAAGAATCTTATCCCATGAAATTCTAAAAAAAAATACTTATATTATACGATGAACGGTGTCTACAAAATGTGTATACACCGTTCCTTCCAATCCTCAAGATGAATCTTATCCCATGAAATTCTAAAAAAAATATTGATATTATACGGGGAACGGTGTTTACAAAATGTGTATACACCGTTCCTTCCAATCCTCAAAAAGAATCTTATCCCATGAAATTCTAAAAAAAATACTGATATTATACGATGAACGGTGTCTACAAAATGTGTATACACCGTTCCTTCCACATCTCTAGATGAAACTTATCCCATGAAATTCTAAAAAAAAATACTGATATTATACGGGGAACGGTGTTTACAAAATGTGTATACACCGTTCCTGCCAATCCTCAAGATGAATCTTATCCCATGAAATTCTAAAAAAAAATACTGATATTATACGATGAACGGTGTCTACAAAATGTGTATACACCGTTCCTTCCAATCCTCAAGATGAATCTTATCGCATGAAATTCTAAAAGAAAATACTGATATTATACGAGGAACGGTGTCTACAAAATGTGTATACACCGTTCCTTCCAATCCTCAAGATGAATCTTATCCCATGAAATTCTAAAAAAAAATACTGATATTATACGAGGAACGGTGTCTACAAAATGTCTATACACCGTTCCTTCCAATCCTCAAGATGAATCTTATCGCATGAAATTCTAAACGAAAATACTGATATTATACGAGAAACGGTGTCTACAAAATGTGTATACACCGTTCCTTCCAATCCTCAAGATGAATCTTATCCCATGAAATTCTAAAAAAAGATACTGATATTATACGAGAAACGGTGTCTACAAAATGTGTATACACCGTTCCTTCCAATCCTCAAAAAGAATCTTATCCCATGAAATTCTAAAAAAAATACTGATATTATACGAGGAACGGTGTCTACAAAATGTGTAGACACCGTTCCTTCCAATCCTCAAAAAGAATCTTATCCCATGAAATTCTAAAAAAAAAACTGATATTATACAAGGAACGCTATCTACAAAATGTGTATACACCGTTCCTTCCAATCCTCAAGAAGAATCTTATCCCATGAAATTCTAAAAAAAAATACTGATATTATACAAGGAACGGTGTCTACAAAATGTGTATACACCGTTCCTTCCAATCCTCAAGAAGAATCTTATCCCATGAAATTCTAAAAAAAATACTTATATTATACGATGAACGGTGTCTACAAAATGTGTATACATCGTTCCTTCCAATACTCAAGATGAATTTTATCCCATGAAATTCTAAAAAAAATACTTATATTATACGAGGAACGGTGTCTACAAAATGTGTATACACCGTTCCTTCCAATCCTCAAGAAGAATCTTATCCCATGAAATTCTAAAAAAAATACTTATATTATACGAGGAACGGTGTCTACAAAATGTGTATACACCGTTCCTTCCAATCCTCAAGATGAATCTTACCCCATGAAATTCTAAAAAAAATACTTATATTATACGAGGAACGGTGTCTACAAAATGTGTATACACCGTTCCTTCCAATCCTTAAGATGAATCTTATCCCATGAAATTCTAAAAAAAATACTTATATTATACGAGGAACGGTGTCTACAAAATGTGTATACATCGTTCCTTCCAATACTCAAGATGAATCTTATCCCATGAAATTCTAAAAAAAATACTGATATTATACGAGGAGCGGTGTCTACAAAATGTGTATACACTGTTCCTTCCAATCCACAAGAAGAATCTTATCGCATGAAATTCTAAAAAAAAATACTGATATTATACGAGGAACGGTGTCTACAAAATGTGTATACACCGTTCCTTCCAATCCTCAAGAAGAATCTCATTGCATGAAATTCTAAAAAAAAATACTGATTTTGTGCGATGAACGGTGTCTACAAAATGTGTATACACCGTTCCTTCCAATCCTCAAAGAGAATCTTATCCCATGAAATTCTAAAAGAAAATACTGATATTATACGAGGAACGGTGTCTACAAAATGTGTATACACTGTTCCTTCCAATCCTCAAGAAGAATCTTATCGCATGAAATTCTAAAAAAAAATACTGATATTATACGAGGAACGGTGTCTACAAAATGTGTATACACCGTTCCTTCCAATCCTCAAGAAGAATCTCATTGCATGAAATTCTAAAAAAAATACTGATTTTGTGCGATGAACGGTGTCTACAAAATGTGTATACACCGTTCCTTCCAATCCTCAAAGAGAATCTTATCCCATGAAATTCTAAAAGAAAATACTGATATTATACGAGGAACGGTGTCTACAAAATGTGTATACACTGTTCCTTCCAATCCTCAAGAAGAATCTTTTCGCATGAAATTCTAAAAAAAAATACTGATATTATACGAGGAACGGTGTCTACAAAATGTCTATACACCGTTCCTTCCAATCCTCAAGATGAATCTTATCGCATGAAATTCTAAACGAAAATACTGATATTATACGAGGAACGGTGTCTACAAAATGTGTATACACCGTTCCTTCCAATCCTCAAGATGAATCTTATCCCATGAAATTCTAAAAAAAGATACTGATATTATACGAGAAACGGTGTCTCCAAAATGTGTATACACCGTTCCTTCCAATCCTCAAAAAGAATCTTATCCCATGAAATTCTAAAAAAAATACTGATATTATACGAGGAACGGTGTCTACAAAATGTGTATACACCGTTCCTTCCAAGACTCAAAAAGAATCTTATCCCATGAAATTCTAAAAAAAAATACTGATATTATACAAGGAACTGTGTCTACAAAATGTGTATACACCGTTCCTTCCAATCCTCAAGAAGAATCTTATCCCATGAAATTCTAAAAAAAAATACTGATATTATACAAGGAACGGTGTCTACAAAATGTGTATACACCGTTCCTTCCAATCCTCAAGAAGAATCTTATCCCATGAAATTCTAAAAAAAATACTTATATTATACGATGAACGGTGTCTACAAAATGTGTATACATCGTTCCTTCCAATACTCAAGATGAATTTTATCCCATGAAATTCTAAAAAAAATACTTATATTATACGAGGAACGGTGTCTACAAAATGTGTATACACCGTTCCTTCCAATCCTCAAGAAGAATCTTATCCCATGAAATTCTAAAAAAAATACTTATATTATACGAGGAACGGTGTCTACAAAATGTGTATACACCGTTCCTTCCAATCCTCAAGATGAATCTTACCCCATGAAATTCTAAAAAAAATACTTATATTATACGAGGAACGGTGTCTACAAAATGTGTATACACCGTTCCTTCCAATCCTCAAGATGAATCTTATCCCATGAAATTCTAAAAAAAATACTTATATTATACGAGGAACGGTGTCTACAAAATGTGTATACATCGTTCCTTCCAATACTCAAGATGAATCTTATCCCATGAAATTCTAAAAAAAATACTGATATTATACGAGGAGCGGTGTCTACAAAATGTGTATACACTGTTCCTTCCAATCCTCAAGAAGAATCTTATCGCATGAAATTCTAAAAAAAAATTCTGATATTATACGAGGAACGGTGTCTACAAAATGTGTATACACCGTTCCTTCCAATCCTCAAGAAGAATCTCATTGCATGAAATTCCAAAAAAAAATACTGATTTTGTGCGATGAACGGTGTCTACAAAATGTGTATACACCGTTCCTTCCAATCCTCAAAGAGAATCTTATCCCATGAAATTCTAAAAGAAAATACTGATATTATACGAGGAACGGTGTCTACAAAATGTGTATACACTGTTCCTTCCAATCCTCAAGAAGAATCTTTTCGCATGAAATTCTAAAAAAAAATACTGATATTATACGAGGAACGGTGTCTACAAAATGTGTATACACCGTTCCTGCCAATCCTCAAGAAGAATCTTATCCCATGAAATTCTAAAAGAAAATACTGATATTATACGAGGAACGGTGTCTCCAAAATGTGTATACACCGTTCCTTAAAATCCTCAAGATTAATCTTATCCCATGAAATTCTAAAAGAAAATACTGATATTATACGAGGAACGGTGTCTACAAAATGTGTAAACACCGTTCCTTCAAATCCTCAAAAAGAATCTTATCCCATGAAATTCTAAAAGAAAATACTGATATTATACGAGGAACGGTGTCTACAAAATGTGTAAACACCGTTCCTTCAAATCCTCAAAAAGAATCTTATCCCATGAAATTCTAAAAAAAAATACTGATATTATACGATGAACGGTGTCTACAAAATGAGTATACACCGTTCCTTCCAATCCTCAAGATGAATCTTATCCCATGAAATTCTAAAAAAAATAATGATATTATACGGGGAACGGTGATTACAAAATGTGTATACACCGTTCCTTCCAATCCTCAAAAAGAATCTAATCCCATGAAATTCTAAAAAAAATACTGATATTATACCAGGAACGGTGTCTACAAAATGTGTATACACTGTTCCTTCCAATCCTCAAAAAGAATCTTATCCCATGAAATTCTAAAAAAAAATACTGATATTATACAAGGAACGGTGTCTAAAAAATGTGTATACACCGTTGCTTCCAATCCTCAAGAAGAATCTTATCCCATGAAATTCTAAAAAAAAATACTGATATTATACAAGGAACGGTGTCTACAAAATGTGTATACACCGTTCCTTCCAATCCTCAAGAAGAATCTTATCCCATGAAATTCTAAAAAAAATACTTATATTATACGATGAACGGTGTCTACAAAATGTGTATACATCGTTCCTTCCAATACTCAAGATGAATTTTATCCCATGAAATTCTAAAAAAAATACTTATATTATACGAGGAACGGTGTCTACAAAATGTGTATACACCGTTCCTTCCAATCCTCAAGAAGAATCTTATCCCATGAAATTCTAAAAAAAATACTTATATTATACGAGGAACGGTGTCTACAAAATGTGTATACACCGTTCCTTCCAATCCTCAAGATGAATCTTACCCCATGAAATTCTAAAAAAAATACTTATATTATACGAGGAACGGTGTCTACAAAATATGTATACACCGTTCCTTCCAATCCTCAAGATGAATCTTATCCCATGAAATTCTAAAAAAAATACTTATATTATACGAGGAACGGTGTCTACAAAATGTGTATACATCGTTCCTTCCAATACTCAAGATGAATCTTATCCCATGAAATTCTAAAAAAAATACTGATATTATACGAGGAGCGGTGTCTACAAAATGTGTATACACCGTTCCTTCCAATCCTCAAGAAGAATCTCATTGCATGAAATTCTAAAAAAAATACTGATTTTGTGCGATGAACGGTGTCTACAAAATGTGTATACACCGTTCCTTCCAATCCTCAAAGAGAATCTTATCCCATGAAATTCTAAAAGAAAATACTGATATTATACGAGGAACGGTGTCTACAAAATGTGTATACACTGTTCCTTCCAATCCTCAAGAAGAATCTTATCGCATGAAATTCTAAAAAAAAATACTGATTTTGTGAGATGAACGGTGTCTACAAAATGTGTATACACCGTTCCTTCCAATCCTCAAAGAGAATCTTATCCCATGAAATTCTAAAAGAAAATACTGATATTATACGAGGAACGGTGTCTACAAAATGTGTATACACTGTTCCTTCCAATCCTCAAGAAGAATCTTATCGCATGAAGTTCTAAAAAAAAATACTGATATTATACGAGGAACGGTGTCTACAAAATGTGTATACACCGTTCCTTCCAATCCTCAAGAAGAATCTCATTGCATGAAATTCTAAAAAAAAATACTGATTTTGTGCGATGAACGGTGTCTACAAAATGTGTATACACCGTTCCTTCCAATCCTCAAAGAGAATCTTATCCCATGAAATTCTAAAAGAAAATACTGATATTATACGAGGAACGGTGTCTACAAAATGTGTATACACTGTTCCTTCCAATCCTCAAGAAGAATCTTATCGCATGAAATTCTAAAAAAAAATACTGATATTATACGAGGAACGGTGTCTACAAAATGTGTATACACCGTTCCTGCCAATCCTCAAGAAGAATCTTATCCCATGAAATTCTAAAAAAAATACTGATATTATGCGAGGAACTGTGTCTACAAAATGTGTATACATCGTTCCTTCCAATACTCAAGATGAATTTTATCCCATGAAATTCTAAAAAAAATACTTATATTATACGAGGAACGGTGTCTACAAAATGTGTATACACCGTTCCTTCCAATCCTCAAGAAGAATCTTATCCCATGAAATTCTAAAAAAAATACTTATATTATACGAGGAACGGTGTCTACAAAATGTGTATACACCGTTCCTTCCAATCCTCAAGATGAATCTTATCCCATGAAATTCTAAAAAAAATACAGACATTATACGAGGAACGGTGTCTACAAAATGTGTATACACCGTTCCTGCCAATCCTCAACATTAATCTTATCCCATGAAATTCTAAAAAAAATACAGACATTATACGAGGAACGGTGTCTACAAAATATGTATACACCGTTCCTTCCAATCCTCAAGATGAATCTTATCCCATGAAATTCTAAAAAAAATACTTATATTATACGAGGAACGGTGTCTACAAAATGTGTATACACCGTTCCTTCCAATCCTCAAGAAGAATCTTATCCCATGAAATTCTAAAAAAAATACTTATATTATACGAGGAATGGTGTCTACAAAATGTGTATACACCGTTCCTTCCAATCCTCAAGATGAATCTTATCCCATGAAATTCTAAAAAAAATACAGACATTATACGAGGAACGGTGTCTACAAAATGTGTATACACCGTTCCTGCCAATCCTCAACATTAATCTTATCCCATGAAATTCTAAAAAAAATACAGACATTATACGAGGAACGGTGTCTACAAAATGTGTATACATCGTTCCTTCCAATCCTCAAGATGAATCTTATCCCATGCAATTATCGAAAAAATCCTGATATCATACGAGGAACGGTGTCTACAAAATGTGTATACACCATTCCTTCCAATCCTCAATAAGAATCTTATCCCATGAAATTCTAAAAAAAATCCTGATATTATACGATGAACGGTGTCTACAAAATGTGTATACATCGTTCCTGCCAATCCTCAAGATGAATCTAATCCCATGAAATTCTAAAAAAAATACAGACATTATACGAGGAACGGTGTCTACAAAATGTGTATACACAGTTCTTGCCAATCCTCAAGATGAGTCTTATCCCATGAAATGCTAAAAAAATACAGATATTATACGAGGAACTGTGTCGACAAAATGTGTATACACCGTTCCTTCCAATCCTCAAAAAGAATCTTATCCCATGAAATTCTGAAAAAAATACTGATATTATACGAGGAACGGTGTCTACAAAATGTGTATACACCGTTCCTTCCAATCCTCAAAAAGAATCTTATCCCATGAAATTCTAAAAAAAAATACTGATATTATACAAGGAACGGTGTCTACAAAATGTGTATACACCGTTCCTTCCAATCCTCAAGAAGAATCTTATCCCATGAAATTCTAAAAAAAAATACTGATATTATACAAGGAACGGTGTCTACAAAATGTGTATACACCGTTCCTTCCAATCCTCAAGAAGAATCTTATCCCATGAAATTCTAAAAAAAATACTTATATTATACGATGAACGGTGTCTACAAAATGTGTATACATCGTTCCTTCCAATACTCAAGATGAATTTTATCCCATGAAATTCTAAAAAAAATACTTATATTATACGAGGAACGGTGTCTACAAAATGTGTATACACCGTTCCTTCCAATCCTCAAGAAGAATCTTATCCCATGAAATTCTAAAAAAAATACTTATATTATACGAGGAACGGTGTCTACAAAATGTGTATACACCGTTCCTTCCAATCCTCAAGATGAATCTTATCCCATGAAATTCTAAAAAAAATACAGACATTATACGAGGAACGGTGTCTACAAAATGTGTATACACCGTTCCTGCCAATCCTCAACATTAATCTTATCCCATGAAATTCTAAAAAAAATACAGACATTATACGAGGAACGGTGTCTACAAAATGTGTATACATCGTTCCTTCCAATCCTCAAGATGAATCTTATCCCATGCAATTCTCGAAAAAATCCTGATATCATACGAAGAACGGTGTCTACAAAATGTGTATACACCATTCCTTCCAATCCTCAAGAAGAATCTTATCCCATGAAATTCTAAAAAAAAATCCTGATATTATACGATGAACGGTGTCTACAAAATGTGTATACATCGTTCCTGCCAATCCTCAAGATGAATCTAATCCCATGAAATTCTAAAAAAAATACAGACATTATACGAGGAACGGTGTCTACAAAATGTGTATACACAGTTCTTGCCAATCCTCAAGATGAGTCTTATCCCATGAAATGCTAAAAAAATACAGATATTATACGAGGAACTGTGTCTACAAAATGGGTATACATCGTTCCTTCCAATACTCAAGATGAATCTTATCCCATGCAATTCTCGAAAAAATCCTGATATCATACGAGGAACGGTGTCTACAAAATGTGTATACACTGTTCCTGCCAATCCTTAAGATGAATCTTATCCCATGAAATTCTAAAAAAAATACAGACATTATACGAGGAACGTTGTCTACAAAATGTGTATAAACAGTTCTTGCCAATCCTCAAGATGAATCTTATCCCATGAAATGCTAAAAAAATACAGATATTATACGAGGAACTGTGTCTACAAAAGGGGTATACATCGTTCCTTCCAATACTCAAGATGAATCTTAGCCCATGAAATTCTAAAAAAAATACAAACATTATACGAGGAACGGTGTCTACAAAATGTGTATACATCGTTCCTTCCAATCCTCAAGAAGAATCTTATCCAATGACATTCTAAAAAAAATACTGATATTATACGATGAACGGTGTCTACAAAATGTGTATACACCGTTCCTGCCAATCCTCCAGATGAATCTTATCCCATGCAGTTCTCGAAAAAATCCTGATATCATACGAGGAACGGTGTCTACAAAATGTGTATACACTGTTCTTGCCAATCCTCAAGATGAATCTTATCCCATGAAATTCTAAAAAAAATACAGACATTATACGAGGAACGGTGTCTACAAAATGTGTATACACAGTTCTTGCCAATCCTCAAGATGAATCTTATCCCATGAAATTCTAAAAAAAATACTGATATTATTCGAGGAACGGTGTCTACAAAATGTGTATACACCTTTCCTTCCACGGCTCTAGATGAATCATGTCCCCTGAAATTCTAAAAAAAATACTGATATTATACGAGGAACGGTGTCTACAAAATGTGTATACATCGTTCCTTCCAATCCTCAAGATGAATCTTTTCCCTTGATCAAAAAAAATTTTTCATATTATAAGATGAACAGTGTCTATTAAATGTGTATACACTGTTCCTGCCAATCCTCAAGATGAATCTTATCCAATGACATTCTAAAAAAAATACTGATATTATACGATGAACGGTGTCTACAAAATGTGTATACACCGTTCCTGCCAATCCTCCAGATGAATCTTATCCCATGCAGTTCTCGAAAAAATCCTGATATCATACGAGGAACGGTGTCTACAAAATGTGTATACACTGTTCTTGCCAATCCTCAAGATGAATCTTATCCCATGAAATTCTAAAAAAAATACAGACATTATACGAGGAACGGTGTCTACAAAATGTGTATACACAGTTCTTGCCAATCCTCAAGATGAATCTTATCCCATGAAATTCTAAAAAAAATACTTATATTATACGAGGAACGGTGTCTACAAAATGTGTATACACCGTTCCTTCCAATCCTCAAGATGAATCTTATCCCATGAAATTCTAAACAAAATACTGATATTATACGAGGAACTGTGTCTACAAAATGTGTATACACCGTTCCTTCCACATCTCTAGATGAAACTTATCCCATGAAATTCTAAAAAAAATACTGATATGATACGATGAACGGTGTCTACAAAATGTGTATACACCGTTCCTTCCAATCCTCAAAGAGAATCTTATCCCATGAAATTCTAAAAAAAATACTTATATTATAGGAGGAACGGTGTCTACAAAATGTGTATACATCGTTCCTTCCAATACTCAAGATGAATCTTATGCCATGAAATTCTAAAAAAAATACTGATATTATACGATGAACGGTGTCTACAAAATGTGTATACACCGTTCTTTCCAATCCTCAAGATGAATCTTATCCCATGAAATTCTAAAAAAAATACAGACATTATACGAGGAACTGTGAATACAAAATGTGTATACACCGTTCCTTCCAATCCTCAAGATGAATCTTATCCCATGAAATTCTAAAAAAAATACAGACATTATACGAGGAACTGTGTCTACAAAATGTGTATACACCGTTCCTGCCAATCCTCAACATTAATCTTATCCCATGAAATTCTAAAAAAAATACAGACATTATACGAGGAACGGTGTCTACAAAATGTGTATACATCGTTCCTTCCAATCCTCAAGATGAATCTTATCCCATGCAATTGTCGAAAAAATCCTGATATCATACGAGGAACGGTGTCTACAAAATGTGTATACACCATTCCTTCCAATCCTCAAGAAGAATCTTATCCCATGAAATTCTAAAAAAAATCCTGATATTTTACGATGAACGGTGTCTACAAAATGTGTATACATCGTTCATGCCAATCCTCAAGATGAATCTTATCCCATGCAATTCTCGAAAAAATCCTGATATCATACGAGGAACGGTGTCTACAAAATGTGTATACACTGTTCCTGCCAATCCTCAAGATGAATCTTATCCCATGAAATTCTAAAAAAAATACAGACATTATACGAGGAACGGTGTCTACAAAATGTGTATACACAGTTCTTGCCAATCCTCAAGATGAATCTTATCCCATGAAATTCTAAAAAAAATACAGATATTATAGGAGGAACTGTGTCTACAAAATGGGTATACATCGTTCCTTCCAATACTCAAGATGAATCTTATCCCATGAAATTCTAAAAAAAATACAGACATTATACGAGGAACGGTGTCTACAAAATGTGTATACATCGTTCCTTCCAATCCTCAAGAAGAATCTTATCCCATGAAATTCTAAAAAAAATCCTGATATTATACGAGGAACGGTGTCTGCAAAATGTGTATACACCGTTCCTTCCACGGCTCTAGATGAATCATGTCCCATGAAATTCTAAAAAAAATACTGATATTATACGAGGAACGGTGTCTACAAAATGTGTATACATCGTTCCTTCCAATCCTCAAGATGAATCTTTTCCCTTGATCAAAAAAAATTTCTCATATTATAAGATGAACAGTGTCTATTAAATGTGTATACACTGTTCCTGCCAATCCTCAAGATGAATCTTATCCAATGAAATTCTAAAAAAAATACTGATATTATACGATGAACGGTGTCTACAAAATGTGTATACACCGTTCCTGCCAATCCTCCAGATGAATCTTATCCCATGCAATTCTCGAAAAAATCCGGATATCATACGAGGAACGGTGTCTACAAAATGTGTATACACTGTTCCTGCCAATCCTCAAGATGAATCTTATCCCATGAAATTCTAAAAAAAATACAGACATTATACGAGAAACGGTGTCTACAAAATGTGTATACACAGTTCTTGCCAATCCTCAAGATGAATCTTATCCCATGAAATTCTAAAAAAAATACTGATATTATACAAGGAACGGTGTCTACAAAATGTGTATACACCGTTCCTTCCAATCCTCAAGATGAATCTTATCCCATGAAATTCTAAACAAAATACTGATATTATACGAGGAACTGTGTCTACAAAATGTTTATACACCGTTCCTTCCACATCTCTAGATGAAACTTATCCCATGAAATTCTAAAAAAAATACTGATATTATACGATGAACGGTGTCTACAAAATGTGTATACACCATTCCTTCCAATCCTCAAGATGAATCTTATCCCATAAAATTCTAAAAAAAATACTGATATTATACGATGAACGGTGTCTACAAAATGTGTATACACCGTTTCTTCCAATCCTCAAGATGAATCTTATCCCATGAAATTTAAAAAAAAATACTGATATTATACGAGGAACGATGTCTACAAAATTTGTATACCACATTCCTGCCAATCCTCTAAATGAATCTTATCCCATGAAATTCTAAAAAAAATGCTGATATTATACGAGGAAGGGTGTCTACAAAATGTGTATACACCGTTCCTTCCACATCTCTTGATGAATCTTATCCCATGAAGTTCTAAAAAAAATACGGATATTATACGGCGAACAGTGTCTACAAAATGTGTATACACCGTTCCTTCCACAGCTCTAGATGAATCTTATGCCATGAAATTTAAAAAAAAAATACTGATATTATACGATGAACGGTGTCTACAAAATGTTTATACACCGTTCCTGCCAATCCTCAAGTCAGTGCAAACCTTTGTTTGTTTTATTGAAAAATAATGCATTGAGTTGCAAAAACGAGATAAAACCTCTAGTTTTTATTCACTATGAAGCACAAAGTGTATTTTGGGGTCTAAAAATGTCCGAATTCTAGTAGAATTTTGTGTTTCTAAAAACATGTTGTGCTCAGCACATGCCAATAGAAATAAAAATTGGAGGAACCTCGGCAAACTCCGATTTGAGTTCTTCGAGCCTCCTCGTAGCATCGAGATCACTGTGCTTGCACAGTTTATTACTTTCTGATAGGAGATCGCTTCCGATCACATGATCCAACCGCTATTTAAAGAGACAAATAACAATGGTCCTACGACGGAAAAAAGCGCCAACGCCCGTCTTCCACCTCAGTAATTTGGCGTTGTTGAATCATCGTCTTCTTCTTCACCAACTGGAGCCAACAAGCGTTGTTCTTCCTCTGAATTCATCGTCGTGCAGGTGTTGGAATTAGCGGATAGAAACATGCGCTCAGAAATACTGAGGTGGCGCTTATATACCGTCGTAGGACCAAATTTGTCTCTTTAAATAGCGGTTGGATCATGTGATCGGAAGCGATCTCCTATCAGAAAGTAATAAACTGTGCAAGCACAGTGAGCCTCGATGCGGAGAGGAGGCGAGGAAGAATGTGCCAGCTTGGTGATGGATTGGACACTGTTCTGAGAAGTGTCAGCTGTTATCAGCTGCTCCATGATGCATTGCGAAATAACCTGCGTGTGTGAATATGAGGCGGAACTACCCAATCAACTTCCGTGTTGGAGAGGTGACATCAACATTTTCATCTTCGATCTCTTGGAGATTTGAAAGTCAGAATAACGATACAAGCAAGAGCAGTAGCTTCACTGTTTTGGCTTGGGAGAGTCAAAGTAAATTTGAGTTTGATCCTGTGAATGAAACGGAAGACATTCGAAACAAAGAACTTCTGAACCAAACACATACACTCCACCACGGCGGATGGGCCTAACTACCTGAGCAAAATTTTTCTCCGAGAATTGATCTATTATTTTGGCAGATATGCGGAGATCTGGCTGAGAAGATTCATTTGCTAAAGGCTTTTGCAAGTTGCACCACGAACAAACCCCTTGAATGGGTGACAAAGCCTAAATCATAGATGTGATTTTATGGATAACAATACATACAACACTAACTTTACTGATTGATTGAAATTCTTCCTGTCAAAATGGGGTGTATTTGTCCGAGACAACGAGACCAGTCATCAAGTGGCGGTATGGAAGATTCCCGTGATGATTATGTTGAATTTGGTAAATATATTGGGGAAAGGAATTGTCTCGGACAGAAAAATGGGAGAGGACAATATTATTATGATAACGGCGACACTTATGACGGAGCATGGAAAAGAAATAAAAAACATGGATATGGAATTTATACATTTCTTGATGGACGAAAGTATGTTGACATCTGATACTTCATTTTTTAGATCTTCATTCATTAGAGCCTAAATGAGCCTAACAATGTCAGCAAAGAGCTACTGAAAATTTATCGCCACCAAAAGTTGTTCCTTAAGAAAGCCTTTGGGGGTACTCAGTTTCTCTCTTATGAATATTATCTAAAGAAAGAACTACTAAGAAACCTAAAGTTTATATAGAGTTGTGTAACAAATTTTGCTTTCCAGGCTTGATGGATTCTTTGAAAATGATAAATTTCTTGGAGCACTTGCCCCACCAGAAGAGGATGAAGATGAGGATGATCCATTATCAAGAAATACTGGAATGAGGTAACATATTTTGATTATATTCCTTTTTTGAAAATGACTGACTCAGACGTAGGAGCTGGGGGGACTTGGGGCACATGCCCCCAAGATTTTGCAATAAACAAAGAAGTGCCCTTTTTATTTTTAGAAAGTGTCCCCATTTTCTTAAGAAAAAAGTGCCCTCAAAGTGTTGTGCCCCTCCAAGTTTGAGATGCTTCCTTCATCCCTGATGACTGAAATGTAGTAGACTTGCCACAAGTCAATTTTGTCAAAAAATATTTTTATAAAGTCAGATAGAGGGGACTTTGGGGGTACTATAACCCACAAACCCTGACTAGAATTAGAAAATACCCGCAATTCCACAAGCAAAAAGCCAAAATCCAAGTTTGTACTGCGGAACAAAAAGCTTCAATTTTTATCTAATCTTTGATTTTTTCTGGCATTTTCATTTTAATTAAATCTTTATGCCTTGTTTTAAGCATTCAAAAGCTGGTTTTCAATCTCAATTAACTACATGGACTGTATGACTCCAAAATCCCTAAAAATAGGAATTTTGAGTGAAATACTTGAAACCTGAAAACAAAAAAGGGCTAAGTCAGCAACCCACAACAGGTCTCAAAAGCTGAATGCCTGCATGATTTTAAACAGAAATTTCAAAACGCAAAGGCTAAATTGGCCCGCAACCCATGAAACCCCAAAGCCCCCTTCCAGATAGACTTCTTACCGTAATGAAAGGAAATTCTACTGTTGATCCCTGGTAACTCAAATACTGGTGTATTGTTCACTAAACTACATGGGTATTTTTAAAGTACATTTTTTAACTTTTAGATATTTATCATAGTGTACATATGTGATTAGATTTCTTTTCCCCAATTTTTATGATCTTTTAATCCTTTTTGTTTCGAATGCAAGAAAGAATCTAATGGACCATTTGGCTGTAAATCATTTGCAGTGAGTTTTGGAGTTTTATATGTAGAGTTTAACTTTGTGTGTGTTTGTATTTACAGTGTGGTAGCCACTGTCTTCATTTCCCATAGTATTGTCTATGCAGTGTTGTATAGTAATTAGGAGAATGTAGTAGAATGACTTATGTGTTGTGACATTTTATTGAATGAATGAGGAAAATTGTGAACCATTTACCATTTTCCCTCACATGTCTACAGTATAATGCGTAGCCATAGATACCTAAAATGACTCATAGAATAGAACAAATCTCTGTCTCCTTTGCTATGTCAAGTCATCAATATTGTGCCAAGAAATGTAAAGGGTCTACTCTCACACCTTGTCATTTGGAATACTGCAATATTATGCTACAATGTGAAAAAAAATAGTTTCGTGAAAATGAAATGAAACAAAATAACATTTTAATAGCTGGGCAAAATTATTTGAAACTGTGAATTTGACTATTGCAAGGTAGAGGTATCTTCAATAATTTTAGAAGTTGCAAGTAAAATCAAACTGAATACTGAAAATGATGCAAAAAGTCACGGAAAGGCTTCATATATTTGTGTTGTATCATTTTGAAGCAGGATTTCGATTCCTTTTTTATTGAATATCTTATAGTGCTGCAGAGGAACCAATGATAAGGCCACACCCACAAACTCTGGGGAGTGCAGAGAGAACAAGAGAGAGACGAAAGAGAATTGAGGAAATGAAAAAGAAATACCATTATCATTCAAAGAAAACCTAGTTAATTGTAATTTATTTATATTATTTTTGTAGTGTAAATTTTTGTGCATCTGAAATATACTGGATGAGTCAAAAAAGTGTGCACATTTGGCAGGCTATCAAATAAAGAATATGAGGCCAATATTCAAAACTAAAGTGTTAATCTATCAGTCAAAGGCCAACTTAGATGAGAAAATTTTGTTTGGTAAAATCACTCATCAGATATAGCCAGAAATTAGGAAAAGGGTGCTCTGGGGCATATTTAGGAAATTCCACATTCCGTTCTGCTCCATGATTTACCTGCTATTGAAACTAAGATTCTATTTCTTAGGCTGACAATGTAAATTCAATGCCACATAAATCATGGACCAGAGTGGAATGTGGGATTCGCGATTCCAATGCGGGTCCCTTACAGACATTCTTGTAATTCTTAGAGATGTGTGATTTTACCAACAAAAATTTCTCATCCAAATTAGCCTTTGACTGATCGATAAACCTTCTTGTTTTGTATATCGTTCACATACGTTTTATTCTATTGTCCACCAATTGCATTAGCTTTACTTGACTCACCCGGTACACTGGAATGATCAAATGGAATAGACCTTTTAGCTATTCTGAAAAAGAATCTCAATCGAACGATACTTTGCTACATTTTGTAGAATTTTCGAATGTGCACAATAGAGATAGAAGCTCTAACGCCACTCGATCGAACCTCGCGTATAAAAATGTATAAAAATAACGCTCGATCCAGGCTCTTTTGCAGAATAGCTAAAAGGTCTATTGTGAAATCATGAATGAATAGAATCATAGAATGCAATTATGAGATTAAGAATAATGGAATGGCCCAGAGACGTCATAAATTGGGTCTACGCGTAAGCTATCACAGGATATGGAGAAGCAATGTTCACGCAGACAATCATGGAATTATCATACCCTGGGTACCAGAGGCAAATTTCATTCAAATTTTGAGGCCCTGGTACCCAGAGGGTAGGAATTATCTAAAAAACAGATACCAATGTACCTCGGTATGATTTATCAACTTTCGAAAACAATTCCATCATTCTGTTCCATCATTCCATGCCATGATTCATATTTCATACTTCATCATGGACTTGCTACAACTCTCTCTCTATTCTCAGAATATATGTAACAGATGTAGAATACGAGAGCGAGGGAAGTGGAAGGAGCGAGAGACTTGTTAGATTAGGAAATTGAAATCGAGACCGTAACACAAAGAAAAAACTCAATCTATTGATGCATAATATGCTTAGCTTGATTCATTTGCAAATTTTCTTTATCAAGAGCTTTGGTACCGGATGAGCCAGAAAAGAGTTCCCACTTCTGAAAATTCATTGCACCGAAAGTACTTTACAGATAGCTAAAAGATCGAATTATTTTGGTGATCTTTCTCTTTGCGTTATCAACACTAGAAGTGCAGGTGAATTCAACTATACAAACATTTTATGGTTGCAAAATGACCGAAGAGGGTCTTAAACATTGAACAAATCATCAAGGACTCTCACACAGAAAAAATATGCAACTGATATTTCACCTGTCTTAAGAGTTACAAGTCATCGATTTTCAAACAAATACTAAAGATTGTGGATTCCATGGAAGCAAATGTGCAGTGGAAATCTGTCATCCAATAAAAGTTGCATTTTCTTTATTGTTCTTAGCTGGAGTCATTTATGATTCGATCGATCAATGATTCCACCCATTTAAAAGGCAGTTGCTCAATTTTTCGATTTGTCTTCGTCAGGTTGATTACTTCGTGGAAGTGGTACTTTCTAGCAGGTAGAGTTTATTCCAACAGCTACCAACCTTCGTTAATCACATTCTTCGTTAATCATCTTCGTTATTATATCTTAGTAGCCATTTGCTGCATTTCTGTTATGAGAAGCTTGTTGTTGTTGCCTTCAAATATTGTCTCTTTCTAATGGGAAATCATACCTCCATGAAATCAAAGTGTGGGAGAGTCTCGAGACGTGTGCTCTTCTAAGGGACCGTTCATTCTTGACTAAGGGGTTGTTACCGAAGAGAGGTGGGTCGAGTAAATGCAATTTTCGGACACAAAGGTTTGGTGAATAGTTTTTCATGCAGTTTCAAGGTTGGGTAAACAAAATTTTCCCAATAATCAGTGCCAAATTTTAAAATGCCCCATTGTCAATTTCATCATCAAAATCATCAGCACTTTCCATATCACATTTAATGCTAACTTTGTTTTCATATTTGTCATGAAGATTTACAATGTTTACAGTATTTTACATTTACAATTTACATTTTCGACATTGAAATAACGTTTATAGGTGTAAGTTGGGTAAACTTTTTTCAACCTAAAAAATTGTTGGGTAGATCTTTTTCAGTCACTTATTCAGTTGGGTCAGAAGATTTTTGAACTAAAAAAATTTTCTCTTCAGTACCAACCCGTCTGTATATAGTGAACGGTCCCTAAGCAACAGTAACTCCATTTAATGTCAGTGTCACTATTTCGAATTGTTCCACTCGATAAATGTCTTTTCCCATTGAGGCACAATCATGGCACATTCCTCAGCAAAAGTGGCATCAAAAGAAGTGACATCCCCCTTCTAAGCAACAATAATCCCATTCACTGTCGGTGTCAAAATTTTGAGTTGTTCCACTCCATAAATGTATTTTTCCCCTTCGAGGTACAATCATGGTACATTGTTTTGGTAAAATGGCATCAAAGGTAATGACATAGTTTCAAGATATGCATTCTCTTCCAAGCAACAGTAACTCCATTTAATGTCAGTGTCACTATTTCGAATTGTTCCACTCCATAAATGTCTTTTCCCATTGAGGCACAATCATGGCACATTCCTCAGCAAAAGTTGCATCAAAAGAAGTGACATCCCCCTTCTAAGCAACGATAACCCCATTCACTGTCAGTGTCAAAATTTTGAGTTGGTCCACTCCATAAATGCATTTTTCCCATTGAGGCACAATCATGGCACATTCCTCAGCAAAAGTGGCATCAAAAGAAGTGACATCCCCCTCCTAAGCAACAGTAGCCTCATTCACTGTCGGTGTCAAAATTTTGAGTTGTTCCACTCCATAAATGTATTTTCCCCCTTCGATGCACAATTATGGTACATCCTTTGGTAAAATGGCATCAAAGGTAATGACACATGCTATCTCCTTTTACGGAGCAATAACTCCCGTTACTTTCTTTGTCATAATCTCGAGTTTTTCCCGGCCATAAATGTATTCCCCATTGAGGTACAATCATGGCACATTCTTTAGCCACAGGGGTATCAAAGTAGTGACGTTCTCTTTATAAACAACAATAAACCAATTCACTGCCATTATCAAAATCTTACGTCATTCCACACCATATATGTCTTTTCTCCGTCGAGGTACAATCATGGCAAATGCTTTGGCCCAAATGTTTCTACAGGCAGTAAATTTTTTCAAGACATGCATTCTCCTTCTAAACAACAATAACCCCATTTACTGTCACTGTCGAAATCTCGAGTTGTACCACACCATAAATGTCTTTTCCCCATCGAAGTACAATCATGGTACATTCTGTCACCAAATTTAAATGGAAAATGACAACACGAATCACCTGAGTTCCCACCAAATGTTTCAACTTTGCATTGAGATTTCTTCATTGTTTCAATCTCTTTATTGTTTTTAATTTTTACTTCGGTAAACTCATCTGTTTCTTTATCTTTGGCAGATTCTTTGAGTATTGGCTTCCCTTTTATCGCGATTCCTGTGAAGGGAAATGTAGTTCCTTTTCAGTCATTTTAATGAGGGCAGTTGGATTGCTACCTGAGGCAGTTTAATGAACGCAGTTGTACAGTTGGGCATTGGTAGCAGTGAAAGTTGGACTTGACAAGCCTATTTGTCCTGCGCAATCTGGTGCAGGCGAAATGTTGGAATACACCTCGCAAGAGTGCTTTATTCAGGGGCGAAACTTTTACAAACATTAAAAACGTCATACACTGTTAACTGATTGGGGATACGTCAAAATGGCCAACACAAGAAATGCTCAGTTTTTGGAGGTTTTTCGAGGTGGTAACAGCCAAAGTCTGTTGCATAAAGTAAGGCCCCGCATTTAAGATGCATGATGATGATGATGATTTAAGAAACAACGTAAAAGAAATTTTTGCCTGCTGGAAAATGATTAACCCCCCTACTTTACCTACCAGAACCTCTTGAGGCTCACACCCGAAGTAGAGTTTCTTGTATTTTAATTGAGTGACACAAGTTTTGGTCTGATGGTCTGGAAGCATCCAATTTCATATAGGTTTCATAAGACTTCAGAAGGAAAAGTAGGATCTTAAATAAGAATCTTGAGCCTCAGGGTATGACAAGTATCACGATTAGAGGAAAAATTTTAGGAAGGTGTGAAAAAGTGGTTTCTTAAATGCGGGGCTTTACTGTATATGATTTGGTGACATCACAACTGCAACCGGTAGGAATCTCAAAATTTTGCAACTCTGAAAATAATGGTGGTATCAATAATGCTATTCCTGGAATGATGGCGAACAACCTAAAGTTCTCTTCGATCAATTCAGCTGAAGGCGTTAGGCAATAACACCTTACACATTCAATTCAATGTGTTACATGAAGTTTTGTAGAGATTCGACATGTATGCTCAAATTCATACATACCTGTATCTTTGGGCAAAGAAGAAACAATAACATCAACAAAAACTCCATCACAATCTCCTGGCATTAAAGTAAATGTCTCTTTTCCCTCAAGTGATAATTTCTTGTCAGTTTTCAATTCTTTTGCTCTGTAAACAACTGGTTCCATCCTTATGACATTTTCCACCTTTTTAAATACCGTGTTTAATTTATAATATCTTCCTTCAATTGCGAACTCTTTCTTTTCTCCGTCATGTACGGATCTTGAAATCAATACTGGACGACCATAATTGTTGATGAACTTGATTTGATTGCATCGCTCTGAAAGAAAATAAGTAAGTCATTGATGACGATAGTGACAAGATAGACTAAATTGCATGCTCGTGGTTATCGCTATTGATAGAATAATGGACGCTCAAACTGCGACTCATAGACTTTCACATTGAAAATTGGGACGAAGCTTTCCCCTATTGATTTCATAACAAGACATGGAAACCATAGCAACACTGTAAGAACTCCAGGCAATGGCCGATTGGGCCTAAATAGAACTTTAAGCTCTTCAGCAAAAGAGCCTGGATCGAGCGTTATTTTTACACATTTTTATACACGAGATTCGATCGAGTGGCATTAGAGCCTCTATCACTATTGTGGACATTCGAAAATTCTACAAAACGTAGCAAAGCATCGTTCGATTGAGATTCTTTTTCAGAACCTCCAATACCCAAACATCTCAAAGTTCAAGTTTACAATGATATAAGCCATGAAAACAGAGGCAAGTATCCAGATGAATTGTTTCCTTGATCCAAGAATCAACAAATCTTTCACTGTGAACCAGGAGCAGGAGTTCCTGTTTTTAAATCAGCTTCCACGAACTACATCGCAGAAATGAGAATTTTGAACTGTCGAGGGCGGCTTGTTACAGGGCAAGGAAAAAACATATTTTCTGTAGCGGAGACAAGGAGGTATTAAAGTTTGGGATTTGTTATGTTTGTTTTAATATATTTTGTGAAGGATTGCAGACTCTGATGCAGAAAATATAAGGTAGACTGAATATGAAACTGTGTCCTTTTACACGCTCTTGCTGCTTATGAATGGACATCATCCTCGAGAAACTTTGGTAGACTTCATTTTCATATAAAATCTTTGGGTGGAGGAAGGTTAACATTTTTCTGGACTCTGTTTCTAGACAGCAAGGTGGTCCATAGGTGGGTTGGCTGATAACATCTCTACAGTTTTCGTTTCAAGATCTTACCTCCATTTGTGTATTTTAATTTTCCAGTATCACTCTTGTCTTCTTTCGCCAACTTCGGATGTTTCTCGAAATCCCCAGCTTTCATTGAATCACCTTCCTTGTTTCCTTTCGAGCTCGTTGTTGCTTTTGGAGCCACCGTTGTTGTTAGATTCCCTGTTGATGCGGCTGCATTTGGCTGTTGTGCCGTCAAAGCAAGTTTGCCATTTGTGCTTTCTGTATTCTGTACTTGAGACGAGAGACCTTGAAGAATAAAACATGGTAAATTGTTTTTCTCATTTGTTGTGTCTGATAAGACCTTTGATCGCAATTGTGCACATTCGAAAATTCTGCAAAAGGTGATGAAATATCGTTCGATCCACAAAATGTTTCTTCCCAGCGAAAAAGCGAATTTGTTCGCGAAGGTTTTGTTCCTACATTTGTTTATTTCGATATTTGTTCAGTTTTCACTTTGTTCAGTTTCAGGCCAACTCAGTGGCGGATTTAGGGGTGCAGTTGGGGGCAACTGCCCCCCTTTCATGATGAAAACTCCGCTTGGCGCCCCATTTTCGGCAAGAAGTGCGCCCCTTATCCTGACCTAAATGCACTCTTTTTTTCGTGTTTCGTTCTGAATGTGGGAAACATATCAATTAAGGCGTTATTCAATTGAAAAACCAGAGAATTTTTCCTGAAGAAAGGCCCAAAAATTTCCTCGCGCCTAAGCGCGCTTTCTTTTCGCTATATTTTGGGCGCCCACTCTGCAAATTGCACCCCTTCAGCTTCGGGCTGGATCCGCCCCTGATCCAACTTTTTTCCTTCATCATTCAAAAGTGTGATCATTTCTCGTAGTGCATATATTTGAAAGATTTTTTGAAATGCCGATTTTAATACCATAGTCAAATGTTTACATTCTACTGCAATCCTCGATAGAGACTTCCAAAATGAAAAAAGGAATTAAATGAAATTGATAGTAATCAAGAATTACTACTCATCGATGACTATCATTATTACAAATCACAGAAACTTTTCCGCCGACCTGGTTTTTCACAGATTCCATGAAGCTTATAATCACATTTGATAGATGCCCATCTCCCATCAGCCCCTGTGGCACCACAGTCTTGCATTGCGTTACTGCTAGCCGGTTGCCCAGGTGACCAGTTGATGAAGTTGATGGCGACTATTTTTCCTTTTTGCCATATCCAGTGCATCTGACTTTCGGCGTTTAGGCCTAAGGATGATAGGAGCGATTATACCAAGGCAAGACAAGGACAAAAACAAGGACAGATTTTGTAATACAATGGCAGCATTTGCTTTCATTTCATTTCAAACATTTAAGGAGGGTAGCCCTTCAACAATGTTAGTTTTTAAGGGGCCCTCCATTACAAAACTTACAATAATTAATACACAATAACAACCTGAATTAATCTAATACAATTCAACTCAATTCAAAGCGATTAGTGACTGCAGACAAAGGAAGTTCTCTCAACCAGTAAATCAAAACAAACATGACCGCAAAAGTTGCCCCGAAACCAGTAGGGCCAACTCTCGCCTTGTGCAAGCAAAAGGTGGTTTCTAAGAGAAATTATGTGCTTATAACGAAATAAGAAGGATAAATCTTAAGGTTCTGTGATTCCTCTTCGCTATGTGACATATCAAGTGGTGTTCCCAAAGGATCTGTTCTAAGTCTAATTCTATTTCTTATCTACATCAGTGACTAGCCAAATTCATCAACATTCTTTTCCTTTTTCTCTTTGCTGAAGACACTTGCAGAATGCTGGCAAAGGACCCTTGGTAACAATGGCTCTTTAACGAAATTTACTTGAATGTCTCACCAATCCAGAGGAATTGCTCCGTCGCAGGTTTACTCTTTGCGATAAAATCATTCACAGCTTCCTGATCTTTTACATCGAGTATTGATACTAAGTTGCCACCAACACTTTCACAAATATCGCTGCTTTCATAAAATCCATCTTTCTTCGAAGTTAGGGAATATAATTTAGCATTTGCTTCATTTGTCCATTGTCCGTCTGGGATTTCATCACGTTTTACCTCTGCATAAACAGTTAAATATTAATCATTAGTTAGGTATAAAGCAATGTAGTTGAAATTTGCAAGGTCACGTAATGCAAGGAAACTTCTTTGCAAACAACGATTTTGCAGTAATTTTGATAGGCCATATCACAGTGATTTTCCATTACTTTTCTCAAAATGAAAGTGTTACTTCGAAGATGGACTCTTGTACTTCGTAGAGAAACAAACGAATGGATTTTTAGGAGTAACTTTAGTAAGGATTCACCCCATCCACCAAAATCTTTGCAGAGCACAATAACCACGTGTGGGCAACAACATAGATTCTAGAGATAGCAGATGTGTGTACGGTAAGGTGACCCTGCCCTTTGAATGCAGCAATACTTATCCGCCACTTTCTGAACGAAAATTCACCTCATCCAAAAACTTTCCCGCCTTAATTATTTGTTAAATATTAGGGCTTTTAGCTCTATCAGTTTGTACGACTACGTTCATAACAAAGAAGAGATCCCAAGGAAAAGGATTTAAATTTGGCAGTTTACAAGGTGTACCGGGTGAGTAAAAGATAAGTTTAAGCGTTTACAGGGTTTTGGAATAAAAAGTGTGCGGCTGATATCTAAAGTTAAAGTGTCAATTTATCAGTCAAAGACTAACTTAGACGTGAAAATCTTGTTTGATAATATACTCATCCTATGGACCCAGAAATTAACAAAATGCTGGAAGGGAGTTTTTATGGGAGCCATGATTCTACATTCCACTCTGGTCCATGATTTTCTTGCCATTGATTTTAAAATTCATTTCTGAAACTGACACTGGCATTGAATTTGAATTTTGATGCCAAATAAATCATGGACCAGAATGGAATGTGGAATTCCCGATTTCCCCATAAAAGGCCCCTACAAAAATTTCTCTAATCGTTGGGTTTTAACGATTTGTGATTTACAAACAAATTTCCTCATCTAAGTTAGCCCTTGAATGACATGATAGATTAAATTTTCAGTTTTGAATATCGGTCACATGCTTTGCATTTCACAGCCCACCAGACTCGTAAACTTTTTTTACTCATCCGGTAGCTGCTCATGATCCAACCGACACCGGAAGATTGACTTGTAGGCCAATGCGACCTAACATACTGATCTGATTACTGACACCAATAGGCCTTTACACAAAGTAAAGTTGCAATCCATGTGAAGCCTGCATTCCCAAAAGGAAGTAAACTTCATTGCTGCAAACAAGGTACTCTGTTTCCAAATCTAACATTGCTAACAAATGCATGGGTTGCCGTTAGAGACGCACGCCGTTTGGTGACTCCAAAGCGAGGCGAAACCGGCAAGTCAGTATTTCAATAGATTGTTGGGATTTTCTGTAAAGGTCTATTAGCATAATTGTTGGTTTTGAGGGTTCCAAGAAGGACTGGTTTTGAAACTTTGTTTCGTAAGATCTCTCAATAATTAGATAAGACTTTCCAATTTAGTCCAATCTTTTTTTCATTGCCATTATTTTTAAAAGATATCTCTCATACGTTAGACTGATTGCATATTCGTAGTTATCGCAATTGATAGACTGATCAACGTTCAGCAGAAATAAAAGACTGATATAGCAGAAATAAAAAATGTTGTTGTTGTCATTGCTGTTGCTGATGTTGTTGCGATAACTGGAACTATGTCGTGAATCTTCCAATACGTCAAGAGATCTGCTTTGCAAAGGGGCCATATCAAACCTTACAGTATCGCCAATAAAGGGAAATTATTTGAAAAAATTCCATATATGCTTTCAACATAGGAAATGAAAAATAGACAGCGTTAGGCCGAGGGAGGCAAATTACTTTGTCAGCATATTTCTAAGAGTACGAAGGTAGAGTGCTTCTTTGACATCCAAAGGCATTTTAATTCAATACCGTAGCATCCCGGAGGAGCATGGCTATTTGCCGACTGCAAGTGCTCATCCTTGGAACAAGGGCATCGGCAGTGGCATTGCAAATTCATATTCATATCACGTGCTGAGTTTTTCTTAAAAAGTTTGAAAGACCTGATACAGCTGTGCTTGTGTCAGGAACTGCATTGCTTTTTGCCATATCAATAAGCGTTCTAAGGTTGGATGGTGCTGAACCATTACGAAGTGAAGAAAAGTTTTGTTCTTAGGCCTATCGTAAAATGTCTGTGTCCGATTCTATATGAAGCTTCCAATTTCAACAAACGCCTCTAAACTGAAATTAAGAAGAAATACAAATTTCATTGAAAATTCGTACTGTTAGCTTTTTCCATAAGGATACTTTTTCTTATCAAATTCAGGATAGATATAATTTCATAAAACTGCAACCTACCTTTGCTAAAAATGTATCGATCTTTCTTTCCCAGTTTCCAGCCAGTCACAAATTGATCAATCAAGACAATCACGATCAGAATTCTGCAGCAGCTGATCTTTGAAATATTCATCTTTCACATGTTCAAATTATAACTTAGTTTTACATTTTCTTATCAGACGTTTGTTTATTTAAATTTCAGCAAGGCTAGCCTCATTTTGAGTTTAGTAGGATCGACAACTAGACTTATCGCATGATTACTCGCTTGCACTTACTTCTATTGAATTGGATAGCAACCCTTTGTTCAAAACCAAGGAATCAGTTCGCCGTATAAGACTTAGCCAAAGCCATGCATTGAAAAGTTTTAGCTTAATTTGTAGCAGTGGAAATTCGCGGCAAAATTAACGCTATGAAAGTGAGCCACCAAATCCTAGTAATTAGTCAATTCTAGCGATCGTGCTGGAGCGACACAGTAACCTAAGCGCAAGTTGACGAAATGTATTGTAATGTCATTTTTGAGTGTCTGACTCACATTAGATTTCAGATGAGATTTTTTACAACACAAAATTACTCTGCGCAAATCCCTGCAGTTGTCTTTGTTTGCTGACATTGTCGTCTGGCATGAAATGTAAGGTCTTCAGCAGCAGCCCAACAATGACAATTCAGTTAAGCGGAGACTGGTAGCTCCGGTAGTAAGTCTAACCGAGAACAATGTTCATTGATTGGTTACCAGCAAGAATAGGCAAGGGTCACTGAACAAAGGAATGAACTCATATGTTTTATGCAACCTGTCCATTTGCTTGTAAGAATTTGCCATTTACACTTTCCAGATCGACACAGGTGCTATGCAAACTAAGTTAGTGCCTTTAGCTTTTTGAATGCATAAATCACGTTAAATATAGTGTGTAGTCAAGATTTGACATACTAAACGTTTCGGGCTCGACCCTTTATCAGTAGTCATTACTGATGAAGAGTCAAGCCCGAAACGTTTACTATTTCAAGCTCTAGGCTGTATACTAAATCAAACGTAATTTATATATTTATCAGTCATTATAGCCGCTCGCACAAACAAACACTTTATATCCTTTATGTTTATATATTTTTACCACTTGATTAGCCATGGTCAGTGCCGGATTCAGGAGGGCGGGTGCTTTCATCAGATGTGTGTAGCCAAAGGAAGTACCACGGTACTACACCCTCAACTTTTGGCTTTTCATCATATTTCCCATCTTGTATCATTGCAAGGAAGGTAACCCAAGGAACGCCTATTCTTCAGTACATCGGGGGTAAGTCTGCATCCCCAAGAGTTGCTTTTAGCGTCACCTGTCCCTTCATGATGTAAATATTGCTTGGATGGCTTAGTAGTAGCACACCTGACTTGCAGTCTGAAGGTTGGCTGGTCGAATCCCCTACCTGCCTAACCTGCTTACAGTTTTTTGCACGGGCTGTGGGAAACGCTGAATTTGGAAAATATTTATATATGATACATCGAGTCACTCTCATCCTAATTTATTATTTCCTTTCTGGATATATCGAAAGGCATCATCCTTAACCCCTGTGAGTGGCATGACCTCATGAGAATAAATCAATAATGTGTACTATGTAAATCTTTTCCAAACTCAGCGTATATTACATCCCGTGATTTGTGTGATCTTATTCTAATTAAGAAACAAAGTAATTGTAGTTTCTAACAGCAAAATAGAAAGAAACTGATGTAATTCGAATAACGAAAGAATTAAAAGTTCCTTTCAAATAGACGGTTCCAATAAAGATTACAGCAAGGAACTTTTTGACATGATGCACTGTCTTCTTCAATCAATCAAACTTCCATAGAATCGAATCGAATTCTCATCAAAAGTTCCTCGCCGCCATCTTTCATGTAAACGTCTGGTAGAAGCGATGAAAATTACCAAGAATCTGAAGCTGCCTCGCTAAGCTTAGCCTCAGTGTCCTCAAGTTACCTTCGAATGCCAGGTAACAAATATAGAAAAATTTTGCTTGGCATCCCTAATAGACCTTTTGGCCTTTCAATAAAAGAGCCTGGATCGAGCGTTATTTTTATTCGATCGAGTGGTGTTAGGGGGGCATTAGAGCTTCTATCCATCACAAATGTGCACAATCGAAAATTCTACGAAATGTAGCAAAGTATCGTTCGATTGAGATTCTTTTTCAGAAAAGCTAAAAGGTCTATTATGGGACAGTGCACAATTTATTCCTGTTCTTTTTGCTATTCCTTATTCCTATTCCAAATGATTTAAGATTCATTACCTGTTCTTTTTGCACCGATGCACTAATTGGTTGAAAAAACATTTTATTGGGTATTTTAATTTAAAACTAACTAAGTAGAAGCTGGGGACTTGTGCATAAGAAGTGATCGATGAGCGATAACAAGAAAAAAGCAGATGACCATGCCCAAAGAGATTCAGGATATGATTGCATATTCAATAAGAAAAGGAAAATGGGGGGACATGTATGCTTTGACCCTTTGACGGGGAAACAAAATCTTCAGAGGGTAAAGAACAGAAACAAGGCGGTGAAAGAGCTTAAACTCGAATTTGGCAGGGAAAAATATTTTCTTGACGGGGCATCCTCCCTCATTGGCGGGGAATCTTTTCAGCGGGGTCATTTCTGGGGATGTTTTTGTGGTTTCCGTGTACCAGTTCCTGATCACGTGTCCAGTGCGTCCTTTCAAAGTCTGTCCTCGATTGGGATTTCGAATATGAGGTAAATACAAAATGCTGGATAAAATGTCTCTGTCATCTCTATGGCAATTGACAAGTGACAACAACAGCTGTCAGATTTGAAAAAGATGGTGAAAATAACTTCAGATCTCATCATTCGCCATGGAAGTCATTCGAAAAAGCAGAATTACGAGAATGACTTTCAGTTCCTGCGCCGGTTAACACATATCTATTGTCAAGAAAAGAACATCGACCAGATTGTAAGTATTTCAATGAATGAATGTCAACAAAGTATGAAATGACACAAGGAATCATTTATACCCTAATTAGATGAAACTGATTAAGAATTGAGACCTTATTTACGATGATAAAAAAGGCAGGAAAGTTGATTGTATGGTGTAAGCCTCAATGACAATAATGAAATACTGTCTGTGCTGTGAAAGCTTTTACCAGCTTACTGACAGGCAGAAAGAATAACTTTCCCGTAAACAACTGTTTTTATAGCATCATCATCACAGATCTCTAAGAATAGTCCAAAAGTAGAACTTTTAGAAATGATTGGGGAAGGGAGACTTGAAAACCAAGTGAAAATTTTCTGCCTGTGTGATTGCTGACTAAGAAAGACAGACTGTTTAGTGTGAAAGACAATCACTTCAACAACACTGAAATTTGTTTGATTGCCCTTAGATACAGTTTGCACAAACTTTGCAACTTGTCTGCAGTGAATCTGCTTGCTTGTTCTTTGGAGTATGCAAACATGGAGTTTGTGCACCTTTCCAGGAGGTGAAGCTCCCCTTTAGTGCCAAGCACTGGGATCACAGAAGTATGTAAGCGCTGATAGAGTCTGTGACCTCTTGCCATGACACTCAAGTGTTAGGGCTCCACCAGGAATCAAAATTACTCCTATTCTGGCTGCACTGGGCCACAACACCTTAATATCTGCAGGAAACAACTATTTTCAAGCAATTACAATCCAGATAACTGAGACATTCGCAAAACAAACTCAGCACAAATTTGCTGCAAACTAAATGCTAATTAAGTGCAGAACCCATTTTTATACCATGCCTGCATCTGTGATTTGACATGTCTCTTCACTACTTTTAGGTGAATCTGGAAGTATGCAAAAACTTGGCCGTGTTATATCTATATGACAATAATATTACAGTGATAAAAAACTTGTCATGTACATCAAATCTCACTCATCTTTATCTTCAAAAAAATCACATATCAAGGATCAGTGGCCTCAATGGACTCACAAGGCTATCTAAGCTGTAAGTATGCTCCTATCTACCACAAGGCTAGAAAATTCATTGAGCAGGTGAACATGACTCACAGAAACTGCTACAAATTATCCTGATATCAAAATTGCTCTGCAGAAAATATTGGTTGGAAATTTTAAATGAAACAGAAAATGTGTTATAAACTAGCAATAGTATAAGCTAAGTGCCCCACTAGCTGCAACAATTTTACAGTTTTTCTTGACTTGAAAAAATTATTTTTTGCTGGGCCTATCATGCAGATGCATTGGGCCATTTTCATTGTGTAAAAAGACAGTAAACTGAAGAAGGCCATGAGGGCAAGTAAAATATTTGGCAGTGAAAGTCAGGCCTAAGTTACCTTAGACTCTTGTGTTTAGAAATGGGTTTTGTTTTCACTGATTCCATTTCTGCAGACAAAAGTTCTCCAGATTTGATCTTCCTTACTTTTCATGCAAGAAATTCCTATTTGTGTAAACTCATACATCACAAAATATTTGCCAATTACTGTTGACAATAAGACACAGAAAGGCTTGCCATTTAATCACTTGATAAAGTGTGAACAAAAGTTTTTGGTCTGATCTTACGGCACCAGCAATAACAACAATGCAGTCGCGCAAGGCTAGAAGGCCCCCCCCCCACTTCATGGGGCAACAATGAAAAAGCAGACATTTCTTTCATTCATCTGTGTCTATGAGATGTATAAAATATGCTGTGCCTATTTTACAGACAATTGGAAAATAACTGTCTTGATTTCTGAAACTCTATCACTGTTATATCACATTTCATAGATAAGTCACATGTACATACTCAATTCGCTCTTTCTAATTATAAGCATTAAAAATAATTTTGGAAGGCAGCTTCAGTAGTTCATTGCCTTTGTTGAGCCAGGTACAGTGCATTCTTAATTCATGAACTGAAATGAGACCAATTAAGTACTGAATTAGGAAGTAAATTAGCAAGTTTCATGAAAAACTTAAGGAGTTTTTGATACAATGGACAATTCCACCTTTGTCGTGAAAGGCTCCAAATTGATATTGCATATCTCATTTATAAAAAGCTTGAAAGTATGCTATTTTGTTATCAGCATATAGAAATCGACTTTTTGAGATGGCCGCTTCATGTCAAGTGACAGTGTTTGGGAAATTATTTCTTTATCTATTGATACAATTACCCACATCATACTTTGGGTGGTATACCTCTCAACTTGTTTGAAGAGAAATATTTTCTCAAATGACTAGCATGCGGTCTGAAGTCAATGTCAACAAAGTTAGCTTACCTGTTTATTTGCAGGCAAATATACTGTAGAGTAGTCTTAAGGGAAATGCAACAACAACAAAAAAATCATATGTTAATTGGCGCACATTTCAATCAGTTTTGGCATACTTTGAGAAAACATACTTAAATCAATTCCACAGGTCCATGTGATGATAAATTAGGAACAAGTCCATGTGATAATAAATTGGTAAGTTGACAAGTCCATGTTATGATTTATAGTAAGCTGACAAGTTCATGTGACATAAGTCAAGTGGTTAGGCCATATTGAATTAGTAGGTAGGTTTCAAACCTTCCTAGGCCCATCCTAAGCAAGCTGACTAGGTAGAATATGATTGAATACTAAATAAAGATTTGCGCTAATGGGAATTGAGAATTGTCCCAAAAAGGCAAAATAGCCTCACAACATAGCCCCAGATATCACAACAACAACAACAATAATAACAACAACAACAACTTTTTTATTTTTGCTCAGTCTGGAGCGTCCATCAGTCTATCAACAGCGATCACTACAAACATGTCATCAGGCTAAAGGCAAAATTGTCATATAAAGGTACAGCCATGTGCAAAAAGAGAGAAAAACAACATGGAAAGCCAGTAGGACCAGTAAATACAAGTAGGAAAACAAATTAGAGCAGTACCAAGGGGATTGATGATTGCTGAGAATTAAGGGAGGGATGGTCCATCAAGACTTTCATCAAGAAGGTCAAAAGACTGGACTTTGAAATGTGGTCCTCATTGGGTGAACAGGACCTTTTTAGATTTCGACCTGCTCTGCAAATGTAATCAATCAGAAACATCCACGGAGTTTAACTAGCTTCCTATGCTACTTCACCCACAAACTCATTATATACCAGGTGAGCTAAAAAGTTAGCATATTGGCAAGCTGTGGGTTGAAATAAGGGGATGAAAAGCGTGCAACTTGTGTTCAAAATTTAAAATTTCATGCTCATTCAATGGCTTTAGTGAGATGTGAAAATTTTGTTTAGTGACATCGCTCATCATTTGGTTCCAGTGAGTGGCCAAGTGGTTAAGGCGACTTACTCATAAACCAAAGGTCTCAGAATGGCCAAGGTTCGAATCCCACACTGGACTGTTTGGTTGTTGTCCGTAACTCTAGTCTGGGTCGACCAGAGCCATGTGAGGGAAAATCTGGTAGCTGTGATGGGTTGATGGTAAAACATCCGTGGCCCCTGCTGGAAATAAGTCTCTCTCATACTTTCGCAGGCTAGCCATGTTAAACATAGTTACCTACCTACCTATCCAAGCATTAGGAACATGCTGGTACTCTTGAGTACCGTATAATCATCCCCTCCCCGCCCTGCTTATTAATTTTTGAAAAATTTTCCAACCCCCGTGCTGTTATTCCAACCCCCATCTAATTAATTTTTGGAAAACTGAAATATCAAACAAACATAATTTCTGAATAAACGCAAGAAAAAGTCTCAAAAAGTGCATTCAAGAGAACCTGAGTTCATAAGTAAATGTATCAGTAACATCACTGCTCACATAAACATACTGTATGATAGATATGTGTTTTGCTAAGAAAACTATTTTCAATTTCGCCAAACACCCCCTGATTGTTCCGACCCCCCAATTATTGTTATATCGAACCATTGCCAACCCCCCTCTGATTATTCTCACCCCCTGTTTATTCGGTACTTGAGCGTATGGATTTATCTTGGAAAGATAGTTCCATGTTAATTTCTACTCTAGTATTTACTTGCCATTGCCATTGCCATAATTGTAAATTCAATACCACATATTTTCATTGCATAGGCAGATCAGCCACTTTTAAATAATTGTTTTGTAGGTACCTTGGTCAAAATTCTATATCAGTTGTAGAAGGATTAGAGAAAAATGAAAGTCTCACAGAACTTCATATTGAATATCAAAGGCTGCCAGCTGGGGAAGCATTATTGTTTGACCCAAGAACAATTGATGCATTATCTGTAAGTGTAACATGATTCTCTTGTATACCTAAAAATTTCCTCTTGCGGGAAAATTTTCACATTGTTCATAAGAACATTGTTCCTCAAAAGCTAAATGGATTTTTATTTTGATTGGTGACACTTTTACTCATTCAAGAAAATGAGATGGCTGGAATTTTCCACCTCAGTGATTCAATGAAAAGCACTGTAGCCTTTAAGCAACTACAGCACTCTCCGCGGCAAGGTTTTTTTAATGTCTTTCTTTATATGCTCTGTAGTTCCGTGGTCCGCAGTTCCGTAGTCCAGAGGAGAGTACTACTACAGATTGATTCAAAAACATTTACATGAATGAACTGACTACAATGTGAAATACAGGAGATGACTAAAGAACTATATTTTTTCTATTAGAAGTAAGATCATTTACTTCAAAGAATGATCAGCCACTGTCGTAAAAAGTTTCATAGGCCTTTACACAAAGTAAGTTTAATTGGAGCTGAAGCCTGCATTCCCTAAAGGGCGTAAATTTCATTGTTGAGGGAATCTGATTCGAAATCTAAACAGTGCTAACAAATTTTGTGGGTTGCTGTCAGAGACACACGCCATTGGATGGCTCCAAAGTGACTGAGGGGAAACCGGCATGTCAGTATTTCAATAGATTGCTACAGTATTTACAATGGATTATGTATAAACATCAATTGCTTGAAAAATATGAGAAATTCCAGAATTTACAGTCACAATTTGATTAAATCCAAAATCACAAACGAATCTGCTTTTGCCAATGAATTTTTAAGAGAAATCAAAGATATTTCAAGCATGATTGGTGCTATAATTATCATATTCAGAAATTTTTTTCCTTAACTGTGATTTGATGGTATATACACCAAGGAAAGTATCATTTAGGCTTGGCGTTTTTGTTAGAATACGTTCAATGTAACAATCTTTGCCATGACCCGTTCCATTACATACAGTCTTATTAAATGATCTGGTTCAATTAGCACACCTATAAACTTTTAAAGACAAGCGCAGTGAAATTTTCTTCTAGATTTATGACGTTGAGTCCCTTGTATTGCTGCAGCAAACCGTTCTCAAGGGGTATTCATAATAAGAGATTCATAATAAAACAGTGATAAAGCTGACCCTATTTTCTCACGATCCCTTACCTCAGATCACAGCCTAGAGTTTCGAATCTTGTCGAAATGCTGTCTGTTTTTCAGTCGAATCCAAAATTCTTTCGTATTTGCCGCAACCACATAGTATTTCACAAATCTCATTGCCAGATTGGTTCTCTGGAAAGCTCAGAGTTTAGGCCTAAAAAGGGTCACATTTTTCCAAATAATGGTATGACACGCTGTTTACCGGAGTGCCACGATGAATGAAGCAAAGAACACAGGGAAACATGGGACTCCATGTCATAAGTTTAATTTTCTTCCTGTTAAAATTGTTTCCCTTAACAACCATACAGTTAATTGTACAAGTCCATGGTAAGTATTTTGTAGGATTATAAATTGCAACTTTGTTACAGGGATCATTGTCTGTGCTGAACGTTGCTGGGAACAATTTAACAGAGATCTCAGAGCTAGCTGTCCTATCGAGGATGACACAGTTCTTTGCATCGAACAATGATCTATCAAGTATGTACGATCTGTCCTGTGCAGTAAGGTCATGGCCATCTTTATCAAAATTAGAACTACAAGGAAATCCCTTCTGTGGCAAGAAGAAGTATCGTGACAAGATTATTGTCATGTCGAAAAGACTAGGTGAGCAATTTTCGCTGTAATTTTTCTGGAGGGGGGGCAGGGATGCGTGATTTCTAGTGATATTGGACATGCTGTTCATATGAGTGCTGAGATTTTCAAAAGAAATTCCCTGCATATGTGTCTGTTTTTAACCTTGATTCTAGTACTACGAGTAGTTTTCCTACAATTTCCAATCAATTGATTCTATGATAATATGATTATCATCTGCAACAAACAACTGAACATCTCCCTGCGTTTTTCTCGAGAAACGATAAAGTCCAGAAAGGATTATGTTTGGTGTGGCGACAATGACAGCAACAGTGTCTAGCCAGTCAAAGGTAGACAAATTGGAATAGGCCGTGCTGTCTCAAATCGGCAAAATTCATGCACATGGGCTAGAAAGAGGGTAGACTTATGACGATGAATCCCTGCGGTAAACCCTGCTCAAGAGGGACTCGTAATGAAACAGTGAAAAACTTGGCCCTATTTTCTTCAATCATCAATGGAATTATGATGGAATCACGGCTTCGAATCTCAATCACTTGGGAGTGTTTTCAATTCTTCAATCGAATCAAAAATTCTATTATATTTGCACCGTAACAATAGTGATTCACAAATGTCGCAATATGATTGGTACTGTAGGCATCGCGAAGTTTGGGCCTAAATAGTGGACTGACGACATGTTCGTAGTGATCGCTATTGATAGACTGATGGACGCTCCAACAGGTTGAGCAAGAATAAAAATGTCGTTGCTGTTGTTATTTTTGTTTTTGCTGCTGCGATATCTGGGACTATGTCGTGAGGCTACCTAAATAGGGCCAGGTTTTGCGGAGTAACATCATGAGTCTCTATTGACTGAAGCGCCATCATCAAGTCAAAGAGTACAGGGAAACAAGAGACTCGTCGTCATAAGTCTAGAACGTGAGTTAGAATCTTCCTAATATTCAATGAAAATGCGTTCTGAATTCTTGAATATTCTGTTATACAAATCAGAGTCAATAGTGACTCTCTACAAATGGATCCTATTGACTCTGGTCAAAGTCCAGATGCAGACCTGATCGCGGTCACAATGAGCCACTCCCCTCTGGCTGCAATTCTTAATATCTTCTTGGGTAGTGCTTATTACTTTTCTTCTATACATTATTAGAGATCGCAGAAAAGACACCCTCAAGAAAATCTATCTTGAGGACTTTTTCCTCAGTATGCGAAAAGAAATTCTTAAAACTTTGGCATTCTGTGTGAATTTGTCGCTAATGATTTGCTTGAAAACCCTGTATGAAGTAATTTTCAAAGCGTTTTCTCTTTAGCTTCACCCGGCATGAGTTAAGCTATTCTTTCATCTTGATGTAGAAATGCTGTTAAGGCACGTGTTTTTAATATATCATCAATGAATTATTCCGATCCCTCATTGGCCTAGTCTGGAGGTTCCCAGATACACGTATTTTGTATGAGAAGAAACTGCTTGCAAGAAACTCAACTGTCAGATGGCCAAAACATTTAGAAGCTCCAGTCCTGGTAAAATATAACTCAAGAAACTATTTTTTTTTGATAATTGAAATTCTTAAAACATTCTCAGTTTTTTTATTTGGTATATGATATTACTCGAAACGTACTTTAGTATTGTCCAATAATTGGAACATTTAGAGAACCTTGATTTGAAATATTCAGCAGGCACAGGAAATGAACATGAAGATTCTTTTGGAGCCTTTAAGAATTTGTAAGAAGCTCCAAGTACTCAAAATCTGATGATTTCAAGAAAGTTTCAGACCTTGCCCAAATTTTTAGTTTCTTATAAAAATACGTGTTAGTTAAATGATGTGTTTTAGTGTGCTGAAGAGGCTGGAGCGAGGTATACATCTTTGACACAGGGAGGAGCCTAAGCCCGAGAACATATCAGACTTTATCTGGGTCTATTAAGTAGATGTTATCGAATTCCTTTTCAGTGATGTTAGATGGAAAAGAGGTCAGTGAAGCTACACGGCTCTTTTTACAAAGTTGGCAGGCAAACAAAGAAATGAAGAGAGCAAAACAAAAACAACGTCTTGAAAGTGAAAGTGCCATTTTAGGGGTCGAGAGTAGCCAATTACCGAGAGTACCAAGCCTAGCATTGCAGCAGCCTTTCGATTCAAATACCCTGGCTACAGAGGGATCTTTCGTAGTGCATCATGCTGGACCGTACACAAGACAAAACAAGAAATTTGCAGATATACTTTCAAAGGCAGCTCAACGGAAAGATCTTCCAGCAGCTAGTGATACCATTCCTGCAAGGTAAGTTATACAAACATGTTTGGATTTCTTTCCCTTATCCCAAGCAGAAATCAATTTGCAAAGCTGCTTTTTCCTTATATATCATATACAATCTTGCACGATTCCCTTTGCGCATGCTTCACTGAAGCATGGTAATTGCGGCATATTAGGCGTTGGTAGACATACTTTGACTTAATTGTCATATTTCAACGATGAAATTGTGAAATTTACGCATCTTAAGTGGCTACTTTCGGGAAAATTGGAGGTACTGTAAAAAAAACTACAAGTGTAATATAAAGTTATTATCAAAAGCAGCCATTCTTGCTTAATTTTGAAAGATAAAATGATATTCTTCAAATAGAAAGAAGAAAGTTTTCAAAGATTGGACCATTTTAAGAGGACTCATTGTTAAATCAATGAACACCATTGAAGGGGCTATGAAATGCCCTTTGCTGAGAGGGTTTAAGAGGCAAATATTGTGTATCTTAGATGTGTGATTGAGCTCAGATTTGCTTTATTTAGATATTCAATATATACCGGGTGAGTCAGAAAAAACGCCTGTCGTTTGAAAGGCTACTGCTCCCTGGATATATAAGCAACGATATTTTGCATTATTTGATTAAATAGCTAACATGTTCAATTATGTTTAGAAATTTTTGTGGCTCAAATCGGTCACTCCGTTCAGATTCTGTAAGCGATTTTCTAAAATGCACGTGCTTTTGTTTTAGTGAGTTGAAAAGTCTTCTTCCTAGTGTGAATAACTTATTCAGGGGATTCCATTCTCCCGTGAGGACAAAATACATGAGCACATCCAAGAGTCATCATTGCTAGGAAGGAGAACAAAGGGAAATTTTGCTTGCTGTTTTCGCTCATTTTTGCAGGCTTTCGAAAGGGGCTCTCTGCAGAAAATCTACTATTTCGACGGGAAGGAATGACCGATTAAAGCCGGATAAATTACTGAACCCAATTTGACATATCTGGGATAAAACAAGATAATTTTTAACATCATTGCTTTGATATTCAGGGAGCAGGGTTTTTTCAAACGCCGGGCATTTTTATTGACTCACCCTGTATTGCATTGGAAGATTGATACACATTAGGATTTTCTGTGATTTCAATTTTTGCAGCATTTTACCTTTACGTACACTTGCTAGCTAACAGTGCTTAGGCTCGTCAGAATTCAATTCAGCTTGGCACAGTTATACAGGGTATTTCAGAAAACGCAACCTACGCAAACTCATTCGAGTTTCTTCAGCAAATGATAGGATTTGAATCAACAATATGAAGCATACCATCTGCAAGTAAAATCTATCCTCTTGCCAGTGAGATCCAGATTGGGTGGATTAATTGAAACCCCGTTCACACTTATCCGTTTTTGCATGAAAATGGATATGTTTAGCTCCGTCTTTGGCTTTGCCTTCACATTAATCCACCCCTAAAACGGAGCTCAATGAATACGCTGACAAAAACGGAGCTAAACAAAAACGCATATCTGTGATGCGAACACAAAAAACGGAGGAATTTGAATACGCTAACAACAACAAGCCTTGCTGTTCTTGTAATGCAAAAGAGACAATCAGATGCCTTTTTGAGAACAAGTGTGAATTCTTGTTGAAAGATGTCCGTTTTCATCGGAAAACGGAACAGTGTGAACGGGGAGAAAAACCCAGATAGCAGATCTTATGCTGAAATGATTTAGGTTCAAATTGCAAATATTTTCGGTTTGAAATTTGGACCTAAAATATCTCCAGCCCTGATTTCAAGTTCGCTTTTTATGCTGCATCAAGATGCAGATCTGCAGATAGGAATATTTTTTGTTATCTTTTATTTTGCAGATGACCTATAGATGAAGCATCTTTGAATTAATTTCACCAAGAAGCCAAGAGCAACCTCGAAGCATCCAAACAGGAGAAAAGTAGCTGCCTTGGAGATGAATTAAAAGAAAGCATTTCCGCAGAGGATAACTGGTCTTTTTGTTGCGCTAGAGTAACTGTTGAAGAGATTCCTTGAAATGGCGATTTCCAGTCAATCAATAGGGAAAGTCAAACAAGCAATGAAATGACGTACGTTTCTATGTAGTTTGATGGTTTGAGTGCCACTCTCTATAAGTTCCCTCTCTTAAGCTTGATTTGGCCTATGGGAAAAGGAAAATTAGTTCATAGAATTGGTCTTGTTCAGGATGTCCCAAGGAAATTGTTCGATGTGTGATTAAAATGTTGGAAAATAACGATAACATCAACAGACGATAACCCTATCCCTACGGTTCTGAAGTAAGTTAAAGGCTGGTTTTCTTATGTTGCACTTCATCCCATTTTTTCGCATTTCATCATCCTTGTTTGTCGGATGCCCATAACTGAAAATCGAGAATCTTAATTCATCTGAATCCGTCCTATTTCATCGCAGACGACAAAATATTTTGATTCCCTAGGATCAGTTGCGACAAATTTCGATGAATTTCGACGGATTAGGATGAATTAGGATACCTTGTTTTCGTTTGTTTTCATATATTGGAAATGATACTAATTGATCATAAACCCATAATTCTGATGAAATGCGATCAAATACGATTCAATGCAACATATGGAAACCAGCCTTTCTCTGAGTTGTTAGCTTTCAAAGATCAAATTCATGCCACAGCTTAAACCAGAGACCACAAGATGACTTTTGCAAGAAATCTCCAACATGGCGGTAAAACTAGGTTATCCAATTTCTTCCCTCTCGTTTATATCAGTGCACACCAAATAGCACCCAACATTTGCTTAAGAATTCATGTATCCAAAAAACATCATTGAATCTATAATGAACGAGAGACCGAATCCTATGGCACGTGAAAATCACAGAAACGTGATAATCTTGGTTTATCTCTGATAAACTAGGATTATCACTTTGATAAACTAGGTTTATCACGATTTGTGGACTAATGAACTTAATATATCAACATTCCTTTGATAAACTGGGTTTACCAAAGTGATAAACTTTGTTGTCAAAGGGAACTTCATTAGCACTTGATAATCAGAGCATATGCAGATAATCCTAGTTCATCAGTGAAAATTGTTGACCATCTTGATCTATCAGTCCCGCTTGCGATGGAAAATCGTGTTTTATTTACACTGGTACGTCGATTTAATTGTCTGTTGCAAGGGGAACTGATAAACCATGATTAATTGTCTGTTGACTGATAAACCAAGATGGTCAAATTCGATGATTGGAATTGTCACTGATGAACTAGTATTATCTGCATCCATGCTGATCATTAAGTGACACTGAAGTTCCCTTTGATAAACAAAGTTCATCGCTTTGATGAACCCGGTTTCATATATGTATTAGATTATCTATGACTCAAAATCCCTTCAGCATGAAAAAATCATCAAAATTCAAACTACAATCTATGACAAAATGTGAGAACTGTTAGGGTCTATTTGCTGCTCTTGCAGGGAGTCTTGTTTCACGTTAATTCGGCTCTTTAGATGAGTTTTTAGATTTCTTTTAAACTGCGGGAGGGTTGGCAGTTTATCGAAGAAATGTCGGTAAGTTCAGCTTGTCAGTTGATATACTTAGTATATCGTGATAAACCTACTTTATCAAAATGATAATCCTAGTTTATCAGTGACAAAGTAGGATTGTCAGATCTTTGTGATTTTTGCATGCCATATCATCTTCCAAACATTCTTCAGACCATCCGTCTGAAATAAAATGAGAAACAATAGAAGTGATAGCCCTTGCCACTCTTTGCACAGATGCTGTTCAAAGGCCTCCGGTTTCAGCTTCATGCAAGCTTGAATTTAAAAAGCTTTTAGCTCCATGAATATTCAGCGGATTTGCAAGGCTCTGGCGTCTTTAAAGATCTTCTTATGATGAAAATTAATTAAAAGATCTTCTTAGGCAATAGGTTTTCTCGTCATGGAACCGTTTTATCATATCGCTACTTTTTAATATGTAATCAACCGTCCAAGAATGTTTGGGACACCCTTTTACATAGACTTACGACCTGAAGTCTTGGCTTGATGATAGCGCTTCGGTCAACAAAGACTCATAACATTGCTCTTAAAAACCTGACCATATTTAGGCCCAAACTCTGAGTTTCCTAGAGTACTAATCAGATTGAGAGATTTATGAATTGCTATGGTTACGGGAAATATCTTAGAATTTTCGATTCGATTGAAGAACTCATAAAATTCACACGAGATTTGTGACCGTGATCCTAGATTCCAGGCCGTGATTCCATCACGGTTCGATTGATGAATGTAGAAAACAGGGTCAGCTTTTTTCACCGTGTCATTATGAGTCCCTATTGAGCAAGGTTTACTACTGGGAAGCAAAACTATTAAAATGTTATCATTTTTCTCCTCGTCATTCGACTTTGCGAATAGGCCCGACCCTACCCCAATAATCCCCGTCTCTTTCGACCTCCACTCCAGAGTTTCCAAAGTTAATAAGTCCCTGTAGATTTGATAGGGCGTTTGCGGTATATGTACATATTTAGTTATAAATAAAGAAAGATTTGAAGAATGATTCTGAAAATTTTTGTTAGGTGCACGTTACAACAGGACTCGATTTTGTGCCTTCCTTTGACCGAGTGTTTTTGCACCGACCTACGTGCAGAATTTAAGAACGAGAGAAAGTAAAGGGCCCGTTTTCACGATACGAATCCATTTCATATAGGATTGGTTTCATATCGGATTGGCCTCCTGTTTACAGGAGAACACATCTGTCCGATATGCTTTATGCCGTTTTCTCGTTTCAAATAAAACCGCTCTGAAAGTGGCATGAAACCAACCCGATAACATGTGGACGGTCCAATCCGGTATGAACTCAATGGGGAACCTCATTATCAATTCTACGAGCCTCTCATTCCTTAAGGCCACTGCGAAACTATGAAACCATTGCATTGCAACGTGAAACGGGCTCTTGTAAACAGAACTTCAATCCGATATGAAATGAAATCAGTATGGTGTAAACAGAGTAATTTTCATTGGCTAAGAGAAAAGTCGGGGTAACACACAAGCGAATAATTTCACATCAAACATTTACTGCAGAAGCTCTATTTAGTCCCCCCTCTTTTAAGACCCCTCTCCAATAAGCCCCTCCCCTCCGAGCCAAAATTTCAAATAAGCCCCCATCGCTATTAAAGCCCCCTCACTTACATCAAATTCCAGAAATTACCAAATATTTTCCATTTATGTTGTTAAATAAGCTTGCATCTTATTTTGATGTGATTTGGGATAACAACTGTGCCGAATTTAGGTATTTGACTCGTAGAATTTTTATGTTGAATCCGCAAAATATGGAGTAAATGAACTGAAAAGCCATCATTCGTATCCCAATCATTTGATTTTGTAAATAAACCCCCCTCCCCTCTCTCTCTTATAAGGCCACCTCTCTTTTAAGCTCCTCCTCTGGAGTGTCCGAAATTAAATAAGCTCCGAGGGGCTTTTACGGTAATCGGTTGGCATTACCCCGAATTTACTTTCTCCCTGCTTTGCTTTAGTACATTGTGAGAGTCATTCGAGGTGTTAGGCCCGGGGGGCGGGGTACTTCACTCTGGGGTAAGACGGGGATTTGCGCCAGTTTTGGGTAGTTTTTGCCCTGAAAATTCTGGGATTGGGATATACTTTCACATGGAATTTTCTGGGATTGGGGTTTACTGTTATACTCAAAATTTTGGTAACGGGTGCTGAATGAAAGTACAACTGGATAATTCTTCGAGCAACTCGTTGTCAGTTTCAGGTGAACAGATTTAAAGTATTTTTGTCTTTAAAGACGTACTCAGACCAGAACTTCATTCCAATGGCCACTTGGGACAAAAATTATCGTTCCCAGCCCTCGATCCCTTATCCCTGTGACGTCGAATTGTTTTGTTACTTCTTCGAAATTCTGGGATTCGGTACCAATATCGGACCGAATTTCTGGGATTGTGTCGCAGCAGAAATCCTTGCAGCGCACACCCCCATATGAAGTTATCGTGAAGTACGCACACCCCCCTCCGGGTGTTAAGGATTTTGAAATGAATCTTAGAGTCATTGTTATCTTGATATTCTTTATTTCAATGTCGTATAACAATTTTATAATATTGTTCAGATAGCTTGACATTGTCATGCAAATTTCTGAAATAGTTTTGGACGTTTACAGCACTGTTTCCTCTGTATATCCTAAAAACTGCTGCCATGTGTTGCCAGAGAAAACGATGTGAGAGTCAATGCGCCCTGTCTATAGAGTGCAATCATGTCCACTTTTTCGGCTCAGTAATCTGACGTTGCAGCCGTCAAAATTTTTGAAGACGAGGAAAAAATTGGTGTGGACTTGAAACTCATGTCGGATTTATCTTCAAATTCTTATAGATAACGTGTCCTAATGCGTCATTTCTTTAATAAAGTCTTCTACAGTGGGCTCGTCAACAAAACATCCAACGGGCAGAGTAAAATTTTGGATGAATGGCCGTCTGCGTGGCGCTCCGTTCCCAGCCTTCTCAATGGGCTGTTTTAGCAAGAAGATGCGTGTCAAGAAGACGCCAACATAATTCTTTTCTTCGAGGATTTCAAGGATGTACCTAAGTTACGAAGTAAAATCAACTTCAAAACTTTTGCAAGTCGCGAGAGACTTATTGTACGGCCTTGTCTGAAACTGACAACATGAGCAGTATACTTTTGAAGGCCACACCGAAAAAAATAAGACGTCGAGAAGGGAAGCAAAATGCATTCTGAGCATATTCACGAATGATGGAAATGCGACAATTCAAACTGTTCCTAGGAAATTTATCTGTCTGTGAGCAGCTTTCTGGGAGGGAGAAGGATGGAAAATTAGAATGCTCTAAACCATAAAAAAGTAGCTGCGTTTTCAAAGACGTCCGCGTCTTGCAAGCAAGCCTCGGACTTCGTTGAAAACGCAAATGCTTTTAAGTTTTTTGGAGTATCCAAGCCTTCCAGGCGCTCCTTCTTAGAAAGCTGCTCATAGACAGACAAAATCCTTAAAGGACAACTCCGAGGTTGATAAAATTATTGTTAAAAAGAACCTTACCAGGTGCTGAACACCAATCGTGAGTTCTTTCCAAGTTTTGATGCCCCCAAATTTCTTAATCGGTTAATGAATCTTCGTAATAGGCCAAATATCGTCGCCATTTTGTATTCTGTATTGTAATAGTGTGCGAAGTCGCGATAAGGAGGCTAGCAATGTGAACTGTATAACATATCAACACATTTGGCCGCCTCGTTCAGGTCAACGTGAAGTGACGTCATAGAAAGTGACGTCATTTTGCATTTTTTAGCAGATTGAAATATGTAGTTTCGCAGATTAAAAGGGGAAAAAATCAACAGTTATACCAATGAATAATCAACAGTTATACCAACCCCGGACTTGTCCTTTAAGACTGGTTTGCATTCTCTCATTTCCATCGCTTATGCTCACACAGTGCTTAGCTTCCCTTCACGTTCCTTTCCTGAGGGGGCAGCCTTCAAAAGTACACTTTTCAGGTTGTCAATTTGAGAATAGAGTGTTATGCGAAGTCTTTTGAGACTTGCAAAAGTTTGAAGTTGATTTCGCTTTGTAACTTATTTTTGACTAACGTGTTCTTGCTAAAACAACCTAAAAGATCCTAATGACTCGGCCCTGGCAGAGAATGTGAGCGGCAGGTGCAGAAATTATGTTACAAATAGGACGGCTGGAAACATCTGTGGCATATCACACTCAATGAACATGGGAAAACAACTGGAGAAGCGTCGTAAAAAACACAAAGAATTCTGAATCTGAATTGTAGAATAAGTACTATGAAGTTGAGGATCATAAGAGCTGGTTCAGGCCAATGATTATGCCGCAGTTCTGTGTACGATTCTTTACTGAACACTAAAGAAGAATCTGCGAAAAGCTCCTGAAAACCAACTCTTACAAGACATTTCAAGCTGAAGTGTCGTTAACGGACCTTTCTAGCAAATATCGGAAAATGAACAACACAAACATCATAGAAAGCTGTCATGGTTTTCAATCGTCCAAGCTCACCTATAATGAAGGTAAAGTTGCCACTGCAATAATTTCACTGTACTTATCTATACCACTGTCTATCTTAGCTACGATTGGAAATGGTCTCATCCTCTACGTCGTTTCTACAACAAATTCATTACAAAAGCCATCAAATCTTTTACTGGCTTTTATTGCAATCACAGACCTTCTTGCAGGATTACTAGCGATGCCAATGAGCATTGCAATACGTATACTAGAAGCGAAGAACGCATTTGCATCATGCTCTCTTCGTGTAGCCTATCGAATTGTCGTTGTTCCGCTGACAACTGTGTCTTTCTTTACGATGGGATCACTCAGCATTGACAGCCTCCTTGCTAGTTGTTTCCCCCTTAAGTATAGAACGTGGCAGCTGAAGAAGATTTACCACTGGATTTTCATTACATCTTGGCTAATTCCAGCCTCTGTTCTGACCTTGACGGCATTAAGAATGATAGAAGCTGATGCTGGTAGGAGGTTCCTCTCGGTGATCATTTTTCTCACTATTGCTTGCATTGTTTTGTCAAAACTGAGAATGTACAGCATCATTCGAATAAACAACTCAGCTGTTGGAGATATGCTTTCCCAAGCAGCAGTTGAACAAAGGAGAAAGAAACAAAAGAGACTGCTAAAGACATTGGTTGCGCTAACATTATTTTTCCTCGTGTGCCATCTCCCGAATGCAATTGTTCTTCAGCTCCAACTAAACGAAGGTTCGTCAGCGTTCTACCATGCATTCAGATATTCTGCAGTTCTGACTTTCCTAAACAGTTCTTTGAATCCGATTATATTTTGCTACCTCAAAAGAAATATCAGAAGAGTTGTTTTAGAGACGTTATTCGCAGTAATATCAAAGGTACGAAAGAGATGCAGGATCATATCGGTACAGCCTTAGACTTATCCTGAGTCGTAGTTTTGCTATTTGCCTAACTGATATACCGCTACAACTACAGTTACAGTAGTACAGCCTTACAGGGTGTCTCAAAAAAATTGTTCGACATTTGATTAAATACTAAAAAATAACGATACGCTGAATGCACCCTTGGTCAAGTCACCCTTTTCCTGAGATTTTAAATTAATTTTTGATACAAGAATCTTGCGGATCCGCTAAAAATTCATGGAGTTACAAGCATTTGAAGCTCAAGTTTGTGCGAAAGCTGAAACCAGAGGCCTCAAAATGGCATTTTTAGTCAAAGCCCCATAGTCCGTCGTTTCTGTTATTTCTCAATTGTTTCAGGGCGAACCAAGTGGGATTCAAACAGGTTTTCGATAACCTAACTGTCAAAAATATGGATACTTTGAGGAAACAGATTCAGTCTCTCGCCGATTATGTTTTGAACCACTGTTTTTGGACTTATGCAATGTTAGGAAAATTTAGAGAATGATCGCAAGAAATAATTAACTTTAGAAGCCATATTGGTTTGCTCTAATATCAACGAGAGGTATGACATTGGATGAGCTTCTCTTGCCTCCATCTTCGAGCTTTTTGCAATACCGGTAATCTGGGGGGGGGGCAAGTCTCTGGTTTCAGCTATCGCATATTTTTTATCTTCGAGAGCTCGTAACTCAGTGAATTTTCAACCGATTTGCACGATTTTAGTCTCTAAAATTATTTCATAATCTTAGGAACATGGTTGTTTTTCCATGAGCCTGTTCATGTTGTCCTTATTTTTCAATATTTTATTTAAAGTCAAGCAATTTTTTTGAGACACCCTGTAGACTTATGACGATGGGTCTCTTGTTTCCCTGTGCTCTTTTGACTTGATGATGGCGCTTCAGTCAAGAGAGACTCATAACATAACAATGCTGTTGAATTTTCTTTTCGAATGATGCGGTTGACTAGATTTTGAGGGAAGTTTTTGCAGCAGGTAGTTGAAGATTTCTCTAGCTTGTTTTGGTCTTAAAAACATGGAAAATGTAGCGTTTAAGAACTCATTTTGCACTTACCAGGTAAACTGAACTTCCTTCTTCAGATTTATCCCAAGTTTTGTTCATTAAGTGTCTGTTTAACGTGGTTTTCATCGCATTTTCTTTCCAAGGAGTGACCGTTGAATGGAGCTACTGCAGTCGTTCGATCCTGATTCGATCGATCGAATGCGGGAGATAGGGCCGGGTTTTTCACTGTTTCCATTATGAGTCCCTCTTGAGCAAGGTTTACCGCAGGGATACAAGGGACTCATCGTCATAAGTCTAGTGCAGCCTCAAATCGAATCCCAAGCATAAAAGATGGATGCACAAGCATAAAAGATGGATGAGTAAATTGTGAGGCCGTATTGATTGACAAATAAAACTTCTGCTAACAGCATATGAAGAAGTCGAAAAATTCATATTTTCACCTAGAAAACGTTCATCGTAACCTTAAACCAGGGGCCTTGGCTCCTTGGCGATCTAAATGTTGTCTATTGCATTCCATTGTATTTCAGGATCTTGAGAGATTATCAAAACTATTGGATAAATGGTGGCAGTGAAAAGTGCCCATCTTTTGTTCTATTTCTAAATAAGACGATAAATCACAATCAATAGTCTTGCACCTGATGAACACTTGTCAGAACTTTTCACCAAATGTTCGGAAAATAGCTCCATGAACTTGAAAAACACAGAGTCTGATCTTCGTTTCCTACTTGACAAGAACTAAGAACTGGCAATAGTTCGTCTTGTATCGTGGGGTTAGACTCTGGAACCAGCCAAGCTCCGATGCTAGAATGGCACCCTCGATTCGTAATTTCAAAGATTACAAAGGAATTGATGCCGCTCATGCTGTTATCTTCCCTCAAAGAAATCGATCTAGGAGTGAATTTGCCAAAAGAAGCTTTCATTACGTAGCCCTCCCATTATGGGATGACACACCTGCCAAAATTCGTGAGCTACCGACATTAGATCGCTTTAAAAAACAACTGAAAGCGCATCTAAAGAGCTGGACTGTCAAACACAACTCCCTGGAAGAACCACAATGCTTAGATTTGATAGGACTGTAGGTTTTTATACTTAGATTTGTTATGATTGTACCCTGGGCACCAGACTAGAGAGAGTCTGGTACCCATAGTATTATGATTGTAAATAGATGTACTGTCATTTGCTGAAAGGGTCTTTTGTGTATAAACAATATTAAATGAAAAAATGAGATGAAAATCAACGCCGCTAATGCTGTTATTTTTCCTCTCCATTTTTTCCATTTTTCTTCGCATATGAATACGTATTATTTTTCCCTTTGAAAAATTGTGAACCATGAACGGGCAATAGTCTGTCTCGTATTGTGGGGTTAGACTCTGGAACTAGCCGACAGCATTTCCTTGGTTTCCAGAGCCCATACTCAAATGACAGTAACAAACAATAAAAGAAACTGCGAGGAGTAATACTCATATCAGCCAAATAAAAGCATGGATATCATGCTTTGCGCTTAGCGCCAACAACAAATTAAAACAACAGCAACAACAACACAGTTAATGCTCTTGAATTTCATGCAAGACTTCTGAATTTCATCAATCTTTCATAAAAATTATTGCATATCAAGTTCCGCGTAAAAGCATATGGGCTTTTCACGTTTCACAACTGGACAACTGTACAACCTTTGGATTTTCACGTTTTACGAAAATGAATACTGGGATTTCACGCTTCGCGAAAAAAATTTTGGCCAATCACATTTCACGAAATACTAGCCTGCGTGCATCCCCTACTGTTTCCGTTCTCCGTTGAGTTTAAATTTCCCGTTGAATCGAATTCATTCTCTGACGCCAGTAGGGTCTGCGAAGCAGCTAATGAAAGCCTGTTCTTAGTCACAGGTCTTAATGCAGGTTTCGCAGAGACACGGAACTATTTTCATTGGTCAATGAACAATCTACTGTCTTGCGAAGTACTTCATGTGGCTTTACTTCATCCTAATCGCAAAATGGTGTCTTCGGAGAGCAAAATGGCTTCGCAAGACAATAGATTGTTTATTGACCAATGAAAGTAGTTGTGTGTTTTTGGGGAAGAAAAAACATGCTAAGTAAGAGTGCAATTTCGATCATAACATTAGCAACATCAACGATGCATTATTGCCCGTATTAGTATGACCACAGACCATGATTCCAAGGGTGTTAAGACAAAGATGTTTTGCTTGATTATTAATTTACCCTGCTTTGATCCCTGTGTCAGCTGTGTCTTGATTTCGTGTCTTGTTTCAACCTTGTTCCCAGGTGTTCTTACGTCATACGCTGATCACGAAGCCGAATGAACAAGTTGAGCTATTTAGAGAAAGAACAACGAACTCACTCTGGGGACGAGATTGGTCTTGTTTTCTCCTCTGTTTCGTCTTCAACTGATGTGTGCAACTTAACGTGGATTTAGGTCCAATCGCTCTAAAGTTGTTCGAATATAACTTCCTTGTGTTTCTGTGACTTAGTCCATCTTCACAAAAAGAAAGGTTTCAAACCGCAAAGCCATACCGGGTGTCTCAGAAAAAACGCAACACAGTTAATCGGGGCTAGCGGCAAGAAGTCAGATCCATTTAATTCAGAACAATTTTGAAAATAATCCTCCATAGTTAACTTGAAGATGACTACCTTATTGGATGATGCTGGTGCATTGACAGTAGGGATATTAATCTTGAAAGTAAAACCTTCCCTCCACTTCCAAACCAGAACTTGTGGCTTGGGTTTGGCCTAGACTGCTAGCGCACTGTTTGGGGAATCTCCGGAATTACCCCGAAATAGGAGCATAAAGCCTTGTGCGGAGAAAAATATTTCAAGAGAAATTCAAACCTTAACTTCATAACGAACTACATTAATTTTGCCTTCAAGAGAAATCTTTCTTTATTCCGCAAAGTCTCAAATAGTTAGAACTGCATCTGTTAAACAGGTGAACTAGTTTCCTTGATTTCGCGTGAAAAATAAATTAGTTTTGCAACTTTCATTGTCTGAGTGAAATCTATTATGTACCGTCTGTCTCAGCATTATTACGAAACACAATCAAATATACCCACAGAAAAAGTATCCACGAATAAGATCCTTAAAAATGCTCACTCGTGCGTGGCTTTTGGCGAGTGCACTGAGACTGAAGAGACATATTCCTTTGTGTATATACGTAATAACGTGTTAAGGCCGAGATACAAGGTCAGATATTCCCTTAGGTATTCAGTTGGATTTTCATTTTCAGGTTATCTAAGCGAATATCTAATCGTGTAGCAAGCGAAAGATAATGCTTTAGATTTTCAAAAATGGTCAAGGAATATCTAAAAGTATGTCAATTAAAATCAACTTGATTTGATTTTATTCCAAATATCTAAAGCAACTTCAAAAGATGCCGACGAGTCCTTTACACAAAGTACTATATGATTACCACGAAAAACAGTTCAAGCGAAGATGGAGGATACTGACGACAAGGAAATACTTTTATTTACAATGGCCATTTGTGCAGGTATGATGCATTTGAATAAGAATCGAGGTGTGAAAAGACGACAGAGAAAAGTAAGGGTCAAGGAGTGGTTTCTGCGAAGAGAGGAAAGAGGTGCCTACAACATGATCATGCAAGAACTCAGACTTCAAGATGCTGAATCCTTTCGCAAATATCTAAGAATGAATACCACTGCATATGAGGTATGTTTCTTGATAATTCTGCATAGGGTTATAACTTGATGCAAGAAGAGAACAAGATATCAAAACGGGTGGCAAGGGAAAGCTATGGAGAGGTTCAAATTTTTTAGACAGCAAAGAGTCAGATGAGTGGTACGTGAAGTGCTCCATTCTTACAAACTTTGTGTTGATGATAAACAAACAAGTTAAACTGCTTGTCACTCAATTTAATAATATTTTCCTTCTAGGAACTTATAGATATGGTTGGACCACATGTCAAGAAGATGTCAACTGTCATGAGGAAAGCCTTGCCTGTTGAAGAGAAGTTGGCTGTGACACTACGTTTCCTTGCAACTGGTGAATCTTATGAGAGCTTGCAGTATCAATTTCGAATTCATCGTACCACTATAGTGCTGTTTGTTCCTGTTGTTTGCAGAAAAATTTATGAATGCTTGAAGGATCAATATCTTAGGCTACCAGATACAGAGGAGCAGTGGAAAAAGATAGCATCCTCTACGCAAGAAAGATGGCAATTTCCGAATTGCATAGGTGCTGCAGATGGAACACATGTCAGCATTCTTCATCCAATCAGTAGTGGATCAGAATTTTTTAACTATAAAGGGTTTTACAGTATTGTTTTGTTGGCCCTGGTAGACCACGATTATCGATTTCTTTATGTTGATGTTGGGTGCCCGGGGCGCATAAGTGATGGTGGTGTCTACAGGCACTCATCTTTTTACAGTGCTCTTGTATCTGGGAGTCTGAACTTTCCTGACCCAGAGCCACTACCAAAATCTGATGATCCAGCATGGGAGTTCGATCAGTCTGATGAGCCAGTGCCATATTTATTTGTGGCAGACGATGCCTTTCCATTGAGCGAGAACTGTATGAAGCCACATCCGCAAAGCAGTCTGACTGATCGAAAGAGAATATTCAATTACCGATTATCACGCATGCGTCGCATAAGCGAAAATGTTTTTGGAATATGGTCCAATCGATTTCGCGTTTTTACAACATCCATGGCCCTGGGACCAGACAAAGCAAAGGATATTACAATGGCAACGATAGTGCTCCATAATATGCTGCGAAGCAAGTCTAAGGACTCGTACACGCCAGAAGGATCACTTGATCAAGAAACTGCTACCGGAGTTATACAACTTGGCGACTGGAGAGATGAAAGCACTAGTTTTGCAACCTCACTCCCAAAGACGAAAAGCAACCGTGCAAGCAACTCTGCAGAAAAAATTCGTGAGACGTCAGCAGATCACTTTTATGGTCCAGGTCAAATACCATGGCAATGGAAGATACTGTTTTGAGGAAATGAACTTCTAAAGAAACAAACATTTTACGCGAATAATTGTTTGTTTTATATTTTACTTTGCTTTGATAACTCCATTCAATTTAATGCTATTAATATCCTTGATTTATAAGTGTTCATTCACCACGGTTCCTCATTAACCATTCGTTGGTACATACCACCGTTTATGGGTGGTTCAGAGCATAAAGATGTCACAGATGCTGGGCTTGGAGTTTGGTTCCTGTTGTTCCTAAAGGGAGGATATGTCTGCCCAAATGCGGCAGGTACAGGTGCAGGTGCAGGTGCTCCTGACTGTCGACTTCTTTAACGTAAATGGACTACCGTACCATCTGCTGTATTTGAAGCATAGCCATAGCCTTCTCTTCTCAATCTGGAATTTCAATCAGCATTTGATATAGTAACTCCACAAAGCATCTATCTTCTCTCTTTTCCGTTCCTTGCATTTTCTCTTTGCGCTCACTGATTTTTTCAAGAGCTCTAGCTGCGGTTTCCATCACTTTTTCGGCATTGCTCGCTTGTAATTCTTTCACCTTCTTTGCTGCTTTTGCTAAGGGTGCATTGCTCACAGAATATGGCATGTTTCGCATTTCTTGCTCTGAAGTCATAGGCAAATTGCTGCTTGTTGGTCTTGGAATGAAGTTATCCCGTAGGAATTCAACATGAGGGAAGAATTTCCAGGTTGACTTGTAGACAGAGCCACTTCCAGCTCCACTTTTCTTTGATGCCTCAATCTTTCTTAGTTCTGCTGCAAAATAGTTTCTAAGATTTGTCATCTTGTCTTGGATCTGCTTGTTGTCAACTTCAATACCCTCTGTGACCAAAATATTCCTGATTGAATCAATCGCCTTGGTTCGGTTATCTCTATTTTGATATTTGTCATCACGACAGTTGAAGAGGTCTTCCTTCGTTGACCAGATATTAATCAACATGAATATTTCTTCGTCTTGCCATTCTTTATTGTCCTTCCTTCCCGGTCTTCCTCGCTTTTTGGCAACTTGCTTTCCCTTTGGGGTTTCTGTGAGCTCCTCGGGTTTTCCTTGAGTTTGATTTGCTTGGCCTTGGCCTATTTGATCGGCATAAACCCTAGAAAAAATGACCGACATCTAGATTGCAAAACAACATGAGAGCCTCCTCACAATACAAGCGAATGTTGATGAGATGATACGTAGCAAACTCATTAGCTAAACCTACCTCTGCAGCATGTTTCCTTGGTCATTTATAGTCCCAGCAGCCGCCATTTTGGTAACCTTTTACTTCGTGTAAAGGCCTTGTCGGCATCTTTTGAAGTTGCTTCAGATATTTGGAATAAAATCAAATCAAGTTGATTTTAATCGACATACTTTTAGATATTCCTTGACCATTTTTGAATATCTGCAGCATTATCTTTCGTTTGCTACACGATTAGATATTCGCTTAGATAACCTGAAAATGAAAATCTAACTGAATATCTAAGGGAATATCTGACCGTGTATCTCGGCCTTTAGTCCATTTTCATCTTTCGACTTTCTGTTGAAATATTTGCTCAAAATATGGTTCTTTCTCAGAACTACTACGGTATGCTTATGATTAATGAGGTTCCCCTAAACAGGGTGTTTGCAGTTAGGCCAAAATCCGAACGCTCTGGTTTGGAAGTGGAGGCAAAACTGGACTTGCAATATTAATATTCCCACCTGCAATCCACCAATATCAACAAACAAGTAAATAATTAATTCAAATATCCCTGTCCTAATACCCCTGATGATTCCATTTAACTCGAAACAGGGAGATCAAGATGATTCTTCGAAAGACTCGAAAGGTTCTAAGATTGCTGGGCTTTGGGTAGACTCATTCCAAAATTCTCTTGTTTGGCTCCCCCTGCAGACTTGTCGCCTGTCGCTACAACTGAAGCGATAACAACAACAACAACAACAACAACAACAACAAGTGAAGGATAGAGGGACTTACGTCATGAGTTTTGTATGCACTGATCTGTGTTTGTATGTAGGCATTATTTAGACTAATGCCTTTTCGTCCCTTGTTTCCCTGCGTTCCTTGATCAAGAGGGACTTTAGGCCCGGGTAGGGTAGTTCCGTATTTACCAATCAAATCGCTAGAATAGACCTTTTAGCTATTCTACAAAAGAGCCTGGATCGAGCGATATTTTTATACAATTTTATACGCGAAGTTCGATCGAGTGGCGTTAGAGCTTCGATCGCAATTGTGCACATTCGAAAATTCTACAGAATGTAATGAAATATCGTTCGATCCAAATTCTTTTTCAGAATAGCTAAAAGGTCTATTCAGTTTTTTAACCATATTGACCAAGTAATATCAGCAAATCAAAGAACGCAGGGAAACAAGGGAAGAAAAGGTATAAATCTAGGCATTGCTAGACTTTGGGCTTTTGCACTTTGCATTTTGTGTGATTCGACTGATTAATTATCCGTTCGACTATATCAATCGAATTACATATACGTTCTAATAGAGCTCGATATCAAAACAAATCGAGCACTGAAAACGGTTGCAAATAGGAAGCATATCTACTTAGGTTCAGTTGCAGTTGAAACTATTCTTGTTATTCTGTCGAATACTTAGCCAAAACGAAAATAAAGGATCCAATCAAAATGGGACAAAAACACTCGTGCTTCTCGCCAAGAACTACAGACTCATTTGAACCTGGATGGGACGAAGTCTATGTCAACGAAGAAGGTAAATATCATTTCGCTTAGGGAATTGGCGGTACTTAATGACGGTTGAGTTCATAGACCTAATGTGCGGAGTCCTTCCTTCCAAATTGAAAACATAACTATCAAGTTCAACTTACATCTGCGTTGCTCTTCTTAACTATGTTCAATTTTGCTCGTTCCTGTGACTTCTACCTATTGGGTGTGTAGGGTGTATCAGTGGCCAATTCCAGACAGTGGTAATTGCCGGCGGCCGATCTGTCTTTGAAACCTGTTGCACACAATCTTCTAACTGCAAAGCAAACCTGCGTTTCCTTTTCAAGGTCTCCATTTCTTACTCGATCTTTCCACATATCTTGAGTTCTTGCAATAATGTCCTGCCAACTGTAAATCCCTCACAGACAAAGAGGGCATAGGTGGTAAATTCCGGACGGCGGTATTTGCCGGACAATCAGTTCATGAAACCCGTTTCACAAAATCCTTTAATTTCAAAGCAAGCTTGCATTTTGTTTTCAAGTTCTCTCTTTCATAATCAACCTAAAGGCACAGACGCCTCAAAAGATGCTGACAGAAGGGCTAATCTGCACTTTAAGCCTTTAACGGACCAGCTTTCAAAATCAGCACATTCATTGTGTGTCACGGGGTGATAGGAGTTATGGAAGTGGTTTTTCTCAGGTTTGTTGTTGTTGTTGTTGTTGTTGTGACTTTATTTTACATCGATTTATTTTTACAAAAATACTGTTTTTCTAGTCAGCTATATACATATGTACAAGCGAACTAATCAAAATCGATGGACACAATTAATAAAAAAAGAAATAAAACTAATAATTATTTTCAATGCAGTTTATACAATATTTACAATAAAACGACAGGCATTGCAGTTGCATGTTGGACCATTCCATTGAGTTATTAAGCTTTTGAATATATTGACGCTGTTGACACATTTTAACTCCTCTGGTAAGCAGTTCCAAATCCGAGGTCCCAAGGATTTAAGACTATTTGTACCGAAAGTAACCTGATTTGGCCTATAGTGAATAAGATTATTAGGATTTCGCGAAGAATAGTTCGAGGTTCTAATTTGAAAAATATCTTTCATGAAGGATGGATTCAAATTGTGCAAAGTTTTAAAAATTTCCAAAGAAAGAGATCTAAGTCGGGAAACATGCATCGTACATCGTTGCGACTTCAGTAGAAGATCATTATACGAACTGCCGTGATCATTATAAAGAAATCTAAGTGCACGTTCTTGTATCTTTTCGATTTTGTGCGTGGATTTTGATGAACAGAAATGCCACACTAAAGGACAGTAATTGAAATTTGAATAAACAAAGCTCTGAACAAGGACTTTTCTCTCTTCGAAACCAATATAAGATCGAAGCCTCTTTAGAACATTAAGTTGAGTTGCAGCTTTTCTACAAAGCTCTGAAATGTGTGGATCAAAATTTAGTTTATAGTCTAGCTGAACTCCGAGAAGCTTGACTGAATCTTCTGACTCAATAGTCTTTCCTTGGATGCTTATTTTCTCGCCACTGGTTTTCGTTTGGTCTTTTTTGATTAACAGTGCATGAAACTTTGATGGATTTGCAATCATATGGTTTTCTTTCAACCAATCTAGTGCAACACCTGCTTCTTCCTCCAGGACTCGCACCAGATTTGGTAGAGTCCTAGAGAAATAAGCCAGCGTGTTGTCATCAGCATAGTTATATAGTGTTGCCTGCTTAATAAACAAAAAAAAGGTCATTTATATATACATTAAAAAGAATAGGGCCTAACACCGAGCCTTGGGGGACACCAGATAAGATTGTTTGAAAGGAACTATATGTATTGTTTATCCTCACGGATTGCTCGCGCCGTTTAAGATAAGAATAGATTAGTACCAAGGCATTTTCATCTACGCCATACGCATTTAATTTTGCAATCAGCAGATCGTGTGGGATGCAATCAAACGCTTTTGACAAGTCCATTAATACAGCACCCACGATATAATTATTATCAAGTTTGGTCTTCCAGTCTTCAAGGAGTCTTATCAAAACATGCTGCGTGCCGTATGCTTTTCTATACGCACCTATAAAAACCGAGAGCGTAGTGTCCAGATAGACAAAAATTTGCATGGTTTTGCATGGTTATGTTATGTGCTATGTTAAAGGTTATTCCTTATGCAAACAATTTCTACCGCTATCTGACAAAAATTCCCTTATTTCATCATGGTTTCTTTACAGCAATCATGGCAGATCCCAACACAAGAACATCTACCGACACTTTTCCGGATACATGCCAGCTAGTCCACTATGAAGACGAATTAATTGCTTCACAACAAAAAGAGAACTATGAATCGAACATCATTGGTAACTGCTCTACATTCGATTTACAGTCAGTTACCATGCTGCCACATGGAAACTCAGTGCCTGATTTGTGTATAATTGGTAAAGCAATCGTCCCTCCCATGGGTTCTAAGAAGAGAGCTGACACACCACGACCATTCTCTCGATTTAGAAAGAGAGCCAAGGAAACAGTTCCCATCGGAGTATAGAAAGAAACGTGAAGGGGATTGTTCGAGATGGCTGATTGAAGAGAGAGACTGTTGAATTTCGGACTATGATGTGTTTGATTGTCATGGATCGTTCGAATAGACAACATTGGATGAAGTTTGTCAGGGTTGCAGAGAGCTTTTCGAGGCCCAGGGACATAACCGCAAAATATTTTCAGTCGCGCCCTTTAGATTAGCTTAAAATGCATTTAAGAGCATTTCCTGCTGTCAAAATTTAAAACGTCTTCAGTAATGAGGCCCCCTTAGACCCTAAGGCCCTGGGGCAAATTGCTCTCGGTGCCCCTGAAGTTTTTTTACACCAATTTCAATTCAAGTCATGTTATCATTGTCTTGAGAAACTTCCTTTGATTTCTCTAACGTATTTCGTGCCATGCAAAGTTGTGTCATGAATTCATGAATACAATAAGTAGAGTAGAACCACGGACTGTAGGAAAAGCTGAGTTTGAAAAAAGCTTTATGTATGATCAGGTATGATACATCGGATTATTCCCATCCAACGATTTCATTTCTTTCATGATATATCGACCTTTTGTGTGTAGTTTCCCTGTGAAGGCGCTATTTCAATGCTTGCATGATCGGCAGATTGACGTGATGTCAAGAAACTATGACAAAATGGAAACAAGTCGATGTATCATGAACAAAATAAAAGCTTTGGACAGGAATAACTCGATTTATCATACATAAATCTTTTCTCAAATTCAACGTTTCTTACAGCCCGTGATAAAACTGAACCTTCCAGAGAACACGGTCTGATGACAAGGAATGGGTGAATTTCTTTCGTTCAACTAGAACACCCTAATATCTGCGTAAAAATAACCATTACCATTTTTGAATATCTAGTTGAAACATTCAGCCCTTCATATTTCGGCATGGTGCTGGCTTATATTTTATCATTCAAGTGCTGGGAGTCAGGCTATTCAATACCTGTTTTTTGCTACAATTCAAGAGATTTCACTGAATTGATAGTTAAGCCATATTAGGGCCGATACCAGCCATGGCTGCCTAGTTGGGCAAACAGCCAAAATTTTCCGACGATAAAACCATCAATAACAACAGCAACAACAACCGTTGTAGAAACACGTGTTGTTGGAACTCTTCAGTAGCTAAAATTTAGCCATATTTCGCAATCCAACGTTACAATAAACTCAATATGCGAATATCAATCAAGACCTTGTCGTACATTCATTAGTTCCTGTTGAAATGTAACTTTTACTTTTCTTTACTTTCGCAAAATCCTCCAGTCCAAAAGTAGACATTTGAATCACAAAAAATCCCTCTAGAGAATAAAATTCTCTGACAAATGGTCTCCTGGCGTGGCGCTCCGCCCCCATCCCCCATTAGCTTTGGCCCTGACCCATATCAATTCACACAGTACCTTGCTGCCCTTTCTGATATATGTCGGCCATTTACACCAGGGAGCGCCGAATTTACACCCATAACAGTCGCCAGTCTTGCAGTAGCATGTCAGTCGCCGGTCATGCTACTCCGACGTTCCAATCTAACATAAAAGTTTAATCAAGATTTCAGCCAGGGTTGCCAAATTTGTGAAATTGGTCACAGCAAAAATTGTTACAGTTAACGGCCGAATTCGGCCAACCAAACAAACTGGTCAAAAACAGTGAATTTTCGACCAATTATGTGCAGTAATAGTTCGACTTGTAAGGCTCCAAGTCTCCATGTAATAGTCTAACTGAGAATGGTTCCTTGAGCTAGGATAACTTTTACACCTTTTTCTTTTGAATCCTTCTATCATGCTTTTCTTCTTTTGCCATTTTGTCACTAGCAATTTTGAGATTTCTAATGAGATTCTAAGCATGAGCTGTCGAAAGATAGCTGTTTCCTTTGTTTATTCAAGGTTTTCCTACTTACGGCCGAAATTCGGACAACTTTAGCTTTTTCGGCCAAATCATTCTTCTTTGACGGCCATGCCAAGGACTATGAAAACCACCAGAACTAAACCTAAGACCAGAAGTAGCACAAAAAGCATGACATTGCCCCAACCCTAACGCTAACCCTAGCTTTAAAATTCCGAGTGTCTTTAGATCACTGCCTTTAGTATTCTGCACTGGACTTGGGCATTTCGTCACA